>CM068824.1:44138505-44751005 GCA_028554795.2 Sinohyriopsis cumingii
AGTTTTAACTCTACAGCGTAAACAATATAAATTCATGATATAATATATATGGATATAATTGATTTCTCAGCGACAAGAAAACGAGAACCTGCTAAGCATCATCCTGCGCTACCGAATTCCATCAGAATGATTATCATAGGACCGTCTGGATCGGGTAAGACGCAGTTATTACTTAATTTGATAATGAGATGGTTGAAATCGGATAAATTGTATTTAGTAGCACCATCCGCTGATGATCAACGATGTTATGATGTACTTAAAGATTTCAGTTAAAACGCGCGATTACTGGATGAAGGTAATGATGTTATAGAGTTTATAACCGATATTGATGAAGCACCGTCCGTAGATGTTTTAGACGGATTTATCAATAATTTAGTTGTATACGACGATGTGATGCTAGATAAACAATCAAATCCAGCTAGAATATTTTCCCGAGATAGACATAAAAATACAGATGTGATCTATGTTACTCAACGATATACACAAATACCAAAAGTGATTAGAGACAACTGCAACATTTTAGTTGTGTTTAATGGCGTAGACACACACACGCTGCGAAATATTCATCAAACTTGGTGCAGCGGTGACATGGATATAATTAAATTCAGAAATTTCTTCTCACGAGCGCAAGCTACTCCGCATGGATTTATAACAATAAATTTACATGATCCAAGAACAAGATATCGTGTGGGTCTTGATAAAATATTTTAATTAATAGCAGCAGAGAGGGCGCCTACCAACGTTGGTCGTCCAGTAATTAAACAAAAAATAAATAAACACGTAGAGTACTTTTTTCAGCTACCTTTTCAAGCTAGGGTTTTATTGATGGGGTTGGTTTCAACAAAAAATAAAATCATCTCAAGGAAACGTTTATTTGTGAAAATCTGGACCTTTCTACGAGATGTTATTTTTTGTTTGTTTTATTTGTTTGTCGGAATTATATGGTCTGTTCGCCCTCTCTGCTGCTGAAATTGTTGTTGGGATTTGCACGCTATGGCGACATATATGGAGCCAAACAAAGAAAAGGGAAAACGACTCCAGTCATATGTCCCTAATGATCTAGAAGTTAATTAGGAACGGAGAACCCTCCGAGCATGCAGAGAGAAAGGATGTCGGGTCCTTGATCCCTCTGAAATCCCGGAGAAGGACTGCCCTAGACTGGCTGAGGTACTTCAGTATATGGTAGCCAGAGGGAATTGGGTGGAAGATATTAAAGATATTAAAATATTTTTGCTAAGGAAAATGTTTCCGTATACCCTAATGACTCCTCCTTGGAGGTCAGGGGGATGAAAATTAAAATTGGGGCCCCGTCCCCATTATAAGGATGGTAGGAGAAAGACACTATGAAGTTCATTCTCCCCCTTGAAATTCCTACTTCTGAACTAAAAGTCAAAATGGAGAAAAAATATGGAATCAAACTACTGAGGGACAAAACCTTTTGTGGGTTATCCCTCCATACTCATTGGAGTTCGTATTCTTCACATAAGCGATGAAGACGCCAAAAGGTTGACCACTTGTATGTCATGGAGTTTATTGTCAAAATTTGGTACCGGCGGTGCCAATATAACAGCACCTGCAACAGATGTGGAAAAATGGACCACCTACCCAGGGAGTGCCCCAATCCCATACAAAATAAAACATACGCATCTCAAGTACAAAAACTAGATGAAAGTGTAGTAAAGGATCAGGGATCATCCTGGGTTTCGCCAATGTCGCAAATTCCGATTTTTTCTCTTTTTGGCGACAAAATATACTATCTGGCGACTTGTTTGGCGAAAGCCAATTTAGGTGTTTAATTCGTTCATACAATCATGGATTTGGAATGGAGAAATTCAAAGTGACCACTAAAGGAGGCCACCAACTTGTATACACAATGCACTGAAATCTATCTGTAACATAACAAACCTTTGTTCGTTTTGACAAACCCATCTCTACAGCACATTAGTAGTGAAGTGGGACCTCTGGCTACAATAGGAATTAACATTACGCCCCCCCCCCCGGGACTGTTTAGCGACAAGATTTATAGCGACAAGGAGAATTAGCATTGCAAGGCCCCCTTGGGACAAGTCTTTGAAATACACCCTGGGACTGTATAGTGACAAGGGAAAGAATGCGTCTGACGTCACGGTAGGGGAGATTGGTAACAATGTAGAAACTAGGGGTAGGTGACGTCACAGGACTGAACAAAGGTAGAGATTGATATAACATATACAACAGACAAAACACTGATACAACATTTAAATTTTTGTAGGGTTAGCCAAGAAAGTCAATTTCTTTTCGAGACAAATGAGGGGCCCTGAAAAGGGCCTTTGGGTTCTTTTTCTATTTCCTCCACTTCTTCAGCCATCTCCTGACCTTTCCCACTATTCCTTTCTTCTTCTTCACTTCATTCTCTGGCATCCAGTCAGGATGGCCTAGATCTCAGAACTTCTCCTGAACTTTGATCCAGTTATTGTTCAGCCTCTGAAACTCTTCCTTTTTCTTTAGGTTTTCTCTTTATTTTCTCTCCTTTGACCACTTTTCTTTGATCTTTTTCACTTTTTGGGCCAGTACACTTCTCATGAGTTCTTCGGCTTTCTTCAGCTGATCCAACCCCCATTTTACAAAAGACCACTCTGTCCATTGTACCATATATTCCAACAAACACCTTACTCTTATCACAATATATAAGGCTTCTTTCAACATACCCACTTTCACATACTCAGGGTGAATAAAGCCTCTTAATCTCTTCGCTTCTTCCTCTATCATGTCTTTCACAAGATCCATAGCTAATTTCAGGCTGGTTACTTGCCTTGTGACAAAATCCTTGGTAACTTCATGCCTCCAATTTGTATCAAGCCTTTCTAATACATACAAGCCATCCACGATCCAATACCAAATATCCTTCAACTGGTTAAACAAATCAGAAGCTTCTGCCATCTTGTTCTTCCTTGTTTATTCCATAGAATGGCGCGATTGACGAACGCTTTGAGTTTTTATCTGTAAAGTACGGACGTGAAGGAAAACATCCCCTACTTTTCTCTTCTCATATTATCTACTATCCACACAAACGTAATGAGACAAATAACTAACCACAAATCTACTATCCACACACTGGGAGAAGCCCAAAGATAACCATAATCTACTATTCACACACGCGAAGAAGCAGAAACGTAACCAAAATATACTATCCACACACGCGAAGTAGCAAAATCAAACCAAAATATGCTATCCACACAAGAGAAGAAGCAAAATCAAACCCATAATATACTATCCACACACGCGAAGCAGCAAAAACATAGCTATAATATATTATCCACACACGCGAAGCAGCATAAACATAACCATAATATACTATCCACATACGCGAAGGAGCAAAATCAAACCCAAATATACTATCCACACAAACCAGCAAGCCAAAAACAAAAACCCAAATATACCATCCACACAGAAGGGAAAGTTAAACAACCACACACTCTACTATCCACACAAACGCACGTGAGCGCTTACAAAACACAATAATCTACTATCCACACAAATATATGTGAGCGCTTACAAACCCAAATAAACTATCCACACAAATGTACGTGAACTCACACACACACACACACACACACACACACACACACACACACACACACACACACACACACACACACACACACACACACACACACACACACACACACACACACACACACACACACACACACACACACACACACACACACACACACACACACACACACACACACACACACACACACAACCACATTATTAAATGAGCAAGTGTTTATAATCATAAAATATGATATAATCAATAATCAACAGCTTAATTAAATAATCAATAAAACCCCATGCCAAACTCAGGTAAATAATTATGACGGCGACAAGGACACTGCTCTTCACATGGTTTCACTGAAGAGCACTCCACTTCACATGGGTTCATTGAAATCGCCCACTCAAAACAATATATTAATATATTTAAAAAAAAACAAAATAAAATTCAAATTTAGGAAGAAGAAAATAAATAAATAAATAAATAAATAAATATAAATAATAACAAATAAATAAAAAATGATAATTAAAAACATCTCTAATTCACACAATCTTAACCCGATTATATATCTCTCCTAATTATTGACAAAAAAAAGCACAGGATATTATCCTTTCCATCTCTGGCAATCTAAATTCAAAATTCGACGCAATCATCAACCTGGATCCAGTAGACACCGCCAAGGACAGCAGATAATAGCCTCCCTGCGCTTTTCCTCCCTTGCCACGTCCGGACACCAAAAATTTATTTCCGATATATTGACATAAAACTGAGTGAGTGCAGGTAAATTCCCACTCAACCAAACAGGTAAGCAGAAATATTTCAATAGTATCATGAGTGCGTGGGTCCATTCCCTCTGATGAATCAGGCCTCCAGTCAGACCGCAATGGGTCCCAAAAAAGGTCCCGCGACTGAAGGCTAAAATTATCAGTGCATCGTGTGCACATAAACGCCTGGGGGCTGAGGCTCTCATTCCTTCTCCCAGGAACAATTATCAGGTCGCCGTGGAAGAATGCATCAGCAGAGGAAGCGGAATGCATATTTGCAGACCCAGCCAGCTGAATAAATTACAGCAGCCGGATAGACCACCACTACCATCAACAAGGGATAGGACTAAATCTAAGGCTGCCCAGGAGAAGACGGATCACGCTCCAGCCCCCTATACAAAAATAATATTAAAAAAAATGAAAAGAGACATTTGCCAACATTGTCTCCAAACCTCTAAACCTCCACCACCACAACCACAATCACCTCCGCCAGTGAAGAGCAGGACCACTCCTAGAACAAGCACTCCAGTTGCAGTTTCTAGAATGCAACAGGTGCTACAAGAACAAATTCTAGTTGATATCAGAGAAATCCTGCTATCACCACAGGTCACATTAGACCCACCACCGGATAAAACCTTCAAAGTCACTGTACAGGAAGCAGAGGTAGCAACAACACAGGATGAAAGCGATCCAAACATAAAGCGAATAAATGCACTGAGACTTCAGATGGCTCCAGCTGACATCACGTTAGCGCACGTTTTTATGAAAGCAACTATATTTATAGGCTGGAGGACAATTAAGGACAGAAAACCTACGTCGCAGCAACGGCACACAGGTCGTCACATCCTCAAGATTAGGTTCAACGTTGCCTACACTCAACATCCGGTGAATACACTGATAGAAGCAGCCGAAGTTTTAAGCGGGTTCCATCGGTTCGAAGGTTTTCGAGACAGAAAGCTTAGGGAAACACGGACAGCGGAAGCAATATGCGAGGAAGAAGTTAGTCACGGCAACTTCCCGCCTGGGGAGAATTAATAGTCCTTCTTAGGGCTTCAAATTGCCATTTATCTAAGGGGACCAGGTAGGCTTGATTTCCCAATTCGATAAAACCACACAAAACTGACTCGATGGTTCTGTTGCCTGCATCAAAATTTAAACCCAATTACCTAACAGTGACTAAACTTTTATTTGTTGCTTAGACAACTAGAAAAGCAAAATTGTTTGGGCATCTCACTATGTACACTATGTGCTAGTACTATTTCAATTGTTAGGAACATTATCACTTATTTGAATCTGACTCAATTGCACAGGTGGCTCACACAATATTGGCTGTTACGGTCCATTTACAATCAACTGGATATAATTTGGCTACGTACGGGCGGGTTGTCTGATGCCGGAACTCCCCTACACTTCCCACGTCCGGACATTTGTACAAAAGGCGGAGATGTGGAACGATTTACACCCGGGTAAAATTGGTGTCCTAGTGTGACGTCATTGTCACCAACCAATCGCGACTGACGTTACAACTGCATTGGTCGACACCACAGTGATTGGTAAACAGAAAAATTATTTTAGTATCATGAGTGCAAGGGTCCATTCCCACTCATTAAACAGCCCTCCAATCAGACCGCAATGGGAACCAAAAGGACCCGCGGCTGAAGGCTATAATTACCAGTGTACCTTGTACACACAAACGCCTGGGGGATGAGGCTCCTTTGTCTTCCCCCAGGATCAATTATCAGGTCACTGTGCGACCATTAACAGTGGTACATGCACAACATGCGCACACCACTATAATCCAACTAATCAATCAATCAATGACACTGCTCTACACTCATACAATTGGCAAATTGAATAGTATTTCTTTTTTAGAGATATGGTTAGCCCTGAAAAAGGCTGTTTTTTTTTTTTTAAAACTTTAGAGACACCTGGCTAATGCTGGCATCTCCCAGGTCTGACAACGCACACGCATCGTCTGCTCCAATCCTATTCCCAATTTACCCTTGTGGTTGGGAGCGCAGAGGATTGATAAGTAGCCTCAGCACCTCAATCTTCAGTTTCTGGGATAATGAAAACTTCCCTCTGTCTTCTATTCTGCAGTCTATGATGCTGTCCTTGTCTTTCTTCTCTCTAGTGAACCACTAGCTGTGGTTCTTGTTGACGCTGTTCTTGTGGCTGTGGCTGTCGTGTGACCTGTGGAGGCGTCCTCGCCCCAGGTTTCACCTTACACTCAGGTCTCATCATAGGGTGAGACTTGATCCCTCTCTTCTTTTCCTCCTCTTCTTTCTTCCTTCTCTGCTCCTCCTCCTCTTTCATCATGCCCACTTCTACAATGGCCTCCGCTGCAAGCTCATTCAGGAGGCGTCTGGCGTACTCCAGGTGCATATGAAGTTCCAAGAGTTTGACAATTCTCTTACTCATTTTTCGTTCTTCACGAATCAGCAGTGGTAACCAGACTGACGAGCGTTTTCCTATAAATACCTGAAGCACGGACGTGAAGGAGACATACCCAGACACCATAATCTTACATTATATATATTATCACTAAAAACGCGCGGACCTAAAAGAAACACTCATTTTTTTGTACTGACAATCAATATTTTAAAAATTTTGATAAGCGACGGAAACGAAGGGTTTAGAGTCACACTTTCTAACTCTAACCAAGATAAAGAAATCATGTGCTTATAGACGCAGATCTGTTTTTTTTCTAACTGAGTAACAAACCATTGGCAATTGAATGATTATTTAATTTCTAGAGCTTGGGGTAGCCCTGAAAAAGGCTGTCTTTTGTGAACGAGGAGCTATGGCAATCTTTTATCATCTAAGATTGCGACCTCGTCTGGTGACAGGCTTTCTCACAGAATAGGGTCTGTTTCTTTGGAAAGCTAAGGAGAACTCTTTGGTGTCAACACGACAGTCGATAAAACCTCTGTCAGGTTCATATTGCTGCTGCTGCTGTTGCTGCTCTCTCTGTTCCCTCTGCTGTTTCTGATGTCTGTACTTCTCCGTCCATTCTTCTTTTTCCCTGTTAATTTCCTCTCTGAAGAGCTCTACTATCAGGTCTTCAGTGACTTGTAACATTCTGACATTGTCTACCTCTTCAGTATCGGGCTTTGCCTGACACGATGCAAATTCACGTAGGCTTCTTTCAGCTTGGCTAATCTGGAGTACATCTTCGTAGGAGCATGAGTCAACAATGGATGATCAGACTGGAGACAACCCCGCTTTTATGGTAAAAGCCCGGACGCGAAGGAAAACATCCATACACGGGTTTGAGTCGGAACACTAAAATAGTGCAATGTGAGCAATACAGATAAGTCAAAGAGATTGGTTCACGATACCCATGGCAAAATAAATGACAAACGCATTTTTTTTTTCAAAACACAACAATTTTTATTCGAATAACAACAATTAACAACTTTTTTAACATTAACCATTCAATAAACTAACAAAAAAAATTCAACTAGCTAGCTATCTATTTTGGACAAGGTTGACAACGTTGTGAATGAAATTGTGATTTCCACTGTTGGAAGTCATTCGGCCATTGATGTGCACTACGTTTCCTAGCTAGGGACAAAACATAAGCATAATGGTCACAAAACCATCGATCTACTTTCTCATCGTTTCTAGAAGAATGACGATCAAAATAAGTCACTAAATGTTCTAAAGAATATCCCAGACTGCGATGATCCAGAAAATACACAATATTGTCCACACACCAATGAATTTGTGCCTTGTTATTTCACATTATTGAATCGTGTTGTCTGAACATTTCTTCTCATAAAGTCGATATCGTCTTCCAAAGGGGGCAATCCATACGAATCGAAATATTCCACACATCCTTCTTGAGGAAAGTAGACGGCTACCCAGTGGGTTCCTCGGAGATGATTGTCGTCCGTGTTGATCATATAAGCTTGATGGTCTTGAGATTTGCGATGAGGTAGTTCATCTTTAGCATATACGACAGGATTCCAAGAAGCAGTGTACGAACTGTGGTTCAAAAGGTAATAAAGTTCCCAGGTATCCATGTTTGTGTTGCTGTTTTCTTCACAGGTGATAACAAGTCATCAATTCGATCCTGACTTTCTCTTGGAAAATGTCTGAGAAGTAAACGGGTATTAGCTCCGACTTCGTACCCTTGTCCAAGAGTTTCGATGCGACGGATCTCCAGAGGCGTTAATGTAGGAGAAGAATATTTACGCAAGCCTTTATACCACTGATGAAACCAGTCTTCTTCCGAGATGACACTCCAAGCTTTTTCGAGATACTCGTCCAATTTTTCTTCTTGACTCGATATCAAACATTTATCGTGTTGAATTTGACTGGGATGATCGTTTTGACATCCATAGCAATCTTTCTTGATCAATTTCTTAATTTTTTCTGACAGGTATGTAGCAAAACAGGAGACTAAGTGTTCTTGTTCTGGCCTTCTGAACTTCATCATTATGACTTCTTCGTATTTGTCTTGGGGTTCTACTTTCATGGTCTCCTCACATTCCATGTCCAAAGATTCTCCACTATGTAAAGAGGGATAACAGTCTTCCATGGCTTCTAATAGTCTATAATGATTTCTCTCAAACTGTTGATTTCTATGGTATTGTCGAATTCGGCATACAGGATGACGTTCACTGTGTTATCTAGGGGTAGTGGCTTTGCAAACTTAAGTTCCACACGAATCTGACCGGATGTTATAGGGTGGAAATGTCTCTCATCGCTACCTTGGTCTGGAGTGAAATCAAAAGCCCACAATGCGTAGCCTCCTGCGTAATCCTCGTACGTAATGACGTAACTGGTGTTGGTTCATAATTGTCCGCTGGCTTAGTAAAGGGACAAGTACGATCTCAAGTAATTCTTCTCCTCACCAAACTTAGGTTCGAAAGGTCGGGTAAACAAGGTCTTGCCATCGCGACTGACTTCAATTTTGGCTACGTCGTAATGTTGAAACTGGAAATGGTTTTCGTTGTGGGCTCCATTGAAGGCTGATGTCTTGACGATACCAACGATTAAACGGTTGGGTATCTGTCCTTGGAACAGATGATCTTCGATGATGGATCCTGTCCAGCAAGAATGGTGAAGGTTTTCACTTCCACACGACATATCGGATACTTGGCGTTCGTTCTGCTGAAAGTGTGACTGATGTCGTTTCCCACTTTAGGTAACACTTCCACACGTCGCATGTAGAGTCTGACTTTTCTTGGATAATGATTCTATAATCGACAGTTGCAGCCATCAAATGGAAAGTGGCTCTGCTACGATTCAGTCTCAGGCGGACATACACGCCGTTCAGCAAATACTTCTCTTGCAACCACATGTCCAAATGCAAACGATCCATTAGTTCTAAACTACGGCTTTGTTTGATTTTCTCTAGATGTCTAATAAATCCCTTATTGTCATCGTCTATTTCGTTAAATTTGCCTGACGTGTCAGGTTTCCTTACCAAGCAAGCATCCAGATGAGTGATTTTGGCTTCTTTTCCGTACGTCAAGAATTTTCCAGGTATGCTCGATAAGGGTAAATAACCATGCTGCTGCTGAGCAGTTTGTTATTCAAGTACAAGTCCACTTCGCTGAGCAAGGAATGCATGAAATTGTTAAAAGGAGCTACTGCCTCACCATCCCTTAGATTGGGACCGTCCGTTGATGTGTCTTCCATTTTGACTTTCGGGTACAAGTAACTGCTATTCAGATCAATGTAATCTTCAGGCTGTCCTTTGATTTCAAATTCGATGTGAGCTGAGCCTGTCAAAGAGGAGATAGGATGAAATTCCACCCACTGAGATTATAGCATCGTCATCATGGTGGGTGGCATGGCAAACAGATCCAGTTCCGACTTGGAACAAGCACAAGACTCTCGGTGCATCATTTTTCTGTTTCTCAATAATTAAATAATCAAAAATGTCTAAGTCTCTGACGGTTCTTCTTGTCTTAGTCTTTCTAGCTTTAGAAGTGTGAAGTCTTGTGAATGGGTGTTTTCTTCGTCGTCTCTTTCTGCCTTGTCCTTGCTGTTGAGTTAGGGAAGCAGGAATATCTGACTCGGTAGCGTTCAGGGCATTTATAGGAGTTTCTCGTCGGCCCAAAATGTCTTTACCCGTCTGCAGCAAGACATTTTTGCCTGCCCTCAAGAATGCTTCTTTAGGGTTTTGTTTGTCAATGATGACATTTTGGAGAAATTCAATGCCGCATCATTCAAGGCATGCAATCCTCGTGTCACCATCGGTTTCGACACCAGAGCCACTGAACGAAAAGCTGATTTTAACATCTCCTAAACCGTGTTCTCGCTGTCGAGCAACCCCTCGGTACACTCGATACATGACTTACAATTCGTTAGAGAATCGTTTTTGAAAATGGAGTTTCACCGTGACTTTCCCTTTGGAGAATGGAATATTTTGTCCCAGATCTCCTTTTATAGCAATGTTGACAGTGTCCAAATACAACTTACAGGTAAATACTATGGATGTACAAATTCACGGTGTGCGTGATAGGTGTTTGCACCTTCCTGGTCATTGGCTGTGGTACTATCCACTTTGAAAGGAATGACATGCAGTAACGGCACGGAGGTGTGTCCCACCACATTATACTCCACCATAACGGATTACACAAAGATCAAATTCAGTCCTTCGTTCAGTTCTACCGGGTTTCCAAAAGCTCTGTAAAAATCCATATTACTGTTGATCTTGGGGCTAAAATTGTTTGTTAGCATTTATGTATGTCCACCCAAAATTTCAAACAAACTACTATTAAACCTGATTGACAATGTGTCCATATCCTGAAATTTGATGACGAGGCGATGTACTTTATGGTACTCAATCTTCACACTTCTTTTGGCTCTGGTCAGCACTTTGCCAAAGGCTAAGTCGAACCTGTCCACAATAGTGTCCACCAAATGTTCATCACTAAAATAAGACCCTGAAGAAATTTTCAATGTGTGGATACTGAAGGATGGATTCCTTGCTGGTCTTGTGTCCCTTAAAAACCTAATTATATTTATTTCTTCTTGCAACTGGGCATTCGGGATTTGCACCTGGAAAGTGTTTTGCTTTTCGTTGATGTTTTTGATTTGTGTCGGATGAAGGATTTCCACTAATGCCACTTCCCAATGGGCTTCGTGATCTAATTGGATGGCCTGAGGTAATTTGACCGTGTAACAGCACAAAGTATTATTGGAAAACACCTCCATGGAACTGTCACTGGCTAAGGTTAAGTACAATTGGTTATGGTGGCTCATAATTCCAGAGTTCTGTGGCTGTCCGAATGGTCACTAGAAGTCAGAGGAGTGTCTCTGCCCAAAATGGGGTTGTTGTTGAAGTGGTGACTAACACTGGACGCAAGATTCCCGTTCGAGGAGAATTTCAGGGAGGGATTGGGAAGAAGGCAACCAATGCAACTGTTCAATAAAATGGTCTACAATTGTTTGTCACCTTGTTGTAGGCTCAAATTTGCAATGGATGCACCGATGACACAATATATCACAAAGATTTGGCAGAAAAAGACGATTTGGGTTTTAGGCACACATTCTCCACACCACACCCACAAGAGTTGTTTCTGTAACTTTTGCAGTGGTAGCCGTAGCTGAGTCTGCGTGAAAGGGCATGATGGTCACTTCTTTTTATAGTTGATGACTTCCGAAGCGTCGATCCAAGAATCAAATCTGGGTGGATATCCTTTTCAATGCACTTTGACTTGACACGTCGTTTTCCCACTTTACGGGTTCTGCGTTCAAGAATGCTTTCGATGTCGTACACGTCGTCTTTTTTGGTGACACATTGTAACTCAGACAAGTAAAACGTTCCTTTTAACACTTCTCCGTTCATGTCTTCCAATGTATAGACTGTAGGATGACGGCGATGCACTCGTCCGGTGACATGAAACAATTCGGTGGTCCAGTTAGGTAAGTAACCTTTGTCAAAAGTCCGTTTGGTTTTGCCAATGCGTACCCAATTTCCTACTCCACCTTTCTTGATGACAGTCACCGTCAGGGACGTATCAAACAGGCAATCAGACACCAGCACTAAGTTGACGCGAGTCAAATCTTGCGGGGCACGTCCAATGCTTCGATGGTTAGATTGGTTGTACGCTTGAACCACATGCGGTAAGATGTCAATGTACTTCAGAGTGTGGTGATGCGTAAAATATTTCCACATGCATTCTTTCAAGGTGCATTTTGAAAACGTTTCACGATGCTGGCCTTGGTTTCAGGATTCTTGGTGGTAAAAAATGAATGTCACGTTTCTTTAATTCCTTTTGGAAAGCTTGGTTCAGAAATTCGGTGCTTTTGTCAGTTTGTCTTCGAACATGGGTGACGACCGCTTTGTTTCAACACCTGTTGCAGGGCTCGCACTAACTCGCTGCTCGATTTGGAAGTCAATGGCACGACATAGGCAAATTTGAGAAAGACGTCGATGACAAAAAACAAATATTTGTAGCCGCGATTATAACTGGTCAAATGAGAGACATCGGCTAAATCGGCTTGCCATTGATGATCGATGCCTTCCACTTGGGTGCGACTTCTGGAAAACTTGCGTCAAATGGGTTTGTGCAAAGTGTAGGTAGTTTGTTCTTGTAACCATCGTTGCACTTGAGGTAAACGGAGAGTTTTCAGTCGAGTTTTGGCAGCACGATACAATTTCTGAACTCGTTCGTAACCTGCAGGATGGGATGGATCTTAATGTTGGCTAACACCTTTTCAATTTCTTTTTTAATAAGTCATCCACTCTTCGCTGATGCTAGTTTGGACGGGGCGAAAGGGTGGTTTGGAAACGGATTTACTTCCGATGGGCCACAGGAGTAGAAGTCGAAGCTAGTGGTGGAGGTGATAATGGAATGGCTTTGGTAGTCTTTTCTATTTTCACTTCTGGTTTCCCTTCTTTCTTTTTCACTTCTGTCGAAGGAGGAGAAGACATCATCTTTTTAATACAAGCTTTCATTTCTTCTCATTGGGGTGTGGGGGAAGGGGTAAGCAAGGACGCTGCAATCTTACTAGAAATGGGAGCTGCTGACGGTGTTTGAAAAACTTTTCCTATCTCTTCTTCCTCAGGCTTCCTTGGGGCTGCTTCTGTCTTGACCAGTGGGGATGGTAGTGGTGGTGGTGGCGGTGTGGGGATGCACATTTCATCAAGGTCTTAAAATCTTTGGGTAGAGCTGTATCGTCTAAAGCTTTCTGGTGTAAGAGTTGCAGTCCTTGCAAGAGTTGACCATACTTTTGCGATTTTTCTGTTTCGGACAAATAGTGGCGATCCATCAACAACTGCAATTCGAGTTGTAACTGGGACATCTCGCTCAAATTGGGAGTGGGAGGCAAATGTGGGTTTCGTTGTTCTTGCTAACGATGGTATTCCATCTATCGTTTGTAAGGCACTAAAGTTAGTTTTCGACCGTCCATTCGATGTCAAGGGTCAATTCTGAGATCTTGGGACTCCAGAGGTCCTTTGTATATTGCTCCCACGAGTCCTCCCAGCATGGTTCCCAAGACTCCTTTCAGCAAAGGTCCTAACAATGGAGGCAAAATTCCTTCATGTTGGACCAACATCTTCTTTTGATGAATGGGAATTTTCTTTTGAACCATTTGGCAAAGATCATGACGATGTTTGCCTAAGCATTGTTTCTGGTGTTTCGACAAAGGGATCGTACCTTTCAAGACCTTCAAACAACATTCGCACACGGTATCGATGACATCTTCGGAGGCCATCTGAATGATTCTTTTTTCGCATGGGTGGAGAAGCTTTGGACAGGACAGACAACATGTCCCCATGTTTGACTATACGAGGAGGCACTCCTTTCCTTTTCTTTCCTTTCGGCTTGTAAGAGGGACGTTTTCTGGCGGTGACATCTTTGCTTGTTGGTTCTGGGACATTCACCAAAAATACACTAACGTCGATGAATTAGCACACATCTTTTTATCTTTTTTTTTTTTTGACTATCGCTTTGTCGAAAAAAGTGACAATGTGTTTTCCAAAATCCTCTCCTTTCGTGTCTCCTCTTTTTCTTTGGACGACTGTATCTTTTCTTAAGGTAATGTTGATGCTTGGCTAAGCCCTTTGTCGGATGATTAGACTGTATTTGTCTCTTTCCTATTTGGACAGGAGAGTGACGGTGTGCACTTCTTTGAGGTGACATCTTTGGGAGTTCAGGAGCACAGAAACAAACATTGATACCTCTGCTTGGTCACAGACCTTTTTTATACTGGAACGCATCACCACTGATTGTCTTTACGTCGTATCAACTTGAGGACAGGCATCACACGTCGTGCAGTGGTTCGCAACAGACTAAATCGAGCTAGTTCTTGCTTGGACAAATCCAGTAAACTATGTAACATGCCCGATCTCTCTTGGACTTTGATTTTGGTAGCAGGTATTTTGTGAGTAGCTGCCACTGCAGTTAAAGAGATGGAGGGTGTCACCACTGGAGGAGAAGTTCTTGGAGACACGGGCTTCCATTGTGTCATCAATGAAGAAGTGGATAAACCCGAGGCTACCGGAGACGCGGTCACCATCGTTGCACGTCGTGGTTTGCGAATGTAAGGTTGCGTCTTGGAAGAAGTGCCTCTCTTGCGAGTAGAAGCTGTTTTCTGTGGGCTTTTCTTTTTCTGGGGGCTTTTCTTTTTCTGGGGTTGTGAACTGGTCTCGACACAATTGCTCTTTTCTACTTAGGGGTTCATATGGCTTTTTGGGAGTGGCTTTTTTCTTGGGGAGAACTTTGGAAGCATTAGGATCCCATCTTAAGAGGGAGCGAATGATGACACCTGCTAGAGTAACGCTCACTCTCCAGGTTTCAAAATGATTTGCTTTTTGGTTTGAGTGTTGATGCAGGGATAGGCCAGTTGGGTCAAAGCTACTTTGTTTCTATCAAAAAAGTGTTTGGTTTGATGAGGAATCTGAATGATGCCTTTCAGTAATTGATGTTCTGTCACCGTGAACCATTGGAAGACTTCTTTGAGATTGGCTTCTAAGACACGAGCACATATTTGTGGATCTTTTTCACGGCTGATGCCATACAAGGCACGAATCGATCTGACGGGAAGATGAGACTGAAGGGATATCATGTTGACGCTGTGTGAGACAGATGAAAAGTGTCCAAGCTTTTTATAGATTTTTTTTGGGGGGGGATAAGTCGAGGACAGAGACATGTACATGACAGGCCCTCCGTCTTGACACCACTGGTGAAACAAATGGGTACGAAATCGCAAATAATCGGGGGTAGTAGGTTTCAAATCGATGAATAAATAGGCGTGTGGAGTTTGAGTGGCATCGTCATATGCCTGAGTTAGCCAAGGCATTCCTAACTGTTTGGCTAAGACCTGCACTTGCAATTTATCAGGAGGGCTTTTAAACAAGACCACGTAATGAGCATTGAGAATGATGGTACAATGGGCTTTACTTTGTTGAAACAAATTTTGAGTGATGTAAATGACGCTGGCATTACGATGATGCCCATTGCATGTAAACCAAAGTTTAATTTCTTCTTCGTCTTCTCCTAACATGTCGAAAATAACCAAATGGGTTTGACGGGGTCAGGCACGATTCCGTCGTCTTTGTTAGGAATGCCTTCCACAAACACGATGGAATCACCTCGACTTTCTCGCAAAAGGCTGTACGCCAATTGCCACCCTTTTTAACACCATATGATTCGTAGAGGTGGACGATCGATCAAATGATGTTTATGTTCGATCAAACGTTTGAAAAATTTGGTTTTGCCTGAACCGCTAGGTCTAGGAATAAGCATGTTAAAGGGATGGCGAAGATACAAAGCCTCCCAACTGGCACGATTTAAGTGTTCGTCGATGACTTTGAAAGTGGAGGAAGAGGGAGCAGAGACAGCAGAGGTAGCAACAGTGTCAGTAATGTCACTTGTGACACGAAAACAGACAAGGCAAGAGTTTTTATTCATTTTTCAGGACACGTTTATTAATGTTTCAAAAATAAACATGAAATACTAAAATACGTAAAAGCCAAAAGTTTAAGTACAACAATAAAAGGCACATTAAAACGATCAATGTGGAATAGAAACAAGTCTCTGTACAACATCTTTTGGGTAATGTTCTGACAAGTTCTACAGGGGTAATGTCACACAAGTGTGCTCACGAAAGGGTCTTTCAGGAATGTCAATGACAGTCTTCGGTGACTGGTTCTTCTGGTAATGTCACTAACACAGGTTGAAAAGTGACTGTTTTCCTTGGAAATTGAAAGGTAGGATCACAACTCTCGAGCATACTGGGCCACTTCTAGGGTCCAAGCCTGAAAACCCATTTTTTTCCAGTCACGTACTTCTGTCCAATGGGGTGTAAGTCACAAGCTACACACACATCGTCAAACATGTCTTCAGTAGCTATAAGTTGACGAATCTTTTTTCCCATAGAGGTCGAGAAGTATCCAGATGAAAACGCAAAGGTTTGAAGAAAATGAGTCTCTCGTGACCATTTAAAGCCATTTAGGTTGTAAGTACTGTTCGCAAAGAGTCCACAAGGAATTGGCTGGTAAATGAAATCCCAGAAAACAAGTCACTAAGACACACACCACTTGTCGACCCAAATTCAACGGAAACAGTTCTTGAAATAAGTGATGGTAATCATCCACGGTTTGAATAGTGTCATTGAGTTCCTTCCATGGAATCTGTTGAATCACTTGTGATAAAAGCCTTGGCATGGCAGCCTGTTGTTATACCCTCTTTTTTCGGAAGCAATAAATGTACTTTCTGCCCAGAGATATTCTTTCTGCGTACATAATCTAAATGCTTCAAACACTAACCTACAGTTCAGAGTTCTTTCAGAAGTTTCCTCTTCCACTAAGCAGATGTTGCATAAAAGATTTTTGTAATCCTTCAACTCTTCTTCCTCAATTCGTTGCAGTAGGTGATTCTCGAAGTAACGAAAATCATGAACATGTTGATCATTTGCGACCTCAAAGTGTTTAACAAGGTCTGACCACTGGAACACTTTCTCATGAATCAGTCCTCTTATAGCATTCAAGTACTAGTGGTTCAAACACCGGTGATGTAACGGATGCAATTGTTCTTTACGTTTCACTTGTATTTTGACCAGTTCTCAGTAAATGCGTTCTCTCAATTCCACAGGCAAACCACGAATGTTCTCTTGTAAAGTATCCATGATCAGGTCATAACTAAAACCCTCTTTTGTCAGAGGTAATATGTGAATTTTCTGTACAAATCTGATTGTACTCCAGTAGCTAAACCAAATGTTTTAATCTCTAGTTACACACTACACATCGCAGAGGATTTTCCTCTAGAGGCAAAATTCGATCAGGTAAAAGATTTTGGTAATCCACTAACTCTTCTTCAGGTACTCGTTGTAGAATGGTCAACATGTAAGTAGTAGGATGAGTAGACACCAAAGTCTGACTGTCCTTGTCCAGTTGAACAATATCTGACCACAGGAACACTTTCAACTCAATCAGTCTTCTTATAGCATTCAGGTACCAGTGGTTTAAACACTGGTGATGTAACGGATGCAATTGTTCTTTGCGTTTGTCTTGTATTTTGACCAACTCTCTGTAAATGCGTTCTCTCAACTCCACTATGAATGTTCTCTTGTAAAATATCCATGATTAAGTCAGTCAGTATTATTGTATTTACAATCTTCTCCTAGAGCAAACATAATCAACATAGTGAGTAATTTCTGGCCACTGCCATTCAGGGTAAATGTCACTGAATGCCAAGAATGTCACTGAAACCTTCTAATGTAAACGATCTAAAGCAGTATAATAGGATGAACGTACCCAGAGAAATCTGACACATTTGTTGACTTCTTTCACTTTCCTCTTGTTAATTTCTCGACACAAAAGTTCTACAGTCACCCATTGAGAGTTCGCTCTGGCAAGTCCCTGCCAAACTTCCTTGTATATCTTCTCTTGCAATTCTTTAGGTAATGATTCAAAATCATTTTTTAAATGGGGTTTAAATACCGGTCTCAGTGGTGTCCAACATTTTACTCCTAGCCAATCTGATTTCTCCAACGACATGGTAGGTCAATTCTATGATTTTGGGAACCATCGAGTATGTTCCAGGTTGGCTGAATCTTGTTGTTCCCACTGGTGTAGTAACACACCGCAACTGTTTCACTTCACTTTATCCCCTTCGCCCAAGTAGAAAAATCCGGCTATGGCTAATTCTTCAGGGATAGGTCCTCCCAAATATTTAGGCGATTTTCCTTTGAATGAGTGAAGACAATTTTCAAAGTCGCAGTATTCTGGCAAACGCACAGTGAACGAATATTCGTCTTTCACAGGTTCTCAATGAGGTTAGGGTGGCATCAACAGAAGTTTGCTCAGAGCTGGATGACCTTCGTAGGTTGGTAGACATGAAGGTTGAGATCCATATTCATAATGAAACCGAGTAAACTGTCCATGATGACGAGTGGCATCGCTTTCACGTCCATCAGGTTTGACACGCACAGCGTCACTTTCCATGATAGGGGCAGTGGTAGTCGTAGTGAGAACAAAGTTCCCATGATGCTTTACTGCATCACTGAGGTCACAGCATACAGCATCTCTCACATCGCAAGGCTCAACATCACATTCCACTTCAGAGGACCCAAACTTGAATTGGGTCGTCCGGATTTGTTTTGTGTTTCTCTGAAAGTATTAATCTTGTTCGCTAGGTCTTGGTAGTCACAATGAACTATCGATCTTGCATATTGTCCCTTTTTATATGCTGGCCAATACTGACATGACCGCATGGCAAAGTGAAGTGGTTGGGAAGTCACATTCACTTCTGGTACACAATTTGATAGACTTTTTCCAAGGGTCGACTGACAATTTGGTGAGTGGGTAAACGTACAATCTTGTGTGGTTGATAGGTGGTCACTTTAAAGTTTCCATCCTCTCCAAACTGCAAGGCTTCTTTCAATACGCCAAAGTTCACCACTCGACTGGTGCGATAATTGAGAGTCAATCCTTTCACTTAACACTCCGTGTGCACTTCTCCTTGTTTGTCCCGGTATTTGTAGCTGTAATTTTTAGGACCGCCACTAGCGAAACTTAAACTTTCCCAGTATTTCTCTTTGAATGTCTTTTCATCTTCAGGAGTGTGACACCAGGAAGGATAGCCATGGAAGGATAGCCACTGGCTTCTTGTTTCAGTTTCAAAAAGGCATCCATGTAGTCTGCAAAAATGCCTTTCTGAGTCTCATCGCCCTTGTGGTATTTTTGTGTTTTGGGAAAGTGGTAAATTTCGTAAACTTCTTGCAGTTGGTATCCCATGTCCAGAGCTTTGAACAATTCCACGCTGACCCACATTCCCGTCAAAACGCATTCTTCCTGGGTGTGCTGACAAGGCTGGTCTTGTTTACACATTTCAGCACAAGTACAGCACATGGGAAACATCAGTTTGCCTTGGCAATGGTGAGGTAACACAGGATGGTATAAGTCGGTGGGAAGCAAAACTTTGCACTTGATCAAGCCTTCGTATTATTGAATGTGGTCCAGATCGATATGCAGGTGCCCTGTAGGAAAGCGACAACATTTGCACACGTAGGGATACAGCGAGCACACGTCCAAGTATTTGATTTCTTGTCCTTTCTCTTCATTAGTGTGGTACAGCAAACAGGTGGCATTTGTCCTTCCTCCGTACTAACTGTCCCTCGGGTTCAAGGGGTCCATTAACTTGTAACTTTGTATGATGTGTTTAAACTTGGGATTGGTACAAGTCTTCCATGGTTCGTTGCAAAAACTGATTTTTAGTGCCACGTTCAGGGTAGCAGTGGGGACGTCCGTGAAATAAGCATCTGTTAAACTCGTACACGACCTTGGGTTTTTCTAAGTCTCAGCCATTTTCCAAATACGTTCCGATGGTATTTTCGCCCCCTCCATTGCGGGCATGCTGAATCCATTTGTCGCACAAGTAATGTAACCAGCGTAGGGCTTTGACCGAGTATTGACATTTGACAAAGTTGGTCGTTTGATGGCTGATGACAGTCAGGGTGTTTTCAGGCATGAATCGTTGGCGGCACACTAAGGAACACGCTTTGGCAATGGTGCAAGCTTCTTTCAAAGGATCGACCCCTCTGTGTTCCATGGACAGTTCTCGAAATTTTTCACAGCAACGCCGTAAAATGTCCACGTCGGAACGACAATACTTTAACATTTCTTCCTGAAAGTCGAAAGGGTCCGAGGCATGAGCTTGGTGCCAAGCACAGAAAGCTTCTCGTTGTTCGGCATGCATGTTATCGGGGTTGTAGTCTTTAGCCTCAGGCAAATGGGGTAGAACGACGTGTTGATTGGCTTCGGTACTGAAAAAGTGAGGAAAATAACTTTTAGTCATTTCTGTCATTCCAAACGTTTTAGGCATTTGACTCAAAGGCATGGCCAAATAGCTCATCGAATCTTTAAACTGTACTTGTCCCACTTGCATGGAAATGATTTTGGCTCCGTTCAAAGTCACTTAGGATGTTTGGTGCCATGTTCCGTATAGTATCTGAAAAGAAACTGTCCATCGTATCCCGAGAAATTGTGGGCCATCACTGTGGCATGACGATGACAATCTCCGTAACGTTCGATGTCCTCTTGGCTCCATGTCTTGACGATGGGCTCTATGATCCATCGGGCAAAATTGGCCAACATGTTCGGTCCCTGAAATATTTTTCACGTCCTCCAGGAATCTTGCTGCAGTGAGGGCAATGACTAAAGATAGGCTCTTGGATGCACTTCTCGCACGCTCGATGAGCCATGCATAAATTAGGAATGTGAATGCCGGTCTCATGCATGCATTCGAAATCAAAAAAGACGAAATTTCCTTTCTTCTTGTCTTCTTCCTCTTGTTGGGGTTGGTATTTTTGAATGTGGCATTGATGTTCCAAGTCCACGATTTGGTGACAAATGTGATATTGCTTCTTTCCTGAACATACATGTGCCTTGGCATTATTGCTATATATGACTTGTCCACAAGTAGGACACAATCTCAACAGTTGACAAGCACATTTCTGCTGTGAACCTTGTGTCTTCAAATGTTGTTGGTAACAGGCAGGGCTGACAAACGTGCGCAGATAAGCAGGGCAATGCATTCGTTCTTGTCCGTCGTCCAGACAGGGTTGAGAGGCCAAACATCCTGAGCATTTCGATCCACAATGTTTGTGTTGCTCTCGATTGTTATAACCATAGTCAAATTTCTCACAGTAAGAACATGTTAAGGCACTAGGGGTCTTTTATGGAAAAGACTCAATAGTCCTTAATTACAAATATCTTTTAAACAAAGTTGATGAACAAATATAAACGTGGCTATACATTCCACTAAACATAATGGAACGCATACAAGTCGCTAAGAGTTACATCCAGTCAAATTATTTATATAACCCAAACGGCAGACTTGACTGAAACTATGCTAAATACTCTGGAAGACAGAATTATCCATTTCATATGGGACAAAAGAATTCATTATCTTCTTAAAACAAACTATTTTATAAGTCCAAAAGCGAGGGTAGATTTGGACAACCACATCTATGTAATAAACAAACATCATATGTGATTAATAAATTAAGAAGTTTACATAAAACATTTCAGTAAAAGTGGGAGGCTGTATATATGTGTACTTCTATGGATACTTGTGTAAACAATTTGACTTTATATACAAAAATAGTAAATTAACTAAATGTTTGAAAGTGCCACGGAAATGTAAAAGAGTGATATCAGATAGAAGTATAGAGACATCTAAAGACTTTTGGGAAGAAGACAACAATTATAAAATCTACCTAAAACTCAATGAAAACTTGTTAAAAAATACTAGAATGCACGTAGAGGTAAAAATACAACATTAAATTGGGAAAAAATATGGATGAGCTGGGAGGGCATTAAATCACTCTACAATCAAACAATGATGTTTCTGTTCTTGCATGATGTCTGGATGATCGGAGTGGAAGCCTTTAATAAACATATCATCCACCTTATCCCTCCATGTCATCTATGTAGGCTAAGTATGGACTTAAAAAAAAATCTGATACTCCACTGCCCCCAAACAGCATCTGCAAGAGACAGAATAAAAGAAGAATTATTTTAAGAAAAAGGGAGGATGACAAAATAGCCATTTTCTATACACTAATGAAATTTGTGATGATGAGTTATATAAAGATTTAAAGAATTATATAATAAACATTATAAAATCTAAGAGAAGAGAACTATTTTGATTTAAATCACCCTTGAAGAAACAAAAAGTGTGAAGGTGGGACGTGTGAGGGATGGACTCTGGTTTATCACCTAAGTAGGAGTGATACCAGCCTGAGGGCAGGCCAGGTCCAGCTCCTCACCACTTCAATACACCCTCATCACCTCCATAGATTGATCAAAATGTTTAAATAAAACTAATATGCAAATGATTTTGTATGCTGCTCATCCAACAAATTAAAATACTACAGAAATATATTTAAGGATGGCACAGAGTTCCAAATGAAATAAAGGCTGCCCCTTAAATGAAATGCTTATTGTCTTGTACGCAGTATGAGGAGAGAGGCAAGGGATGGGTGGGGGGATGGAACTGGTTTATCATCCATGTAGGGATAATTCCAGCCTGCGCACTGGCCAGATCCACTCCTTTACGTCCTACAAAAGTCACTCACCTCATCCCCACCTATGTTAAATGTTAAATTTATCCCTTTCTTTTTCTCCCCTATCCAGGTATACTCTTCTCCAAATAAGGAGGCAGATCATACTAAAGTTACGATAACAATAAGATACTAATTATTAACATTGCTATCTCATAGAATTTTACAACTCTAACTTGATAGGTAAACCAATGCAAACATATTTGGGACAGGGTACTAACTGAATTGAGTAGGGAGTGCATAATGGTGTAATACCAAGGAGCGGTCAGTAAATAAGAACATAACAAATACAATAACACTGAGGAACATAGAAAACATTACTAACAACTACGAGATGGTAAACCACAGACATAACATACACTTATCCAATTTATTTTTATTTCTACTTTTTTGCACTGATTTCTACTTTTCTTTCATATTCTCTATAACAAATCAAGAAATAGATAGAAAACTCTGTACAGGAAATGGACTTGCCTTTGCAAGGAGTCCTGTCCCCTACCAGACTATTTTTATTTTCATTTTCTAGTTAGCCCTATTAAATAAACACGACTTGAATAACGATTTGATCACTAGCAATGCTGTCCGAACAATAACATATCGATTACATGCAAAACATTATAGCAACACATATATAGCAAACACTGGACAATAATGATCCATGGAAAATATCACTGATTAAAGTAAGGCTCAATAAACCAGCCTGGGTTTACAAAATGTGTCTACATAAACAATAGTTTAGGGAGGTGCACAAACCCTAATCAAAATTCAATCAACTTTTATCAAAATTCTATTTCATTTTTCACACTGCACAATATCACAAATAATAGGACAACATACAGCTATAAAAACATTTAACCTTTTGGCAATAAGGGATCCTCTCTATGATGGAAACTGATAAGGACCGCACCAATAACGGTGGGGAGTTGGTGTCAACTAATAGGTGTTTTTCTGGGTCATACGTATAAACCACAAAACCAGTATGCACATACACTAAAAGGAACATGACACAGCATACAGTATACAGACCCTCAAAGTGTAGTTTGCAGAAGAGAGCGAGAGTGACAGCATGAGAGAGACAGCAAGACTGAGTGAGAGGGATAGCAAGATAGACAGCAAGAGAAAGAACGAATGATAGAGATGGAGCACGAGAGTTTGAGTGAGACAGAGTGAGCATGCAAGACAGCATGAGAGACAAAGAAAGCAAGAGAAAAAATGAGAGTGAGAAAGACAGAAATAGCAAGAGACAGTGAGAATTGTTGTTTTTGTAGGGCTTAACGTCATTTTCCAGCATATAATAAGCTACACATGGCGGCCAGTATTAATGGGGGATGAAAAACCTGGAAAAACCCTGGAAAGAACCACCAACCCATGAGAAGCTACTTGCAAGCTTTCTCACAGATCCACATTGGCTGAATATGAGACTCGAACCCACACAGACAGGTGAGATGGCAGTGACCCGTAACAGAGAGCGCTTTTGACCACTTGGGCCCCGAGAGTGAGAGAGTGCATGGCAGAGACAATGAGTGAGAGAGAGGGCCAGATAGAGAGAGAGAGAGAGAGAGAGAGAGAGAGAGAGAGAGAGAGAGAGAGAAAGAGAGAGAGAGGGAGAGAGAAAGAGATACTAAGAGAGACAAACCAAGAGACAGAGTGAGAAAGTGAAAGAAACAAACAATAGTCATTTATTATGTATTCCCAGCCACAAGAATAGCATTTAAAAAAAGTATTTTGAAAAAATTCACAATTTAATAACAATGGATACATCAACATATCCGTTTAAATACAAATATTGATAAAATAGTGTTTAAAAAGTTCATCTCATGAAGATGTCTGAAACCTTTCATTTATACCCAATTAAAAAGATGACAACTGATAATATGAAAAAGAAACATCAGTAGGTCAATATTCTAAGGGGTAATAGCTCTGGTCAGTTTCATTAATGGACATCATAGCTCTAGTCAATTTCACAAATGGACATCATAGCTCTGGTCAAATGTATGGGGGTAAACAAAAGAATTACTGAACATATACCATAATGAAAGGAGGGGGAAAAATCCCTAATACTATTCCATCAACCAGCAGTTTAAGGAGCTGAACAGTGAAAACAACTAATATATTATTAACATGTCATTCTCTCCAACAGGAGTTGACTTGCAGGCAATCTAGTATTAGTATTTGTGGAAGAAAAAAATAAAAATAAAACAAACTGTCCAATATAGAGAAATATTCTGAATTGGAACTGCTATCAAATTTATCGAAGAACTGAAATGATTTCTGACTCTCTATTAGGATTTCTGTTAATTAATATACACAATTTTTGTGTCAACCTGTAAAATAACTGAAGACAAGACATGAAGTATATATAAATCATTTTAAATAGTTTCCGACTAGGAATATATATTATTAATCTTCATCAAAAACAAGTATTTGAAAATATTAATTGAATGCTACATGTTTAAATTATCACATATATCCAAATTGATACTATTAAACAATAAATATCCTTTCTTTTTCTTTTGTCTCTCTCTGCCCCCCCCCCCCCATGTTGTCCAAGTCAGAAATTTGTTATGGATGAGCAACTTTTGCACAGTTAGTTGTCTGTGGTCAAGTAAATTCTGGCCTGTAACTTGAAAAGGCAGGAGTTCCCATTTGGTCTGAGCGATGTTTACAGAAACATCATTCATACATACCGGCGAGTACCATACTTCTGTGTTGTGTTTTCATTGAAATACTGATATTTATCAAATAGGACTGAAACCAGCCACAGCTTCTACGGATAGAGCCAAGAGAAGCACACATTACTGGTTCAGGCTATATCTTTTGATGGTTATATCAGAACAAATGTCAAATACCTCTCTATCATCTGGGGAATTCCCATAATTTTTCAAAACTGCCATTGTAAAGCCCCTATTGAAAAAGCCAAACACTGGACCATAACGATTTAAAAAACTACTGCCCAGTTTCTAATCTCCCATTCATATAAAAAATATTTGAAAAGGTTGTTCTATCGCAGCTTGTATCTCATCTGAATTCAAACAGTCTTTTTAGCAATGTACAATCTGCATATCACCCTTGCCACAGTACTGAAACTACTCTTCTAAAAGTAGTTAATGACATTCTCTCTGCTTTGGATAGCAGAAAGATTACAGTCCTCACCCTCCTTGATTAGTCTGCAGCATCTGACACAATATACCATGATATATTACTTCACCGACTCCAGCATGTATTTGACATTCATGATACAACCTTACTGTGGTTCAAGTCCTACTTGGTCAACAGGGCACAAATTTTGTTTGCAAATGGAATACAATCCAGCTGAGTTAATCTATACTGTGGTGTTCCACAGGGATCTGTTCTTTGACCTGTTCTCTACATTCTATACACTAGCCGCTCTCAAGTGTCATAGATCATCATCCAGTGTCTCAGCAATTGTATGCTGATGATACCCAAATATACAAATCTGTCCACCCAACTGAAGTTGATGCTACCATCCAAGATGTAGAGAGATGCATTTCAATTCAATTTAAAAAATGATACATATTTTTATATGAAAATTTAAAATTAACATGAATTTTAATGAAAATTTAAAACCTGAAGTTGACAAATTTTGTTCTATAGCAATATCTCTCCATTCTTATCAGGTGTGAAGCAAAAAAACCAGAGCCTGTCAATCAAAGGTAACACCTGAAATCTGGTAGCATGTAAATACGCTAGCTAGGTCTAACCAAGTACATAATTCATTTCTACCCATGAACGGGAGGAGTCTTCAGACGTTAGGCTTCCAGTAGTATTGAAGAATTGGTGAAGTTCTCTGAAACCAAGCTAGCATACACTCTCCTAGTTATATAAGTGAGAGAGAGAGAGAAAGGATAATTCTTGTATTTTACAAGAAGTTATTGTAACTGAAACCATGAAAGGGTACAAGAAGAGGAAGACAACTTTTTTAAAGCCTGGATATATTCCACATAACAAAGGAGACACATATCTGACTGATGATATTCTACCAAGTTCCAGTGCTGCATCTGTTCCTGTGACCAGAAGAATGGATGCAAACGAGTTCTCTCTCATAGCAGTGACAAAGCCGACAAATGGGGGTCTCAAGTCAGTTCAGGCACCAGACTGTAATGGCATGCCTGGGTCTGCAAAAATTCTACGACCATCATCCAAAGCAAAACTGGACCTGAAAGAGACAAAACTGAATGAGCACGATGGGACACATATGATCTGTATAAAAAAAAAAAAAGATGTTGAAATGTGGAATTATATCATTCATTGCCATGGCAATCAAGTCAACATATGTGGTAAACCAGAGTTCCAAATTGCTAATGGAATAAAATGGGGACTTGCTTGGAAGCATAAGATGATGTGTAAAAACTGCAGCTTTAAGTCACCAGGGTATAAGTTGTATGAGGAGATAAAAACAAATAGACCTGGGCCAAATCCTGCTGCTGTAAATATGATGTTTCAAGCTGGACTACAAGATACACCAATGGGCAACACCAGGGCTAGATAATTGCTTGCAGCCACTGACATTCTACCACCTAGCAGAACTTTTATGCAAAGGGCCTCCAACCTTGTAGGCAAAGCAACTGTGGAGTTCAATGAAAAGGATATGACAGACAAGCTGAAACTAGTCAGACAGGTTAATGTAATGCGTGGTGTTAAGCATCCTGAGCAAATAAATGTTGCTTTTGATGCAATATACAATACCATTAGCCTTGGACATGAAAAGAAACCTGGTCAAAGTTCATCACAAGCTGTTGGAATTGCCTGCGAAACTGTCACAGAGAAGCAACACATTGTGGGCACTACAGTAGAAAACAAGCTGTGTTGGACTGGAGCATGACTGAAGGGGAAAGGTTTTGATGTGCAATGTCCTGGAGGCCACGTTGACTGTACAGCAAATCTGTCACCAGCTGCACCACCTTCAGAGTATGAAATGGCAAGAGAAATGGGAAACAAGTTTGTGATGCAAGAGATTCTCATTAGACATACAACAACAGATGGAGATGCACAGGCTGCTGCTGGCTTCCAATATGCTTACACCATTCTGCATCCAATGTGGAAAGTAGAAAGACTGTTGGATCCTGTCCATCTGAGTCGTTTACAGTTCAAATGGTGTAATTCTGCAATATTTAATGAAAACATGTTTCTAGGAATAAGAACATGAGAAGGAAAAAGGCTCAAACAGAAAATTGTCAGCCAAGACATTAAAGCACGTTGCGGTTTCATCTTCAAGCCAATGGTGGAGGACAATATTGGTGATGTTACAAAAATTAAATGTCAACTTCCCCAAGTACTGGATGCCACTCTATGCTGTTATTCAGGGGACTGCTAAAAATACCGGCATTATTCAAAGGTATGTGGGGGAGGAAGTACTATAGGACACACGGTACTAATTATACGGAAGAACTGTGAACCAGTCTAGAAATGGGTGAAGAAATAATAGAGTATTTACAAGTTTGGTGGTCCGTTATTGGTTAATAATGAAAATTAAAATATTAGGAAACGTATCTTTTGAGAGCTTATCCTATATGTAATGTAAAAAAAAATATTGACAAATTTCTACTGATGTAATTTTAGCATTTTCACAGGCTTGACTCAGAAGTACTCAATACTGAAAGTAGCACCTCATTCATTTGGTGCAGAATCAATAACACGTGTTTCATGCACATGCATGTAAGGTGGCGCTATACAGTTTCGCATTTTGCATAGGGTTAGGATTTTAAAGAAAAAGAATGTTCCCGGCTTTCCTCACTGGTTATACTGGCTATTTAAAAAAGACCTTGTATATTTTAGGTATAATGCAAAGAACCTTTAATTCCCTTTATTTTGGTGTACGATTGATGGGTGTACTATGGATTATAGATGATACAGCTTGGCCTTACTTCAAATGTGCACCTTTCAAAAAAGTGCTAGCTCTACTTGGTCATTTTCACTTCCTGAACTTCAGACGTAAATTGTATAAAAAAAGAACTGATAACTTTTTTTTACATTTTATATAGTTGGTAATTCATTCATTGCACTTTCAGAAGCTGGTATTGTCTAGTCTGGCAAAATTCATTTTCCCTATTTTAATAGCTGCTATGTATAGTGTACTTTAGACTAATTCAGACTGATTTTTTAACACAAGGGAGCAGTCATTTTAGTTAGCAGTGTGCTTAAATCATGTAAAATTTCCAAAAGTACAATATCCAAAAGAAATATCATCCACATTACATTAATGTAGCATAGAGGTATGCAAACATTCTCTCCACTGTACATGTTTTAAATGCGAACTACTTCACCTTACATACGTCACTCTCTCAAAAGTACATATTATCTGGTGAGCGCCACCTAAACAAAGTGCCGCGGGTCATTTGGTGTTCTCCCACATAAGCTTGCACCAAGGTTAGATGTGCATGAAGAATTATAGGTGTCATTATCAGCACCCATACATTTTAAGTTATTGAATTTTGGATATGATAGTGTTTCCATATGTTTACCATTGGAGTGGAGTTAGTACCGTGAGTCCTACTAACAGCTGGTGGATGCGATCAGCATACCTGGGCCATTATCAGTGACTCATCTTAACTAGACAGAAAATGATAAGATTATCCTGCTAGAAGAAAAAAATGTTCTAAAAATAGACGAACTACATTCGTATTGAACTGGAAGTACTAAATGTGACCCGATTCCTGGCGTGCATTGCTTGCTCGACGCCATTTTTTAAAAAAAATGTGTTCAACAGGTTGATCATGCAGACGATTCGCATGAACAAATAAGTGCAGTTTAAAGCATCTGATGTGCTACTGTAAAGTTAGTCTGGTTCCCTGACCAATTTCACTACTTTTAATATGAATCCCGGATCCAAATCAAACACGGATTAACAAATTTTCTGGATTTTCAGTAATGATAATTTTCCCATATTTTTTGCTTTTATGCCATAAGTCCGTATTATAAGGTCATTTTTTTAAGACTTACGGTAAAATTGTAAGAGTTGGCAGGTCTGGACTAATGGTTCAAAATAAAGTCTTCCTGAGTGAATTTCACAGGACACACAGGATAGCAAAATGCCTACAAATGAAAGAACAGTTTCAACAGCTAATAATATTACGGCAAAAGGAAAAGTACATAAATGTTACACATGCTGCATTTAAAAAAAAAATAATAGCTTATTATTTATTATATTTCTAGAACAGTGATGGAAAAATTGATCAAATCTAAATATCTGATTTTACCTTCAGTGGCCAATTGTAAAAGCAGTAGCCACAAATATGGTTCTCGTGCTTTTCTAAAGATAAATTTTCAGGTCATTTCCAGAGGTTTTCCAGGATTAAATTAATTTTTTCAACGTTCACATATGACCATTACTGAATGGAATTAAAGAAAATTTTGGATTATAAAACGTGCATTTTCTAACTCTAAAGATGTTTCTCTTTCAAGACTCTCCAAAACATATACGTTACAAAAGATGATCATGTACAAAACCCAAAAATATATCACATGAAACAAGTTTGAATATATTCCTATAAATTGGCATTTAAAGTCATCTCAATGAACAGAATAAAAATTCTAAATTTACTTTGCTGACCTGCATTATGTTGCTATGTGGAAACAACATAATGAACATAAATTAGTTTTGTTTCCTTTCAAACCTTTAGTTCTAAAGAACTCTATAGGAATATATGCATGTTAAACACTGTAAACATTTCCTATCACAGTAGAAAAAAGGAGCTAAATATTAGAATCTTTTCTTAAAACAAAAACAGTTTAACTCTGAATTTATCTGTGCCAATAAAAACCCAAACAACATTTTTGAAACAACCTAAACTCCTTAAGACGATTTGGTTAAATATCTATCATTTAAAAACATTTACAAAAGGGCTGATTTAAACTTTGACAAAAAAACCTTCAAAATTATAAATGCACATAAACAACAACTGAATGTTCTTTAAAATCAAATTGTCTTCTTGTAATTCAATAAAACAGACCCCAAACCTGTAGTGATACAGGGGCTCATATCGTTTTTGAATGTATAATAAAAGGGATGAAAATTTCCCATTTCTCCTGCATTCTATTTAAGATCTGAAACCAATGCTTCAAGCTACATGTCACTGAGAAATAGTTTCACACCAAAGTTCAGTGAAGTTATTCAACATTTTGGACAACAAATTTGGCTTAAAATGAATAGCAATCCATTTTCTAATCTGGGTTTCCTATGAATATACCAATCCCATTTTTCACATTTGGAATTTTAAGATTTGTTGTGAGGTCAGAGCAACTGCATATATAAAACTTGGTAGTTGCTACCACTGTGCAGTAGCGGCATATGAAAGTCACTTACCAGTGGGCCTAGCACATTTAAACTGTTATATCAACTAATACCTGCATGAAATCGATAGGAAAATGATTTATTTTCTCAAAAATGTCAAGTATTATAATCGTTATGTCCTTAATCTGCTGACAGACTAGACAAAAATACAGCATAGATGAAACAAGACCCGGTACTTGCCATCTGTGTTACTAGTCAGATGACATGATATCAACAACAAGCTCCTTTTTAATGTTGTTTTATAAAATTTCAATTATATTAAATGAAAGACATAACTTTTTGTAAAAGCCAGAAAGAACACATAATTCTCAACATATTTATTTAGAGAACAAAGACATGAAACCTGTCATTATTGTAACAATCAGTCCAGTCTGATTTATCAAGCAGAGAGCACATGTCAATGTGGTAGACATGTGATACAACAAACTCCGGAAGTTGTCCTCGAAATAAATATAGAACAATTTTTGTTCTTTCATTTTTGTATTTTATTACAACTAGTATACGATTTCATTTAATATTTTTATATTTTTTTCTAAAATATTTGAAAAAGTCTGTTGTGAGATTTTTGTGTATCTGTGCGACTATATAGCAATAAAAACTGTATGTCGTAGTTTTATTTTGCCTTTCAGCAGATTAAAGACATAGCGATTTTAATACTAACAATTTCTGAGAAAATAAATGATTTTCACATTGATTTCATGCAGATATGACTAGATTTAACAATGTTTAAGTTTGCTAGGCCATCTGCTAAGTGGCTACAATTTGCTGCCACCATGTTGGCCTCTTGTGATGCTAGGCTGGTTTTCATACCTTCTATGTCAGGAAAGATAATGATATCAAGCTGTCTGTAAAGAGAAAAAAGTCTACTAGAAAAATCTAATTCACTGAGTGTTTGGATTGTCTAAACCAATATATTAATGGCATGCACCCAAGTGATCCATACTGCAACCTCACAATATTCTGGTTAGACCTTGATAAATTTAACTCGGCATCAGTTCTGTTCAGTTCTGACTCAATTACATAATTGTTTCGGGTGTCATGTGGTGGAAAATGTCCCAGAACTTATGTGAAACTTCTTTTCACTTAGGTCATCTGTTCCAAGACTTAAGAAATTAAATAAATTTGTGCTGAATTTGTGACCCCCCCCCCCCCCACTGCCACTGTACGTTGCAATAACCTATATAAGCAAAATGCTTTTTTGATAATAAAATGAAAGAAACTAACTTTATATTGTTATCGTCTATTCCTCTTTGATCATCATGAGCAATTTATAAAAGCAAAAAAGTTATCCACGAACTCCGTATATGTCGCATATGCACAATGCAGTATGTATTGTTTATGTCAGATAACACATAACCCATTGTTCATTGATGTAAATAAAGATAAATGAATCATGTTTGGTTTTACTCCAAGGTATGAACATGTTATCAGACTGAAAACTGGATCCAACAAAATTAGAAACAAGAGAGCGAGAGAAAGAGAGAGGAGATAATATTAACTGATTGCCTGAGTTACCTGACATTCATGCATGACAAAGTGTAAGGTGTAAACTAATCAAGATTGTATTATATCCCGGTTAAGTATGTGACAGTATCTCGCAAATAAAAATAATTAGTTGAAAATACATTCATTGTGAGTGAAAATAACGATCTTTCACTAGCATGGCTTACAAAAGGTATTATTAAAGCAAGTTATTTCTGTGTATACTATTTACTCTGTAAACATCAATAATCATTTGTACATTTATTACAGATTGCAATCAATAGAAGCCAGGGCGGTGAATAAACACAACTGGCACTGTGGCAGAGATGAAATAAACTCATTGTTTGAACTTACCAAAAGGATATCAAATACAAAAGTTTTTTATAACAAAGCAAGCCGAACCTCAGAAGATGCCGTCAGATACTTTTAAGTGTGCTGATTTAAATGAAATTAATATATAAAGTTGTCCACCATAGAAAAATCCACTTTGGTTCTTTTTACTGTTATTCACATTAATTCTGAAAATAAATTGAAACAATGGAACAGTTTTTAAGTGACACAATCGAGTACTTCATGCAACCAATGACCCAGCATGTCCCACAAGATTTTGAGGAGAAAATAAAAATTATATCATTTGATGATTTTGTAAAGGCCAGAAGAGAAAATGATTTCGCCAACAATAAGATCATCAGCATGGATGACACTCTGGAATACTTTGATCTCCTTCCTGGATGGACTATTGATAAGAAGATGGTTAAAAGTGTGAAAATGTGCATGAATTGCGCAGATAAAATGTCTTACTTTAGTTTTTGCAGTTTCCACTTCAGTAGATGAGTGGTCTTCAATGGCAATTGTTAACAGCATGAGGAAGCTATAAAAACATTCATGTACCGAAAGCATGGATCGAATGTGTACAGGAGAATGGTTGGGTTGATGAGAAGATGCTGCAGTGGATTAAAGTTTTTTTTCTCTCAAGAATACACTTTAAAACATTTGTAAGTAAAATTTAAATTTGAGTGTATTTTCTGATGTAATTTTCGAAGATTTAAAAGGTGTCCCACAAACTATAACTCATAAAAACAAGCAGTTAACCAAAACATTATTTTAAAAATTAATTTAAGCTGTCCCAATATATATGGTAAATATGGTATATTGAATGTTTTTAAAAAGAATAAGAAAAGGAGACAGAACTATCATTTTATAAGATCCAACATCATTAAAATAAAAATTGTTGTTGATAGGTTCTTGTCTAACCTGCCATGACAGAACTTTAAATCCACTTACAACTTCAAAGAAATATTTGATGAAATAATATATAAATCTGTACCACAATTAAAATAATAGAAAATGAAATAGAAATGTCCAGTTTAACTAATGCCATATTTGCAACAAGCAATCTTCCCAATGAAGTAGAATATTGCCACCTGTCATCATGCAAGACGAAATAAATTTATATTTTTTTAAACCACATTTTACACATTTACCTGCAAGTGCACGCTTTTATTTTTAATTATTATTATTGTTAATCCACTTTTGGGGGTGGATGCTCTACATCAAACACAATATAAATCCATATTATTTACTATATTTGTAGAAGATGGATGTCATTTATTTTTCAGCACCACGAAAGCAAGAGAAGTAAAACATCATCCAGCGTTACCAAATTAAATTAGAATGATAATAATAGGCCCATATGGGTCTAGTAAATCGTAATTATTACTTAAACTGATAATGAGATGGATTAAATGGGATAAATGTATTTAGTGGCACCATCCATAGATTATCAATAATGCTATGATGTGCTTAAAGATTTTAATGAAAACGCAAAATTGTTGGACGAGGCTGGCAATGATATTATTGATTTTATCACCGATATTGATGAAGCCCCATCCGTAGATGACCTCGATGGATTTATTAATAATCTCGTAGTATATACAATGATGTGATGCTGGACAAACAATCAAATCCAGCTCTGATATTTTCTCGAGGAAGACACAAAAACACCGATGTTATATATGTTACTCAGCGATATACACAAATACCTTAAGTGATCAAAGATAACTACAATATTTTTGTTGTGTTTAATGGAGTGGATACACATACTTTGCGAAGTATTCATCAGGCTTGGTGTTCAGTAGACACGGCCACACAGATTCATCATGATAAATTTACATGATCCACAATGGAAATAACGTATAGGTCTTGAAAAAATATTTGGTTGAGAAAAGACATTAGTTTTTCATTATTTTTAGATTTCTCATCAGTATCTCTATAAGCCGATTATCTTATCTAATTTAGAATCATTTTGGACTCGTCGTATTATTTCATTTATACAATTTTCTCTTGCTTCATCTATAAATTTTTCAAATTCATTTCCTGATTCATGTTTGGGATTAAGAGACATTAATAATTCTTAATTTAAATTCTTTATGTAAACAGCAGCAGGGAGGGGGCGACCACAAATTATAAAAAGTAACAAAATAAACTAACCAAATTAGAGAAACTCTAGGTTTTGGTTGGAGGCTTCGCTTTGACGTAATTGACCTTGTATTTTTCATTTTTCGCAGGGCTTGTCTAAAAGTGCTCTGTTCACCCTCCCTGCTGCTACATATATTTATAGTACATTAAGGTGATTTACTGACAAAATGTCAGACTCCTTTGGTAGCAACTATATACTCGATGAATATAAACATCATTGCTACCACTACCAGTAACCAACAGTTTGTTTTTATTATTAGTGCTACAAAATATTATAAAACCTGCTTGATACCATTAAATATGAAATTAATGTAGTAGTATAAAACATTAATACAAATATACTTGTATCTTCACAGATGAGACCTGATTGTTTTCCGTTTGAAGAATAAGGCCCCCAACCATGTAATAATTTGGAGAAACTTTTACATTTTTAAGGTTACTCACAGCTCAGGCTGTTGCAGCATCCATATCCCCTGCATAAACATCTTCATTTGCCTGTGATTTTATCATTATTTTAAACTGTTTAAAAAATAAGTTAATATTGTTATGACAAAAAGTGCCAGCACAATCCAACTATACAATAAAGCAACTGCAAAATAAATAAATAAATAAATAAAAATAAAAAGCATATTCAGTCCTGCATTTAACTTTTCATAGGAAATATTCAAACAAATTCTGATACAGGTAGGCATTTAAAAGGAATAACTATCTGGATTGTCTTGTTACATTGTCCTTATAGATTTCTTTTGAAACGTAAGGAGGTGTGTATGTGATTTGGATTTTTAAAGTGCCTTTAACAATTTTTCAGTCATATCACTACGATGTCTGATGTGTGACAGTTTATAGTGATGTCTGGCACTGAGGCATCATGCCGCAGACACGTCGCATGATGTCCCACCCGGTCATATTATCCTGACACCAGGCCGACCAGTCCTAACACTAACCTCTTAATGCTGAGCACTTAGCGAGGCCGCTGTTAGTACCATTTTTGTAAGTCTTTGGTATGACTCGACCGGGGACTGAACCCACGACCTCCCGCATCTGAGGCGGATGCTCTAACCAATAGCCCACCGAAGCGGTCTAAGTAAGGAGGTAGATGTTACCAATTCCATTTGTTTTTCACTTTCACATAAATAAAAACAAGCTTAACACAAAATTTGGCTTTTGTATTGGACATAAACTCATAATTGTAAATTCTGAGTAATTAAAGCTGCAAATTCTGGATTGGCCGAGGAACATTTCCCCAAAACAACAACAACAACTAGTTAACTGAATAATTCAAGAGGCGATCATATAAAGCGGTAACCATCATGGGGCGATACCTCCAAGTTAGTATCTACCACCATGTCGGCAAATTCTGCGCAATGATACGTCATTTCTGTAAACATTGGATCACGTGTTACTTAGGTTCAAAAATCCATTTTGTATCAAAAATGAACGATCGTACTTTAATCAATGAAAGTTACATTCATATAGTGTACAAAAATATACCACATTTCGACTCGAAATGCACATGAAAATGTGATTTCTAAATGTCAACATGAAGACACACTCCAAGACCATTCTTGAACTGGTAACCCAGAAAATCCTATTTACTATGTATCTTTTAAAATCATGCATATAAATACATTATATAAAAGATGGAAATATATGCCTATATTCAAAACTGCATTTTAATCCAAGTTTCCAATTTTGCAAGAAGTTGTCCCACACGTACAAAATTGTCTGCTGCCCAAAGTGTCAACTTGCCGCCATAACATAAATTCTCAAGAAATACCTGGCTTATAGTCTGTTTCCAAATTCTGTAGTAATTTTTCCACATAAACAAGACGTTGTAAACACATTACATCCTATTTATTATTCTCTTCCATGTAATAGCTTATTTTTATAAAATGCTTAATTTTACTAACTTTTTTTTACAAGATCGGTTTAGTTTGCTTAATATCTTTTGCCATTTATTGGCATTTTTACATTGAGTTTTGTAAAATTACTATTAACCTGACCTAATTACTCGATGGAACTGCTGACAGAAACATTCCAAAGTAGTGTATTCAATTTCTATAGTCCGATGGATAAAGATTACATCTTTTCAAAGCTGTGTGCAGAATAGGCCGACATATCGCTAGTCAGGGAGACACGGGGTTGGTATCCAGTGTGTCCAAAATTGATATTATTTTGAACTGAATATTCTGGTGACAACTGCCTTTTTTGAAATGGCAAGCATTTCTGTATTTTATTTTCATCAATCGGTTGAACTTGGTATGCGTTTTGTTTCAATATTGGAGATGGAAACCTTAGGTGCGCTGAAATGCCCGACAGCATGGACTTCTCCTGACACCTAGCTTGAGTTTTCCATGGGGCGAGTTATCTCAAGGCAAGTTCTCCACTATTCCTGCGGAACGAACCAGTTAAAGTTGAACATCGATGTCAAAGCTATGATTTGAACTCAGCCTATCAATTATTGCTTCAAAATACATTATGCTCCTGAATATGCGCTCTATTTGGTTAAATTCGAATGTCTTCTCTTGTTGTCATCTAAGCCTCAGCAGGTAACAACATTTATCTGGTAAGTTACTATGCCTCTTATTCGGTAATAAATTCAATTTTTCAAATTCTACGATTGATCATAGTCGATAAACGTCTTGCAAAACAAGAAATTAAAATGACTGGCCCCTGGCTGGAGAAACTGATTAGAATAAATTTGAAAAATAGCTTTTACATTTAAAAAAAATAAAATATTATTTGTCCTTGTGACTTATTGACGTCAATTTTTACATAGTTTTGTCGTATTTAATGGATTAATTAAGTCAAACTAAACATGGCTGATAAGCAAGGCTGATCGCTGTTTCCTGAATGCTACAATACCTGTGTAGACCTACCGCCATTCACTGTCCTCTAGTGCCGACCTTGCGCCTAATTGGAATCGATTCACAATTAATACTTCCAGTTCAGTACCCCACGAATGTAGTTCTAGTCTATTTTTAGAACATTTTTTCCTCTCTCATTTTGGTGGTGATAGAAGAGTTTTATTTATGCATTTTTGGTAAGGAGTTAAAGGTAACTGTTTATTCTTGATAATATGAGCTCAAGGTGTTGTTGTATGTGTGTATTTCGGCAACAGTGCACAGTGATTAATAAGGCCTTGGTGAGGATGCGGAAGTGAAATCTGTGTTCTGTTTACATGCTGATGTGTTAACAGTTCAGTATCTAAAAAAAGAGCAGGTCAACCTTTGACGAGAACTTCACCGTGATGTCATCTTTGAAGGTATTTTAGATTAGCATATGATTTGTATTGATTGTCACACAGTGGAAAGGTCAGTACTGAGAAACAAATGTAGAGAACATATAGTAAAATTAATTGTGTCCTATGTCCAATTGTGTCGATACTCGCAGCGTCCTATAGGGGACAGGGGACAGTTTTTATGTACAAATTTGATGCCACAATCAGCGACCTAGTATAAAAAAAATCACAAAAAAATCAAATACACAAGTGAGGTCAAAAAGGTCCATATTTTTAGATACCTATATTAAAACAAAGCATAAGAATAGTATTCACTTGACCAGAGAAGTCAATGGCAGTTCATAGCAAAGACATTTATGCACCCCAACCCCTATTTATACAATAATTTTTCACATCCAAAGGCCATTTTTGACAGTATGTGGTGCTCACAGTGCAAACGCAAGCCCTTTCCCTGGATGAAAATTTTGAAAAACTTTGTCAACTAAATAGTTTGATGCAATAGTTTGATGCAATTCTGAATAGTTGTCATCCAAGCCGTTTTTTAGATGCTCTACTTGTCTCGAACTCACGTGTCTACCGGTCCTACTAAACACCGCAAAGTCAGGCAAAGGCAGACAAATTTTTGTTTTATTTCTACATATTTGTATACATTATACTATATTAACTTTGCTTTGATATTTAAATTTTCAAAAAGCGTGATTTAATGTTGTTTGAAAGTAAAATTGGTACATACGTACATTTAGTAGAACAAAGGTAGAGAGAATATGACGAAGTCTTATAACACAGATAGCGCATAACAAAGGCAATCTAACTATGACAAAACCAGATTTAAAAATTATATATAATAATTATCATATTGAGAGACACGTAATAATATTACGAAAGTGATATTAAATATTCTATTAACATTCATAATCATAAATTCATGATGTACTTTCATCGAAAAAGATCGATCATGACAAGATTGATAGTACAAATACAGTACGTCATTTAACATGTTAATATCATAATTTGTTTCAGCATAAACATTAGAGTGTCTTAAGCGGTAATACTTTATTTTTTTGTATTTTTTTTTTACACCATCAGTCTAAATTTATTATGATAAACTCTAGGCCTTACCATTATAAGGTGACATTTGTATATATATTGAGTCTGTAGTTAACAAAGTGCCACACGCACACACAAACTCTAGCCTATAGTTAATAAAGTGACATTTATACAAATGTTACATATAACAAAAAGCAATAGTCTATGATGATTGTATAAATGTAACACGTCTAGGATAATACTAGATATATTGAAAAAGCAATAATTAGACTGAGTAAATATATATGGTATCGTTCAATTTGGATTGCATTTGATTCATGATCATTAATACAAGATTTATGAGAAAAAAGAATCAGGCAAAAACTGATGATAATAAATCAGAATAATCAAGACGATGATATCAATGTGAGGTGTACATATTCCTTCAAATATAAACCTTCTGAAAATGGGAGCAATTTGGATTACAAATGTAAAAATTAATTTTAATTTGGAATATTTTACTAATGTAAAAAATTGCTTTCAATTTCAACACTTGTAAAGGATAAAACGTACCATACATGTGAATAGAAAATGTTTCATATGTTAAAAATGAAATCATTGTTCCGACTGTCAACTCGTGTCACTCAAAGGCAATCGCTACTCTCTGCTGTTAAGAGCAGAACACCAAAAGGATGAAGTAGAAAATTACAGCTTCGCGCTTGTAACTTATTAATAATTAATAAAATGATTATTGCTGTCCTCAAAACAAAACAAGAAACAACAAACGTGCATTTATTTGAATCAATAGGTAGCTTTCGTTCCATGAAACAACCATGATCGTGATATTTATCTGTCACTTTAAGCATACAAATACAAGAAAAGTAGGTTCAGTCGAGAGACTTTAATATACATTTCATTATAATTTAAGCGTCGAGACTACTACGGTTTTTTGGACAAACGCAATAAAGCTGATGCATGTACACAGTACAATGTAGGACGATATGAACGAATGTTTTGTAAATAAGTGACTTCATGTTTGTCGTTTGAAAAATGCATTATCTTCGACAAGATATTACTTTTTTATAGAAAATCATATCTTATGTTAGGAGGTTACATTTATTTTAGTTATACTGCTTTAACGCATCTCTTACTCCACCCCAAACTTGTATTTTGTCCGTTCGTTGATTCACTGCGGCGTTAAGCTAGATAAGTGCGTTATATCCAGTTTTCGTACGAGAACAATTGTGCATATGTTTTGTCTTACAATGACAAATGCAGACAGTCTCTTTCTTACAATTACAAGAAAACAAGCTATCAAAGCACTTCCACTTGCGCCTCTTTTCTTTCAGTGACTCCAGGTTATGATTTTCGGAAACGTCGTTACCATTCATATTTGGTATTGGATCGTCTTGATGTTTTTTATCATATGCTTCCTGTATTGCATCATATGCACTAATGAAGAGTGCAATCAGTATGTTAAATGCAATCACAGTGAATATGAACACATACAGCCAAATGTATACTGCATATACCCACCATATCTCTAATTCTTTCCCCGCCTTTTCCTCGTCCAAATTGACCGATGTAGCGAAAATTTCGTCACCGTTGATTATTGAAAGGAGTGTGTTGATTGTAAGATGTAATGTCTGAAACTTGTTGTGGTATGGTCCGAACACAACATACCCACAAAAGACAAATCCCATAAAACAAATACCAGCACTAAAGAAGTAGCATGCAACCGTAGGAAGTGCACTACATATGGTCTTGAAGAGTATCAATTCTCGCGTGAAGAAGGATGGAGAAGGAGTTCCTATCCCTGACTCCCGGTGATTAAACGGTAATACAAACCTTTTCTGTTGTTATTAATGTTGGCGGTATACGATGAGAAGAAGTGATTATACTACAAACAGTAACAAATTACTCTGCCGCTGTCGGCAAAATCAAACGCGGTTCCTGGCTATTTTATTATACAGATCTGTTCATGCAGTATTGTTCAAACAGTAATTATTTCATCAACCTTCAATTATATACCGGCGTCGGCAATCTCAAACATAGGTACTGTGACTGAAATGTCGCGCCTTCCGTGGTTTCGGGCAATATTAAAGGTATGTATTGTTTGCATCAATTAGCAGACTGATTAAACATCTGACATTTTAAGTTTGTGGATTATTATAAAATGGCCAAGAATAAAAATCGTCATCAAAATCATTTTGTCGTGATTCAGTTACGGTATTAAGCTTCAAATGATTAATGCTAAGTGTAGGATACAATAAGTTGTCAAGAGGTTCATTTAAAATATTGTGTTGTATTGTTTAAACATGGGTGTTGTAGTGTAATAGTGTTTCAGCTGTGTTAAAGTGTTAAACATTCTCTACATACAATATTCTTTATTGGGTAGAGAAGTGTATATTTGTCAGAATGCCTTCTGCCCGTGCTCGTAAGCGTGTTAAGCTCTATCAGTACCCGTGCGCTGTTTGCAAACAGAATTGTGCCAATGATTCGGTCCATTGTGGTTATTGCAAAAGTTGGGTACATGCATTGTGTGAAGGCATCACACTTAGGGAATTAACTGTTCTTTCCGGGAATTATGATGGTGACGAATATAGCTACATGAACGCTCTCTTCCGGCTGAACGAGGTAAGTGATAATTGTATAGTTTGTGGCATATCTACTTTAAGTACAGGTATATGAAGAAAAATCATGTTTTCCAGATGAGATTAAATGAACAACGAAAGAAGTTCTAAAAAAACATTTTTTTTAAAATGAGACTTTAGGTTGTAGAGATGTATGTATCGTTGTTAGAATATTTATTTCTCCTTATGGTAATACATGTACTTTGTGAACCTAATAGCAATTGTCATTATTCATATACAATACTATCTTGTTCATTGTAATGATGTTCTTCCCACGACTGCTTCATTTGAGATAAATAATTTCCCGATAGGTTTTCTGTCTTAATTTTGTATGTTAAAAGTAGTAAGGTGGGGCACCCTAGGGACAATGGGACTTAGCATTAAAAAGACCCCTGGGCAACTCTAGGGACAATGGAAATTTAACATGGAGAAAAATCGTGGGTTACTCTAGGGACAATGGGAATTTAACATAGATTTTGGGTCTGTCTAGGGACAAGGGAAATTAACATGGGGAATAGAGTTTGGGCTTTTGGGATTTTTTTTTCTTTTTTTTTAATTTTTTTTAAATTTAAATTTAAATTTAAATTTAAATTTAAATTTAAAAAAGGGGTAGGCAATGGAAAGGCTTTCTCTTTTCGAGAAATATGGCTGGCCCTGAAAAGGGCCTTTGGGTTTATGTTAATGTATTCATTAACATAAATGGTACCGCATTGGTCTTCTTCTTGTCCTTGGGCTACGTCTCATTGTTGGTCCGTAAATCAGCACTCTTTTCAGGCATCCTTGTCTTTCTACGTAGATCCTACGTATCCACAGGCTGGTGTTTGTCCTGTGGACAACGGTCCACTTGGATCGGACATACATGGGTATGTCCGTCCGGAACATCATGGAAGACACAAGCGTAGAAGATTGCACATCGGTCCACATCTTGAAGCGACGAGAACAGGTGAATCAATGCACTGAACTGCGCTTATTTATAGGTAGAGGCAGGATTGAAACGGATTGAGTTCATTCACCAATCCAAACACGCGTTACAAAATTCAGTCAGCCCGCATCCAATCCGAAGAGAGTAGTCTGTGACGTCAGTTGGTCTATATAGATTCGCTAGCGCTTGTGTGCAGTCAATCTATGCGACAGTGATTCAACATGACGGAAACTCAGAAAACGATCATTGGGGTGCACCAGCAGGGGAGACTGCCCAAGGGAACCCGGACTTACTTTCAGAAGAGGTACATTGGGATTTTGTGGATTTTCTTACCTCGCAAGAATTTGTTCCGGAACCTTCGTTACCTTCTTCATTACCGCAAGTGGAGAATTTTAGACAGAGACAGAAAGAAGAATTGGAGAAATTTATGCAACGACAAAAGGAAGCGGAACAAGCTTTTCTCCTACAGCAACAGCAACAGCAACAAGAAGAGGTAAGAAAAAAACAACAGCAACAACAGCAAGAAGAAGTAGCAGCAAAGAAACAAGAGGGTGAAAATCAAACGGCTACGGTACTGTTGGACATTTTAGCGGAGTTAAGAAGTCTGAAACAAATGTATCAGACTTCTTTATCACGACCGAAGAGAATACGACCTTCCCGAGCTAAACACGCCAACCCTGTGACTAAGCCTGTCGTACCACCCTTAGTGATTTCAACCCAATCATCAGAAGTAGGCCTTGGCCGTGGCAAAGGCTTAAGGCAGTTAAAGTTGATTGGCTAAACTCACCCCTACACCAAAATAAAAAGGCCCTTTTCAGGGCCACCCACATTTCTCGAAAAGAAATACAATTTCAATTTGCCAATAACTAAAAAATAAACCCCACCCATTTTACCCTTATAGTACGTGTCTGTGTATGAGTGCGTGAGTGTAGCTTCTTATTTTAAAATCAAAACTCAAAGACACTTACCTTATATCATTCATGTGTCCTTTTATCCATTTTTTACAATCCAATTCACAATTCACCACAGAACACTTTAATTAAAAGTTCATTGACTTCTTCTTTCTCCTTGTTTAGTCTCTCTGTTTTTTTGAATTTCTTCACCGTTTTTTCCTCATTTTCTTCCCTTCTTCTTTTCTTCTCCTGTTTCTTTGCTTCTTTTAAATAGAATTGTCTTCTTTCTTCCTCTTCTTCCTCTGAAGAATCCCTCTCTTCTTTCGAAGAATCCCTCTCTTCTTCCGAAGAATCCCTCTCTTCTTCTGAAGAATCCTTCTTTTCTTCTGACTCCTCTTGTTTCTTTTTTGGGCAATCTGGAGACCAATGTCCTTTTTCTTTACAATAATAACAGGTATCTTGACTTTTGTCTTTTTTAGCCCCTGTTTTTTTTTTTCTTTTTTGACGGTCTGGACACTCTGAAGACCAATGCCCTTTCTTCTGACAGATATAGCAAGCATCCTGACTCTTATCTCGAAAGGAAGGAGAGTAGTCCGTCGGCTGGTCTGAAGAGAATTTTCTAATGACCCCTCGCAAAGCTCTGACGAAACGTTCCATCTGGGTAGTCTCTTCCATCGTTCTCCTCGGTTTGAGAGTGAAATGAATAGTGAAAGGACAAGACACACCCTTTTTATATACGCTGGTTTGCCATGACTATAAATTAGTCTATGGTGTTTGAACTTGAGTCATTTGACGTTTTGCACTCAAGATGAAACGATCGTATTCATTCGAGAAGAAAGAAGAAGAAGAAAGTAAGAGGCAGAAACGTGATCTATCGCCTCGTACCAGGGGCGAAATCTTGGCACAAATTCATGCCAGTGATTTTGAAGAGGACATGAGTGAACCAGAATCCGAACCCTCTAAACCAAGTTCACCACCCTTAGTCAACCCTGAAAAGTACTATTCCATTCGAGAGACGGAAAAGCGCTCCTCTAGAAAATTTAGAACCACGGCTTACACCTACACGGTGAAGTTTAAAGATTTCAAGGCCGACGTACCCTTGGAGAAAGCAGAAGGGTTTATCACCGAGATGTGGGATTCTTTGCTCACCGCACTCAAGCGACAATGTCAACCCAAAGAAGACGATCGCTTGACACTATCCATAGATCACGACGGTTTGAAATCCCCTGTTTGGATCGAGTTTAGCAGACCCGCAGAACTAACCCCTTCCAAAGTCATGGACAAGATTCAACACGTACAACAATCTAATGACCAGTTTGACATCACCGATGGTAAAGCCACACTGAAAATGGCTCACGTCTCTCTTCCTCAAGGGACAGGACGCAAAAAGATGTTATTGGTGGACGACCTTCGCAACACCAAAACAAGTCTCGTCCGAATTAACAACCCTCAAGACCAGATGTGCTTAGCCCGTGCCATCGTGGTGGGACGAACCTATGCCAACAAGAACGACACGGTAGAATGGAAAAGAACCTGGGAGAACATTCGAAAATCGAACCGAACCAAACAACGAAACGAAGCAGAACTCCTGTTGCAACAAGCTGGCCTGTCCAAAGACACACCCTGTGGCATTCCTGAGATGCAAAAATTGCAAGATGCCCTAGCTCCACGCTACACCTTGAAAGTGCACCCTCAAGAAATGCGCGGGTCTCTGTTGTTTCGAGGCCAGGATTTTAAGGACGGAAAATACATTCACCTTTATTATCACGATGACCATTTCGATACCATTACCAGTATCACCGGATTCCTGGGATACAGTTATCATTGTGAGAAATGTGATTATGGTTATAACAATCGAGAGCAACACAAGCATTGTGGATTGAAATGCCCAGGATGTTTGGCCTCTCCACCCTGTCTGAGCGAAGAACCAGTGCCTTGTTCGACTTGTCTGCGCACGTTTGTCAGCCCTGCCTGTTACCAGCAACATTTGAAAAAACAAGGTTCACAGAAGAAATGTGCTTGTCAACTCCTGAGATTGTGCCCTACGTGTGGACAAGGCATACTTACCAACAATGCCAAGGCACACGTATGTCGAGGAAAGAAAAAATGTCACATTTGTCACCACATTGTGGACTTGGAACACGAATGTTACGTGCAAAAATACCAACCCCCACCAGAGAAAGAGGACGGTCACAAGAAGAAAGGCAATTTCATCTTTTTCGATTTCGAATGAATGCAAGAGACTGGCATTCACATCCCTAATTTCTGCGTGGCTCATCGAGCGTGCGAGAAGTGCATTCAAGAACCTATCTTCAGTCATTGCCCTCACTGCAGCAAGATTCCTGGAGGACGTGAAAAAATCTTTCGGGGACCAAACACGTTAGCCGATTTTGCCCAATGGGTCTTAGACCCCATCGACAAGACGTGGAGCCAAGAGGACATCGAACGTTACGGAGATTGTCATCGTCATGCCACGGTGATGGCTCACAATTTCTCCGGATACGATGGACAGTTTCTTTTGAGGTACTATGCGGAACAAGGCACCGAGCGTCCTAAAGTCACTTTGAACGGAGCCAAAATCATTTTCATGCAAGTGGGACAAGTACAGTTTAAAGACTCGATGAGTTACTTGGCCATGCCTTTGAGTCGAATGCCTAAAACGTTTGGAATGACAGAAATGGCTAAAGGGTACTTTCCACACTTTTTCAATACGGAAGCCAATCAACAGGCCGTTCTACCCCATTTGCCTGAGGCTCACTATTACGACCCCGACAACATGCGTACCGAACAACGAGAAGCTTTCTACGCTTGGTACCAGGCTCACGCCTCTGACCCCTTCGACTTTCAGGAAGAAATGCTAAAGTATTGTCGTTCCGACGTGGACATTTTACGACGTTGCTGTGGAAAATTTCGAGAACTGTTCATGGAACACGGAGGAGTCGATCCTTTGAAAGAAGCTTGCACCATTGCCAAAGCGTGTTCCTTAGTGTACCGCCAACGATTCATGCCTGAAAACACCGTGGCTGTCATCAGTCCTCAAACGACCCACTATGTCAAGCGTCAATACTCGGTCAAAGCCCTACGTTGGTTACATTGCTTGTGCGACAAGGAAGACAAATGGATTCAGCATGCCCGCAACGGAGGAGGCGAAAAGACCATCGGAACGTATTCGGTAGATGGCTGGGACTTAGAAAACCCCAAGATCGTGTACGAGTTTAACGGTTACTTATTTCACGGATGTCCCGTCTGCTACCCTGACCGTGACACTAAAAATCAGTTTTTGCAACGAACCATGGAAGACTTGTACCAGGACACTTGTCAGCGACGCCTAAAGTTAGAACAGCAAGGATACCAAGTGGTGGAAATGTGCGAACACGAGTACGATCACCGTTTGAAAACCGATCCCGAGTTTAAACGCCTCGTGGAAAGTTACCAGTTCATGGACCCGCTGAACCCGAGGGATAGTTTGTACGGAGGAAGGACCAATGCCACCTGTTTGCTGTACCAAGCCGACGAAGAGAAAGGAGAAGAAATCAAATACTTGGACGTGTGTTCGCTGTATCCCTACGTGTGCAAATATTGTCGCTTTCCTGTAGGGCACCCGCAATTGTTCACGGAACACATCGATCTGAAAAACATTCGACAATACGAAGGCTTGATCAAGAACCTATACCATCCCGTCTTACCTCACCATTGTCAAGGCAAACTAACGTTTCCCTTGTGCCGTACTTGTGCCGAAACGTGCAACCAGGACCAACCTTGACATCACAGCCAGGAAGAACGTGCCTTGACGGGAACCTGGGTCAGCGTGGAATTGTTCAAAGCTCTGGACATGGGATACCAACTGTTAGAAGTGTACGAAATTTGCCACTTTCCCAAGACACAACAGTACCACACGGGTGACCCTACTCAGAAAGGCATTTTCGCCGACTACGTGGATGCCTTTTTGAAACTGAAACAAGAAGCCAGCGGCTATCCTTCCTGGTGTCACACTCCCGAAGACCAAATACAATTCAAAGAGAAATAATATGAAGAAGAAGGCATCTCTTTAGACCACATCGAAAAAAACGAAGGCAGGCGATCGTTTGCCAAAGTGATGTTAAATTGCTTGTGGGGTAAAATGGCACAACGACCGTGTTTACCCAAGACGGAATATTTGACAGAACCTTCCCGCTACTTCCAGATGATTCACGACAAAACCAAATACATGAAACACGTGGACGTCGTTCACGAGGATTTGATCTTGGTCAATTACGAAGAAGATCTGGACTTTGTACAAGACGACCCTTTTGGAAATGTCATCATTGCGGCTTACGTGACAGCTCATGCTCGCTTAAAATTGTACGAAGCTTTAGAACTGTTAGAAGAACGCGTCCTGTACTTTGACACGGACAGTTGCATTTACATCCATCACCCGATTCAACAGCACCCTGACATCGAAGGAGACCGTTTAGGAGCCTGGACAGACGAGCATCCCGACGACAAGATTCTAAGTTTCGTCAGTGGTGGTCCCAAAAATTACGGCTACGAATACCGGGACAAACAAGGAGAAGTGCACACGACGTGCAAAGTGAAAGCACTGACTCTGAATCATCGTACCAGTCGAGTGGTCAACTTTGGGGTATTGAAAGAAGCCTTGCAATCGGGAGAGGATGGAAACTTTAAAGTGACCACCTATCAACCGAACAAGATTGTACGTTTACCCACTCACCACATCATCAGTCGACCCTTGGAAAAAGTCTATCAAATTGTATATCAGAAGCGAGTGCGACTTCCAAATCACTTCACCTTACCGTACGGTCACGTCGGTATTGGTCTGTATATGAAAAGGAACCCTAGGCAAGATCGATAGTTCATTATTCATTGAAGTAACTTACCATGTCGTTGACGAAGAAGACACCAGATTGGTTAGGAGTCAAATGTTGGACATCACCGAGACCAGGGTTTTGAGGCTTGGACACAAGAGGTGGCCCAGTATGCACGAAAGTTATTCAAGGAAAAAAGTTACTTTTCAACCTGTGTTAGTGACGGTGCCAGAAGAACCCGTCACCCAGGACAGGACTGTCGTGGTCAGGCCTGAAAGACCCTTTCGGGAGGATACTTGTGTGACCTTACCCCTACTATAGAACTGGTTAGAACTTTACCCAAAACATGTTGTACAGACACTTGTGTTTATTCCACGTTCATGGTTATCATGTGCCTTTTATTCTTGTACTTAAGCCTTTGGCTTTTATGCATTTTTGTCTTTCGTATTCATGTTTGAAACATTCAATAAACGTGTTCTGAAAAAGTATATAAACTCTTGTCTTGTTTGTTTTTCGTGTCACAAGTGACATTTCTCACACCATGGCTACCTCTGCTGTTTCTGCTCCCTCTTCCTCTACTGTCAAAGTCATCGACGAACACTTAGATTGTACCAGTTGGGAGGCTTTGTATCTTCGCCATCCCTTTAACATGCTCATTGCTGGACCTAGCGGTTCAGGCAAAACCGAATTCGTCAAACGTTTGATCGAACATAAACATCATTTGATCGATCGACCCCCTCAACGAATCGTGTGGTGTTACAAAGAGTGGCAATCGGCGTACAGCCTCTTGCGAGAAAGTCAAGGCGATTCCATCGTGTTTGTGGAAGGCATTCCTAAAGAAGACGACGGCATCGTCTCTGACTCCCGTCTAACCCATTTGGTCATTTTCGACGACATGTTAGGAAAAGACGAAGAAGAAATTAAACTGTGGTTCACGCGCAAAGGGCATCACCGTAATGCCAGTGTCGTTTACATCACCCAAAATTTGTTTCAACAAAGTAAAGCCCATCGCACCATCAGTCTCAATGCGCATTACGTGGTCTTGTTTAAAAGCCCTCGAGATAAATCGCAAGTGCAAGTCTTAGCCAAACAGTTAGGAACGCCTTGGCTGACTCAGGCGTACGACGATGCCACTCAAACTCCACACGCCTATTTACTCGTCGATTTGAAACCTACGACTCCCGAGGATTTGCGATTTCGTACCCACTTGTTTCACCACTGGTGCCAAGACGGAGGGCCTGTCCTGTACATGTCTCCGTCCTGGACTTCATTTCACTCCCCATAAAAAAAATCTATAAAAACCTCAGACCCTTTTTCGTCTGTCTCACTCTCAGTGCGAACATGACGTCCCTTCAGTCGCATCTTCCCGTCAAATTGATTCGTGCCTTGTATGGCATCAATCGAGAAAAAAATCCACAAATACGAGCTCGTGTCTTAGAAGCTAGTCTCAAAGAAGTCTTACGATGGTTCACGGTGACCAATTCGGGTATCAGTGTTTTTTGGTGCACCTGAAGACTCAAAGATGTCACCCTCCAGAAAACCCCAAGGAAAGAAAAGGAAAGGACTGCCACCACGTTTAGCCAAACATGGGGACATGTTATCTGTCCTGTCCAAAGCTTCTCCACCCCTACCAAAAAAACTCATTCAAACAGCCTCCAAAGAGATCATCGATACCGTGTGCGAATGTTGTTTGAACGTTTTGAAAGGCACGATGCCTTTGTCCAACCACCAGAAACAATGCTTAGGCAAACATCGTCACGTTCTTCGCCAAATGGTTCAAAAGAAAATTCCCATTCGTCAAAAAAAGAAGATGTTAGTGCAACGTGGAGGTATTTTACCTCTCTTGTTAGGCCCCATACTGAAAGGAGTCTTGGGAACCATGTTGGGAGGACTGGTGGGAGCAAGATAAAAAGGCCTCGGAAGTTCCAAGATCTCAGAATCGACCCCTGACAACCCCATGGAAGGACGAAAACTAGCTTTAGTGCCTTACAAACGATGGATGGAATACCATCGGTGGCAAGAACAACACACCCCGCATTTACCTCCCAATCCCAATTTGAGCGAGATGTCCCAGTTACAACACGAATTGCAGTCCTTGACGGATCGCCAAGATTTGTCCGAAACAGAAAAATCACAAAAGTACGGTCAACTCTTGCAACGACTGCAACTCTTTCACCAGAAAGCTTTAGACGAAACAGCTCTACCCACTCTGAAAGATTTTAAGACCTTGATGAAAAGTGCAGCACCAGTACAAGTACCAGTACCACCAGTACCCGTGACCAAGACAGAAAAAGGAGAAGAAGAGGAAGGGTTTCAAACTCCACCAGAAAAAGTACGCAAGTTAACAACACCACCTACCTCCAGAATTGGATGGATTAAAAAGATGATGGCCACCCCTTCTTCCTCACAAGAGAAAAAGAAAGTGAAGACAGAAGTGAAGACAGAAGTGAAACAAGAACCGATATCCCCCGCTCAGACATCCTTCTCCTCTTCGACACCTATTGCTGGCCGCACACGCAAAGCATTGCAATCCAAGAAAGTACCCCAAGAGAAAAAGAGTAGCATCCTCCAAGAGTGGGTGTCTTATTAACACACCAACTAACACAAAAAATGGAAAAAGTCTTAGCCAGCATTTACTACGATCCCTCCCATCCTGCAGGTTAGCAGGAGTTCAAAAATTGTATCGTGCTGCCAAAACGCGACTGAAAAGTCTCCGTTTACCTCAAGTGCAACGATGGTTACAAGAACAAGCTACCTACACTTTACACAAACCCATTCGACGCAAGTTTGCCAGAAGTCGCACCCGAGTGGAAGGCATCGATCATCAATGGCAAGCCGATTTAGCCGATGTCTCTCATTTGGCCAGCTACAATCGTGGCTACAAATATTTGTTTTGTGTCATCGACGTCTTTTCCAAATTTGCTTGGGTCGTACCCTTGACTTCCAAATCGAGCAGCGAGTTAGTGCGAGCCCTGCAACGGGTGTTGAAACAAAGCGGTCGTCACCCTCTTCGATGGCAAACGGACAAAGGCACCGAATTTCTGAACCAAGCTTTCCAAAAAGAATTAAAGAAACGTGACATTCATTTTTTTACCACCGAGAATCCCGAAACCAAAGCCAGCATCGTGGAACGTTTTCAACGCACTTTGAAAGAACGCATGTGGACATATTTTACGCATCACCACACTCTGAAGTACATCGACATCTTACCGCACCTGGTGCAAGCGTACAACCAATCTTACCATCGAAGCATCGGACGTGCCCCGCAAGACGTGACTCCCGACAACGAAGTGCTGGTGTTTGAGCGCCTGTTTGGTACGTCCCCGACGAGGGCTGTCCCCAAGAAAAGTGGAGTGTTGGCCGTAGGAGATTGGGTGCGCATTGGCAAAACCAAACGCACTTTCGACAAAGGTTACTTACCTAACTGGACGACCGAATTGTTTCGCGTCACTGGACGAGTGCATGGCCGTCATCCTGCCGTCTATAAATTGGAAGACATGAACGGAGAAGTGCTCAAAGGAACGTTTTATTTGCCCGAGTTACAACGTGTCACCAAAAAAGCAGACGACGTGTACGACATCGAAAGCATTCTCGAACGCAGAACCCATAAAGTGGGCAAACGACGTGTCAAAGAAGTCAAAGTACGTTGGAAAGGATATCCACCCAGTTTTGATTCTTGGATCGATGCTTCGCAAGTCATCGACTATAAAAAGAAGTGACCATCATGCCCTTTCACACAGCAGACGCAGCTACGTCGACCACTCCTCCTTCACCTAGGTCTTCTGTGCAAGATTTACAAAAACAACCCTTGTGGGTGTTGTGTGGAGAACGTGTGCCTAAAACGCAAATCGTCTTTTTCTGCCAAATCTTCGTGGTGTATTGTGTCATCGGGGCAGCCATCGCCAATTTGAGTTTGCAACAAGGAGACAAACAATTGTGGACCATTTTATTGAGCAGTTGCATCGGTTACCTGCTTCCTAATCCCTCCCTGAAATTCACCTCGAACGGGAACCCCGGGAACCTTGTGTCCAGTGTCAGTGCCAGTCACCACTTCAATCACAACCAGAACCCCATTTTAGACGGAGACACGCCTCTGACGTCCAGTAACCCCTCAGACAGCCACAGAACTCTGGAATTATGAGTCACCAAAACCAATTTTACTTAACCTTACCCAGTGACAGTTCAATGGAGGTGTTTCCCAAGAACACGTTGTGCTGTTACACGGCCAAATTACCTCAAGCCATCCAGTTAGATCACGAAGCCCATTGGGAAGTGGCTTTAGTAGAAATGATTCACCCGACCCAAGTCCTCAATGTCCTTCCCAATCAAAATTTTTTTGATGTGGAAGTTCATGACGAGCAAATGCAACAGTGGATGGATAGCAATGTCAAATATGACAAGAAAACCCGTACACAAAAGTACACCACCTATCACTTGTTCATTCCCCCAGGCTATTATTTTAGTGGTCAACATTTGGTCAGCACCATAACCTCCAGGTTTAATGTCGTGTTTCTGAAAGCTTTGGAGCATGTCAACAAAAATGTCACCATGGAGTACCACAAAGCAGCTCGTCGCTTCTTGATGAAATTTGAACGGAGTAAAATCCTGTCCATTTTATTTTGTCCTGAATTGTTTGACATGTTGGGCGGAGACATGGACATGAGAAAGACCATGATCAAGAAAAACGAATTACCCATCGTTTACGACAACGAGTCTTTTAGCAAGTTATTTCGTGCCCCGGTAGAACTGAACCAAGGACTGAATTTGATGTTCGTGTATTCCGATGTGGTGGAGTACAACGTGGTGGGACACACCTCCGTACCGTTACTGCGTGTCATTCCTTTCAAAGTGGATTCTGCCACGAACACTGACGAGGAAGGTGGAAACACTTACCACGTCCACCGCGAATTTGTACATCCTCACTATTTGCCTGTCAGTAAGTCGTATTTGGACACGGTCAACATTGCTATAAAAGGAGATCTGGGACAAAATATTCCATTCACCAAAGGAAAAGTCACCGTGAAACTCCATTTTCGAAAACGGTTCTCTCACGACTCTTAAGTCATGTATCCAGTGTACCGAGGAGTTGCTCGACAGCGAGGACACGGTTTAGGAGATATGTTAAAATCGGCCTTTTGTTCGGTGGCCCCGGTGTTGAAACCGATGGTGACACGCGGATTGCACGCCTTGAAAGATGCGGCACTGACGCAAGGCAAAGAATTTCTCCAAAATGTCATCATCGACAAACAAAACCCTAAAGAAGCCTTCATGAGGGCAGGCAAAAATGTCTTGCTGCAAACGGGCAAAGACATTTTAGGCCAACGAGAAACACCTATAAATGCCCTGCACGCTACCGAGTCAGGCATTCAGCAAGGACAAGGCAGAAAGAGACGACGAAGAAAACACCCTTTCACCAGACTTCAAGCGAGAAAGGCCAAGAAAAGAAGAACCGTTCGAGACTTAGACGTTTTCGATTATTGAGAAAAGAGACAAAAAAATGATGCACCGAGAATCTTGCGCTTGTTCCATGACGGAACTGGATCTGTTTGCCATGCCCCCCACAATGATGACGATGCAAGAATCCCAGTGGGTGGAATTTCACCCCGTCTCCTCACTGACCGATTCCGCTCCCATCGAGTTTGAAATCAAAGGACAGCCCGAAGATTACATCGATCTGAATAGCAGTTACTTGTACCTGAAAGTCAAAATTCTAGATAAGACTGGAGGTGCTATAGACGATGAAGCAGTAGCTCCCGTCAACAATTTCATGCATTCCTTGTTCAGTGGAGTGGACTTGTATTTGAATAACAAACTGGTTAGTAGCAGCATGGATACTTACCCTTATCGTGCCTACCTGGAAAATCTCTTGACGTACGGAATAGATGCCAAGAACACTCATCTCAATGCCTGTGTGGTATGGGAAGCTGACGAACCTACCAAGTTTGAAATATTGGAAACTGATGAAAAGAAAGACAACAATGATGGATTTGTAGAACGAAGAAAGAGAATCACGGGAGCCGACACAAGTTTAGAACTGATGGATCGTTTGCATTTGGACATGTGGTTGCAAGAAAAGTATTTGCTGAACGGGGTGGATGTCCGCCTGAGACTGAATCGTAGCAGTGCCGCTTTCCATTTGATGGCTGATAGTGACGGTTACAAAACCAAAATCCTAGAAGCCAGACTCTACGTACGCCGTGTGGAAGTGTTACCTAAAGTGGGAAACGACATCAGTCAGACGTTGAGCAGAACGACCGCCAAGTATCCCATACGACGCGTGGAAGTGAAAACCTTCACCATTCCCAAGGGACAGCGATCCATGATCGAAGATCATCTGTTCCAAGGACAGTTACCCAAACGTTTGATCGTTGGTATCGTCGAGAATACAGCCTTCAACGGAGCTGCCGAAAAAAATCCTTTCTACTTTCAACACTTTGGCGTGTCCAAAATCGAAGTCAGTCGCGATGGCAAGACCTTGTGTACCCGGCCTTTCGAACCTGACTTTACCAAGAAGAATTACTTGAGATCGTACTTGTCCTTGTACGAAGCCACCGGACAGTTAGGAACCAATACGGTATTACGTACGAGGATTATGCAGGAGGCTACGCTTTGTGGGCTTTCGATTTCACTCCAGACCAAGGCAGCGACGAGGGACATTTCCACCCTATAAAATCCGGCCAGATTCGTGTGGAAATTCAGTTTAAAGACCGAGACCCTGATGAAACGGTGAACGTCATCCTGTATGCAGAATTCGATAATACCATAGAAATCAACAGTTTGAGAGAAGTCATCCTAGATTACTAGAAACCATGGAAGACTGTTATCCCTCTTTACCTAGTGGAGAAACTTTTAGTGTTGCATTGTTGTTAAAAAAATGTTAGTGTTGTTGTTGTTTAGTGTTAAGTGATTTTTGAATAAAAAATGTTGTGTTTTGAAAAAATTGTTTGATGTTATATTGTTGGATTATTGTTAAAAATGTTAGAGTTGTTGTTTAGTGTTAAGTGATTTTTGAATAAAAAATGTGTTTTGAAAAAAATGCCTTTGTCTTTTGTTTAGCTACATGAATGTTGGATTGATGCTCTTTCATTTCTTACTATCCCTCTCATGACACTCACTAAACGTTGCGACTCAAAAACCGTGTGGGGGATGTTTTCCTTCACGTCCGCGCTTTGACTTTAAGAACCGGGTTGTTTCCAGTCTAACCATCCATTGTCGACTCATCCTCCTAAGAAGATGTGCTCCAAACTAGCTAAACTCAACGAAGCCTACGTGAATTTGCATAGGGTCAGACACAGTCTGATACCGAAGCCAGAAGAAATAGAGAATGTGAGAATGCTAAAAATCACTGAAGACCTGATAGAAGAGCTCTTCAGAAAAGAAATGAACAGGGAAAAAGAAGAATGGACAGAGAAGTACAGACTTCAGAGACAGCAGCAACAACAACAACAAGAGCAGCAGCAGCAACCTGAAGCTGACAGAGGCTTTGTCGATTGTCGTATCGACACCAAAGAGTTCTTCTTCTCTTTCCGAAGAAGCAGACCTATCGCCAGAAAGTCTATCCTCAGAGGACATCGCATTCTTAGAAACTAAAAAGAATGCCATAGCAAACAAAAAAAACCCAGCCCTTTTCAGGGCTACCCAATACTCTAGAAAAGAAATAACAATCGATTTGCCAATGTGTGTAGGTAGAGTAGTGTGAAAATAAACACTATTTTTTTTAAAAAAAATGTGAGGGTATGTGTTTGTGTGTTTGTGTTTGTAAGTGGTTAAGTAAGTTGGTATGGATAGTAGATTAAAATGATGTCTTTTTTTTTTTTTTTTTTTGGTGTTTGAGGTGTAAATTTGGGGTTAGATTGGATTGCTTTGCGTATGTGGATAGTCTATTGAAGTGATTTATAAAAAAATTTAAAATAGTGATGGGTAGCATAAAAAGTGAGTGAGTGTTTCTTTTAGGTCCACGCGTTGGTCATGATGTAGGTAAGATCAATTTTATGTTTTTAGGGGATGTTTTCCTTCACGTCCGCGCTTTCACTATAAATTGAAACTCGTTCGGCAGTCCAGCTACCCTTGTTGATTGATCAACACCAAAAATGAACACGAGACTGGAGAAACTGTTGGAAACTGTTGGAACTTCATGTGCATCTGGAATATGGCAGGCGCATATTAAATGAACTGGCCGCGGAAGCCATTGTGGAGGAGGGAAGGATAAGAGAGGAGGAGGAAAGAAGAAACAATGAAGAGGAGGAGAGAAGATATAAAGAAGAAGAGGAAAGAAGATACAAAGAGGAGGAGAGAAGATACAAAGAAGAGGAGGAGGTGGAAAAGGAGAGAAGAAGAAGAAATTTCAGAATCCCAGAGAGCGAAAATTGGGATTCTGAAGCGACATATCCTGCCTCTGCTCTCTCCCCCAAAAAGGTAAAAAGTAACTGGGGGACAAGATGTGTATGCGGCGCCAGGCCTGGAAGGTGCCACCATTAACCAGGTGTCCATGAAGTTCCAATAAAAAAAACAGCCCTTTTCAGGGCTACCCAATACTCTAGAAAAGAAATAACGATCGATTTGTCAATGTGTGTAGGTAGAGTAGTGTGATTATAAACACTAACTCTTTTTTAAGATAGTGTGAGGGCACGTGTTTGTGTGTTGGTGCTTGTAAGAGCTAAGGTATGTTTGTGGGAATAGTAGATTATGGGTTTCTTTATTGTTTTTTAGCGTAGGTGAAGAGTATAGTTAGGGTTCTGTAAGCGCTCACGTACGATTGTGTGGATAGTAGATTATGGATTTGTTTATTGTTTCTTAGCGTATGTGTTTGTGTGTTTGTGTTTGTGTTTGTGTTTGTGTTTGTACCCGCTCACGTACGATTGTGTGAATAGTAGATTATGGATTTGTTTATTGTTCTTAGCGTATGTGAAGAGTATAGTTTGGGTTTTGTAAGCGCTCACGTAAGATTGTGTGGATAGTAGATTATGGATTTTGTTTATTGTTTCTTAGCGTATGTGGTGAGTATAGTTTGGGTTTTTATTATATGAAATGAGAAAGTATAGTTTGGGTTTTATTATATGAAATGAAAAAGTAGGGGGATGTTTTCCTTCACGTCCGCGCTTTTCGTACAAGAACCCACAGTATTCGTCGTTCAAACCATTCTGCAAAGAATAAAAAAAGAAGATGGCTTCTAACCAAATGGACAAAATGGAAAAATTGCAAAACGTCCTCGACAATTTAGGAATGATAGAGCAAATGTTGGTTAACCTAAACGAGGATCACTATTCTTATAGTCCCCATCGAGTGAAGATGGAGATAAACAATTTACGAAAAATGAAGGTAATCATCAGTGATCTGTTGAAAGAAATAAAGGAGGAGAAGGAGGATGAAGAGGAAAGGATAAGGATGAGAGCATGGAATGAAAAAATTGAAAAAGAAGAAGAAAATGAAAAGAGGAAGAAAGAAGTGGAGGAAGAGAAGAAGAAAGAAGAGCAGGAGAAAAAAGAAAGAAAAGAAGAGAAAGAGTGTTGGAGATAAAATAAGAACTTGGTGGAGAAAAAGAAGAAACTAGAAGCAGAAGAAGAAGAAGAAAACCCAAAGGCCCTTTTCAGGGCCAGCCATATTTCTCGAAAAGAGATAGCCTTTCCATTGCCTACCCCTTTTTTAAATTTAAATTTAAATTTAAATTTAAATTTAAATTTAAAAAAATAAAAAAAAAAAATCCCAAAAGCCCAAACTATATTCCCCATGTTAATTTCCCTTGTCCCTAGACAGACCCAAACTCTATGTTAAATTCCCATTGTCCCTAGAGTAACCCACGATTTTTCTCCATGTTAAATTTCCATTGTCCCTAGAGTTGCCCAGGGGTCTTTTTAATGCTAAGTCCCATTGTCCCTAGGGTGCCCCACCTTACTACTGTTAAATGTTAAACAAACGTTCGATGACATTTTTATAATATGACCATAACTATGGGCAATCAGTCGCCGCCAAAATTACATTAATCAAAATAATGTAGTATGATTCAAAATTTGAACTAAAGTAGGACATTATCATCCTTATGTATTCCGAAATAATTGATACTTAAATCGATGGATACAAGAACATGTAAACTCTAGCACGGGTCCATCAGTCAGCAGAAAGCAGAATGCCCAAGCTTGGACGTTCTATGTCACAGAGAGAGAGAGAGAGAGAGAGAGAGAGAGAGAGAGAGAGAGAGAGAGAAGGGGGTGGGGGAGGAAGGCAGAGCGAGAGCGTTTTTACTCTAAGGCTACATGGTATCACTTACAAATCGTTGATGCTATTTGTATTTTAAATTCTGATAGAATCCATCGCCTTTCCTTGTAATTTTCATACATCATTTGCTAAATGTTGGGTTTATTCAAGCATGATCCGTGTTTCTTCTTCGCCATTAAACACTCCAAAGGAGGCATATGTTTATTGTTCACGTATAATTCTTTTAAAATATGTGACTAGGCCCCCCCCCCACAATTTCACTACGTTTAGAAATTAGAGTGTGGTGTTTCAAATGCACTAAAAGTCGCGAATCATGATTTTTAATAAAATTATATTCGATCTCCCAGACGAAAACTAAAAAAAAAACCAGTAAAATTTCAAGGCAAACTAAATTAAATGGAGGAAAAACGAAGAAATCTTACATATAGAACTGGGACGAATAATACCTATGTACTTATAGCCGGTAACATGAGATATACAAAACGTGGCAGGCAACAAATTGTTGGTTTATTGTGTATGCTACGTCAGGTCATTAAATTTGATAATTACTATTGATCAAATAACATGAAGATTTAATCTCCTTAGCTGATAGATCTAGCTGAGTTGAAGCATTGAAAACTCGTGCAGTACAAGGCAGATTTAAAAAAAATACACACACATTCATTAATGTGGATAGTCAATTTATGTTGATTGGAAAACATAGTTCTTGTTTATATCAAATGAGAAGAAACACTATCCTTAGCAGTAGTGAATAGGGATACCCTAGCGACAATGGGAATTAGCATTACAGAGACCCCTGGGACACTCTGGCGACAATGGAAAATTAACATGGAAAAAAATCGTGGGACACTCTGCAGACAAGGGAAATTAACATGGAGAAAAAATTGTGGGACTGTTGAGCGACAAGGGGAAATTAACATGGGAATAAATCGTGGGACTGTCTAGCGTCAAGGGAAATTGAATATGGGATTTTTTTTTTTTTTTATTTTTTTTTTAAAAAAGGGGGTAGGCAATTGAAAGTCATTCTCTTTTCGAGAAATATGGGTGGCCCTGAAAAGGGCCTTTGGGTTTATGTTAATGCATCCATTAACATAAAGGGCATCTGTGGCATCTTCTTGTCCTCAAGCTGCGTCTTACTCGAGGGCCATAAATTAGTGTCCTCTTGAGGCAACCTTGTCTTTCTACGTACACTCTTCGTATCCACAGACTGGTGTCTGACTTGTCGACAACGGTCCACTTGGACCGGACATACATGAGCATGTCCGTCCTAAACATCATGGAAGACACAAGGGTGGATGATTCGACTGTGGTCCACATCTTGAAGCGAAGAGAACAGGTGAATCAATGCAGTGAACTGCGCTTATTTATAGGTAGAGGAAGGATTGAAACGGATTGAGTTCATTCACCAATCCAAACACGCGTTACAAAATTCAGTCAGCCCGCATCCAATCCGAAGAGAGTAGTCTGTGACGTCAGTTGGTCTATATAGATTCGCTAGCGCTTGTGTGCAGTCAATCTATGCGACAGTGATTCAACATGACGGAAACTCAGAAAACGATCCATTGGGGTGCACCAGCAGGGGAGACTGCCCAAGGGAACCCGGACTTACTTTCAGAAGAGGTGAATTGGGATTTTGTGGATTTTCTTACCTCGCAAGAATTTGTTCCGGAACCTTCGTTACCTTCTTCATTACCGCAAGTGGAGAATTTTAGACAGAGACAGAAAGAAGAATTGGAGAAATTTATACAACGACAAAAGGAAGAGGAACAAGCTTTTCTCCTACAGCAGCAGCAAGAAGAAGAGGTAAGAAAAAAACAACAGCAACAACAGCAAGAAGAAGTAGCAGCAAAGAAACAAGAGGGTGAAAATCAAACGGTCACGGTACTGTTGGACATTTTAGCGGAGTTAAGAAGTCTGAAACAAATGTATCAGACTTCTTTATTACGACCGAAGAGAATACGACCTTCCCGAGCTAAACACGTTAACCCTGTGACTAAGCCTACCGTACCACCCTTAGTGATTTCAACTAAATCATCATCATCATCAACAGTACGCAGTCCAGAAGTAGGCCTCGGCCGTGGCAAAGGCTTCAGGCAGTTAAAATTGATTGCTTAAACTCACCCCTACACCATAAAAACCAAAGGCCCTTTTCAGGGCCAACCACGTCTCTCGAAAAGAAATACAATTTAAATTGCCAATAACTCAAAAAAAGCAACAAAGAAAAAAAAAAACAACCCATTTTAACCCCTATAGTACGTGTCTTTGTATGAGTGCGTGAGTGTACGTTCTTATTTTAAAATCAAAACTCAAAGACACTTACCTTATATAATTAATTTATTCTTTTATCCATTGTTACAATCCAATTCACAATTCACAACAGAACACTTTAATTAAAAGTTCATTGACTTCTTCTTTCTCCTTTTTTATTATCTCTGTTTTTTTAATTTCTTCACCGTCACACTCTTTTCCTCTTCTTCGTCCTCCTCGCTTTCTTCCCTTCTTCTTTTCTTCTCCTGTTTCTTTTTCTTCACCTGTCTGCTTTCTTCCTCTGAAGAATCCCTCTCTTCCTCTGAAGAACCCCTCTCTTCTTCTGAAGAATTCCTCTTTTCTTCTGACTCCTCTTGTTTCTTTTTTGGACAATCTGGAGACCAATGTCCTTTTTCATGACAATAATAACAGGTATCATTACTTTTGTCTTTTTTAGTCCCTGTTTTTTTTTTCTTTTTTGACGGTCTGGACACTCTGAAGACCAATGCCCTTTCTTCTGACAGATATAGCAAGTATCTTGACTTTTTATCTCGAAAGGAAGGAGAGTAGTCCGTGGGCTGGTCTCAAGAGAATTTTCTAATGACCCCTCGCAAAGCTCTGACGAAACGTTCGATTTGGCTAGTCTCTTCCATCGTTGTGCTCAGCTTGAGAGTGAAATGAATAGTGAAAGGACAAGACACACACCCTTTTATATACGCTGGTCTGCCATGACTATAAATTAGTCTATGGTGTTTAAACTTGAGTCATTTGACGTTTTGCACTCAAGATGAAACGATCCTATTCATTCGAGAAGAAAGAAGAAGAAAGTAAGAGGCAGAAACGTGATCTATCGCCTCGTACCAGGGCTGAAATCTTGGCACAAATTCATGCCAGTGATTTTGAAGAGGACATGAGTGAACCAGAATCCGAACCCTCTAAACCAAGTTCACCACCCTTAGTCAACCCTGAAAAATACTATTCCATTCGAGAGACGGAAAAGCGCTCCTCTAGAAAATTTAGAACCACGGCTTACAAATACACAGTGAAGTTTAAAGATTTCAAGGCTGAAGTTCCGTTAGAGAAAGCAGAAAGGTTTATCACTGGGGTGTGGGATTCTTTGCTCACCTCACTCAAGCGACAATGTCAACCCAAAGAAGACGATCGCTTGAGACTTTCCATACAACACGACGGTTTGAAATCCCCTGTTTGGATCGAGTTTAGCACCCCTGCAGAATTGACCGTTTCCAAAATCATGGACAAGATTCAACACGTACAACAATCTAATGATCAGTTTGACATCACCGATGGTAAAGCCACACTGGACATGACCCACGTCTCTCCTCTTCAAGGGACTGGACGCAAAAAGATGTTATTGGTGGACGACCTTCGCAACACCAAAACAAGTCTCGTCCAAATTAACAACCCTCAAGACCAGATGTGTTTAGCCCGTGCCATCGTGGTGGGACGAACCTATGCCAACAAGAACGACATGGCAGAATGGAAAAGAACCTGGAAAACTATTCAACGATCCGATCGAGCCAAACAACGAAATGAAGCAGAACTCCTGTTACAACAAGCCGGACTGTCCAAAGACACACCCTGTGGCATTCCTGAGATGCAAAAATTGCAAGATGCCCTAGCTCCACGATACACCTTGAAAGTACACCCTCAAGAAATGCGCGGACCTCTGTTGTTTCGAGGCCAAGATTTTAAGGACGGAAAATACATTCATGTCTATTATCACGATGACCATTTTGATACCATTACCAGTATCACTGCATTCCTGAGATACGGTTATTACTGTGAGAAATGTGACTATGGTTATAATAATCGAGAGCAACACAAGCATTGTGGATGGAAATGCTCAGGATGTTTGGCCTCTTTACCCTGTCTGAGTGAAGGACCAGTGCCTTGTTCAACTTGTCTGCGCACGTTTGTCAGCCCTGCCTGTTATCAACAACATCTGAAGACGCAAGGTCCACAGAAGAAATGTGCTTGTCAACTCCTGAGATTGTGCCCTACGTGTGGACAAGGCATATGTACCAATGCTGCCAAGGCACACGTATGTCGAGAAAAGAAAAAATGTCACATTTGTCACCACATTGTGGACTTGGAACACCAATGCTACGTGCAAAAATACCAACCCCCACCAGAGAAAGAGGACGGTCACAAGAAGAAAGGCAATTTCATCTTTTTCGATTTCGAATGCATGCAAGAGACCGGCATTCACATTCCTAATTTCTGCGTGGCTCATCGAGCGTGCGAAAAGTGCATTCAAGAACCTATTTTCAGTCATTCCCCTCACTGCAGCAAGATTCCCGGAGGGCGTGAAAAAATCTTTCGGGGACCGAACACGCTAGCCGATTTTGCCCAATGGGTCTTAGACCCCATCGACAAGACGTGGAGCCAAGAGGACATCGAACGTTACGGAGATTGTCATCGTCATGCCACGGTGATGGCTCACAATTTCTCCGGACACGATGGACAGTTTCTTCTCAGATACTATACGGAACATGGCACCGAACGTCCGAAAGTGACTTTGAACGGAGCCAAAATCATTTTCATGCAAGTGGGACAAGTACAGTTTAAAGACTCGATGAGTTATTTGGCCATGCCTTTGAGTCGAATGCCTAAAACGTTTGGAATGACAGAAATGGCTAAAGGGTACTTTCCACACTTTTTCAATACGGAAGCCAATCAACAGGCCGTTCTACCCCATTTGCCTGAGGCTCACTATTACGACCCCGACAACATGCGTACCGAACAACGAGAAGCTTTCTACGCTTGGTACCAGGCTCACGCCTCTGACCCCTTCGACTTTCAGGAAGAAATGCTAAAGTATTGTCGTTCCGACGTGGATATTTTACGACGTTGCTGTGGAAAATTTCGAGAACTGTTCATGGAACACGGAGGGGTCGATCCTTTGAAAGAAGCTTGCACCATTGCCAAAGCGTGTTCCTTAGTGTATCGACAACGATTCATGCCTGAAAACACCGTGGCTGTCATCAGCCCTCAAACGACCCACTATGTCAAACGTCAATACTCGGTCAAAGCCCTACGCTGGTTACATTACTTGTGCGACAAGGAAGACAAGTGGATTCAGCATGTCCGCAACGGAGGGGGGCGAAAAGACCATCGGAACGTATTCGGTCGATGGCTGGGATTTAGAAAACCCCAAGATCGTGTACGAGTTTAACGGTTGCTTATTTCACGGATGTCCCGTCTGTTACCCTGACCGTAGCACTAAAAATCACTTTTTACAACGAACCATGGAAGACTTGTACCAGGACACTTGTCAGCGGCGCCTAAAGTTGGAACAGGAAGGATACCAAGTGGTGGAAATGTGGGAACACGAGTACGATCACCGTTTGAAAACCGATCCCGAGTTTAAACGCCTCGTGGAAAGTTACCAGTTCATGGACCCGCTGAACCCGAGGGATAGTTTGTACGGAGGAAGGACCAATGCCACCTGTTTGCTGTACCAAGCCGACGAAGAGAAAGGAGAAGAAATCAAATACTTGGACGTGTGTTCGCTGTATCCCTACGTGTGCAAATATTGTCGCTTTCCTGTAGGGCACCCACAATTGCTGACGGAACACATCGACCTGAAAAACATTCGACAATACGAAGGCTTGATCAAGTGTAAAGTTTTGCCGCCCACGGACTTGTACCATCCCGTCTTACCTCACCATTGTCAAGGCAAACTGATGTTTCCTTTGTGCCGTACTTGTGCCGGAACGTGCAACCAAGACCAACCTTGTCAGCACACCCAGGAAGAACGTGCCTTGACGGGAACCTGGGTCAGCGTAGAATTGCTCAAAGCTCTGGACATGGGATACCAACTGTTAGAAGTGTACGAAATTTGCCACTTTCCCAAGACACAACAATATCACAAGGGTCACCCCAGTGAGAAAGGCATTTTCGCCGACTACGTGGATGCCTTTTTGAAACTGAAGCAAGAATCCAGCGGCTATCCGTCCTGGTGTCACACTCCCGAAGACCAAATACAATTCAAAGAGAAATACTATGAAGAAGAAGGCGTCTCTTTAGACCACATCGAGAAAAACGAAGGCAGGCGATCGTTTGCCAAAGTGATGTTAAATTGCTTGTTGGGTAAAATGGCACAACGACCGTGTTTACCCAAGACGGAATATTTGACAAAACCTTCCCGCTACTTCCAGATGATTCACGACAAAACCAAATACATGAAACACGTGGACGTCGTTCGCGAGGATTTGATCTTGGTCAATTACGAAGAAGATCTGGACTTTGTACAAGACGACCCTTTTGGAAATGTCATCATTGCGGCTTACGTGACAGCTCATGCTCGCTTAAAATTGTACGAAGCTTTAGAACTGTTAGGAGAACGCGTCCTGTACTTTGACACGGACAGTTGCATTTACATCCATCACCCGAGTCAACAGCACCCTGGCATCGAAGGAGACCGTTTAGGAGCCTGGACAGACGAGCATCCCGACGACAAGATTCTAAGTTTCGTCAGTGGCGGTCCCAAAAATTACGGCTACGAATACCGGGACAAACAAGGAGAAGTGCACACGACGTGCAAAGTGAAAGGACTGACTCTGAATTATCGTACCAGTCTAGTGGTCAACTTTGGGGTATTGAAAGAAGCCTTGCAATCGGGAGAGGATGGAAACTTTAAAGTAACCACCTATCAACCGAACAAGATTGTACGTTTACCCACTCACCACATCGTCAGTCGGCCCTTGGAAAAAGTCTATCAAATCGTGTACCAGAAGCGAGTTCAACTTCCCAATCATTTCACCTTACCGTATGGACACGTCGGTATTGGTCTGTATATAAAACGAAACCCTAGGTAAGATCGATAGTTCATTGTGACTACCATGACCAAGCGAACAAGATGAATACTTTCAGAGAAACACAAAACAAGTTGTTTAGAAAGGCACAATTCAAGTGTGAGACTTCGGAAGTGGAATGCGATTGTGAGCCTTGCGATGGGTACGATGCTGTACGTTGTGACCTTAGCGATGTGGTAAAGCATCATGGGAACTTTGTTCTCACGACCCCTATCATGGAAAGTGATGCTGTGCGTGTCAAACCTGAGGGATGCGAAAGTGATGCCGCTCGTCCTCTTGGACATTTTACTGGGTTTCGTTTTAAAGGGGGATGGTCACCTTCACGTCTACCCCCCTACGGATGTGATCCAGCCCTGAGCAAACTCCTGCCCATGTCACTCAACCCTCATCGAAACGAACCTGTGAAAGACGAATATTCGTTTCCTGTGCATTTGTCAGAATACTGCGACTTTGAAAATCGTCTTCAATCGTTCAAAGGAAAATGGCCCAAGTATCTGGGAGGACCGACCCCCGAAGAATTAGCCAGAGCCGGATTTTTCTACTTGGGCGAAGGAGATAAAGTCAAGTGCTTCAGTTGCGGTGTGTCACTTCATTACTGGGAACTGCAAGATTCGGCCTACGTAGAACATGCTCGATGGTCACCGAATTGTCATTACTTACCCTTAGTGGGACCGAGACATTGAAGTAACTTACCATAATCTGTTCATGGATACTTTGCTAGAGAACATTCGTGCTTTGCCTGTGGAGTTGAGAGAACGCATTTACCGAGAGCTGGTCAAAATACAAGTGAAACGTAAAGAACAATTGCATCCGTTACGTCACCGGTGTTTGAACCACTGGTACCTGAATGCTATACAAGAACTGATTGAGTTGAAAGTGTTCCATTGGACAGACATTGATCAACGACCCCTTGGTTTTAAAAAGGAATGGTTTGGTATTGACGATTATATCTACTACATTGTAAACGTACTGCATCGAATTACAGAGGAAGAGTTAACGAATTACCAACATCTTGTACGCAATGTCAACTTGGTGAAAGAGGAAACTTCTGAACGAATTGTAACGTGTAAATTAGTAACTAAACGATTTAGATTCGACAATGAATTAAAACTATGTCTGTGCAAACAGTACATTTCTTGTGTCAGACCAAAGAGGATTTAGTATGACCTATTCATGGATACTTTTCTAGAGAACATTCGTGCCTTGCCTGTGGAGTTGAGAGAACGCATTTACCGAGAACTGATCAAAATACAAGTGAAACGCAAAAGCAAAGTTATTCAACCGTTTTTAAATTATGCTCTGTTTCAAAGTATAAGAAGACTGATTATGAGTGGATATTACATCAGGCACAAAGGTAAACGAGGCTATTGGCCACCACCCAAGGATTCCAAAAACAGTGTATATACTTATGGATACTTTACAAGAGAACATTTTGGGCTTGCCTGAGGAGTTGAGAGAAAGGATTTACCGAGAGCTGGTCAAAATACAAGTCAAACGTAAAGAACAATTGCATCCGTTACGTCACCAGATCTTTAACCACTGGTACCTGAATGGTATAAGAGAACTGATTCGTCAGAAATTGTTTCAATGGTCAGCCATTGTTCAAAACTTTGAGGTCGCCAATGATCGACATGTTCATAATTTTGGTTACTTCGACATTCACCTAGTGCAACGCATAGAGGAAGACAAGTTAAAGGATTACCAACATTTGTTACGTGGAATCTGCTTAGCGGAAGACGAAACATCTAGACAAACTCTGACGTTTCGGTTACAGTATGCAAGATTTAGATTCCCTACTGGAGAACGAAGATCTCTGGCTAGAAAGTACGTGTATTGCATCCGAAAAAAAGAGAATATAAAAACAGGCTGCCATGCCACGACTTATGTCACATGTCATTGAACAGATTCCGTGGAAGGAACTCAATGACCATATTCAAACCGTGGATCATTACCATCGATTATTACAAGAACTGTATCCATTCAATTTGGGTCGACAAGTGGTGTGTGTCTTAGTGACTTGTTTTCTGGGATTTCGTTTACCAGCCGATTCCTTGTGGACTCTTTACGATCAGTACTTACCACCTCAATGGCCTTAAATGGTCACGAAAAACTCCTTTTGCTCAAAGCCTTGCGTTTTCATCTGGATACTTCTCGACCTCAACAGGAGAAAAAGATTCGTCAACTTTTAGCTACCCAAGACGTGTATGACGATGTGTGTGTAGCTTGTGACTTACATCCCCATTGGACAGATGTCCGTGCCTGGAAAGAATGGGATTTTGAGGCTTGGACCCAAGAAGTGGCCCAGTATGCACGAGAGTTGTTCAAGGAAAAAAGTTACTTTTCAACCTGTGTTAGTGACGGTGCCAGAAGGTCCCGTCACCCAGGACGGGACTGTCGTGGACAGGCCTGAAAGACCCTTTCGGGAGGACACTTGTGTGACCTTACCCCCTACTATAGAACTGGTTAGATCATTACCCGAAACATGTTGTACAGACACTTGTGTTTATTCCACGTTAATGGTTATCATGTGCCTTTTATCCTTGTACTTAAGCCTTTGGCTTTTATGTATTTTTGTTTTTCGTGTTGTTCATATTTGAAACATTCAATAAACGTGTTCTGAAAAAAGTATATAAACTCTTGTCTTGTTTGTTTTCGTGTCACAAGTGACATTTCTCACACTATGGCTGCCTCTGCTGTCTCTGCTCCCTCTTCCTCTACTGTCAAAGTCATCGACGAACACTTAGATCGTGCCAGTTGGGAGGCTTTGTATCTTCGCCATCCCTTTAACATGCTCATTGCTGGACCTAGCGGTTCAGGCAAAACCGAATTCGTCAAACGTTTGATCGAACATAAACATCATTTGATCGATCGACCACCTCAGCGGATCGTGTGGTGTTACAAAGAGTGGCAATCGGCGTACAGCCTCTTGCGAGAAAGTCAAGGCGATTCCATCGTGTTTGTGGAAGGCATTCCTAAAGAAGACGACAGCGTCGTCTCTGACTCCCGTCAAACCCATTTGGTCATTTTCGACGACATGTTAGGAGAAGACGAAGAAGAAATTAAACTGTGGTTCACGCGCAAAGGGCATCACAGTAATGCCAGTGTCGTTTACATCACCCAAAATTTGTTTCAACAAAGTAAAGCCCATCGCACCATCAGTCTCAATGCGCATTACGTGTTCTTGTTTAAAAGCCCTCGAGATAAATCGCAAGTGCAAGTCTTAGCCAAACAGTTTGGAACGCCTTGGTTGACTCAGGCGTACGACGATGCCACTCAAACTCCACACGCCTATTTACTCGTCAATTTGAACCCTACAACCCCCGAGGATTTGCGATTTCGTACCCACTTGTTTCACCACTGGTGCCAAGACGGAGGGCCTGTCCTGTACACGTCTCCGTCCTCGACTTAATTTCACTCCACATAAAAAAATTTATAAAAACCTCAGACCCTTTTTCGTCTGTCTCACACAACGTCAACATGACGTCCCTTCAGTCGCATCTTCCCGTCAAATTGATTCGTGCCTTGTATGGCATCAATCGAGAAAAAAATCCACAAATACGAGCTCGTGTCTTAGAAGCTAGTCTCAAAGAAGTCTTACGATGGTTCACGGTGACGGCACGTCAAATACTCCAAGGAATCTTTCAGATTCCTCATCAAACCAAACGCTTTTTCGATCGAAACAAAGTCGCTTTGGTCCAACTGGCCGATCCCCGCATCGACACTCAAACCAAAAAACAAATCATTTTGAAACCTGGAGGGAGCGGTACTCTAGGAGGGGTCATCATTCGCTCTCTCTTAAGATGGGATCCTAATGCCCCCAAAGTTATACCCAAGAAAAAAGTCCAACGAAGCCCCAAGGAGAAAAAGAAAAAGACCAGGTCCCCAAGAAGAACTTCTCCAGTGGCAGGACCCTCCTCTTACCAGACACCACCCCGGAAAAAGAAAAGAAGCCCTCAGAAAAAGAAACAGAGAAAAAGTCGCCAGAAAAAGAAAAGCCCACAGAAGAAAACTAGTCGCAAGAGAGGCACTTCGGCCAGGACGCAACCTTACACTCTCAAACCACTCACTGCGTCTCCGGCATCCTCACGTTAATCCACTTCTCCGTTGATGACACCAAGAACTGAAGAGTACTTGGAGACGCTGATTACACCAAGAACTTCTCCGTTGATGACCCCAAAAAGAACTTCCCCAGTGGCAGGACCCTACAATTTAGTGGCAGTGGCTGCTGCTCACAAAGTACCTTCTCCCAAAATCAAAGTCCAAGAAAGATCGGGCATGTTACAAAGTTTACTGGATTTGTCCAAGCAAGAACTGGCTCGATTTAGTCCGTTGCGTACCCCTGCACGACGTGTCATGCATGTCCTCAAACTAATACGACGTAAAGACAATCAGTGGCGACGCGTTCCAGTATAAAAGAGGCCTGTGACCAAGACGGGGGTGTCAGTGCTTTTTTGGTGCTCCTGAAGACTCAAAGATGTCACCCTCCAGAAAATCCCAAGGAAAGAAAAGGAAAGGACTACCACCACGGTTAGTCAAACATGGGGACATGTTATCTGTCCTGTCCAAAGCTTCTCCACCCCTACGAAAAAAACTCATTCAATCGGCCTCCAAAGAGGTCATCGATACCGTGTGCGAATGCTGTTTGAACGTCTTGAAAGGCACGATCCCTTTGCCCAAACACCAGAAACAATGCTTAAGCAAACATCGTCACGTTCTTCGCCAAATGGTTCAAAAGAAAATTCAAAAGAAGAAGATGTTGGTCCAACGTGGAGGCATTGTACCCCTCTTGTTAGACCCCTTACTGAAAGGAGTCTTGGGAACCATGTTGGGAGGACTGGTGGGAGCAATATAAAAAGGCCTCGGAAGTTCCAAGATCTCAGAATCGACCCCTGACAACCCCATGGAAGGACGAAAACTAGCTTTAGTGCCTTACAAACGATGGATGGAATATCATCGGTGGCAAGAACAACACACCCCGCATTTACCTCCCAATCCCAATTTGAGCGAGATGTCCCAGTTACAACACGAATTGCAGTCCTTGATGGATCGCCAAGATTTGTCCGAAACAGAAAAATCGCAAAAGTACGGTCAACTTTTGCAACGACTGCAACTCTTTCACCAGAAAGCTTTAGACGAAACAGCTCTACACACTCTGAAAGATTTTAAGACCTTGATGAAAAGTCCAGCACCATCACCAGTACCAGTACCAGTGACCAAGACAGAAAAAGGAGAAGAAGAAGGGTTTCAAACTCCACCAGAAAAAGTACGCAAGTTAACAACACCACCTACCTCCAGAATTGGATGGATTAAAAAGATGATGGCCACCCCTTCTTCATCACAAGAGAAAAAGAAAGTGAAGACAGAAATGAAGACAGAAGTGAAACAAGAACCGATATCCCCCGCTCAGACATCCTCCTCTTCAACACCTATTGCCGGTCGCACAAGCAAAGCATTGCAATCCGAGAAAATACCCCAAGAGAAAAAGAGTAGTATCTTCCAAGAGTGGGTGCCTTATTAACACACAAACAAACACAACAAAAAAAAAATGGAAAAAGTCTTAGTCAGCATTTACTACGATCCCTCCCATCCTGCAGGTTACGCAGGAGTTCAAAAATTGTATCGTGCTGCCAAAACTCGATTGAAAAGTCTCCGTTTACCTCAAGTGCAACGATGGTTACAAGAACAAGCTACCTGCACTTTACACAAACCCATTCGACGCAAGTTTGCCAGAAGTCGCATCCGAGTGGAAGGCATCGATCATCAATGGCAAGCCGATTTAGCCGATGTCTCTCATTTGGCCAGCTACAATCGTGGCTACAAATATTTGTTTTGTGTCATCGACGTCTTTTCCAAATTTGCCTGGGTCGTGCCCTTGACTTCCAAATCGAGCAGCGAGTTAGTGCGAGCCCTGCAACGAGTGTTGAAACAAAGTGGCCGTCACCCTCTTCGATGGCAAACGGACAAAGGCACCGAATTTCTGAACCAAGCTTTCCAAAAAGAATTAAAGAAACGTGACATTCATTTTTTTACCACCGAGAATCCCGAACCAAAGCCAGCATCGTGGAACGTTTTCAACGCACTTTGAAAGAACTCACCACACTCTGAAGTATATCGACATCTTACCACACCTGGTGCAAGCGTACAACCAATCTTACCATCGAAGCATCGGACGTGCCCCGCAAGACGTGACTCCCGAGAACGAAGTGTTGGTGTTTGAGCGCCTGTTTGGTACGTCTCCGACGAGGGCTGTCCCCAAGAAAAGTGGAGAGTTAACCGTAGGAGATTGGGTGCGCATTGGCAAAACCAAACGCACTTTCGACAAAGGTTACTTACCTAACTGGACGAGCGAACTGTTTCGTGTCACTGGACGAGTGCATGGCCGTCATCCTACCATCTATAAATTGGAAGACATGAACGGAGAAGTGCTCAAAGGAACGTTTTATTTGCCCGAGTTACAACGTGTCACCAAAAAAGAAGACGACGTGTACGACATCGAAAGCATTCTCGAACACAGAACCCGTAAAGTGGGCAAACGACGTGTCAAAGAAGTCAAAGTACGTTGGAAAGGATATCCACCCAGTTTTGATTCTTGGATCGACGCTTCGCAAGTCATCGACTATAAAAAGAAGTGACCATCATGCCCTTTCACACAGACGCAGCTACGTCGACCACTCCTCCTTCACCCAGTTCTTCTGTGCAAGATTTACAAAAACAACCCTTGTGGGTGTGGTGCGGAGAACGTGTGCCTAAAACGCAAATCGTCTTTTTCTGCCAAATCTTCGTGGTGTATTGTGTCATCGGGGCAGCCATCGCCAATTTGAGTTTGCAACAAGGAGATAAACAATTGTGGACCATTTTATTAAGTAGTTGCATCGGTTACCTGCTTCCTAATCCCTCCCTGAAATTCACCTCGAACGGGAACCACGGGAGCCTTGTGTCCAGTGACAGTGCCAGTCACCACTCCAACTACAATAACAACCCCATTTTGAGCGGAGACACGCCTTTGACGTCCAGTAACCCCTCGGACAGCCACAGAACTCTGGAATTATGAGTCACGAAAACCAATTTTACTTAACCTTGCCCAAATACAGTTCCATGGAGGTGTTTCCCCACAACACATTGTGCTGTTACACGGCCAAATTACCTCAGGCCATCCCAATAGATCACGAAGCCCATTGGGAAGTGGCTTTAGTGGAAATCATTCACCCGACCCAAGTCCAAAATGTCCTTCCCAATCAAAATAAATTTGATGTGGAAGTTCATGACGAACAAATGCAACAGTGGTTGGATACCAATGTCAAATATGACAAGAAATTCCGTACACAAAATCAAAAGTCGACCATCTATCACTTGTTCATTCCACCAGGCTATTATTTTAGTGGTCAACATTTGGTCAGCACCATAGCCACCAGGTTTAATGGCGTGTTTCTGAAAGCTTTGGAGTATTTCAAAAAACGTGTCACCCTGGAATACCACAAAACAGCTCGTCGGTTCCTGATGAAATTTCCTGAGGGGGGTAAAATCATGTCTTTCTTATTTTGTCCAGAATTGTTTGACATGTTGGGCGGAGACATGAACATGAGAATGGCCATGATCAAGAAAAACGAATTACCCATCGTTTACGACAAAGAGTCTTTTAGCAAGTTATTTCGTACCCCGGTAGAACTGAACCAAGGAATGAATTTGATGTTCGTGTATTCCGGTGTGGTGGAGTACAACGTGGTGGGACACACCTCCGTGCCGTTACTGCGTGTCATTCCTTTCAAAGTGGATTCTGCCACGAACGCTGACGAGGAAGGTGGAAACACTTACCACGTCCACCGCGAATTTGTACATCCTCACTATTTGCCTGTCAGCAAGTCGTATTTGGACACGGTCAACATTGCTATAAAAGGAGATCTGGGACAAAATATTTCATTCACCAAAGGAAAAGTCACGGTGAAACTCCATTTTCGAAAACAGTTCTCTCACGACTCGTAAGTCATGTATCCAGTGTACCGAGGAGTTGCTCGACAGCGAGGACACGGTTTAGGAGATATGTTAAAATCGGCCTTTCGTTCGGTGGCCCCGGTGTTGAAACCGATGGTGACACGCGGATTGCACGCCTTGAAAGATGCGGCACTGACGCAAGGCAAAGAATTTCTCCAAAATGTCATCATCGACAAACAAAACCCTAAAGAAGCCTTCATGCGGGCAGGCAAAAATGTCTTGCTGCAAACGGGCAAAGACCTTTTGGGCCGCCGAGAAACACCTATAAATGCCCTGCACGCTACCGAGTCAGGCATTCAGCAAGGACAAGGCAGAAAGAGACGACGAAGAAAACACCCTTTCACCAGACTTCAAGCTAGAAAGGCCAAGAAAAGAAGAACCGTTCGAGACTTAGACGTTTTCGATTATTGAGAAAGAGACAAAAAATGAATCACCGAGAGTCATGTGCTTGTTCCAAGTCGGAACTGGATATGTTTGCCATGCCCCCCACCATGATGACCATGCAAGAATCCCAGTGGGTGGAATTTCATCCCGTCTCCTCACTGACCGATTCCGCTCCCATAGAGTTTGAAATCAAAGGACAGCCCGAAGGTTACATCGATCTGAATAGCAGTTGCTTGTGCTTGTGCTTGAAAGTGATCGAACCACCCAACGCTAACCTAGACAATGATGATGCAGTAGCTCCCGTCAACAATTTCATGCATTCCTTGTTGAGCGAAGTGGACTTGTACTTGAATAACAAACTGGTCAGCTGCAGCATGGATACTTACCCTTACCGAGCGTACCTGGAAAATCTCTTGACGTACGGAAAAGAAGCCAAGAATACTCATCTGGATGCTTGCGTGGTATGGAAACCTGACCAAGCGACTAAGTTCAACGGCATTACACTTGCTGCGGATGCTTCAAATCCAACGGGATTTGTAGAACGACGAAAGAAAATTCATCTAAGTCGTAGTTTAGAACTGATGGATCGTTTGCATTTGGACATGTGGTTACAAGAAAAGTATTTGCTGAACGGGGTGAATATCCGCTTGAGACTGAATCGCAGCAGTGCCACTTTCCATTTGATGGCTGCTGCTGATGCCACTTACAAAACCATCATTCAAGAAGCCAGGCTCTACGTGCGTTGCGTAGAAGTGTTACCTAAGGTGGGAAACGACATCAGTCAGACGTTGAGCAGAACGACCGCCAAGTATCCGATACGTCGCGTGGAAGTGAAAACGTTCACGATTCCCACTGGACAGCGATCAATGATCGAAGATCATCTGTTCCAAGGACAGCTACCCAAACGTTTAATCCTTGGCATCGTAAGCAATATAGCCTTCAACGGAGCCTACAACGAAAATCCTTTTGAGTTTAAGCATAACAATGTGTCTAAGATTGAAGTCAGTCGCGATGGCAAAACCTTGTGTACCCGACATTTCGAACCTAACTTTACCCAGAAGAATTACTTGAGATCGTACTTGTCCCTGTACGAAGCCACTGGTCAGTTAGGAACCAACACCAGTCACGGCATTACGTACGACGATTATGAAGGAGGCTATGCTTTGTGGGCTTTCGATTTCACTCCTGACCAAGGCAGCGACAAGGGACATTTCCACCCTATAAAATCCGGCCAGATTCGAATGGAAATTCAGTTTGCGAATGCTCTACCAAACACGGTGAACGTCATCCTATATGCAGAATTTGATAATACCATAGAAATCAACAGTTTGAGAGAAGTCATTCTAGACTATTAGAAGCTATGGAAGACTGTTATCCCTCTTTACCTAGTGGAGAAACTTTGGAGATGGAATGTGAGGAGACCATGGAAAAAGAAGAACTGATCATGATGAAGTCAAGATGGCCAGAACAAGAAGCCCACTTAGTCTCCTGTTTTGCCAAACACTTGGTGGAAAAAATGACGGAATTGATCAAGAAAAATTGCTATGGATGTCAAAACGATCATCCCAGTCAAATTCAACACGATAAATGCCTGATGTTAAGTCAAGAAGAAAAATTGGACGAGTATCTTGACGAAGCTTGGAGTCTCATCTCGGACGAAGACGTGTGGCACCAGTGGTGTAAAGACTTGCGTGAACATTCTTGTCCACCATTAGCCATTAAAGAGATCCATCGTATCGAAGCTCTCCTGAATCAGAGTGAGGAGACGAAACGAAGAAACGGTTATTTGTCAGACATTTTCAAGCAAAAAGTCAGGATCGAATTGACGACTTATTATTACCTGTGAAGAAAAAAACACAGAAAACAATGGATACCTGGGAACTTTATTACCTTTTGAACCACAGTTCGTATACGGCTTCTTGGAATCCTGTCGTCTGTGCTAAAGATGAACTCCGTCATCGCAAACCTCAAGACCATCAAGCTTATGTGATCAACACGGACGACAGTCATCTCCCAGGAACCCATTGGGTAGCCGTCTACTTTCCTCAAGAAGGATGTGTGGAATATTTCGATTCGTACGGATTGCCCCCTTTGTAAGACGATATCATTGACTTTATGAGAAGAAATGCTCAGACCACCCGATTCAATAATGTGAAATTACAAGGCACAGATTCCTTGGTGTGTGGACAGTACTGTGTGTATTTTCTGCATCATCGCAGCCTGGGCTATTCCTTAGAACATTTAGTGACTCATTTTGATCCTCGTTCTTGTTCTAGAAACGATGTGAAAGTAGATCGATGGTTTTGTGACCATTATGCTTATCTTTTGTCTCAAGCTAGGAAACGTAGTGTCCATCAATGGCCTAATGATTTCCAACAGTGGAAATCACAATTTCATTCACAACGTTGTCAGCCCTGTTTAAAGTAGAGTGTGAATTGAAGAAGTGTTTGTCATTTTTTTAAAAAAATGTTTGATGTTATAATGTTGGATTATTGTTAAAAAAACGTTAGAGTTATTGTTTAGTGTTAAGTGATTTTTGAATAAAAATGTCGTGTTTTGAAAAAAATGGCTTTGTCTTTTGTTTGTCTACAAGAATGTTTGATTCATGCTCTTTGACTTCTTGCTATCCCTCTCATGACACTCATTGAACGTTGCGACTCGAAAACCGTGTGGGGATGTTTTCCTTCACGTCCGCGCTTTGACTTTAAGAACCGGGGTTGTTTCCAGTCTAACCATCCATTGTCGACTCATCCTCCTACGAAGATGTGCTCCAAACTAGCTAAGCTCAACGAAGCCTACGTGAATTTGCATAGGGTCAGACACAGTCTGATACAGAAGCCAGAAGAGATAGAGAATGTGAGAATGTTAAAAGTCACTGAAGACCTGATAGAAGAGCTCTTCAGAGAAGAAGTGAACAGGGAGAAAGAAGAATTGACAGAGAAGTACAGACTTCAGAGACAGCAGCAACAGCAACAGCAACAACAACAACAGCAGCAGCAGCAGCAACCTGAACCTGACAGAGGCTTTGTCGATTGCCGTATCGACACCAAAGAGTTCTTCTTCTCTTTCCGAAGAAGCAGACCTATCGCCAGAAAATCTATCCTCAGAGGACATCGCTTTCTTAGAAGCTAAAAGATTGCCATAGCAAACAAAAAAAAACCCCAAAAAACAGCCCTTTTCAGGGCTACCCCAATACTCTAGAAAAGAAATAACCATCCATTTGCCAATGTGTGTGTAGGTATAGTAGTGTGAATATAAACACTAACTCTTTTTTTAAAAATGTGAAGGCATGTGTTTGTGTATAAGATTGTGTGTTTGTAAGTGCTCACGTAGGTTGGTGTGGATAGTAGATTAAAATGATGTGTTTTGTGGCTGTTTGAGGTGTGGGGAGAGTAGATTTGGGGTTGGATTGGATTGCTTTGCGTATGTGAATAGTCCATTGAAGTGATTAATGAAAAAAAATTTTTTAGAATAGTGATGGGTAGCATAAAAAAGTGAGTGAGTGTTTCTTTTAGGTCCGCGCGTTGTTTTTTGGTCATGATCTAGGTAAGATCAATTGCATGTTTTTAGGGGGATGTTTTCCTTCACGCCCGCGCTTTCACTATAAATTGAAACTCGCTGGGCAGTGTAGCTACCCTTGTTGATTGATCAACACCAGAATGAATACCAGAATAAGCAAACTTCTTGAACTCCAGATACATCTGGAATATGTCAGCGCCTGTTAAATGAACTGGCTGCGGAGGCTATAGTAGAAGAGGAAAGAATAAAGAAGGAAGAGGAGGAGAGAAGACAGAGGGAAGAGGAGGAAAAGAAAATAGGAGAGAGGATGGCTTACAAGATACCAGAGACAGAGGATTGGGGTGATGAAGCTAATCATCCTCCCTCTGCGCTCCCAGCCAAACGAGTCAACTGGAAAGACTGGAGTAGAAGATGCGTGTGTGGCGCCAGGCCAGGAAGGTGCCATCATTAGATAGGTGCATCTGGAGTTCAAAGAAAACCAACAGCCCTTTTCAGGGCTAACCAATACTCTAGAAAAGAAATAACTATTAATTTGCCAATGTGTGTAGGTAGAGTAGTTTAAATATAAACACTAACTCTTTTTTCATAGTGTGAGTGTATGTGTGTTTGTGTTTGTAACTGCTCACGTAAGTTTGTGTGAATAGTAGATTATGGGTTTGTTGATTGTTTCTTAGCGTATGTGAAGAGTATAGTTTGGGTTTTATTATAAGAAATGAGAAAGTAGGGGGATGTTTTCCTTCACGTCCGCGCGTTGTTTGGTCATGATCTAGGTAATATCAATTTTATGTCTTAGGCGGGATGTTTTCAATCACGTCCGCGCTTTAAGTATAAAACTAACAGTGTTGGCCATTGGAGCCCATTCTACGGAATAAGCAAACAAGAAGATGCCAGCAGCTTCAGCTTTGTATAACAACCTTATGGGAAGTTGGTATTGGATGGTGGATGGATTGAATGTAGCAGAAAGGCTTGAACAGGAATGGAGGCATGCAGTGACAAAAGACTTCGTCTCAAGACAAGTAACCAGCCTCCACTTAGCCATCGATATTGTAAAAGAAATGATAGAGGATGAGGAGAAGAGAATCAGAGGTTTAATTAACCCACCGTATGTGAAAGTGGGTAAGTTGAAAGAAGCGATAGTTTATGTGACGAGTGTAAGGTGTTTTTTAGAAGACATTGTAGAATGGACAGATTGGTCTTTTGTGAAGTGGGCCTTAGACAAGCTTAAGAAAGCGGAAGAAGTAATGAGGAATGTGCTGACCGAAGAGGTCAAGAAGATCAAAGAAAAGTGGTCAAAGGAAAGAAAAGAAGAAGAAAATAGAAAGAAAAAAGAAGAACTAGAGAAACTAAACGCTAACTGGATGAAAATACAAGAGAAGTTCCGAGCCAAGGGTCACCCGGACTGGATGCCGGAAACATAAAAGAAGAAGAAGAAAGGAATGACGGAAAAAATAAGAGGATGGTGGAAGAAGTTAAGTAGTTAGAAGAAGAAGAAAAAAACCCAAAGGCCCTTTTTTGGGCCACCCATATTTCTCGAAAAGAGAATGACTTTCAATTGCCTACCCCCTTTAGCAGCAGAGAGGGTGAACAGACCACTTAGGGGAATGGTCACCCTTGTGTTTTACCAAAAAAAATAGTGACCACTCATAGAGGTCAATTACCACGTCTACGATTATTGTTTGTCCCAAACAGAACCGTAGACGCCCCTCTCTGCTGCTATCAATATTGAGAATCATCATCTGAATCATGGGAATCTTCATCTGTTTCATCTTCATCTGAATCTTCGGAATTTGTTCTATGTTTCAAGTAATATTCAAGTTCTGATGGTGGTTTTTCTATTTTTGGATTTATGTTCTTTCTGTGTTTATAATATATCATCAAACTTCTGTATCGATCTCCACCGCAATTTTTACAAATCTGATATAATCCTCTAACGCCGTTGTTACATCCAACACATCTTCGTGGACCAGCATGAGGATTTTTCTTTATAAGATAATTATGTTTCTTGCAATATTCTCCACGGCACTTTTTGTTGCATTTATCTGTTGTTCCTTGACGTAACCACGCACAGTTGTTCATTATATTAATGATATCTATTTAATTCAATTTAATTTTATCATCACCCCTGTTACCCAAATATTTTATCAATACCCACACGATATCTTGTTCTTGGATCATGTAAATTTATTGTTATAAATCCATGCGGGGTAGCTTGCGCTCGTGAGAAGAAATTTCTGAATTTAATTATATCCATGTCACCACCACACCAAGTTTGATGAATATTTCGCAATGTGTGTGTGTCTACGCCATTAAACACAACTAAAATGTTGCAGTTGTCTCTGATCACTTTTGGTATTTGTGTATATCGTTGAGTAACATAGATCACGTCTGTATGTTTGTGTCTACCTCGGGAAAATATTCTGGCTCGATTTGATTGTTTATCTAGCATCACATCGTCGTATACAACTAAATTATTAATAAATCCGTCTATGGAATCTACGGATGGTGCTTCATCAATATCGGTTATAAACTCTATAACATCATTATCTTCATCCAGTAATCGCGCGTTTTCATTGAAATCTTTAAGTACATCATAACATCGTTGATCATCAACGGATGGTGCTACTAAATACAACTTATCCCATTTCAACCATCTCATTATCAGATTAAGTAATAATTGCGTCTTACCCGATCCAGATGGTCCTATGATAATCATTCTGATGGAGTTCGGTAGCGCAGGATGATGCTTAACTGGCTCTCGCTGCCGAGTTGCTGAGAAATCAATTATATCCATATATATTATAACATGAATTTATATTGTTTACGCTGTGGAGTTAAAACTCCAACTATTGATTTAGCTACGGTTATAACAAAAAATAAAAAAATAGCGTACGGTGGAAAATGTTCTGTATGCGGTAGAAAGAAATTTTCGTTTTTACCTAATAAGCGCGGTGGTGATATTGCTAATTTGATGTCAAAGTTTCCAGGTGCTCCATGGGCTAAATACAGCGGGGAAAAACATCTACCGGGATATAATTATTGCGGTCCTGGTACTCGACTCGATATCAGGCTCGATAATCAAGATCAACCAAAACCAGGCGAGGAACCAATAAATGCTATTGATCGAGCTTGTCATGCTCATGATGTAGCTTATAAAAGTAAAAATCTACAAGATAGGCATATTGCAGATGTAAAATTAATTCATTCATTAAATTCTATAAAAAATAAAAATATTAGAGAATCATTAGCTAATTGGTTAGTAAGATCCTCGATGAAAGGTAAATTAGCGATTGGGGCTGGTAATTAATAATGGAATCAATTTATTATTCACCGAGAGGATACTGGAGAGGCAAAGCAGCAATTGGTAAACTCGCTTATGCAGCATCGGTTAAACATTCTACTGCTAAAACGTGGTTATCTAAACAAGCAATATGGCAAATTTATCTACCACGTCCTAAACAAATTCAGTACTCGTATTTCGATGTCAGTGTTCCTAATGAAGTTCATCAAGCTGATATTCTGTTTTTACCGCATGATACTGTACGTGGAAAAACGTACAAGTACGCGCTAACCGTAGTTGATGTTGCAAGTAGATATAAAGAAGCAGAGCCGCTATCAGCGAAAACATCATCTGAAGTAGCCGATGCGTTTGAACGAATTTATCAACGAGGACTCGGACCACGAGGTGGTCTGCGATGGCCGCAGCTACTACAGGTTGATCCTGGTAAGGAATTTCTTGGTCCAGTATCATCGCTGATGAAACAACATAATACCAAAATACGACGAGGTCATACTGCAATTCACCGTGATCAGGCAATTGTTGGGCGATTTAATCGAACACTTGCTGAACGGTTATTTGGATATCAATACGCGAGGGAATTTATTCAGGATAAAAGATCTCGCGAATGGGTTGCAAGAATACCAAACGTGATAGCTGCATTAAATAATGAGATCACACGAACAACCAACATGAAACCCATTAGCGCGGTCACAAAAAAAAATATACCAACACAACGGAAAGATGCTGGAAAACAAAAAATATTAGGTGATGTTACAGTCAGATATTTATATGAGCCTGGTGAACTTGAAGGTGGTAAAGCGAGAGCAACTGATCCTATTTGGAGTGTTACCACACACAAAATATCTACCGTGACAAGATCCACTGGAAGAAACGTAGGCGTTTCCAGACCTGCAATCTACAGATTAGATTCGGCCGCTCCTCAACGTGGATTTACACGTGAACAACTACAAATAATTCCCGCGGATACACAACTACCGCCGCGATCACTTCGGTGATTTCGATCACTTAACTAGCACTAGTGCCTGCACTCAAGGCGCTAGCGCCTCTACGTCGATTACACTCAAGACAGGTTAACATGGTATTTTCTCGTGTATGACCGCGACTATTATCTTTTCTATCTACGGTAAATTGTCTTGAATCATTACTCGAATACCGCCATAACATTATACAATTACAACATGCGCAATGATTGTTCTGCTGTTGTTTTAACTCAATAATAAATTCAACATCAAGATCAAAGTCACGTTTATTTTTTTTGTCAGATTGTTTGTATCCGATTAATTTTTTTCTTATTATATCATCATCGATGATGTTAAATTTATCAACGATTTCAGGAATTATAATTCTACGTAATTGAGATATATTTCTGACCCTCGATACCGCTAAATAAACTAAATTTGACCACTCGATGCGATCGTCTACAATCCAGACTCGTGTATCAGAAATAGTTAATCCCTGAGACGAGTGGATCGTCATAGCGTATCCCAACACCCATGGAGATTTGTCAGCGCGTAATGCATCATCGACCACACTGATATCAACGGCGACAATATCATTTAAAACGAGATTTTCATTCTCAGTCTGTCCTGGAATATCAACATTAATATTCTGTTTTCGTGTATCTGATGGTCTATAACACAACGGTACGGGTAATTCTGAATATTGTTCTTTATGCAGTTGAAATAACTGCTGTTGTAAATCGTCTCTGATTATTTTTCTGCTTGCTACGATCAAATCGTTGGGTCTCCATGAGTTCAAAAAATCACTCATTGATGTCTCTGAGATCACTCCACGTAATATTTCACACTGAATTTTGTTTGATTGTAATCTGATTAATTTTTTAAACTCCTTCAAATTTGCATCAAGAGCTCTATGATCATCGTCTATTTCTTCGTAATAATCAACGAAATTTTTTAACCAGTCATGTGGAGATGGTCCAACAAAAGGCGGCGGTTGACCATGATCGCCACACATTATTATGGCGGTATTTTTCGTCAACAACCAATCAAGAAACATTTTTAATGTATCTAATGACACCGTGCATATCTCGTCCCAAATAATTATTTTAGGTATATATTTTTCTCCCATCCGTTCAGGAGTCCATGTATCTCCGCGCCATCGGAAGAAACTATGATACGTACACGATTGTACTTGCCGCTGTTTCATCTCACGTGCAAGTCTATGTGTGGGTGTCAGCACGATCATATCTGAATTTCTAAAAACATTAATCGTTCGAGTTGTTTTGCCGCATCCACCAGGTCCATTGAGATATACTGTCTTATATCTAGTTATTGGATCACTCAACGATGGTGCCTTCGACATTTCTGATATTTTATTACCCTCACGATAAACATCTCTCATTGGAACATCTGCTGATTCTGTGTAATTGTGTAATAGTTCCTTTTTTATTCTCCACGAACCCCATCGTTCATCATTACTTGTAAATTTCATAACAGGTTCTAAATATTTACTTGAAATATAAAACGAGTCCGTTGCGACTCTGACTGCGGCCTCAGGAAATCTATTAATCATCGATAATAAATTTATAGAAACATAAGCCAACATGGAAGATCTTAGATGAGTATATTGCGGGGATACGTCATTTATGTAACTAACGATCGTACCTAATTTTGTTCCGTCGGATAAATAAACACTCTCTCGATTTACAAATGTATTTTTCGCCGTTGTATCAGCGATTATAAAATCGTACTCGGCATCATCTAAAATTAATCGTGCGTGATGTCTTTTATAATCATATGCACCACCTTGAGTAAATTTACCTATAATTTTTCTACCGAGATCTTTTGCGGTTTTGAGTTTATTAGGAATATCGTCCTTAAACTCGCTAATAACTTCAGAATCTGACATGGGCAACCAAACTTTGGTCTGTGCATGATATGATATAATTGCCTCACTGACCACCAACGATGTCAGTATCGCACAATCTAGCATATATCGCAACAAAACTATAGGTGCCCAACGTTTTTCACAAAAATGTCTGCCAAACCAAACATAACAAATCTTGTGAAGATTTTCGTTAAACTCGAATGATTCAATACAGGCGAATCCAGTCAGATCAAAATCAGGTAATGGTCCATTAATTGCCACTCGCGTCATCTCGTTTGTTGGGTGACCAAATCTTTCAAAGTACGTAGAACAATCTCCGTATCCCAGAAAACTTCCTGGATAACATGCAACCATATCAACCGAAATAACATCATTGTAATTGTATTTGGTATTCCATAATCCGCCATGTCCATATTCGACGCAACTTGCGCGTACGTCCTCGAGTAAATCAAATCGTGTTGGTTTCCATGAATTTCGTTCTCTGGCGAAATGAGCCGCAACAGATGGAACGGTAAAACAATTAGTTAGTAATTTGTCAGTATTTTCCGCGTGCTTGCACTGTAAAAACGTCGCAAGATTTTTCATCTCGTCATGGAGGGATTCTGTGCGATATATTTCACCGTTCGGTTTGACAAACTGATCAAATTCACCCTCCTCATTACTTTTAAATAACCATACCGATACAGGATCGGTTTTACTTATTTCGTTGATAAAATCAAACATATCTGTGGGGTAAAATCTAACAGTTCGATCACGTGGAAATATTGTTACTGCGTTAGTCCATGCGTGCGCGTTATGATCGATAATATTTATTGGAGCTCCTTTCGATTTATATTTCGACTGGTACAGTACTTCTCCCGTTATTGTCGCCACAGTTATTGGAAATTTTAATATTTTTCCTAACTCAGCAACATCTTTTATTGTAGCACCAGTATCCTTAACTGAATCAGCCCACGAGTTTATTTTTTCACGCCTTAAATCAGTTAATCCATTTCCACGCATCGCGTTTGTAAAGTGTTCTATTACTCGTTCAGCTACACAATTTAACCTTGAAAATTTCATCGGCGCTAGTTTATCAACGTTGGGTTTTTTATTTATCTCATAAATTCCATAAATAACTGCTGTTACAGGATACGCTCGCTCATAATACGGTTTATCAATACCAGGCAATAGACCCGGTCTGGAATTTTTACTTAATATGATAGTTTTATTATTACCAAGGACAGGATCATATTTGTCACGGATAATCCAACTATCTGTTTCTGTTAATACAATAAATTTTACTCTGAAGAAATATTTTTGATTGCCCTCGTATTCAGCGATGTAGTTAATGATAGTTGCCGCTCGCTTGTCGTTCATTGTGGCGTCCGTGACAGCGTCCTTGACGGAGTCAGCGCGTATAATCTTGAACGTTGACCATGTATGAGATGCACCATCCGTGTAAAATTCTTTCTTAGCGTCATGAATTTTCGAGATCAAACTTTTATTTTTCGGATCAACCAGATCTCGTACTGGCAAGTCAGAAGATAATCTGTCAAGGTTGAATTTATACTTAACAGGCCTAGTTTGGGATAATCTCTCAAACTCGTTCATATAATTAAAACAAATATTTAAATAAAGAAAATTATATATATATATACAATGTCCCAATGTAGATGGTTGATGATCGGCTCAGTAAATCGATGCAACAAATCCTGTAGAAAGGAATTTTGTTGGATGCACTCACAAAACATACGACGAGGAAGTCTAGGACCAATACCATGTCTACGGTGTGGTATTGGAGTGCGAGGAAAGACAGAATTATGTGGAAAGTGTGGCGGGAAACGGTTCAGAGAGCTTAAAAGATATTATGACCAAAAAAATAATAGCGGTGAAAACGCTATAAAATCCGTGAAGGATTATATATCAAGATTTCAGACAAACAATGATTTAAACATATAATATTATTATAATGGAGCAAAATATATTTGTCCCACATCCTGTCATAACAAACTATGAATCAAATATTAATGGTATCATCAGACACTGCAAGTTGAAGAGACCAGTTGGTTGTATTAATAATGTTGGTTATCTTAGATTTACAGTTGGGAAAAAACATTATTTCTGTCATAGATTTACGTATGAATGTTTCTTCGGAGTGATCAATGATGGTCTTGTTATTGATCATATTGACGGGGACACTCAAAACAATAATTTATCCAATTTACAAGCTATCTCTCACAGCGAGAATAATACACGCGGTAATACAGGAAGATGTAAGACAATCGGAAAGAGGGCGGTAATTTCTACAAACATAGAAACCGGTAAAATAATTATGTTTCGTTCGATGCGTTCAGCTGCAAAATATTTTGATATTCACTCGCATTCAGTACAAAGAGTGGCAGAAAATATATATAAAACAGCTTTTTCGAAAAAATATAAGCAGAAAATTACATTTCGGTATCAATAACTATCATCACCACATTATTAACTATCATCACCACATTATTAACTATCATCACCACATTGAATTAATTTTTTTAATTTATGTCACAGTAGGTCCTCCATACACTACTGAATTTTTGATTACATAAGGGAGATTACTTTGTAATATATAGTTTTCTTCGTAGATGGTTGGTTTTTTATGATCGTAATTAGTCAGTTTAACTAATTACATCGTATAGTGCCGACGAACCTAACTCATTAGACTCATAAGTATTATTTATGGTTTTTAAATATTTTCCCATCATACAACACATGATAATATTATTGATCCGTAGGAAGCTGTGTGTGAAACAGAAACCGTTACTCATTGTAATTGACCTGCAGTTGTGTGTTCACTGAACTTACATTCTGGAAAGTTCTTTGACTGGTGCATTAATGCTACTGTTATTATTGATTTTCGGTCTGCTTAGGAAACCAGCTACAAATACAGAAACTATTATTCAGAAACTGTTATAAATACAGAAACTATTATTCAGAAACTGTTATAAATACAGAAACTGTTATTATCCAGAAACCGCTACAAATACAGAAACTGTTAAATACAGAAACTGTTATTATTCAGAAACCGCTGTTTAGTGTAAATATTGGTTCCTTAGCTATATAGCTAGCTATATATTAACTTCCGAAATATATGTTCGTAACAATGTTTGATAGCTCGATCAGTATGGTATTGGACTGTGGCGCTCGCGGTCCAGGATCAAACCCCCATGGCTGACAATTTGTCGGTGGTGCGCATAATTGCGATTTTTATAATAGTGGGGGGAACCGCAAGAACCCCTCCACTCAGCAAATTCACAAACCACAATATTGACTTGTGGTTGATACATATTTTCGTATCACCCACTGGATTAATTATTGTGGGTGTGATTTTGCTGAGCGTATATGTTTGTACTGTCCTTAGTTAAGTTATATGTTTGTACTTCATTCATAATCTGAGCTCGCTAACACACTCGATAGGGGCTCTTCATTCATTGTATATAACCATTTCATTGTATATATCCATTTCCTTAGTTAAGTTATATGTTTGTGCCGTCCAAGCATAATCTGAGCTCGCTAATACACTCGATAGGGGCTCTTCATTCATTGTATATAACCATTTCATTGTATATATCCATTTCCTTAGTTAAGTTATATGTTTGTGCCGTCCAAGTATAATCTGAGCTCGCTAATACACTCGATAGGGGCTCTTCATTCATAATCTGAGCTCGCTAATACACTCGATAGGAGCTCTTCATTCATTGTATATGTTGTGCTGTCCCTGAAACATCCCGACGAACTCGCTAATACACTCGATAGGTGTTCTAGGGATATTTTTTTTATTTTAAAGATTTATATATTATATAATGAACCATGAAAATATCAATGATGTAATTGTCGCTATTAAAAAATTAAAAAAAGATGGAATTAATATATCTGATGAACTTTATCCTGAAAAAATAGTTTCTGACTTTGAGATTTTACAAGAACGTAAAACCATGGGGACACACACACTATCATCTGAATACAGTCTCATGAAACGGATTCAATCGGCAATGTTTCAGTCGCTAGCTACCGTAGAAGATGATCATGTGAAGGAGTTCGTTCCTCTTTCTACCGCCGTAGAAAGAATTAAGTCGTTATTATCCCACGAGTATGAGGCAAAGAAAACGATTAGTACCCGTATAAGACTATTAAGAAAAATAATGTCAGATCGTGAAACGATCCAGAGTAACCCCGTTACTGGTGAAACGATCCAAGGTAACTTCGTTACTGGTGAAACGATCCAAGGTAACTTCGTTACTGGTGATAATGAAAATGAAAGTTTTGGTAACTGGGGTCCAAGTCAACGCTGACCACGTGTATTGGTAGTCAAAATCAAGAAAGTTCTAACCTTGTCAAATTTGTTCCTAATAAATTTTATTTATTAATAATATTATTTTTACTGAGGATTTATTTTTTTTTACTAAAATCAAGAAAAATGCACAAATTACTTGATTTTGACGGGGTAGTTGGTAGTCAAAATCAAAGAAAAATGCACGAACTACTTGATTTCTGACGGGGTAGTTGGTAGTCAAAATCAGGAAAATTGAGCAATTTCGTTGTATTTTAGTAAAAAAAAAATAAAAATCTCAGTAAAATTAATATTATTAATAAATAAAATTAATTTATAATAAATACAATTTGTTAGGAACAATTTGACAAGGTTAGAACTTTCTTGATTTTGACGGGGTAGTTGGTAGTCAAAATCAAGTAGTTCGTGCATTTTTATGTTTCTGAGGGGGTAGTTGGTAGTCAAAATCAAGTAGTTCGTGCATTTTTATGTTTCTGAGGGGGTAGTTGGTAGTCAAAATCAAGTAATTTGTACAATTTCAGTAAAAATCTGGAAAATTAATAAATATTATTTTTTTTTGTGATAGAAATTTTAATTTTACTTTCATCGACTAGCTTTTTTAGTTGCCTAGGCCGATTAATTTGTACCAAACACAAATTTGTGCCAGTAATAATAAAATATTTTTTTAAGTTGATCGAATTTGATTCTGAAGATCTACGACAAAAGTCCTTAGACAGAAATCCTTACGACGGAAGTCCTTAAGACGGAAGTCTTACGACAAAAATCCTTAAGATTTCACATACAGATTTATTACAAGCTCTTCTTCACGTATGTCAATCAAGCGATTAAGGTGGTCTGTGAGTTTAAAATTGATTCGTGTTAACATATTATTGTGACACCGCAAATACACGGGATTAGTTGGTTCTTGCACGATTAAATTTCCAGGGGGAACTTGTGGTGTGAACGTGTATAGGATGTATCCTTGTTGAGCCTGATTTGATCTTCCGAGATCTATTTGATAGCTGCCATCGATTACGTCACAAACCAGATTGACCGCGACCGTCGGTGTTATATTAACGATCCGCGGGGATACGTGTCTTCCGCCGCCATGTGGATCATTATCATGTCTGAGAACGGTTGGAGGTGGTACTAGTTTTTTCCATGCATCGAGTATTTTAGGAAAGTTTTCGTTGATAAGATCGTTTAATAATTTTACTAGTTCTCTAGCATCAATCCCGGGTATTACAAATGTTGGTAATTGTTGTTCAGTTATTTTGTAATGATTGAGAAACCATGGTTTAGCTTTATAATTATCAATAATTTCATCACCGTATTTAACCATGTTCACAATGATAGTTTTATTAGCGTATATAATATCTGATATGACCTGATTTAGATGTTTTATCGTCTCAATGATTTTTTGTTTTACGTCATCGCTGTAGCTATCAGTAAAGAAATTTCGTAGTTTGTTGATTGATTGTTTAAATTCAAAATTAACAGGATCAGAATATGATTTAATAAATTCTTCATCTACGAGTGGTTTTGCTAGAGCACCTGTACGAACATTACGTACATTATTTATTATTCTAGGAATGTTTTCACCATCAGGAGCACTTGTAATAAGGGAAATATTGCCGCTCTCCTCCCATCTCCACGGATATTTACCTCTATATTCAGGAACTGTCATAAATTTTCTTTCATCTGTGATAAAATCAGCCCGAGTTGGTTCTGGTGGTATCGGTGTTATCGGTGGTGATATTTCAGGCCAACCTAGCACTGATCTGATTGAAGATTGATAAATATCAACGGCATAATCAGGCGAGTTTATTTCAACCGTCGAGGACAACGTCGGCTCATGAACGTTTATTGATATTTTTGATTCCTTTCCCGTTATTGATTTTATTCTACGCGCAAATTCCTCACCGATCTCTTCAATCTGGTAACTGCCGGTTGGTATTCCAACAACAACCCAGTCAGGTGTTCCATCGGATTTGTTCTTGTTAGTAAATACAAGCGTATTATTTGCTGGTGTATCATGAAATGATTTTGATCTGATATTTGGCCAGCTGTAATATACTCGTAATTGTGCTAGTGCTATTTCTTTTACTGGAATTGCAATAGGAAAATTAACACTAAATTCAGGATTAGTTGAACTTACCGAGATCATCGTTATCTTTGGCGGAGTTGTGTTGGTCACGATCTGCTGGAGTAATTCTGTCATTATTGATACTTGTATCTTTAATACCTTCATCGTATATTTTGGTCATCATTAAAAATTCGAAATCAGATATAATTCCATCACTGAGACTCGCTGATAACAACGAGGATAATTTCGAGTATGCTACCGTCGCTGTATGTAATTTTATTTTGTAATCGGATAACTTTTCGTTCGTACAAGTACATATTTTTTTTGTGATGATACTAAGCACACCTGCAATAGTTGTTGCTGCTGAAATACAAATAGTTACAGCTACTGGTGCCATCGTTGTCAACGCTGATAATATGACACCGGTTCCAGCAACAACAGCGGATACTGAATAAACAATCACATCAACGATAACCAATCGTCGTCGATATTTTTTTACTTTTACTGTATATTGATCGACTTGATCTTTTAGCGCCGCCTGCCATTCACGCGCTTGATTGTACCTGTATTGTACACCGTCCATATATATTTTTATGCAGTAACCAATTGAGGTGTTTCAGCTACAAATTCCAAACACCACCAGTAAGATGTTGCGGTTAATGTCTTATCATCTGCATCCAGGATAAATATTTCTTCGGTTCCGCTATTTAATACAACAGATACAACCCCGGAAAACCTGTCGGTGGAATGACACCATGGAAACATTGTAAATATTTTAAATTTTGCAGCACTAAACACAGATAGCCTGTACACGCCAGTGACTGTTGCGGTATATTTGATAGTATTATTTTGCTGCGACCATGTTGCAAATCCCGATGATACCGTGCATACGATGTTTGTAATATGCCCGGGAGTTATTGCAGCTGGAATTTTAATCAAATTTGTTTTGTTGACAATCTCAGGAATTCCCGCTACGATGTCTTGCTGTGTTTGTTTGATCGTGTCTAGATCAGTTTTGATATCAACGAGTTTTATATCAGCGACCAACGGATTACCAAAAAAATCTTCTGCGGTTTCATTAATTTTTCTAAAATTTCTGCGAAGATTTGTGAACGCGTTTACGTGAACATCATATTCGGCCCGTAGCGTGGATAGTTTTCCATCCACGTCGTCGACGTATAGTTTGTTTGCGACGTCGTTGTCAGATTTTGGAGCTGTTACAGCTACTATTTTGTTCCCGTTCATGTTAAGTTCACCTGTCATCGTGTCACCGGTGTTTCTCACGCGATTAGCAACACTTTTTGCAATTTCATCTCTAATGGTTTTAAGTGACATACTTGAATCTCTGATTCTACCACCGTCAGTAAACACGGGAATATTATCTGCAACTGCACCGAGTACTCGCCGGACTATATCATTCCATTTGATATTGCTGGTTTTTAGTTTACCATATCGATCTTGAAAAATAACAACTTCATCTGGGTCAACTCCAGCCAGGTTCGTGATATCAGCGAGGTCATCTTTAGTCGCATACTTTGACAGATCAACGTCGGATTTTATTTTCTTACTAGCAGAAGATCTTCCGTAAATATCAACCATTATATAAGATCCGTTGTTTAAAATGCTTTACGCGCAACAAATCGGTTGCTTGTATAATCGTGCACGACTTTATGTGGCGGCCTGGATGATTTTGATATAGCGTCGAGTACATTAATTACTTCACGGCCGCATATTGGCGGATCTGTCATTGTTTGTGTGGGTAGCGTTGAATACCAAACTTTGGAACCAGAGGTTGTTGCGTGGAGTGGTGCGACATACTTGATAAATTCAACAGGTGGAGCTAACCCGTACGAATCAAAATAAACAATTCCACGCGGATCAACCGCGTATGATACCCAATGAGTACCAGGTCCGGAACGTTTGTCAAGATTAATAATACCTGTTTCTAGTTTGTTTGGTTGTTTCGGTAATTGATCTCGCATAAAAACACCTCTAAAGGCAGATATTTTTAATTTTTTAGCAGCATCAAGTAAATCAAAATTTGATGCTGGAGCGTCTAACGAAGTGACCCCGGAAGCCTTAGGCCTCTCCCCCAACGAGATCCCGGTAATCTTAGACCGCGTCCCTTTTTTTTGTTATATCGTCCACCAGTAACTTTTTCGAAAACTTTTTTACCCGCCGCTCCAGCAACACCTCCAGCAACACCTAACGCGGCCGCTTTTGCTAAGGCTGGAGCAGCTGCAGCTATTAATGCCGGAATGGCCGCAAGAAATGGAAATATACCACCCGTTTTAACCATGTCTTTGATGGCGCTCGGGGAGAGATGGAATTGAACTCCAGTTTTTGATTCTAGGGCTTTATTGAAATGTTTAATCTGATTATTTGTCAACGATAATTTGTTTGGACCACCACCAATCTGATCTCGTTTTAGTGATATTTTAGTTCCGCATTTGTTGGCGGTTTTTGATTGAAGCTTTTTTACCTGACCCGGGGTCAGAGTAACATTAACATGACCATACGACATTTTTATATAAAATATATTTTTCTAAATAACACGATTAAAGATTTTCCACCGGTGCATCAACGATCCTCATTCGACCACTGCCACCTTCAAGTAACATGGCCTTGTCGCTAAGTATGACCGCGATCGCTCTGTAAAAGGCACCACCAGCTGGTGGGTTAGTAACATGAGCTCGAAAGTGTATATCAACAACAGATTGTTTGGATAAATCAAGATGTTCTAGTGAAAAATAATAAATCGGATATAGACCTGTAAAATCTAGTTGTGATATTTGCAAACCAGTATCTATATTTTGATCACGTCCCATGAATGACATTAAACGATGATATGCGCGCGCTACATGATTTTGTGCATAATTTAACAATATATCCTCGGATGGTTCTTGATGTCCATTTATCCGTAAGGATACTTCACTAACTCCAAGGTTATCAAATATCATATGTGAACGTTCTTGATCATTTATCCGGTTAATATTTTGCAATGCAATAAAAATATGTCGTGGTGCAGAAACACCCTGTTGTGATGCTATATGCCATGTAAATAAACCATTAATATTGCTTTGAGCAGCATCTGTGGTTACTGTTAACCATGATAGCAATGATTTACCGCCTTGATCCATAAAAGATAGTAATTTTTGTTCCTCAGTAATAGATGGAGTCATTACTGGCATCCACAATGAAAGTTTTGATATATTTACTTTACCCTCAGCATCAGCACCAGCACCTCGCCAGATTGCATCATTATCATTACCTTTTCTTACGAGCACAATTGTGTGTTTAGCTCCAAAGATGACTTTTCTAACATTTCTGCAAAATCCAAAGATATGAGATAATGGAATTGCACACGAAAAATTTCTATTATCTCCCGACAGCGCTGATCGGCGTGTTGCAAACCCTAAGTTGAAAGTCAGGGCAATATCTTTTATGATTTCAAATTCAGCAGCTGGTCTACCTTCACGGTCTGGGTTGGCACCTTCTGCCTGATTATCAACTGCAGTAGCCCTTGGCGTGTATAACTTGGTATACTGATTATGGTTAGCGTTGTCGGTGATATCTTTAGCGAACATCATTGTTGGACCAGCTGATCTTGTAAAGTCGTCAGAATATCTCGCCAGACCAATTATTGTTGTAGCAACATCAACATCCTTCTGAATTGATTCAATATTTTTTCCATCAATCATGTATGTGGCGCTATCAAACAGTGCCATAATCCCGTTGTTGACAAAACCAACACGCAAATTAGCAGCATATGGCGTATTAGCTACAACATTCGTTACAAGTCTACCTTCTACTTCAATAAACGCCTCAGCGGGCAAGAAATATCTACTTGTATCATGAACCTGTAATTCGATTCTCCCCTGATGATTTGGTTGTCATGCGTCATAAGAATAAAACTGATAATCACGTACTGACTCGTACTTAAGGACAGGTGCCTCCATATCAAATGCTGGGTCTGATTCGCGCCTGAACATTTTTATTATAGTTACCATTTTTCCAAATGATGATCATCGTCGACGAAGACCGCTTCCTGCTATTAAATTTGCTGTTATATTTTTTTCTGCTTCTTCAGATATCGCCGCTAGTTTTTTATTTGCAGCTTGATTTATTATTTTACTTACGTCTGAGGGCATCACCTCAGTACTTGCCAGTTTCACCGGTGGTTGTTGTTTTCGTCGCAATAATCGTGCTAGTCTTTCTTTGATCGCCGAGAACGCCTTACCAGCAACATTGACAATTGCACCAGGAGCTTTATCACGAACAATATCAATAGCCTTCATCGATAATTGTTTTGCAACAGGTGCTACTTTGGGAGCTATCCTCGTGAATAATCCTCGAATGACATCACCAAGTCCATTTCCGTAAATAACACTATAGATTGGTAATCGTGAGTTTACCGCTCTAACCTGTGTGGGTTTACGATGATTATCATGCACAATCATCTTATTTTATTTACCATTTATCTAACAACTAGTCATCAACGAGCTCATCAATAAGTTCTCGGTAAACGACAATATCCATGATACCACCTTGAAATAGTCGCCGACAAATATCAGCTGCTTCATTGGTTATTTCTGGTGAATTATTTCCAGCTCGTTTTCCTCCTATGAGGACTTCTAACCGTGATACGTCATTGATGATATTATCAGGACATAAACCACGTCCTGTTTTAGGTTCATCTTGAGGTGTTTTAAATACTGGTGGTTGCATTACCGGAGCAAGTACTTCAGTGGTGGCCGGGGGTGATTCACCTTCTCGAAATCCATGTGGTGAACCTGTCGGTGTAAATGTCATTTTCGGTGCAGAAATTTTCTTCGAGAAGGGTGATTTAAGTGACTCTTTAGCCTTTTTAATTTTCGACAACAACCTTTGCTGTGGCGAAGAAGATTGTTGTTGTTGTTCTATTTGTTGCAGAGGTGGAGGAAGCTGATACTGGGAGGACTCTCCTTGTTTTGGTTGTTCCCGTCCCCCTCTAAATCTTTCTACTTCTTCTTTAAGTCTTTTAAATTCTTGACCTCTAGCTTGTTTTCTGTTGTAATATACGCGATATATCCATTTAATGAAATCATCATCATTTGTTTTTTCATGACCGGGTTTTAAAAAATTAGATTTATTAGATATATTTTTTGATATCAACTCAGGTAATCTCTCTCTTTCAGTGTTTCTAATTTCCTCAACAACTCCTTCGTTAAATCTTGCAATTAATCTTAAGCTCTCTTCTGCTGTTTTGGGTTCAGATGCAAGTTTTTTTCTCACATCGGCGACTTCAGTACGAAGTTCTCCAATACGTTCAAGTATTTCCTCACCAACAGGTGGAGGCTGAGCCGCAGCTATGCCAGTTGGAAGGTCTCGTAAAATCTCCCTTGTCTGTTTAGTTCTTCTTGCTATTTTTTTTGATACCGGAAGAAGATCTTCTTTGATGACAGTTGTAACTTGTTCAGTAGCTGCAGTGACGGGCTTAAACAGTTTTTTAGTGTCTTCTTCGTACTCAACTTTTGATTCTTGCTGCGCTTGCAGATTTTTTCTAAATGAGTCTCTGACAGGAAGAAATTTTTTAATTGTTTCTAATCGTTCTCGTGCTGTTCTTGCAGTATGAGATTCTGGATGTATCATTTTATTATAACATAATAATTTAATTAATATCAGCAGAAGAGGAATACAGAAGTTTGATGATATATTATAAACACAGAAAGAACATAAATCCAAAAATAGAAAAACCACCATCAGAACTTGAATATTACTTGAAACATAGAACAAATTCCGAAGATTCAGATGAAGATGAAACAGATGAAGATTCCCATGATTCAGATGATGATTCCCAATATTGATAGCAGCAGAGAGGGGCGTCTACGGTTCTGTTTGGGACAAACAATAATCGTAGACGTGGTAATTGACCTCTATGAGTGGTCACTATTTTTTTTGGTAAAACACAAGGGTGACCATTCCCCTAAGTGGTCTGTTCACCCTCTCTGCTGCTCCTTTTTTTAAAAAAAAATTAAAAAAAAAAAATCCCATATTGAATTTGCCTTGACGCTAGACAGTCCCACGATTTATTCCCATGTTAATTTCCCCTTGTCGCTCAACAGTCCCACAATTTTATCTCCATGTTAATTTCCCTTGTCGCCAGAGTGTCCCACGATTTTTCTCCATGTTAATTTTCCATTGTCGCCAGAGTGTCCCAGGGGTCTCTGTAATGCTAATTCCCATTGTCGCTAGGGTATCCCTATTCACTACTCTTAGCTGTTAAATGGTGTCTGCCGATTATCAGTCTGGCTAACAGCGTCCCCTGTGTTTGTTAGGATTTACGCTAGCTGACTTACATTTTGATTAGACCTTTTACTTTCCATACATTTCATTTAATACCACATCATTTGGAATATGAGTTGATCATTCCATTCTGTTCTTCAGACCATTTTAACGAATGCCAGATCATTTGGACTCTGAATACATCTTTTCATTTCTTGGGTAAAATCATTTCGTTTTAGACAATATAATTTCATTTAATACTACATCATTTGGAAGCAGATTTCATGAATCCATTTTGTTCTTTAAATCATTTTATTTAATACCACATCATTTGGAATCTGAATTCATGATTTCATTTCTTGAGTTAAATCATTTAATTTTAGACTACATCATTTCATTTAATAGCACGTCACTTGGAAGGAGATATTTTCATAACAGTTATATATATTTATATATTTATTTATGTTTGATTGTAGGCTGCTTCATTGAGTGTCGATCATCTCCGTGTTATTGCCCGTCGAGAAAAATGTATTTTACCGCCTCTAAAAAGTAGCCATGTTAAGGACACTTCAAGTCTTCGTATAGCTTTTACTGCTCTAGGATTCTTGGAATGTAATTCACGCAACGAAACCGATACTTTCCAACCGTTATATAGTTAAAGTTTGATTAAATGATTACTGTTTGAACAGTACTGCATGAATAGATTTTTGTATCTGCTCGAGACAATGTAAAATAGCCACGAACTGCTACAGGTGCGGAATATCACTAATTGCTATCGTCTAATTTTGCCGACAGCGGCAGAATAATTTGTTATTGTTTGTAGCATAATCGATTCTTAATAAAAGTATTAGTTCATCTTACTTTGTCACAATGAATCTGTCTTTGTCATACAATATCTTAAGTTTATTACATCACGTTGGCATACTATATTCAATTAAATACTTATATTAAACTTATGTATTTTATATTACTTTCATAATATTATTACGTGTATCTCAATAAGATAATCATTATATAAAATTATTAAATCTGGCTTTGTCACATTGAGATTTCTTTTGTCATACGCAGTCTGTGTTATATGACTTTGTCATACTCTATCTACACAAATAAGGGTGCGTATGTACCATTTTTATAAATTTAAATATCAAAACAATGTTAATATACCATAATGTATATGAATATGTATAACATAAACGAAAATAAACAGACTTTGCCTGCCTTTGTCTGACTTTGCCTGACTTTGTCTGACTTTGCGGTGTTTAGTAGGACCCGTGTCTACGGCTATGGGAGGCTAGCTCTTCTTCACAGCCGACGATTGGTATTTCACTATCAACATACTACAGAGCAACAATGGAAGGTGTACATGCCTGATATCAATTTCAAGAACAACACAAGCCCGAAAACCTAGTTCACAAATATATCCATATCTGTAGGTAGTAAACAATAATAGCTGAAAGTCACACCATAGCCTTAAGTTAAGAAGTTTAACAGGCCAGTTTACGAAACTTGACCCTTCCAACTTAGCGGCGGCACCTGTTGCTAGTGTAATGTGTCACGAGGAAGTTGCAAAAATAGTTACTGCCGTAAAAACGCAATGTTGAAAAACTCTCATTATGTATTTTGGATACTGATTTTTCACTCTTGTGATGAATCAACAACATTGAAAGGTAAAGTTATAGTCTTTTTTTTTTCAATTTATGAAATTGATTGGGTGTGGAAAACATTGTGATAATCTCTGGGACTTCTATGTTTTCACGCACTTAAGTTCACAGGGACTCGTATCGTTGCTTACAATTTACCCGTCTTACATGTACTATATAGTAGTTATTATATAGTACATTCATCCTTGGCATCCAAAGTAAGCTTTTGTTTATCCTTCTTTCTAGCTCTCTTTTCAGCTTGTTTTATTTTTCACTCTTCCTCTGCGTTTTGAACTCCCTGCCTGACATCTAGACGCCAGCTGGAACGGTTGTTTGCACAGGTCTCCCAATCGTTGACATTGATGTTCGCCGTCTTCATATCCTGCTTGTAAACATCTTTGTAGCACAGATGTGGTCGTCCAGTTGGTCGTGTACCTTCTGCTAACTCCCCATGTAACAGGTCCTTGGGAATGCGGCCTGGATCCATTCTCTTGACATGGCCAAGCCAGCGAAGGTGCCTCTCGCTGAGAAACGAGAACATGCTGTTCATGTTGGCTCGTTCTAGAACCTCTGTGTTGGGTACTTTGTCCTGCCACTGGATGTGCAGAATGTGCCGCAGACATCTTAAGTGGAAGCTGTTGAGTTTCCTCTTGTGTCTTGCATAGGTGGTCCATGTGTCACTGCTGTAGAGAAGTGAGCTGAGCATGCAGGATTGGTAGACACGCAGTTTGGTCTTCTCGGTGAGGTTGGGGTTGTTCCAGGCTCTCTGGTTAAGTCTGGCCAATACTGCAGCTGCCTTGGCAATCCTGCTGTTCACCTCAGAAACAATGGAGATGTTAGACCCGAGGTATGTGAAGTTCTCAACAACCTCCAAGTTGTACCCATCGATGGTGACAGAGAGAGGGGAGTCTGCGTCCTGCGCCATGACGTTCGTTTTCTTCAGACTGATGGTCAGTCCAATTTCCTTACAAGCATGGGAGAGGTGGCATACCAGCTGCTTAAGTCTGTCTTCCATGTGTGATGTCAAGGCTGCATCGTCGGTGAAGAGCAATTCACGGATGAGTACCTCTGTGACTTTAGTCTTAGCACGGAGACAGACGTTGTTGAACAGCTTGCCGTCAGCCCTGGTATGGATGTACACTCCCTCGCTGCAGTCCTGGAATGCGTACTGGAGAAGCATGGAGAAGAAAATGGCAAAGAGCATCAGCACAAGGACACAGCTTGTTTGACTTCGCTGATGACTGGGAAGGTTTCAGATGTCGCGCCATAGAAGCACACTGTGCTGTGCATGTTCTCGTGGAACGACATAATGACAGCAAGCAGACGTGGGGGGCAGCCGATCTTCTACAGGAGTCTGAAGAGTCCACTCCGACTAACCAGGTCAAATACCTTCATCAGGTCTATGAAGGCAATGTAGAGGGGCATCTGCTGCTCGCGACACTTCTCCTGCAGCTGACGTAGTGAGAAGATCATGTCTACAGTTGACCTGCCGGCTTGAAATCCACACTGGGACTCTGGGTAGATGCGGGAGGCTAGGATCTGCAAGCACGCCAAGGCAACATGGGCTAAAGCCTTTCCAATGATGCTGAGGAGGGAGATGTCTCAGTAGTTGTTGCAGTCACTTTGGTCTGCTTTGTTTTTGTACAAAGTGACAATGTTGGCGGCATGTGTGCCCTGTGGGATGTATCCCTATTCCCGGTAAAGGCAGAGGAGTGTGTGTAGGGGCTGGAGCAGTGCTGGTTTTCCGCTCTTGAGGACTTAAGTCAGAATGCCATTGCTTCCAGGAGCCTTCCCACAGGCAAGGCAATCGATGGCTTTTCCAAGCTCTTCCAGGGTGGGCTGTGTGTCTAGCTCCTACATGACAGGCAGGTCTGGAATGGCGTCCAGGGCAGTTCCAGTGACATTATTTTGGGTTGCATATAGCTCGAGATAGTGCTCAACCCATCGCTGCTGTTGTTTCCCCTGGTCTGTGATGATTTTGCCCATCTTGGACTTGAGATGAGACAGTCTTGTAGGTGGGGGGCCTGCCGCCTTCTTGATACCTTCATACATTCCTCTTGCATCCCCGGTGTCAGCAGCTGTCTGTATACTGCTACAAAGGTTCAACCAATAGGTGTTGGCACAGTGGCGGTCGGTCTTCTGGGCATTGTTCCTTGCAATCCTGAGGGCTTGTAGTGTTCTGGGGCTAGGTGCAGCCTTGTAAGCCAGGAGGGCTTTCCTCTTTGCCTCAGTCACGGACTCCATCTCCTCCCAGTTTGCCTCATACCAGTTGACATTCTTTCGCTCCCTCTTCCCATAAGCTGTGATGGCTGAATTGTACACAGAGTTACGTATATGGGACCACTTGGAGTCAATGGTGTCATCAGGTGTCACTTTGGTGATGGCTTCCTTCAGTTTGCTGATGAACTGCTGTGTTTTCTCTGGGTTGCTTGCACAGCAGGTGTTGATGCATGGGTAACCCTTCTTTTTAGCGTGGTGCAGCTTCTTGTTTAATATTCACACCTTGCTGGCTATGAGGGAATGGTCCGTGTCACAATCGGTACTGTGGTAGCTGCGGGTGAGGAGGACACTGGCCAGTTCTGCATGCCTGGCGATGATGAGGTCTAGCTGGTGCCAGTGGCGTGAACATGGGTGTCTCCACGACACCTGGTGAATCTCCTTGCATTTGAAGAAAGTGTTGGTCACACATAGGCTGTGTTAGCAGCACATCTCCAGCAGTCACTGACCATTCTCATTGATCTTGCCCTGTCTGTAAAAGCCGAGACAGGTGGACCAGGCCTCATGGTCAGCTACGACTCTAGCATTGAAGTCTCCTAGTAAGTAAAGGCCTTCATTGTTGGGGATACTGGATATTGCCTGATCCAGAGCCTCATAAAACTTGTCTTTCTCCTCGTGGGTGGAGCAGAGGGTTGGCGAGTACTCGCTGAAGATGTTGACTGGGCCTAAGGATGTTGACAGCCGGAGGGCAAGGATTCTCTCAGTACCGGATGATAGAGGTTCAATGAAGGCGATTAGCATGTTCTTTATGACAAAGCCTACACCATGCTGCCTAGGTTCATCTGATTTCTTCCCCTCCCAAAAGAATGTGTAATTGGCTTCCCTGATGGTACCGCTGTCAGCCAGTCAGGTCTCCTGGAGGTAGGCAATGTCGATGTTCAGTTGGGAGAGTTCTTTGTCAATGATGGTAGTCTTCCGTGCATCGTCGATCTGCTGTAGGTCAGCGGTCAATCCAGGACACATGGTCCTGATGATCCAGGTTGCAAAACAAAGAGTTGGAGTCTTCTTATTTCTTCTTTTAGTCTTTCCTGGTGCAGAGGTTTGTGGCCCACTTGTTGAGATGGTTCTCTAAGCTCCACGCACCCAGTGAAGCAGTCAGGCCATGGCGGGCAGCACCTTACTGACTGGGGGCTGCCCAGCTTGAGGTGGGCGGTAGCTGTCCAGTGAGACCTGGTGATCTCTCCCACCATCAGAAGTAACCCCTGGCACCAAGCTCTATGCCATTTGAGCTTTGGCTTAGAACCTGTAAACTGCTACTTCTCAGGTTGTGCAGACACCGTACGATGACGCTGGAGTGTCCTCTCCAGTGGATCTACGAAGCCTGGGCAGGGCGATATGGAGAATCAGCTGTTCTCCATGCAGCAGATTCCCCCTCTCCATGCAGCTGGTGGGCCCAAGGGAACGACGAATGCCGATACAGCTTGGCACCAACGGTGTCGCAGGAGTTGCCGGAGTGTCGTTGAAGTCAATGTCAGACCGCCTTAGGGACTTCGTCACCGGATTTTCTGTCGGGGTTTACTCCCTTAGCTTTTCCCATGAGTGGGTATAGCCACAAGGCAGCAGAGGTTGGAATCGAAGTTTTCCTTCTTCTTGATGAGCTACCATCCAAGGTTTACGAGTTCCATCTACTCGAAACGACTGGTTTTAAGGCACCAGTGGCCCGCCTTCACGCCTTCTCCTGTTAGTGGAAAACATGGTCTGCCAGACTTCAGATCTAAGCCACTCATGAAGGCCAGGAGCTGGATTTTAGTTGACAGAGGCAATCAGAGACGCAAGCCGTATGGGGCATTTTTGTAGGATTGGGGCGCTTGTCTCCCACTCCCACCCCTGGCAATGTCAACCTTAGACCACATAGTACATTATGACAGGTAAATTTTAAGCAATGATGTGAGCCCCTGTGCTTTAGTTAAGCTCTTTCTTTCACCTTTTCAGAAACATACTTCTTTCATAGTGATATCTCTCATTACTTAAACGCTATTAGGTATTCTAGCAATGTACTGTATGGATAACAAAAGACAATGATATATTCCTCCACCCTCATTTTAACGAGCTTTGATCCACTTGATCATATGTTGTGGAAATCATGTGTATTACATAATCCATGTTTACGCATATTTCCTCTGACACAACTGTTTAAATATGACACTATCCAGTGAGACCAAAGTTCTAAAGTCACAAACCATGAGAGGTGCAGACTATCATAAGAGGATGGATTGTATTTTGCTGGTCCTCATGCAAAGGCACCCTGACTTTTTTGATAAATAATTTTATTGGGTGCAGACTTAATAAGTAAGCATATTCTGAAAGCTTTTTGAATTCTATTGTGAAGAAATATAATGTATTTAAATACCTTATTTTGTACAGTCTCTTGGTCCATTCCTTCCCATGCTTTCCATTTTTGCAGCTGCACTTGAGGTTTCTGATCTTTGTCTTTTATAAATCCATTAAACCTTAAGAAGCTCATGTAGCTTGCATATAAAAGGATGTCATATACATTACACACCATCTTAGGGTTAATTATAGGTGAGATGACTTTTTTGTTGGAAAAAATATTCTGATTTATCTTTTCAAGCATGAGCTTACTACAGAATGTTCTTTTAATGATCTTGTTGTTGTTCAAGGGTTAACACCATTTTTCAGCACAAGATAGGTTATACGTGGCAGCCAGTATAACTGGTGGAGGAAGAACCCTGGAAAACCCAGGGAAGAACCACCAACCTACAAGAAGCTACTGGCAGGCTTTCCCACATACCTGCGCTAGCCGAGCCTTGGACTCGAACCCACGCAGGCAGAGGTGAGATGGCAGTGATCCGTAGCGGTGAGCGCTTTAGACCACTCGGCCAAATATGGTTGGGTGACCAGTAACATATCTTGTTTTTGGTCTTATTTTTATGTTTGTTTGTTATGGTCAGTTCTTATGTCAATAAAAAATGCAATAATTATGAACGGTTAAACGAAATCTTTAAGAGTGTATAGCTATCATGAATACAAGTGGGAAAAGAATATCCTGAAAAATTATATTTAATTCTAGATAATATAATTTTGATATACATCGTGCATTTAATATTTCGCATTGCAATACCTACAGTACAGCTCACGTCTTTTCCTTTCCTCATGTATTGTTGTGGACCAGTTAATCCCATTACACTTTCTCGCTGATGAAACTCTGTGGTGGAGGGGTAAATACAGGCAAATCACCACCTCGACTATGCAGGCATGACTTGTGCTTGTTCAATGTAGATAGGGCTAGTTTGCATTACTGACATTTTAATTGTCAATACATGAAGACCACTTGTGGAAATACTGAGACATCAGAGCAATTTACATTTAGATATCATGTAAAGAATCAATCATCTTTATGTAGATTACATGTTTGACAATAAGAATATATAGTTTTTATAAGAGTCTTGTCTATTCAATGTATATGCATTTAGAAAAGCTTGATTGGTATGATAGGGCTCACTGGGATAGGTATACGTAAAAGTCTCAGAGGACACACTGTTTTTCCCTGTAATGTGTCCAAGTGATAATCCTTATTTTCCCCTTTGATTTTTTGAAATTTTTGGTCAGCTATGACCAATATGCAGAGTAGTTAATGGCCAGACTTGGGTAAATAGGCATAAATGCTAGTGTGATAAATTAAGAGTTAATTTTTCTCTGACATGGTAACTTTAATGAAACATATTCTGTTATATGCACATATAAGCACCTGGAATTATTTGCAAGTAAGGAATGCCTTTTATTGTTGTAGTGGTGTTTAAATATGGACAGACTGATTGTAGAAAATACTTTGACTGGTAAAATTGGTTCTGTACAATCGGTTTTCATTTCTAGAAATGGATCTTTGCTTAAAATGACACTACTGCTAATAAAAGGGAAAAAAAAAATGGGTGAAAGTGACAGCACAAATGAAGACAATAAAGATAATTCTAATTATGAATCTGTATGCTGACTTCATCTTGACTATGGTGAAGAAAGTTAATATAAATGGCGGCAGAACTATGTGTAAGAGAACTGAGTGGGAGAAGCAGTGTTCAAGGTTTTGAAAAGATGAATCATATTGTACATTAAAAGCAATTCATGAATTGTTTATGATTTCTGAAAAGCAAAATCCTTTCATGCAAAATGGAAATACTAATTTGCAAAATATCAGCCATTAACTCGTGTGAATTCAACCATAAACATTGAATTTTTTTGAGGGTTGCCGTGCTGTGCAAAAAAACAAAATCCGATTTACTGTTGAGAAAACTCAAAATTAATGAGGAAAATGTTGACTGCAAAACAGCACAGTTTTATTCAATGAAACTGAATAAGTTAATCAGAATAATGGAGCTTACTCAGTACTTGAAGACCTTGATGACCAATTAAGTTAAAAACAGTAAAAAGAAACTGAAAGGCTTAAAAAGCTAGTTTGTGAATTGTTGAGTTGCATTATGTCGTACAGTTTTGCAGCAATTGCTGATTTTGTGAGGATAAGAATTGTTTCCATATATTTTGTAAAATAATGATTATGTACTTCTTCTTTTCCCCATTGTATCTTTTGAAAGTGAGAGACTCACAAGTTGATGATATCTTTTGAAAGTAAGGCACTTGTGAGTTGATACTAAGGATTCCTGAGTTCCGTGATTGAAGAGTCCAGGACTCCTGAACCTGAAACTGTCGAGAGTTCTAGGCTTCGATGAAATATACTTTTATTTTGCAGTTATTGCAGATTTAAAAAAAATTTATATGCCTTTCCAATTCAATTGAAACATTAGGTGGCTCAGAAAGTTGACATAATGATCCGTGGAAAGTAAATCACTGACATTTCTTGGAATTTTGTCCATTAGAGTGAATATTGTTGCCTGCTGCAGCCATTTTGCAGTTTATGAAACTAAAAATAGATACCTTTCTGTAGCAAGACACATTTTTGACTCCTATGCTTTGACCTCTTCACAAGGTCATCATTAAAGGAATGATGTCTGGACTGGAGCCACATGATGAAATAAATGTTTATCATATGACAAAACCCTTCTATATGATGACAGGAGTTCCAATCCGGAATCTCAGTTCACCACTTTAGATGATGAGGAAACAAAAATTACAATTTACTGTAAACTTACCCACACAGACCAGTAGCTGAACTGAGGCTCCAACCACAATCATGAACATAAGAGATAAGTATTAAGTAGTAAGAACACTGTTGCAGTTAGTACTGAGGAAGACTGTGTGACAGAGGTCAATCATATTAAGACTGCTTTAAGGTCCATTGTTACAAAGACTGGATGTTTGTTTCCTGAAAAAGAACAGAGAAAGGAATAACAGGTGAAGGAAAAATGAGAAACCTGTAACTGTCCATTTTACCAGACATTGATGGACAGTCCAAAAGACTACAGAAAAAGCTTCTGAAAGCATGGAGTTAATGTTATTAACAAACCCTATAACACCATCCACTCAGTCTTGGTACATCCAAATACCAAAAGTCACTTGAATTAGTGCTCAAGCATCTATAAGCTCCACAATTTTACTTGTGGAAAAGACTACATTGGGGAGACTGCTAGAAGCCTTGCAGAAGGAATTATCAAACACTTTTGCACCAACAGAGAATCACACTAAGGAGAAAAAATAAGGGATGCTTTTGAATCATGGAGGGGGAGCCAATGAATTGTTATTCTGGATTGGAGCTCCTGCCTTGGTACACAAGAGTTTTGTTACATGATCAACAATTAATATTGATAATGTGAGTCCGATCCAGACATTCCTTGGATGATCTTGTGAAAAGGTTGAAAGCTGAGGAATTAAATACTTGATTTGATACAGAAAGGTATGTTTTTAGTTATATAAATTTTCTTTTTTGCTTTTAAGAAATCTAAACAAACTTGACAAGAGGCACATTTTAAGGCTTCCCTTGGACAGCTAAATTTATTGTGATAATACAGAAGAAAAGTGTTTTTCAGGGTTAAATTCAAAATGACAATCACTGCTATTTAAAGTAAAGAAACAGAAAATTTGCTGAATCTGCATTGGTTGTTTAAAGAGTCTGATAATATCGTTAGATAACTAAGGCTATTTTTGATCGAGCAAGTTTGAATAGTCTAATACATATTCTGCAATATTGGTATTATTATGGGAGGACTATCACATGTTTGTTCAGAGAATTTCTTAATGTTAAATATTGGAAATTTGCATTCAGTTTATAAATAATAATAATAATGAGGACTTTGTATAATGCCTAATCTTTAGAAACTTGCTTTACAACATTAGACAACACCTATAAGATAAAAAGCATATAATGGTATGATTACAAAAACAAACACCATGAAATTAGAAAACATTAAAAAGCATGCTGAGCATATTTAACCCTTTACCTCATAGAGGGGGGCCCCAAGTGGCCAAGTGGTCTAAAGTGCTCTCCATTACGGATCACTGCCATCTCACCTCTGTCTGCGTGGGTTCGAGTCCAAGGCTCGGCTAACGTTGGTACGTGGGAAAGCCTGCCGGTAGCTTCTCGTGGGTTGGTGGTTCTTCCCTGTGTTTTCCAGGGTCCACCAGTTATACTGGCCGCCATGTATAGCCTATCTTGTGCTGAAAAATGGCATTAAACCCTAGAACAACAACAACAACAACTTCATAGAGCAAAGTTACCCAGTGCAGCGCACTATAAGTAGAACACCTGTTACCCATTCAACTCCACACGCATAGGCCTGCCTGTTAACTCTTAAGCAGTGTAGTATATGTTGCGTTTAACAGCAATTTTAACCATTTACATTTATGGTACACATCTATTATGTGTAGAAAAGTTTAAGAGTAAAGTCCGATTGTTATACCGTATTTACCGTATATGTTGGGACACCGTATTTGTTGGGACACCATAAATTAATTTTAAAAGTAATTTTTTTGTGCACTGTATGTTCTGGGACACATACTTTTTTTTGAGTCCTAAGTTGTGGGACACCATTTAAATCATTCGAAAATTACATGTCGGAAACTGCACTCCAACTGAAATGTTATTTTAAAATATATAAAACTCTTCAATCCACTGCAGCAGCATCTCATCAACATAACCCTTCTCCTGCACACGTACGATCTATTCTTTTGGCAGATGAATATATGTTTAGCTTTCTCATACCGTGAAAAAATGTTAGAGATAACACACCACCTGAAGCGGAAACTGCAAGAACAAAAGTCAGATGTTTTCAAATCTGCATTAGTCTTGTTAATTCTCACACTTTTGACGCCCATCTTATAGTCAGTCCATCCAGGAATGCGATCAAAGTACACTAGAGTTTTATCCATGTTAATGATCATATTGTCGGCGAAATGATCTATTCATCACATGATTTTATTTTGCTCCAAATCTTCTGGATGATGCTGGGTCATCGATGTTCGCGCACGAAGCATTATATTGTAAACTTTAAAAACTGTTCCATTGTTTCACTTTATTTTAAAAAATGTCGTGAATACTGGTGAAAAGAAACCCAAGTTAGCTTCCATATCTTGGCCGTCTTTGTTTATTCGAAGCTAAAATATAAAAAATCGGCACACGTAAAAGAATCCAAGTTGGCTTCTGAGGTCAGCTTGCTTTGCAATAAAATAATCTTTGTATTGATATCCTTTAAAAAAAATTCGGCTTCCGAGTCCAAAGTAGGCTTCCGACGTCGGCTTGCTTTGTGATAAAAATAACCTTTGTCTTTGATGTCCTGTTGGTAAATTCAAAGAAGAAGTTTACTGTTGGCTGCCAGCTGTGTTTATTTACCACCAGGGCTTCTATGTGCTTGGCATTTTTTGTAGTAATTATTACAAAGGTGCACTGATGTCTGCGGATAAATAGTAATGATACTTTTGTAACCCGCTCCGGCTAAAAGATTTTCACTTACACTCAAGTGAATGTGTTTTTAAATAATGATTTTTTTTGCGAGATACTGTCATACAGTAGACCTGGATAAACATTATTCTTGGCTATTTTGAACCTAACACCGTGCCATGCGTGAATGGCAGTTGTCTTCAATATATCGGTTGATTATTTCCCTCTCGTTTGCGAATTCATCAACGTCTGTGCACAAAGCACTATATTGCGTCAAAATTTGTTCCATTGTTTCAATTTATTTTCAAAATTCCCGTGAATATAATTGAAAAGGAACCCAAGTTTGCTTCCATATCTCGGCCGTCTTTGCATATTAAACAAAAACAAAAAATATAAAAAAATTGGCTCACTTTACAAAATTCAGTTAGATTCCGATGTCGGCTTGCTTTGCAATAAAATAACCTTTGTATTGATATCCTTTACCAAAAAAAAAAAAAAAAAAAGTAACCAAAGTCGGCTTCTGAGATCAGCTTGCTTTGTAATAAAAATCACCTTTTGTCTTTCATGTCCTGTTGGTAGGTTCAAAGAAGGAGTTAACTGATTGCTGCCAGTCGTGTTTATTCACCACCAGGGCTTCTATGCTCTATGTGTTTGGCATCTGTGGTTACAATTAATACAAAGTATCATTGACGTCTGGGGGTAAATAGTTAGGATAATTTTGTAACCCAAGCTGGTGAAAAGATTGTCAATTACACTTAAGTGAATGTGTTTTCAAATGATCATTTTTATTTGCAGCATACTGTCATACAGTAGACCTGGATATAATTCAATCTTGATTATTTTGCACCCAACACCATGTCATGCATGAATGGCATCTTCAGGATATCGGTTGACTATTTCCCTCTTGTTTGCGATTTTATTGGCTCCAGTTTTCAGTCGGATAACATGTTCAAACTTTGGAGCACAACCACACACAATTGCTTCTCAATGTTCATGTGAACAGCGTGGTGTGTGGTATCGGACATAATTGATACATGCTACAGTATGGAATCCTACGCTTACGGATTTCGTGGAAATATTTTATTCTTAAATGCTCATGTTGAAAAAAGGAATAAATGATAACAACACAAGGTTAGTTTCTTTCTTTTTATTATCAATTCAATGTTTTATTTATCAATTTATTGCAACGTGCAGTGGGGTGGGGGGGAAGCACAAATGCAATACAATTTTATTTCGTTTCTTAAGTCTTGGGACATATGAACAAAGTGAAAAAAATGTTTCACCATAAGTTCTGGGACAGGAAAAAAAAATATTTATTTTATTGTGTCCCAACATATGCGGTAAATATGGTAGTTGTGTAATTATTTTTCACTGAAGAATTTTTTAGGTGCTTTAAAATCTTGAGAGAACTCGTTCACCGTCAAGTCTGTGAGACCGCGTGACCAACTGTAGTTTTTTTACCAGCGTCTACATCAATAAGTCATCTGAATTTGATAATTTATAAAAACTAATTGCTGCCTACATCAATATCAGAGCCTTTACCTAAGTTATTGAATCTTTCATAGTTGTTATTCTAATGATGAAAACTTCGTAAGTACTGAATGAAATCTGCGACCTCCATTTTGGAGAGAGGAGATTATGAACCAGTTACTTTAAATAGCAGATATCAACCAAAGCATAAACAGTGACTATGTGATCTGACGTTATTGTCATTCAGAAATGAATGTAGTATTTAATTCGTGGGTTTATCCTGAAGGTGGCGCTACAAAAACTGGCTTAAAATGACAAATGTTTACAGCAAGTGTCAAAAGGCGCTTCCATGCAAATGGAGTAGAGACATCAAAAGGTGCTTCCATGCGAATGGAGTAGAGGTGTCCAAAGGAGTTTGCATGAGGTAAAGGGTTATGGTAGGAAACATTATTAGGTCTTTAAGTTTGTTCTTGAAGTCGAAATAAGTGAGTTTTTAGAGCACTCTTGAATGTCATCACTGAGTCTTTGTGTCTAAATTCAGTGGACAATTCATTCCACGTTGCTGGGCCCTGGTATGCAAAAGAACGCTGTCCATATGACTTTGTTTTCATAGTGGGAATAATGAGTATACGATTGTCAGAAGAGGAGTGTAAGTATCTTGCTGGTGTGTAGACATGGGTGAGGTTGGATAGGTATGTTGAACTAGAGTCCAACAGTGAAATGTAGCACAGAGAACAAATTTTGTGTTTGATTCTGGATTGAATGGATAGCCAGTGTAGGGTACAGAGCAGCAGGGAGGAGGTGTGCTCTGATCATGGTACTGATCCGAGCAGTTGTGTTTTGAACTTCTTGAAGTTTCTGGAGTAGATATTGAGATGAACCAGACATAATTAAGTTACAATAGTCCAGTCTAGTCTTGAAAGTACTAATGAACACAAGTGTTTTAGTGGCATCAACTGAAAGATATTTGCGAATGGGGATGATGCGTCTCAGCTCAAGATATGCTGCCTTGCAGATGTTCATGACATGTTGGTGCAACGTGAGAGTACTGTCCAGAGTAACACCTAGGTTTCATACTGATTGTTTGAATTTGATGTTGGTGTTGCTGATATTTATTGTTGGAGTTAAAGAATGTTAATTAGAGTCTTTGTGTTGTGATCAGAATGGTCTCAGTTTTATCATCAGTCATCAGCAGCTTGTTACATGTCATCCATGATGTCATATCAGAAATGCACCTCTCTACACCTTGGATGGTAACATCAACTTCAGTTGGGTGGCTAGATTTGTATATTTGGGTGTCATCAGCGTACAATTGGTGAGACACTGGATGATGATCTGACACTTGAGAGCGACTAAGTGTATAGAATGAAGAGAACACATCCAAGAACAGACCCCTGTGGAACACCACAACATAGATCAACTGGGCTGGAGTGTATTCCATACACAATTTGTGTCCTGTTTACCAAGTAGGACTTGAACCACAATAAGGCTGTATCATGAATGCCAAATACATGCTGGAGACGGTGAAGTGATATATCATGGTCTATTGTGTCAAATGCTGCAGACAAATCAAGGAGGATGAGGATTGTAATCTTTCTGCTATCCAACACAGAGAGAATGTCATTACCTACTTTTAGAAGATTAGTTTCAGTACTGTGGCAAGGGCGATATTCCGATTGTACATTGCTAAAAAGACCTTGAATTTAGATGAGATACAAGCTGGGATAGTAAGCCTTTTCTAAGATTTTTGATATGAATGGAAGATTAGAAACTGGGCGATAGTTCTTTAAATCATTATGGTCTAGTGTTGGTTTCTTCAGTAGAGGCTTTAAAGTGGGAATTTTGAAATTCCCAGGATGAGAGAGAGGTATTAATAACATCAGTTAGTGAAGGCAATACTGGATCTAAGCACTCAGCAGCAGTGATGTTGGAATTGGATCAAGTTCCCATGACTTTGCTGCACTCTTCATCAGGATTTTATGTACGAAATCCATAGAAACAGGTTCAAATGCTGCTAATGGTTGCCGCTCAAATTCTATATCCCAACTTTATGGTGATGACAAGTCAATTGAAATTGTGGTGTCAAGTTTATCTCTAATGGTTTGTACTTTGTCACAGAAGAAATTTGCAAACATGTCCGGAAGGTTGACTGGAGAGAAGGTAATTGGAAGTGGTGTACATTTGTTCCTTGACATTAGCTTGTGAGTAATCTCAAAGAGCTCTTTGCATGATCTTAGTAGTGTAGTGGGCTGATTTCACTGCATGGACTATATTTGTGACATTTTTCTTAGCGGCTTCATAGATTTGCTTATGAATAGTGAGTCTGGTGGAAAGCTAAAGCCTCTCAGCTTTCTGGCAGTCTCTTTTAGCAGTGCAAAGCTGGTCCCTAACATTGCTATGCCATGTAGAACGCTTTTGAATTGATATGCACTTGGTAGCTGGGGCATGTTTGTCAAGCAGTGAATGCAGGCAGTTATCGAGTTGTTCTGCGGTAGGAGTTAAGCAAGTTGTTAGGTTAGCTTTGATGTCGTGCATTAGTTTGGTTCTATTTATCATACGGAGGTTTCTCTTAGTAGCAGATAAAGGTGGAGCATTAGGGACTGATACGTCAAGATGGCATATAATGCAGAGGTGATCTGATGCAAGGTCATGGGATACCAGGGAGGACTGTAGAATGTTATCATCAGGTCTATGAGGAATCCAGTGTAAAATGTGACCACGTTTATGGGTGGGTTGGTTAAGTGACTGTTTGAGGTTGAAAACATTAATGGAATCTATGAGTTTTGATGTATTTGGGTTTCTGGGACAGTCAAAGTGAAAGTTGAAATCTCCAAGAATAATCAGGTTGCCACCTATTGAATTTTCCATAGTCCAGAAGATTCAGAAACTGCTCCAAAAAGAGAGATTCAGCCTGCTTGTTTTTTCTACTAGGAGGAGTGCGGTACAGGCAGAAAAAATGGACTGACCTTTGCTCCAGTGTGAGTGTGGTTTGGACTAGTTCAAACGATGTGTGGTCTTATTTGAATGCTTTGGTGTGGTTAAGACGTTTTATCATGGTGTTCTTTGTGATGACAGCAATTCCACCTCCACAAGAATTATGGGGGAACAATTTGATGGAGTTACCAGTGGGTGTTAGATCTGCACACTTGGGCTCATTGCCTGATGTTTTTAGCCATGTTTCTGTCAGGAAAAATATGTCAATATTCTGGTTGTTGATAAAATTAACTATTTCTGTGCGCTTTTCTGGTGGTCCTACTGACTGGGCATTCAATAATGCAATATGCAGAGGTATCACTTGGATAGTTGACACAAAGGTTGACAAATTAATAGGGATTTAAAATAGGTTATCTAAATTAATGGTCAAAGTTTTTAAAAATTGTTGAGCCGAAATAAGGGAGATAACTGGAATTCTTCTCCTGTTATAAGCCGGTCAGCTTTGAAACAACGTTTTAATAACACAATTAATAGTTGCAGCAATAAAAGGGGGAAACTATCTCTAATTAAGAGGCTTGCCAATTATTTGTTTTAATTTTTGCATTTTACCAGGTTCAGAAACTGCAATTGCTTCAATCCTAGCGATTAATGTATTTGTTTCTGTTTTACTGTTTCTATGGTCACTCTCAAGTTAATCAAGTTATCACTGTGCTCTGTAATGTATCTGACAACATATGACATCATTTCAGCCTCTTTGATAAATCTCTATGATGCATTCAAACCATAAAGCTATCTCTATTTCTCCATTATATTATTTATATTCCAGTCATTTGATATCATGATTAGTCCTGCATATTTTGAGAGCCAGTCTGACTTTTTGACATCTGTATACCATAGTCATTTATTTAATACAAAATTAGATTTCTTTATCCAAGCTGTGCTTGCTTGAATTGGGTCTTTGTTTTTGTTGGCATGCAACTAATTCTAAGCAAGATCCATCTGCTATTTTATGGTCAATTAATGTGAGCAGTCTATTTAGGTAAGATTCAAAGATTATGTGTGCCATGTATCCATCACTGATATTGACCTTACAATCATCACTTTCATTTCAAATTTCTCCCAAAACTTTATTACGTCCCTACTTATTTAAAGAAAAACATTTCACTCCAAAAGTTAGACTATCGGGCAAGCTTCCATTTCAGAATCCAACACCTTATTGCTGCAACTATTCACTGTGTTATTAAAACGTTGAAGACCAAGACAACCCAGCAAGAATGTTTTGCCAAGGCTGACACAAAAATGCAGATGTGATCAGTGCAACATGATATTCACATGCACCTAAAGAAATTACAGACGACTGGAACATGATGATATTTCATGGCATTCACACATATTGCCTTGCAAACATTCAACGGACTTGGTATGCCGCTGACTACTCATGGGAGGAGTTGTGTCATGTGTTTGCAGTCACCCAAGACCCATATAGTTTCCTTGCTATTGATTTGACTGGTGGACCACACAAATACTTAGCCAGATTGGACACAAATGTGTATCATGCAATTTTTACTAAAAACTTTAACAACCACAATAAACATATCATAACAAAATCTGCCAGTGATGCCATAGCAGAGGCTGTTGACCAATATTGTAAAACCATACATGATCAACAGTGGGTTCAAACGCGAGTCTCAGGATTAACAACAGGCAAATAAATTTGTGAATCCATTGAAAATATTAGTTGGGGCAGTTCAAGAGGGGCAGAAACTCATAATATGTTATCAATAAGGCTGTATCAATTTGTCAATGGTTGCTCACCAAATATTGGCCTGGGGATGTTTCACACATTGATGCATGAAATTGTTAAAGATATTGATGATTTATTCAATGAAGATATTACCATTAAAACACTTCACAGTTTACATGAAATCTATTATGTAATGCAGCATGTTATTGTCAATACAATTTAGAGCATCATTTCAAAGATTTTGTGCAAATACGGGTCTCAATAATTCAAGTAAATTGTTAGCCTTTCTCATGTGACATGGTTTGTATATTACTGTTATGAATCAGCTGAGGTATAGTAGACAAAAAATCAATGTGCAAACTGAATTTCTAAACAAGTTACTGTACCTTGCTTGGGTGCTTTAGGCTTTGCCTGAGCAGAGTAACCAATGACAGTAAAAGCATCTTTGATTTTTCACTTGCATGATGCCTTGTTGATTGTCACTTGTATAACACAATTGATGCCATGTAACATGGTGTTAAATGTCACATGTATAAGACAATTATGTCTTCAAAGTATATGTGATGCCACATGAAAATCCATTGTTGTTGTTCTTGTAGGGTTTCACACCATTTTTCAGCACAAGATATGCTATACATGGCCTCCAGTATAAATGGTGGAGGAAGAACTCGGGGAAAACCCCGGAAAGAACCACTGACCTACGAGAAGTTATTGGCAAGCTTTCTCACATGCCCACATTGTCTGAACCTGAGACTTGAACCCACTCAGAGGTGAGATGGCAATGATCCATAATGGTGAGTGCCTTAGGCCACTAGGGGCCCCTGAAAACTCATACTGCAAATCTAGCTAGGGATCATACATGTGATAATAGAGCCACACTCTAAGGGAACTTGTGTTTGATGTGGGGCAAAGTTTACATTCATTGAAAATAGCAAAGGTGTTGCTGCTGCAATAATGAAGCTGCCTGGAACACCATGGAATAAATTCCATGGTGAAAAACACAGTCTTAGATACAATTACTGTGAGCCTGGTACATGACTGGGTATACAACTTGCTTCTAAAAACCAACCAAGGCCTGGGGAAGCCTCTATAAACTGCATTAATGCTGTATTTTACTTACAATATCTAATTGGTCTGAAAGGAAAATGGTGCTGATCGAAAGCCCAATATGGCCACTATGGCAGCCATCTTTTTAATCTGGTTAGCGCTACCCTTCCTGAATGGAAAGTTATATGTTAAAAATATTATAATCTCTACTCTGTCCAAATTGATGGATATATCAGCATGCGGTTTTCACCAATATACTTCTGACATCTTGTTGGTCCTAAAGGAAAATGATTCCATTTGCACATCCAGTACAACTGACACACGAAATGCCTTAAATCTTGATGTCACCACTCCCCTTTATTGGATGATCATTATGACATAGAGGTTTCACCAAAATACTCTAATGATGTCTGTATTGACCTAAACAAAAATTGTGCCAAGGTGACACCCAATATGTGTAGCATAGCAGCTAATTTTTAAATTCTTTTTGGAAGAATATCATTGATGCCTTTCATGCTTGACAATTAAATGGATGAAATGATCTTATCTTGAATTTCTGAAAATCCTTTTCACCTAGTAGAGCACAAGTCCCTTGAGTTTGGTGGCCATGGCAGGGGCAAGCACCTGCTTCTTAATACTTAATTTTTCTGTTTTAGCTATGAGGCCAGCTCTGGAATGCAGGGTGGGTTTCTGACTGGTTCTTCTCAGAATCAGAATTACTGATGCTACTCATTGTACAACATGCTTTATGCTAAAGTTATCATCACTAACATATGCAGATTTGTTAAGTTAAGCTTTCAGGTGTCTTTAGTACTGTGTCTTATTTAAAATTTTATCACAGTACTGATAAATTTCTATTCTCCAGGTACAAAGCATTGACAGACATGGTCTAAAATATGGATGTCAGTGATGTTATCACGAAACAGATACAAATTGAGACTCAGATATTGGTAGTTGATTGATTGCCTTTATTAATGTAGTGGTAGCTTATATAAACCAATTGTGTGGTAGCATTACAATAAAAGATCTTAATATTTCTCACTGGTTCTTGTTGTGTTTGTGTTATTTTTCTTTTATATTATTTTTTACAGTCAGTTCTCCGATAAAGACAGTTGTGGGATGGAATGCCAGTTTTAGTAAGAACGCACAGACTTAATGATGAAAAATACAAATAAATTAATTTAGCAAATACAAAGACAAGGGGTGAATGGTTCACAACGATTTAACAATGAAATGATATAGTTTACTCAGGTAGTAAACGATGTAAAATTTTACTCATGTAGTAAAATGCATTCACTCAGGTAGAGAAATTACGGTGATAAAATAATAGGGACAGATATACAACTTATTTTTACAGTCCCGAAAGATACACTGGGTTTTAGGAACCCAAAAATTAGCCCACAGCTAACAAATTACATGTACGGAGATACACTCCGTCATCAGTACACTGTTTCAGCTCCACGGCTGCTACAGTTCACCTTCACAGCTGCTACGGACCATCCGGACCCTAGACCATCTGGACCTTAGCTCTACAGCTGAAGATGTGCAAGTCCTTGAAGGAGACTGCCGGCTGACAAGATTATTTCATATTGTAAAGAAATTTACATACAAGGAGGTATTTATATACAGACAGTCTGTGCAATGTAGGCATTCAGTTCGTCCAATTGAGAGCTTTTTGCACATGCGGCATAGGATGAACTGAACTATTTCGAAATACGACACAATATAAAAATCACTCTCTGGTATTGTTGTACACAAAGCGAAACCTGAGTACATGTATTCAGTAAATAAAAGTGTTTCAGTTCCATGACACTCATGCTGTTATCTGTCCCTGTGTAATGGTTGGTGCATTTCTAATTCCAAATAATATGGTATTTTCTATTAAATCTAATTTAATATGAGATTTGCATGAAAGAACTCACCTAAAATTTATCAATAATGTTTTTACAAAATGACATTCACACAATAAAGGAAGTTGCATCTTTTGTATCAAAATGCACGTAATGATGATTCAGATTTTCATTATAAACATCTCCTATTGTATAGAGAATTCTATGGAGAAGTTTGTATTGAAAACTATGTTGTCCGGAATCCTCAGTGCTAGAGAAGAGAAGGATAAATATTGATTTCCAAGCTTATTGCGAGTAATTCTTATTTAAAAATAGAGCTCCATTTAGGTTCCATTTGAACTGGAAGCCTTTTGTTTTTTCTTTTGTTATTTGGTATGTGTTGTTTTCATTTCCTCTTATAGTCACTGCTCCGGTACAGGCGATTGTGGGGTGGAATGCCAGTTTTAGTATGCAGCTAGATCCTTATCCTAGCAGGGATTCGTTAATCAACGTAGTGAAGAATGGTGTGGTAATAATGCGGGTAAAGGGCACACTGTTTAGGGATGTAGCAGACCGGTTTGAGTTCACAGGAGACACATCACAAAACCGGATCTCTTTCATCTTGAGAAATGTTACATCTGGAGATGCTGGGACATATAATGCCATTGAAACAGGTATTTCACCTGGAGGAGAGCAAATATTAATTGTGAAAGGTAATTATTTTCTACTTATTTCTTACACTTTAAATGATTGTCTAGTTTTAATGTCACATGCTTTCTTTAGTTCATTGCAAATTTGACTGGAATGAATGAATGAATGCTATGATCATCAATAATTACATGAAGATGGAGATGCTTTCAGTGGCTTGATACATGTCCCATTATATTAGTTTTTTTGGGATACAAGATATTAATATGTTTTTGTGGGGGGTATTCAGCTAGACCCTTATCTTGTCAATACTACACAGAATAACAAGAAATGGAGCAGCAGAGATGGCGAACCCACCTCATTTTTAAGGCAGTATTTTGGTAAACTAACCCTTATTACAAAAACGGGGGAAAAAATGCACTGATAACGTGAAACTGAGGCCTCTAACTCTCAGAGAGTGAGTCTCTCTATGGAAATTAGCTTTTCTGTTATTTTTGTTTTGTTGCATATTGTTTTCTAAAAAACATATACGCGAGTTTTACTGTGATGATGCCTTATCAAGGTCGTGCCCTCTCTGCTGCTATCAATTAAAATTTTTATCAAGACCAATTTGATATCATGACCGTGGGCCATGTAAGTTTATTGTTATAAGTCCATGTGGGGACAACTGAGCCTGACTAAATAAATGTTTGAACTTAATTATGTCCATATCACCGCTACACCAAGTATGATGAATATTTTGTAGAGTATGTGTATCATTTCCATTAAACACAACTAAAATATTACAGTTGTCCCATATTACTTTAGTTATTTGTATATACCACTGAGTAACATAAATCACGTCTGTGTTTTTATACCTGCCTCTAGAAAATATTCTAGCTGGATTTGATTACTTAAAATCCTTAAGTACATCATTGCATCTCTGATCATCTACAGACAGAGCTACTAAATACAACTTATCCCATTTTGAGCCACCTCATTATTAAATTAAGCAGCAGCTGCATCTTACCAGATCCAGATGGACATATGATAATCATTTGGACAGAATTTGGTAATGCAGCATGATGCTTGACCGGTTCTCATTTTCTTGTCGCTATAAAATCAATTACATCCATATAATTATAATACGGATTTATATTGCGTGAAATGCAGGATGCATACCCCCACAGGTGAACTAACAACTATTACAACATAAAATAACAGGTCAGCGGTGACAGATAAGTGTGAACAATGTGGTACAAAGAAATTGAAGTTTATTTCTAATCCAGACAGTATAAAAAAAAGAGGAGGTGATATTGACGCCAAGTTAGCCAAACTACCGGAACATCTTCCCTGGTATAATTACTGCAGTCCTGGTACTCGACTTGATATCTGACTTGATAACCAAGATCAACCAAAACCTGATGAGTATCCAATAAATGCTATTGATAAAGCATGTCATATTCATGATGTAGCTTATACAAGTAAAAATCTACAAGACAGACACATAGCAGATGTGAAATTAATTCATGCGTTGAATTCCATAAAAATTGAATCTTTCAAAGAATCATTAGCTAATATTTCGGTGAGATCTGAGATGAAGGTTAAGCTTGTATTGGAAAACGGAGTTTCCTAAGCTGGTAATTAATCTTCCGATTATTATCATAATGGAGTCAATTTATTATTCCCCAAGAGGATACTGGAAGGGTACAGCAGTGATTAGTAAACTCGCCGAAGCAGCAGGTGTCGAATGTTCAGCTGCTGCAAATTGGTTAGCATGACAGGCAATATGGCAAATTTATCTACCGACACCTTAAACAATACAGTACTCACATTTTGATGTCAGCATCCCTAATGAAGTAAATCAGGCTGATATTCTATTTTTGCCACATGATACTACTAAAATTAGAAGACGCCGATTAACATACAGGTATGGGTTAACTGTTGTTGATGTTGCAAGTAGATACAAGGAAGCAGAGCTGTTATCAACTAAGACAGCTGCTGAAGTAGCTTCTGCGTTTGAACAGATTTATCGACGTGGTGGCCTATGACGGCCACAGCTGCTACAAGTTGATCCTGGCAAAGAATTTCAAGGTGCAGTATCGTCACTAATGAAGCAACATAATGTCAAAATATGACAAGGACAGACTGCAATTCACTGTGATCAGGCAATTGTTGAACAATTTAATCGAACACTTGCTGAGTGGTTATTTGGATATCAATACACGAAGGAAATAATTCAAGATATTTGATTTTACGAGTGGGTTGCAAGATTACCAAGTGTGATAGCTGCATTAAATAATGAAATTACTTGAACAACCAACATGAAACCTATTAACACAATCACAAAATCTCATATACATGTACAATGACGTGATTTTTCAGTGCAGCCAGTACTGGGTAATGTGACTGTAAGATATTCTGCTGCTGCTTCAGCGCTGTGACAAATTCAACATCAGGATCAAAGTCGCTTTTGTTTTTTTTGTCACTTTTTTTATAACCTGCTAATTTTTTTCTTACTATATCACTATCGAGGACATAACACACACACACACACACACACACACACACATTCTAACAATGCTGACTATTATACAAGATGCAGGTCCCCAATATTCAATAGATGATAATTATCCTATATTTTGTACACAAAAATTATGTCAAGAAAGTAAAACTTGTCATCACAGGTATGTCGAGTATTGAATAATGCAAGATTCAATGCACACATATCCATTAAAGAATTGAAAGGATCCCTTATTCAGCAGTTAAATCTTTTGATGACCAACATGTGCTCTTAACACCTGAATAAATGTTTACTGACACCCTGAACACTCATGTTGCTATTTATTTCAAGAAATTCATATAACAAAATCAGCCCAATTGGATTACAGGTGATATATTGAATGCTATAATAACAAGGGATTGATTTCATAAAATTAAAGATACCAACAATTAGAGATTGTGAAGAAACAAAGTCATATCAGTGATTCAAAAGCCATGGAAAATTACTTTCCCACTGAAATATCAGATAGTATTATGAAAAAGAACCCTAGGAAACTCTGGGAAACCTTCAGAGATTTAAACGGCAAATCTGTCAGTAGCCAGCCATTTAGATGTATTAGTGATGGAAATAGTAACCTTTAGATGTGTTAGTGATGAAAATGGTGATATTCAGACAAACCCTCTTGAAATTGCAAATGCACTCAATGATTATTAATAGAATATAAACAAAAACTTGTGGATCTATCAGCTCATAAAAGATTGTTCAGTGCTGAATTAATTGAGCATATTTCCACAAAACATGGCAAAGAAAAGTACTTCAAAATACCTAAAATTAGTCTTTAATTCATTTTAAATGAATTGCATAAGCATGTTATCAAAACAGCTATGGGTCTAGATGATATAAATGCTAAATTTCTAAACCTCTTATCTTGAGTGATTGCGTCTTCACTTATATCTTCAAAGTATTTCCACAGGTATTTTCCAAAACTGGCAAAAGTAATTCTTGTAATGAATTTAGAAACTACATGCTTTTGAATCTTTTAATTTACTACATTCACACCAGTCAGGCTTTCATGAAGGACATTCATGCCGGACTACACAAACTAGAATGATGCATACTTGGTTAGCTGCAGTTAAGATCACAGTAACCTGGTAGGTAGTGCTTCTTGATGTTACAAAGGCTTTTGACATTGTTAATCACAGTATTCTACTGGAAAAAAAACATATACACAGCAAGTTTCCATTTTAAATAAACTTTCAAATAAGAAACTCATAAAAACAGGTGTTCCACAAGGATCTGTTCTTGGACCATTACTCTTTCTGTTTTACGTCAGTGATTTACCACATCACATTGAGCTTTTCACCTTGAACATGTTTGCAGATATCAACATTATATAGCATTGGGTCAACAGGTCATGAGGTTAGCACTAAATGAAATAAAAATTTGGTAAAACTAAACAACTGGTGTGAGCACAGTGGTATGAAGATAAATGCAGCCAAATCAAAAGCAATGATCATAGTTAGTCAAGCAAGAGTAAAAGCTGAGAAAAATGATTTCAAATTAATGATAAATGGATATACAACAGTCTGACAATGAAAAACTACTTGGCATCATGACAATACCTTGTGCTGGAAAATGCAATTTTATAGGTCATTACAAAGTAAATTCACTGCTTTATCTCTTAAACAGAATAGAATCTTATCTCCCTCAGAAATATAGATAGGTACTTACAATGTCTATTATCATGCCAAACCTAAAATATTGCAGTTTTTTCTGGGGTAATATTGATACAGATAATCAAGAAAGATTACTGAAATTTCAAAAAAGCTGGAGTTAATCTTGATGATGATTTAGATATTTCATCAATAATTCTTTTAGTGGCATCCATTTCAATAGAGAACTAAGATTTAGAATTCAAGAGTTCTCTTTCAGTGAGTAACTCGTGGATATGGAATTGGTACTAAATGCAGTCGTCATGAAAATCGTGAAGTCATTCAGAATCAGATATGAGTTATTTTTGTTAATGTTGAGCTTAATTCAAAATTGATCAACATTTTAATTTTCTTTGTAACACCATTAACTTTATTTTAGTTGCTCCATCCAAGCCACTGATTATTGAAATCACTGGTTCTGCTGTACTGGGGTCTGACTACGGCCTAAATTGTTTGTCTGTGTCCAACAGTGTACCTCGTGACCATGGCCTGACTATGATGTCAGATTGGAAGGTAAATGACCAGCTTATTGCAACAGGAATGCGATATATTGTCCAGGGAACTGAACTGACCATCACCAGTATTACAAGACAAGACAACAATATCAAGCTAACATGTGTTGCATATGAGGATTCACTAGCAAAGTCAGTTCCAAGCAATGAACATGTTATTGATGTAAAGTGTAAGTATTAAACATTTGTTTTAGTAATTTTTAAAGATAATACAATTGTAAAATATGATATACTGCTGGTCAGAACTATTGTTTGCATAAGTCTTTCTGACTTGAGTTTATTCATTGGTCTTTACCATATCTGCAGACTAAGAGAAATATGATGTTTTGCAATCATAAAGGCAAGAAAGAAAGGATATGTATGCTTCCCATTGCACTAGTTTTAAAATTAGGGTATTTTTTATTTTTACTCCCAGCAAAGTGCCATGGGGCACTAAGAGCTAGATGAGACATATAGTATGTCTTGGTCATCCACTGCACTCAACTCCATCTCTGGCCATCTTGACTTTGTCATGCTTCTGGACTCTTCTCAACTCTTCATCACTTTAAACAATGTCACCATTCAAAGTCACTCTTGTCATCCATCCATCCCATTTCATCACCCACTAAAGTCTTATGGCGTCAGGCAAGCAACGAAGTGGCAGGTGTGGGTACACTGGTAGCCATAGCCACAAACCTGCACTCAGGCGCCTCCGGCCATTAGGGTTGTTCACCACTGACATGGAGCAGCAGTTGAGTCTGGCAGCCCCTTGAGTTACTGAGCAGCCCTCTTCAGGAATGTTCTGCTCACCTCTTTGGCATGAGGAAGGGGCTAGAAAAGGTGCCCTAAACATTGCCTGCTCTAAACCTCCCTAGTCAGCTTACCTCAGCTAGCAGGAACCCTACTCCAGTGGTCAAAATACAAAGAAGAAAATGAGGATTGTTCCTCTCATACTTGGCACATGAAATGTGCACACCATACTGGACAGAGACGACACAGAAATACCCCATAAGAGAACTGCCCAAATAAGAAAGGAACTCGCCTGATGCAGCTGTTTTCAGCGAGACCCAGCTTGCAGGAGAAGGTGAACTCTGTGAAAGGTTCTCCAGATACACTTTCTATTGGAGTGGCTGAGGAAGTGAAGAGCACTGTGAGGCTGGTGTCGGTTTTGCAGTAAAGACAGCACTGATTGTCAAATTGGCCTGACCTCCCAAGGGAGTAAACGACAGAATCATGACCATGAAACTCCCCCTTTTGTCTGGAAGAAAGCATCTTACCATCATCAGTTGCTATGCTCCAGCCATGACCAACCTTGATGAAGTGAAGGTCAAGTTCTGTGAGGATCTTCACTCCATCATTGCTGATGTTCCAATGGCAGATAAGCTCGTCATTCTTGGTGACTTCAATTCAAGAGTAGGCTGTGTTCATGTTGCCTGGGATGGAGTGCTATGAAATCATGGAGTGGGTCACTGTAAAGGCAACGGTCTCCTTTTCCTCTAGACTTGTGCCAGGCATGAACTGCAGATCACCAATACAGTCTTCTGCCTCCCTACCCATAACATCACCATCAACAGCCAAAAACTAAACAGTGATTCACCTACCTTGGCAGCACACTGTCACAGAGCATCACTAGCAATGATGAGATGAACCTTTCCACAGACTGTATGCCAGTGTCTGGAAAATATTAGAGCAGGCATCAGCATCCAGACCCAACTAATGGTCTACAGGGCAGTTGTGCTCCCCACATTACTTTACACATGCAAAACATGACGGTGTACCAATGCCATGCCAGGAAGCCGAACCACTTTCACACCACAACTCTCAGGAATATCCTCAACATCAAGTGGCAGGACAAGGTTCCAGCCACTGAGGAACTCACCCAAGCAGGTCTCCCCAGCATCCACACAATCTTGATGCAGTCCCAGCTACATTGGGTGGGACATATTGTATGCATGCAAGACCACCGGCTGCCTAAGAGACTCTTTTGTGCCAAACTACAGCAAGGACAGCGATCCCACAGAGGTCACAAGAAACACTTCTGAAAACTGAAAGCTGCATTGAAAGCATTCAACATAAACCCTGATTCCTTTGAGCAAACAGCAGGCAATGGAGTTACTTGGCATTCCTCTCTGCACAAAGGCTCCAAGTTGTGTGAATCTAGCAGGACAGCAGATGCAGAGCTGAAGAGGCAAACCAGAAAAGCGCGTGCCATCAACTCTCTTGGAGATGTCCCTTATGCAAACAAACATTCCCTGCATGGATTGGCCTCATCAGCCACCTGCGCACACATAGAACAGAACCAGCCCCTCCAACCATTGGATGAATAGAGTGGTCCTCGTTGACTCGATGGATGAACAACGTATCTAAATGTACCTAGTGAGACTCTTGACGCTAACTATTCAATGACACTATTGCAGATGCAAAAGTTAATGGATTTTCAGGGTTTTTATGTGACTTTGAAGACGCTAATATATAAGAACTTTTAAATATAGAAATATGATGTAAGAATGATAAAAGTAGTATGGAGACAATCTTAGAGTGTTGCATTATGACATACATATAATTCATATGAAACCAAATACAAAAGGTTTTAACATAGGTCACTTAAATGTACATGGTATAGTGGGAAAAACAGAGTAGATTAAGTTAATGTTGTCTTCCAAGGAAATTAATATACATGTTTTAGGACTCACTGAAACCAAATTAAATGCTAATGACAATGATGATCTTTTTCACTGTCAAGGCTACAATAAACCATTACGTAGGGACAGAGAGACAGCGGGGCGGTCTTGTTGTATACATTAGGGAAGATGTAAATACAGAAAGGTAACTTGACTTGGAGTCACATGAAATTGAGAGTATCTGGGTGGAAATTTGTCAAAATAATGCAAAATCATTCCTAGTTAGTTTCATTTATAGGCCACCTTCCGCCAAAGCAATTTGGAATGATAACTTTTTGAAACAAATGGAAAATGTTCTTGCACAGGAGAAAGAAACATATATACTCGGAGATAGAAATAAGGACCTTCTCAGTACTCAAATAAGGAACAACTGGATGGAATTTATTGTATCATTAGGTCTAGACCAGCAGATAAATGAGCCTACAAGGGTAACAGAAAAATCGAGCACTCTTATTGATCACATTTATACTAACCTACCAGACAATGTGGCTTGTGTTAATGTACCGATTGTTGGTCTTAGTGACCACTATCCTACTTTTTTGACAAGAAAGGTTAAATGCAAGAAAAATAAGAAAAATACACACAAAACGATCACTTAGAGATCATTCAAAATTTTTAATGAAGAACAATTTCTCAATGACCTATATAAAGTTCCATGGAATATGATCCAAAATTTGGATGACATAGATGGAATTTTGAGGGTGTGGACTAACTTATTCATGAATGTAGTCTCTAAGCATGCACCACTGAAATTGCATAGAGTAATGACTGAAATTCAACCTAATTGGCTTACTAGTGAAATCCTAGATGCTATGAAAACACGAGACCTATTCAAGGCTATGGGAAACCATGCACAGTATAAAGTATGGAGAAATAAAATAACAAGCATAATTAAAAAATCTAAAAAAAAACCTTCTTATCAATCACTGTTTGAAAACAAAAAGAGCAACACAAACTCCGTTTGGAAAGTATTCAATGAACTCATTGGAGGAACACAAAGATTAGACAATTAAAATTCACTCACTTCTGGTAAATGACACCAATGTCACTGATGACAGTGACATTGCAAAATGTTTTCAGTGATTTTATTCACCAACTTTACCACAAAATTAAAAGAACCAGTGATAGAAAACAACTTTAATGAACTAAAAATGTTATGCAGCAGGAGGTATGTTTCTCTATCCCACCAGTATCAAACTACGTTGTTAAAAAATATCTAAGTGAACTTGATACCAAGAAAGCTATAGGACTTGATCAGATTGGTCCACAACTCATTAAATCATCTGCCTCTGCTATTTTTGATAGCATAACATTCATAATCATTTTAAGTATTGCAACCTCATCTGTCCCCATAATATGGAAAACTACAAAAGTAACTCCTATTCACAAATCTGGTTCTAAGGATGATGCTGATAACTAACGACCAAGTACTACCAAACTTGTCAAAATTGATTGAAAAACATGTCTTGATTGAAAAACTTGTCCATGATTCATTCATGTCATATTTAACCAAACACTTGCTGTTACACCCTAATCAATCAGACTTTAGACAGAAACATTCATGTGAGACTGCCTTGATCTCCCTAACTGATAAATAGCTTCAAGCACTTGACCAAGGTAGAATAATAGGATCTGTATTTGTAGATTTCAGGAAAGCTTTTGATATGGTGGATCATGAAATCCTTTTGAAGAAACTGAAAATCTACTAGTATGATGAAAGCACAGTTAGATGGTTTACGTCATACTTAAGTGAGAGAACACATGTTTATATAAATAATGTTCTGTCTGAACCTGGAACAATTAGATATGGAGTACCACAAGGGTCAATTCTAGGTCCATTACTGTTTATTCTATTTTTGTAATGACCTACCAATTTTACTAAGTGACTCAATATCATCTACAGATCTCTATGCAGATGACACAACATTGTCAGACTGTCGCATAATGAAAACCGAGTGGGTTTTGGACTAAATGAATAAGACAAATACAATGTGTGAAAGATGGAAATTTATGAAATGAATTAATAAAGAAAAATATATGGTATATAAATACAATGATTCTCTCACGTTCTCAACATACGATTGACTTAATCGCTCTAAACAAACTTTCACACATTGAAAATAAACCAAAAATATGAATTCAATATGAAATATGGATCCAAGAAACCTCAAGGACTGCAGATACGTTCAAATAATATTTTACACTACAAGAGAGATTCACATAATCTCAAGTATGGACTCGAGTAAGATTCAAAATAATTGTAAGGTATTTAAATGTGTTTCAGATAATGTTATAAACTATAAGAGAGATTCACATCATCTCTTGGAACACAACTAAGATTCAAAATAACCTTATGAACATAAAAATTAACCCAATTGAAAAACCAATTGGACCAAACATATGCTTCAAGATCCTTGTACAGTTGTATGATTCCTTGGGTTGGCCCACACTCTTATCGGCTGCTCGCACCCTTCATGGATTCACCACATGTACAGTAATGTGTATACACATGTACAGACAGCATACAGCACCCTCTAATTAGCAAGGTCTACATCTGTGGCCCCACCACATGTACAGATATACGTACATACATCCATACGTATTTACAGCATGCAGCCCTAAATACTCTGGAAACTCCAGACTGCTCTAAGCAGCTCTAATCAGCTCTAGTCATAGTCACAGTCAGCTACAATAAAACCAAACTGGTCATAATAATAGTTTCTGTAAAATCTCTGTGTGTGATGTGATTTTGATTTTTAATGTAGCTTTAACAATTTTTCAGTCATATCGCTATGATGTCTGCAATGTGGCAGTTTATAGTGATGTCTAGCACTGGGGCATCATGCCGCAGACATTTAGCATGATGTCCCACCCAGTCACATTATCCTGACACCAGGCCGACCAGTCCTAACACTAACCTCTTAATGCTGAATGCCAAGTGAGGCAGCTGTTAGTACCATTTTTGTAAGTCTTTGGTATGACTCGGCCGGGGATCGAACCCACGATCTCCCGCATCCGAGGTGGACACTCTAACCACTAGGCCACCAGAGCAGTTGTAAAATCTCTAGATATATGCTAATACATCAACCTGTAATAGTGACTTGTAATTCAAAGTTCAAATCTGCGTTGTAATAAATGCATTATTACACAATAAGACATTACAAACCGAATAAGCTTCGCATATCCAATGAAATACAAATTTAACACTTACCCCTGTGGCTGGAGAACAATGGAGAGCGTACACTCCTTGACGAGATCCAAACCTACCAGCGTGTCGGTTATAAATTGATCTTCCTTAAATCCATTGGAGAGTGAGTAATAGTAAGGGTAAAATACTTGTGCATATCATGCTTTTAATGTGTCTCGTCGCAAGTAATTTCCAGCTTGGTACATGTTAGTACAGTCGCTTACCTGGAAAAACACTTATTCACCCTAGATAACGTTGTACACCTGTACAACAAAAAAATAGTGAAATAGTTCTAAGGCAAAACCAAGGTTGTTTTTTTTGCCTAATTCTGTGACACAGACATCCAAAACACAAAGCATGAATTCAAAATGTCTTTACGGATGCTGTAAACAAACTGAAAAACTGTTGTACATGCAATGGCATGGTGGTAAATACTGGTAAAACTAAGATATTACTTATCTCAACATGGCAACAAAGGACAAATCTTGATACTGGTGGACTCTGTCTGATATGGCAGGATAAAAATTTGCAAATGGTCTGTCATGATAGACTACTTAGTGTTTTGGTAGATAATAACCTATCATGGACTGAACATATCAAACATATCAGTAAAAATGTCAATTCAGGTTTATGGCTTCTCAGTAGGATAAGACATTTTCTCCCTGAAAGGCACAGAAAACTATTTTATAACAGTTACATACAACCCTATTTAGACTACTGTAATACAGTATGGGGTAAATCAAATGATAAAAACATAGCAAGCTGATACATCTTCAAAAAAGAGCATTAGAGCTAATATCAATGCAGAAAGAAAGCAAGGAAAATTTTGCTGTTAAGTTAAAATTATTACTTATTAAAGACCAAATCCGTTTGAGAAAAGCCAAATGAATGTACAGGATATCCAATAATAGTGCTCCTGAATATTTACAATCACTATTCCAGTATAGGCTACCTGGCAGTATACTCCCCACCTGCGATCTATGTCTACCAAACAGTATAAAATTTCTAAACCAAATAAGGACTTATTTTAAAATAGTTTCCAATACTCTGGAACTTTGCCCTGGAATAGGATTCCAGTTGAGATTGGAAATGCCCGCACTGTTTCCTTCTTCCAAACCCAATATATCCAGTGGCTTCAGAGATGCAGCTAAAATAAATAAATTCCTTAGTGTTGTAACTTGTAAACAATTTATGTACAGATGCCTACTTGACCTGTGTCGCAGTAACCATTTTCTGAGAATAATCTACAGTGCTAACAAATCTGATAGCCCATTGCTCAGGGCCCCTCTAAATTTAGATCAGATCCGTCCTGTATTCTAAGTGAGTTACCTGTCAGGCTTGTCAAAACAAAAAAAATTGCCAGAGAAAACTTTGATTCAACTGATCAAATATGTAAATGTATTTTCAGGATGGTGATATACCTGCCATAACAATCTAAATCATGGGGGCTCATATCATTGCTAACAGTAATAAATAAATAAGCTACACAAGTCAGGGAACTGAAAACTATCTCTTGCAATAAATAATCATCCATTAGAAAATGTCAGTTTGAAACATGAAAGGCTTGTAGGTGTGTCCGCAGATAATAATTTATCATGAAATGACCATATTGATAAGCTTTGTAAAACACTGTCATCCAAAATTGCCCTTACTCAGCAGAATCAAGAAATATTTACCTATGTTAACTTGACATTTATACTACAAGTCATATATTCTTCCAACAATGGATTATTGTTCAAATGTATGGAGAAACTGTGCTAAATCTGAGCTTGACAGAATTTATGAACTTCAGAAACGAGCAGCACGCATAAAATTCTAGATGCATCTATTGATCATCCCTCAAAAGCATTATTTACAGAACTCAAAATATATGACAGGATAGATTTTCACAATACAGTTCTTTTATATAAATGTCTACATGGAACTACACCAGAGTATCTTCAGGACTTACTCAGGCCTTTTTCAACACAATACCAGTTGAGATCAATATCACATGGAAACCTTCTAGCACTAAAACCAAGAACAGCAATTTAAAAAGAGCTTCCAATACTCTGGTACCGTTCTGTGGAACAAACTTCCACTACATGTAAAATCTGCTGAAAATATTAGAGCTTGTAAGAAGAGATATCATGAGCATGTATGTGCTTCTAATAGAAATTTAATTTAGTATTTTATTACTAAACATGTTTTGTCTAAAGCGCTTTCCATTACGGATCACTGCCATCTCACCTCTGTCTGTGTGGGTTCGAGTCTCGGATTCGGCTAATGTGGGTATGTGAGAAAGCTTGCCAGTAGCTTCTCGTGGGTCGGTGGTTCTTTCGGGTTCTTCCTCCACCATTAATACTGGCCGCCATGTATAGCCTATCGTGTGCTGAAAAATGGCGTTAAACCTACAATAACAATAACAATAACTAAACATGTTAAAATAAACAGTAATTATTGCTATCTTCATATAATGTACATTGTTATACACTCCTTAAGAAGGCCTCAAGGGAGAATAGTCCTTGACTAATGAGTCACCCTCTATAATAAAGCATTATTATTATTTTTAATGCTCTACATGAAATTGAGATCTGATTTTAATCAGATTGAAGCATGGCATGGCATGCTAAAATTATGATTTTGTATTCTCAAAGCCCCTGACATGGTACTATTTCAAGAAAACACAATTTTCAGTAATCTTCAAATTTGTATATATACAAAAATGTTAGTATATGCCCATTACATTTAGCATGTATAAACGGTAAACAGTCCTGATTGGGGCAGATGTAAAACTATCCCTTGGGCAGTTTAAATAGCAGTAACTAATGACAAAGAGGTCAGTTATAAACCACCATTTCACCTATTACATGTACTTAATTGGCTGACAATAACTAGTGTGTGAAGGTTGCAGTGTGTGAGTCCATTGTGCAAATTTGCACAAGGTAGGATCAGGAAGTGGAACAATTCCTTATAGGTAAATATATTTTCTGATGAGTATCTGATAAAGTCAGGTGTTCCACAAGGATCAGTTCTTGGACCATTACTCCGCTGTACATCAATGATTTACCAAATCACTTTGAGCTATCCACCACCAACATGTCTGCAGATGACATGACATTATATAACATTGGATCAACAGGCCATGATATTAGCACTAAATTAAATAAAGATTTAGTAAAAATATATAACTGGTGTGAACACAGTGATATGAAGATAAATGCAACCATATCAAAAGCCATGATCATAGGTAGTCAAGCAAGACTAAAAGCTGAGAAAAATTATTTCAGAGTAATGATAAAAGGAATGGATATACAACAGTCTTAAAATGAAAAAATGCTTGGCATCATGATAGACAATATCTTGTGCTTGAAAATACAAGTTGAAAAGGGCAATTAAAAAAGTTAATTCACTGCTTTATCTATTGAACATAATAAAACCTTATCTCCCTCAAGAACAGAACAAGATATTCTACAATGCATATATCATGCCTCACCTAGAACATTGTTATTCTGCCTGGGTTAATAGTGGTATAGAAAATCAGGAAAGATTACTGAAATTTCAAAAGAGAGCAGCTCGAGTTATTCTTGATGCTGATTTATATACACCATCAACAAATCTTTTTAAAACCCCAGAGGGTAGCTAGGTCTTTAAGTTTGTTCTTGCAGTCGAAATAAGTGAGTTTTTGGAGCACTCTTGAATGTGATCACTGCGTCTTTGTGTCTAAGTTCAGTGGACAATTCATTCCATGTTGCTGGGCCCTGGTATGCAAAAGAACGCTGTCCATATGACTTTGTTTTCATAGTGGGACTAATGAGTATACGATTGTCAGAAGAGGAGCGTAAGTATCTTGCTGGTGTGTACACATGAGTGAGATCGGATAGGTATGTTGGACTAGAGTCTGACAGTGAAATGTAGCACAGAGAACAAATTTTGTGTTTGATTCTGGATCGAATGGATAGCCAGTGTAGGGTACAGAGCAGCGGGGAGGAGGTGTGCTCTGATCGTGGTACTTTAAGTATGATCCGAGCAGCTGTGTTTTGAACTTTTTGAAGTTTCTGGAGCAGATATTGATATGAACCAGACAGAATTGAGTTGTATTGTACATATTTTATTGTAGCAGCAGATCAATTGTCAAGTTTTTAACAGCATTTCTTGTCTAAAGACACCTCATCTTGTAACAATTGTGCATTATATATATATTTGTACAAATGTCATTGTAGACGGCATCATGGAAGATTGGTCAGTTGACCAAACAAACTTCTTTTAATAAAGCCATTATTATTATATTATTCTATTTTTGACAAGTTTTTGAAAAGCCACATGTTTTTACTGCATTTATAAAAAGCAAAGCATGATCATTTCATTTGTTAGAATAGTGTTCAAGTGTAATTCATTTTTTAAGTCGATTTAGGTTAGCTATTAATTAGTACACCCCAACATAAATGTCCTGATATAAAAAATGGGGTCGCAAGGATTAGAAGAAACTAACTTAGCTGTCAGAAAAGCCCAAGAAAAATAAGTTTGAGAACTCTTGATTGATGGAGCTTTACTTTGTGAAGTACGCCAGTGTAGTGATGAACACTAACGACACTTGCATTACCTTCAAACCCCATTTGAACCCTGCTGAATTTATATTTGAATTGTTGTTATTGTGTGACAATATTAAAAAGCAGGAAATTTTGGCATGTGGAATTTGGAGTCTGGGTTTGTGAGTTTATTTAGGGCACCAGCCCAGGTCCTGTGTCTAAAAAATTATTTCTTTGAGCACTGTTCTATCTTAATGGAAATTTCCATCAAACTGTAAACAAAATTTGTGTCTAGAAAATTGTAAGGTCAAAATCAAGGCTGCATATAGAGCTTAAAACCAAGTAAACATGTTTACAAAAAATGACATTATTCATGTAGGCCCAAACACCTACCATCAGTTATGGACAAAGGTAAGACACACAATACAAAGTAAATATGCATAATAAAGACACCACAATCAACCACTAACCAAAGCTACAGTCATATAATTAGTATATGTAGCACTGTTCAAATCAACTCATTTCATGTATTCACCACGTATAAAATGTTTACAAATAGAGAGGAAGCCATATTTGTATTCTACTTTCCCTCTATCTCTTACACTTTTATGCATCATGATTGTGGAAAAATCTACTGTACTGAACCAGACTAAGTGGTGCTGATGTGATCTCCTTTATGGCCACCTTGGCAGACATATTTAAAGTCTTGTTACTGTAACAGAATTGAAACCGAGTGGGTTTTGGATTAAATGAATAACATAAACACACTGTGTGTGAATGACGAGACTTGTGTATTGTATGAAAAGATGATGGCGCAAGACAAAAAATGACACAATCTATGTAATATCCTACTCTCGCACGCACCCTACACACACATTCAAAAAAGAAAGAAATAACTATACATGTATATAATGATAATGACGACACAGTGCCGAAATTACCAATGATAATGATGATGATGGTTCATATAACCAATATGCTATATAAAATGAAACAAAACAAAATATCATTGTTCCAACCCACGCCGGTTGCACTCTGGTTCAACTTCCCACTTTGAATGAAAAAACCGACAAAATATCACAGTTCCACTTTGGCTCAACTTCCAGATTCATACTAGCTCAACTTCACCCTCCACCAATTTCAGTCTGGTGCCACAACACCATTACATTATATCAATGTCCATAATGGTTTATACAAATAAAACAAAATAGATTAAACTTGCACTCTACATGTGACTTTCTACTCTGAGTCCTACACGTGAAAAGGAATAAATTCTAACAGTGAATTGTCTGTTAAGCATGGTTATTTTTATCTATCAAAGCTTTATCAAATTTATGATAATAATAAAATAAGTATGTCACAAACACACTGAAAAGCATAAATGTACAAGGGAATTAAAATTATTTTAACAGTTGTCACTTATCCCTATGGCTGTAGTTTTGTAGTTCCAAACCGATACTCCATGACAAGATCCAAGCGATAATGTACTGCTTGTAATAAAACCTTACTATTTATACTATAAAAAATCAAGATGTTCAAGACCTAGGGGTGATGTACCCATGTACGTCGAGAAACATGGGCATCATGCTATGAGCGACCTACAGTGAGATGTACTCATTCAGTAAATGTATGCCAAGGTAATAAAAACAAGCTACTCTAGTTAACAAAATCAAATTTACATTGTCATCATTTTGTGCAAAACCAAATTATTTTCTCACCTTATTCCATGACAGTTACTCATTACTCACCAATCCCTTAGTTATTAAATTAGTTTTGCAGAAGACAAAGGTAAGGCTTTCAGATATAACATGCAATAAAATAAATGAATTAATCAATGAGAAACATGAAATTTGTATTTGTATTTAAAATCTATAAACCGAGTATTAGATGAACATTAATTGTGTAAAATTAAGACACCTTTTTGTGCACCTAAAGAAGTTTGGAGAAGATGCCTCATGTCTAATACTTGTGTTTTAATATAGAAATCTGCTAAGGATATGATACATATAATGTTTTTGTTTTGTTTTAGTTTGCGGGCTGATGATTTGTTTCATGCTTTTAGATGGCCCAGACAATGTTCAGCTCAACCCCTCTAATGGGATTATCACTGGGATAGAAAACCGCTCAGTCATTATACAGTGTACTGCAGACTGTAACCCTACCTGTAGTTTCCAGTGGAGGAGAGGGTCACTTCCTGGATATCTCAAACCCAACCAGACCTTGATGATAGACAGTGTTGGCAAGAGTGATGCAGACAACTATACATGTACTGTTTTCAACAATATAACTGGTAGATCTCATAGTCTTCAAACAACATTGGTAGCCATTTGTAAGTAAACATGAATCTTTCAGACAGCTGTTCTGTAGTTTTTGCTATAATGTTACTTGTAGTACAGCTCATGCAGTTTTTCTAAACCCCACAAGTCTCATTGGGGGACTTAGTCTCTGTCACTTTGACTCTGCTGAAATGCTCCAAGTTGGAGGGATAAATGTCTACAAATCACTATCACATTTCTGTAAGTCCACCATGGAGGGGCTGGTTAACATTACTGTTTGACATTTGAGTAGTGCATGCCAAGCTTTCTTGGACCAGATCATGGATATCATTGTTCACAATTAGAGAGATTGGCACCAAAATGAAGGAAATTAACTACAATGAATAATAATTAATAAACTTTATTAATTTTCTTAATGTTTATTTCTTAATTTCAAAACAGATAATATAAGAACCTTCTCAAGAATCAGTGTATGTGCTTCAAAAACTTGTGACACACTGGTGTCTCAGACACTCCAACTTTCTTTTTCAACATATGTTGTCTTTCAGGTTTGTAGAGAAGTTCTATTTGCAGCAATACATAGATTATTTGAGGGTCAGAATTCAAGATTGTCACATTTTTGGATTTATCTTACATGATATTGATTATTTATTGAGTATTTCCACATACATTTCCACAGTGGTCCATCTAAATCTTCCTAAGATCTGCAATTTCAGGAATCAGGTAAGCAAGGGGTTTCAAGGTCTGGTCTTGAAATGGAAATTCAGCTATCATTTTTGCTGTAATGTCTTCATAGAATGACATCACACTCCTAAGAAGCAGCTCAGCTCATATGCAGTATGTTGCACACTTTTAAAGTCATTTTTAACACCCACAATAATTGTTCAAACGTGTGCAAGGTGTTCAGTACACAAGGCTTTCTCCCTTCCAGTACACTTCACACATTTAAATTTCTGTATCCAAGCACTGTTGAAGTTGCAAACAGAATGTTTGTTTTTTCTGATGGCATATTTTCATTAGAATCCATTAACATACATTTTAGCATGGTACCGAACTTATTGAATTTCCAGATAGATCAAGTACTGTTCGATATATGTCTGGTTGCCTGCAGTCTGTTTAACATGATACATTACACACAAAGATAATTTCACAAAACTTGTATATTTAGTACATGCATATTTAGGAAAGGCTGATTGACTTCTTTGCAATAATTTAACACTTTTACTCTATTCAAAGAAATGTGAACAAATTTATGTTCTTTATGTTGACATGGAGGTATACATTGGCATTGGAAAGTCTGAATAATATCATGACTTTATGCACATAACTGTACTTATAGTATTGATAAACAAATATGAACATTAATAATAATAATAATAATAATGGTTTTATCTGGTTTTGGAACAAGTATGCATGGTGGATTCCATTCACTTTTACTGGACTCCATAACATCATTCTCAAGCAAAGATTGAATTTCTTTTTTCAAGTATTCATATTTAAATAATAACTGTTTAAGTTCATTTATTTCTTGCTCTTGCAAATGTGAAAATCTCTGGTCCAGATCTTTCATAATTTCTGAATTCCAAAGATTCGTCACTCCATTGTCAGTAGAATCTGATATTCCTTCTCTTAAATCTTAATTGAGTGGGACAGGTGCAACTGAATTAATTGCATGTTTAACCTGGCTATCTCTTTCAATATACTCTTTTAGCATGTTTATATGACAGAGTTGTTTTTGTTTACACCTCCCAGGAGTATTTATGATGTAATTTAAATCATGTCATTTCCTATCAACTGTCTAGAGACCATAATACTTGGCCTGAAGAGGATTTTGTGGTATTAGCAAGACAGCCAGGACTCTTATCACCAGGCTGAAAACTCTTTTCCTTCGAGTTCTTATCATATCTTAACTTCATTTTGGATTGAGTAGAGTGCAGATTTGCTCTTGCGACCTCACAAGCTTCTGACAACTTGTATTTAAAATTAGAAACATAATCAAGAAGATTAATTTCAGAATCTTCATTAGAAAGAAGTTTTTATTTTAACAACTTCAATGGTCCACATAGGTGTGTCCGAAAACCAGTTCAAAGGGACTGAAACCTAATGATTCTTGAACTGATTCCCTAACAGCAAACAATAGTATATTAATGCCTTCATCCTAATCTTTTTCAGTATCAAAACAATATGATCAAATCATATTTTTCAAAGTCTGATGGAATTTTTCTAATGCACCTTGGCTCTCAGGGTGAGGCAGAAGATTTGAATTGTTGAATGCCTGATTCATACATAACTTACTGGACAATTCCAGACATGAACTTTGAGCCTTGATCAGACTGGACAGATTTGGGAAGGCCAAATTGAGTAAAAAACTTTATCAAAGCTTTTACTGTTTTATTTTATATTCCTCAAGGGAATTGCCTCTGGGAACCTTGTTAACACACACATAATGGTCAACAGGTATTGGTTACCTGACTTGGTCTTAGGTAAGGGACCAGCACAATCTACCATAATTCTTCTGAAAGGTTCATCAAAGGCAGGAATAGATTGTAGATGAGCCTTGGGTATTTTCTGATTTGGTTTTCAAGCCATTTGACAGGTATGACAAGATCTACAGTATTTACCAACATCACTTTTGATTTTTGGCCAATAGAAGTGAGTTAAGATCTTGTGATAGGTCTTACTAATCCCTAAATGACCAGACAAAGGAGTTTCATGGGCCAGACTAAGAATTTCTCCTCTGTAAGGTTTTGGAACTACAGCTTAATAGTTCACTGATCATTCATCATCAGCAGGTACCTCGGGAGGTCTCCATTTTCTCATAAGAATTCCATTTTTAATGAAATAACAGACAGGAACTTCAGTGGCTTCAGTTTCACTAATGGCCCTTTGAAACAAACAGGAGATCTCAGGATCTTTTTCCTGTTCGATGACAAATGATTGTCATTTCTCACCTTGATTAGAATAAAGGGAATGAGTTGTTAAAAGATGATCACTGTGATCAATACCCTCTGATTGAGCCAAACAAGGAGTGAAAGTGACCTCATCAAAAGCCTGACCAATACATGTGTCTGCTAAAGGAATAATTTCCTTATCAACAAGAGCTTTCTTTGCCATAGCTCTGGTAACAACTGTACAAGCTGTAAATAATCAGGAAATTCTTTTTCAATTGGATCAACTATCTGATCCATGCAAGGCTTGTCAGTTAAAAGTGGATTAACCACAACCTTGTCTCCAGGTAGGTTGTTGCCTAGTAATACATGAATGCCCTCAACGGGTAAAACAGAGACTGTTCAGACTGTCATGGGTCTTGAAACTAAGTCTGATGACAAATTTACACAATGGAGAGGAACATCAACAAAGACGCACTCTACTCCCTGAATAAGAACACTCTCATTAGAAGAAGACTTCTCAGAAAAAGGCAAAGTGCCTGACAATAAAATACTCTGAGAAGCTCCTGTGTCCCTTAAAATTTTAATAGGGATATGATTGGCTGAATCACCCAAGAGTGATATAGAACTCTTCTATATGAATGGTTCATAATTCTCCATAATAAAACCAGACTGGGGTTTATTAGACCCAACAAGTGTATTGCTTTCATTACATGACCATGACCTTGGCCTCTTAGAAATAAGAGCAGTTGGAATAGGTCTGTCTTGATTATGAAGCCTATTTTTCAATTTGTAGCAATCAGAAATAACGTGCCCTTTTTTCTTGCAATAGGTACACACAGGAAGAAACAAGGATCTTGAATCAAGCTTCTCTGAAGTTTGATTTTTAGAAGTTGTGCCAGATTGAGGTTTAGAAGGGCTTGTATTAGGCTGAAATACTTTTCTGCCAAAGGACTGTTGAGTAGAAGTCTTATTTACGAAAGAAATTTTATGAGTTCAAGAATACTCATCAGTAGCATGAGCAACGTTTTCCAAGATAAGACTTAATGTCACTATGGAAACAGTTTTTGAACTCTTCAACCAATATAAGTTGTTTAAGACTTAACTAATCTTGTTCAACTTTCTTGGCTAAGCACCATCTATCAAATAACTGGTCTTTTTCTCTAGCAAATTTGACAGAGTTTGTCCAGCTTCTTTTCTATAGTTTCTGAATTTTTGCCGATAAGCTTCACGGACTAACTCATAACCCATTAAGATGCATTCTTTGACCGTATCATAGTCACCACTTTGTTGAACTGACAGTGAATGGTAAATATCACTAGCTTTTGCAGTGAGTACACATTGTAATAATTGAGTCCATTATGCTCCCTTGGCCATTTCAATTTTTCAGCAAACTTTTCAAAATAAGGAAAATATTTGTCTACATTTCTTTTTCTAAAAATAGGCACTAATCTAATATTCTTTGCAACATCGAAACTTAAATTTGTATTTGAAGTATGAATGTGCTTTCCATTTGCCAGTTCCATTTCTTTCATTTTCCATCAATATTCCCTTTCTTCTCTCTCTCCTTATTTATTTGTTTTTCTGGTAACTGTATTTGCAACTGTTCTTTTTGTAATTCCATTTGTCTTTCTTTCTCTCTTTTTTTCATATTGTATCTGCATTTGTTTTTCTTGTAATTGCATTTGTTCTTTTTCTTTCTCCAATTTCATGTGTTCTTTCTCTTTCTCCAATTTCATTTGTTCTTTCTCTTTCTCCAATTTCATTAGTTCCTTTTCTTTTTCCAATTGCAACTGCATTTGCTTTTGGTTTTCTTCTTTATCTTTCTGAAGCACCAGCTTCTTCAACTCCAATTACATCTTGTATTTTAATTATAATTCCTTCATTTTTGTGTCAGAGTCTGATATAGACTTACTGACTGAAACCAAAGCACTTTTATCCAAAACATTCTTTTCTACCAAATACTGAACCAAAATATTTCTTATTTCCTGTTTCGTTAAGGAAGCCTTTACTTCAGAAAGATCGTAGTTTCTAGCATGTTGAATCAATTCATCTTTTTGGAAAAGATCTAATTGTTTCTGGGTAGGATTTGAAAGAAAGATTTCCACATTTGATGCTATTTAAAAAAAAGCTTGTCGATCTCACTAAAGATATTAAAAAATTTCAAAAACAAGGGGAATTCAAATTTAAAATAAACACAAAGTTTTCTAAAATATTTTAGCCAAATTCAAAAATTTTGGATGAGCTACCCAATCCTATGTTACATGTTTAGGCTCGAATAAACAGTAACACAGAAAGGGTGAAAACAACAAGCTTTCTAAAATTTAACAGATAATTTATTTTTCTGGAAAATTCTGTAAAAATGAAAAAAATGAGTAGAACTTATGGTTTCATATATCAAATCCAAAAAAATCTTAAGAATAATCCACAAATTATTTTGCAAAAGTTCTAGTAACAAATGTTCTAATAATTTCAAGTTTGAATCGTGATGGAAAATCCAAGATGGATGACGATGACATATGCTGTAGTCATTACTGTGCTTATCTACAGTTCCTTGTTGAAATACAGATAATGGCACTCCAGTGTTGGAAATCCAAGTTAAATTTGTAAGCAATGTCTTTCCAAAAGTTCTGTGTAAGCACTCCTCAGAATATTTCCAAAGAAAAAAGAATTAATCCTTTTGAAATCCAACTGATCTGAAGAAAATTATAGCTCAAGATCTGGCTACAGCAAAATAACTTGACATCAGTAAAAAAAAAAAAACCAAATCTCTCTAAAACAAAGGTTGTATTTTATTATAAGACACAGTTTCAAAATTCCCCCAAGATGCAAAATCAGAAGGGGGGGGGCACATGATCATGTTTATATCATGTACACAGAATATGGCCTTGATTAAACCAATAATTTTCTCGAAGAAATAAAATAAAAAGAAAGTTGTTTACATTTTAAACACAAGGACCCATCATGACCTTGACAACAACCAGTCATTTTAAAATAAAATAGAACTGTGTTTACTAATTTTGAATCAAGGTCAGCATCCAGGCCAACACCTGGTTTTTATCAAAAGAATGATTCAGGTCAACCAATTTTCTGGAAAAAAAATTTCCATTGAATAAATTTACATTACAATATCATGTAAGAAAAATAAATAAAAATTAATTTAAAACTAACAAACAAACAATTTAATTAAAATAAATATATATTAAATCATACATACATAACAAAGTAAGGATGGGTGTGAAAAGTGCTTCTTAAATCGTTATTTTGTTGATTCCTTTCAAAACAACAAGTATATTTTAAACTGATTAAAAAACTATGTAAAATATTGTCTTTTGCTTTTGTTCTTTTTATTCTTGTTTTGGTTTTAAATTTTCTTTTTTCTTCACACATTGTTATTAATGGTATTGTCTTTGTTTTACTGGTTTTTTGGGGGGTTGCATATATATTTGTTAACTTTGATGATGTTAAATATTTCCTTGGAGATGGCGGTGTTGCTGGTGTGATGGTGGTATGTGATGGTGACAAAGAAAGTAAATTTCCTTAATATCTTTGGTTCCTGGCAAAGATGCATAATAATGGTTTATAATGGGACCACCTTAAAATGCATGAGTGGGACCACCTTGTAATGATATATAGTGAAACCACCTTATGATGCTTTTCAGTGGGACTGCTTTATAATGTTAGACCACCTTATCATGCTGCATAGAATGATGTTCTTATAATGCTAAATGGTGGTATCACCTTGTAATATATTAGAACTACCTTGCTTAATTCTGATAAAAGTGCTGTGAATTAATTTACTTTCTTGGCTTTGAGTTTTGATGGTTTTATACAAACTTATTTTCTAATTGGTAAATAAATTCTTGGACAGTTCTTTGGATTTTTGAATTTGTGCTTTTGAGCAAGCTTGAAAACCGTGAACATTGGTACAACAATAAATATTGTGAAATCACAGTATAAAAAATAATTTGTGCCTTCATGTATATTAATTTGCTTGTTTTTAATTGTTGTTTAATTGTTGTTTTTTCCAGATGGACCATTCAGTGGTCAGGTAACAGTATCTACTTCCCAGTCTAATCAAATTGTTGAAGATAACACCATGTTGAACATCACATGCTCAGCTGACTGCTACCCTCCATGTAGCTTCACATGGACTGGTCCACAAGATTTTTCTCAGTCTGGTGCTCAGCTGTCACACATTGTGGACAAGAACAATGGAGGGAATTACATTTGTACTGCATCTAATCAATTGAACTTGGGGAAATCAGCAACAGCTAGTGTTACAGTCACTGTGATGCGTGAGTATTCTAGTAACACTGGTCATTAATTTGCAGAACTTATGTGATAGCTAAAATCATCAGTTTGTTGGAATACCTTTTAGTACATAAATTGAAAAAGTTAAATATTTTGTTATTGCTAATCCTCCTAAATGGAATGCCCTATCATCATTGGGTTTTCATTGAAAATCATCTTATGGTGCTGAGATGGTCATGTTGAAAGTCTTGTTACTTCTCCTTCTTGATGGGAAGTCATAGGAAAATAAGGGTTTCAACTAGAAGACTTCTTACTATGTCTAGTTGGTATTAAATGAAAATTTTGCCATTTATACATCAAATTTGGCTACAATAGCAGCCATTATGAAAATCTTGTTATCACAACTAAACCTAAATTGAAAATCATATCATAGGTTTTCACCTGTATACTAATTATGATATTTTGTTGGTTTAACAGGATTGAAGCCAGCTGGATTTGGATCTAGTGAAAACATTAAATATAATGATGTGAATGAACTGTTTATTTATAATGCATATGAATGATCAATGAATCTGACACCTTACTTGTGTGCATAAAGTCTAACACTGGATGTAACAAAATGATGCACAGAAAGTTGAACAGTGGATATGAGAAATGACGTCATTCCCAATGAAATAAACACTAATGATCCTGTATATTAGCAGATAGGATCTGTCTATGGAACAATCACCAAGTACAATTAATATATGCAGTTATAACTTTGGTTGACATGTGGATCTGTAGCCATCATATGATTAAAGCATGAATTTATAAACAAATAATATGTGGTTCATCAACAAGTGTAATGGGTGTATAGTTGACTTTCACTTTTATAGTGACATTACATTTAATTTTCACACATATTGTGATACTGAATTAGATTTTCACACCTGTAGTGATATTGAATTAAATTGATGTAAAATGGAACATATCATGTTATCTTGGCATCCAGACAATGATATTGAACTATTTCAAATTCCATAGCCCCTGCATAGTGAAGGAGGAATGGCCTCATGAATTCTGCTTCTTCTGGCCTGCTAAAGGATTCCTTGAAAGCCTCCTTGTCTTAAACGCCTGCTGGTCCTAAACCTTTGGCTATTCATGCTGAGAAAACAGACCCATCCTTCATTCCAAAACTTCCATTGACCAAAACATCCTCAAGAGTGCAGAAATTTTGTCAATATCAAATTATCCACGGACAAGTAAATTAAAAAGTTTGCTTGTCCATATAAAAGTCCCACTTGTCCCAAGTTTCACAGTTAAAAATAACTGGAAGACAGGTTAAAATGTATACTTTTATTAAACTGCACCATTTAAAGCTTGCAGTATGATCTGTGATGTGTCAGATATACTGGATAATAATAATAATAATCATAATAATAATAATACTTTATTTATAGAGGGTGAGTCATTAGTCAAGGACTATTCTTCTTAAGGCCCTCTTAAGGTGAGTATAACAATGTGCATTATATGAAAGATAACAATAATTACTGTTTATTTTAACATGTTTAGTATTAAAATACTAAATTCCATTATCTATTAAAAACACATACATGATCATGATGTCTCTTCCTTAATAGTGTAATATTTTCAGCAGATTTTACATGTAGTGGAAGCTTGTTCAATACAAAAACTGCCTTGCGAAAATCTATCCTTTCATATAGCAACAGGGAGGGTGAATCCTACAAACTTTAGAAGGTTCCAAATCGTAAACTAAGGCCTTCATCGAAACGAAGAAAAAAATCTTCAAAAAAATCAAGTCACAATAACTAACTGGGAAGGGAACCCTTGACGTTGTTAGTGCTGTGTTGAGTCGATTTTTGAAGATTTTTTTCTTCGTTTTGATGAAGGCCTTAGTTTACGTGACAAACCCAACTTGTCGTCTCGCCCACCCTGCTGCTATTAATTAAATCATCGCTATATCAATAATGGCAAATATCGGAGAAGCTCATTCCACTAGACTACCTCAAGAGCGACTAGAAGCAATCAAAAAATTTCTTCCTTTTCGTGATTCTGTAAGACAAAAACTTCAAGAATGTCAGCAAGCACAGGTTGAATTTGCTACAGGTACAGAACAGTTATTTAAACCCGTAACAACAGCTACTGAAAAAGTTGCAGTGACTACTGAAAGAGCTATATGGGGACATATTAAGGATGAGGAGGAGAGGAAGAAGGGTATTCTTCCTGTATTAAAACAAACCACTGAGCAGACTGAAAAAATAGCGAGAACTAAAAAAACAAAAAGATTTTATGAGAACTTCCAACTGATATAGCTGCAGCTCAGCTTCCACCCGTCATCAAAGAAATACTTGAAGGTATTGGTAAAATTTGTACAGAATTTGCCAACGTGAAAAAAGAACTTGCATCTAAACCAGTAAAAGAAAATATTGGACTGATTGCAAAATTTAGGGAGGATTTTGTCAAAGGTATTAGAAATACTAAAAAAGAAAATTTATCTGAAAAAATATTAATTAGTATATTTAATAAATCGAGTATCTTAAAACCCGGTTTTGAAAAAGTAAATGATGATAATCTTATTAAATGGATATATTGCATATATAAAAACAAAAAACAGGCCAGAGATGATGATTTAGATAACAGAGGTCTTTTTTAAGAAATACAGAGACTTGTGAGAGAGAGAGAGTGTGAAACAAATAGAACAACAACAACTCTCCCAGTAGGAACCTTCATATCAACTTCCTCCACCTCTGCAACAGATAGAACAACAATCTTCTTCACCGCAGCAAAAACCTTCTCCCCTGCAGCGATTATATACCCGACAACATACTACATTGAGGGAGTCAATGGAGAAGTTTAAAAGAGAAAGGGAACAGATGTTGGCAGGAAAGGATGATGATGATCCTCCGAGTGCTGTAGGAAGTGGTTTCCTGACTACATCAGGAGGAAATAATTTTGCTTGTCCTGATAATATCCTCAATGACATGTCACTGTTAGAAGTTCTCATAGGGCAAAAACGAGCTGGGAATACCTCACCAGAAATAATTAATGAAGCAGCTGATATCTGTCGACAATTATTTCAAGACGGTATCATGGACATTTATGTTTACCGAGAACTTATTGATGAGATTGTTGGTGACTATTACAGTGACTAGTTGTTAGATAAATGAATAATTAAATAAAAATGATCATACAGAATTCTCATCATAGACCAGTTATGGTCAGGGTGGTAAATTCACGATTACCATTATGCAGAATGATTTACGGAAATGGATTCGGTGAGGTTGTTCGGGGTTTACTCAAGAGGATGGCCCCTAAAGCAATGCCAATTGCAAAACAATTATTGATGAAAGCAATGGATATTATTCATGATAAAGCTCCTGGTGCTATTGGTAACATTGCCAGTAAAGCATTCTTGGCAATCAAGGACAGACTAGCACGATTAATACGTAAACCACCACCACCAGTGAAATTACCCGGTACTGAAGTTATACCCGCAAATGTCAGTAAAGTAATAAATCAAGCCGCAAATCAAAACCTAGCAACGCTGATAAATCAAGGGGCTGAACAAATAAATACGTCTGATATTAGGAAGTGGTCTTCGTTTTAGATGATAACAAATTATAATAAAATGTTTAAATGTGAATCCGACCCAGCGTTTGACATGAATTAACCAGTTCTTAAAAATGAATCAGTGCCTGATTTTCAGTATTATTCTTATGACACACAAGATCCAAATTAGCGAGGACGAATTGAATTATGGGTTCAAGATACAAGTAGATATTTCTTACCCGCTGAAGCATTTATTGAAGTAGCAGGTGAAATTATAAAAACAGATGATACAGCATATGGAGATGGTGTTAAAGTCGGTTATGTCAATAACGGAATTATGGCCTTGTTTGAAAATGCGCATATATGGTTGACAGAAATAAAATTGAGTCAGTTGAACACAATGTTGATGTGGCTACAACAATAATAGGTTTGGCAAGATATTCCAATGATTATACAAGATCAACTGGTCCATCAGTGATGTTTGCTAAGGACACTTCCGATTTTCCTAACAATGATCAGTTCGACCAAGAAATAATGCCAACAATGCTGATGCTGATGTATGGCCGATGGTCCATGGTGCTAATACAGAATTTAATTTAGGATTTGCAATGCATAAATTAATGTTGAGTGGTGATCGTAGAAAATTTTCTTGTACAATTCCGCTGTCGCATATATTTGGATTTTGTAGAGAGGTTAGAAAAGTAATTTTTGGAGCAAAACACACAGTTGTGCTTTTTAGAAAATCTGATGATAATGATGCTTTATGGCGACCCATAGGTGACGCTGGTGAAGTAGTGCTGACAAAACTTTCATTGTGGATGCCGGTAATGACTCCGGCAATTGCTGAAGAACAGCGACTACTTTCTTTTATGAATCAGATTGGTAAATTGTTGTTATTATGGCTTACAGTAACCACAGATAATGCTCAAAGTAATATTAATGTTTTATTTACATGGTATATACCATCACAGGAGGGGTTTCTGCACAGCGACATATTTTCATTGCTCTTCAAGTTGTTACATGAATAAACTCATAAACACGGAGTCATATGATATTCGACAAACTTGGTGTCTCTGAAATTTCCTTAAGAATAAATGGACATCAAGAACCATCTGAGAATATACTGTTAGATTTTACTAATAATCATGTTGCTCGTGTATATCATCGTTTGACAAAATATCTGGTGTGTGATATAAATATCGATACTGGCTTGCAAATATCACAATTGGATTTTATGACATATTATCCAATCTATTACTTTTTCACTTGAGCATCATGATTTAACTAGACAATCTGTCGTTGATGTACACTTTCGAGCTCACTTGACAAGAGGAGCTATAGCTGATTACAGAGCAATTGCTGTTATACTCAGCAATAAAGCAATGCTACTTGAGGGTGTTGGTGGCGAATAAGAGTTACTGATGCACCAGTGGAAAACATGTAGACAATTAGACCAACTGTGTTTATTATAAAAATGTCATATAGTCATGTTAATGTCACTCTGACTCCTGGTCAGGCAAAAAAATTAATCAAAAAGCGAGAGCGCAACTGGGGTAATGATAACACTAGCATGGGATCGAATTGCTAATGGTGGTCCAAACAAGTTGTCGTTGACTAAAACTCAACTAAAACATTTCAATAAAGCGATGCAAGCAAAAAACGGAGTTCAACTTGATTTCACTCCAAGAGCTATCAGCGACATGATTAAAACGCAGTGGTATATTTCCACTTCTAACAGCAATACTAGCGCTGATAGCTGCTGCTGCCCCAGCTGTCACAAAAGCAGCCGCGTTAGGTGCCGTTGGAACAGCTGCAGGAATGGCATTAAAGAAAGCAACTGGGCGGGGATATAAAAAAAAAAGGAGCAGGTCTAAGACTTCCAGGAACTCTGCCCTCATGGTATGGATACAGCCTAAGACTTCCAGGAACTCCACCCTCATGGTATCCCAAATGCCATTGAAAACACAGTGTTTCGCCGATGTCAGATTTTGATTTGCTCGATGCCGCTAAACAATTAAATATAAAACAATTTCAGAGGTGTTTTTATGAGAGATCAGTTACTGTGTGAACCGAATAATCCAGAAACTGGACTTATTAATCTCGATAGCAGCAATGGTCCAGGAACTCACTGGGTTGCTTACGCGATATATCCACATGGAATTGTTTATTTCGATTTGTATGGGTTAGCACTGCCAGTTGAATTCCTAGAATACGTACATAGAGTACGAAGTACTCCTGCTCCCATTCCAGTCTGGTGTTCAATGCTACCAACACAAACATTAACCGATCCACCAATATGTGGCCGTGAAGTAATTAATGTAATTAATGACGCATTATCAAAATCAACCAAACCACCTCACAAAGTCATGCACGAGTATACCATGGATAAATTAAATAATCCCTAAAGAAAAATGGTTGATATTTATGGAAGAACTCTCAGCACGAGTAAAAGTAAAAACCGCGATGATGTGGATTTATCAAAATATGCGACCAAAGATGAAATTGACAATCTTTTAACCCTCGCCAGAATAGACCCAGATGAGGTTGTTTTTTTTCAAGACCAATACGGAAAACTAAAAACCAGCGATATCAGATGGCATGACATAGTTCGCAGTATTCTTGGAGCTACCCCGGGTAATATTCCCGTGTTCACTGACAGCGGAAAAATCAGAGACCCAAGTATGTCAGTTGTCGGCATCAAAGATGAAATTGCAAAAAATGTTGCTAATCGCTTAAAAAATACCGGTGACACAATGACGGGTGAACTCAACATGAATGGAAATAAAATAGTGGTGTTAGCGGATCCAACATCCGATGAAGATGCTGCAATGAAAAGATATGTTGACGCTGGCTACAACCTCGTTGACTTTAAATTATCAGTGCTGCAGGATGAATATGACGTTCACTTAAATGCGTTTACAAATCTCCGTAGAAACTTTAGAAAAATTAATGAAACCACAGAAGAATTCTTTGGTACCCCATTGACCGTTGACGCAAAACTTTCTGATATCAAAACTAACATTGACACAATCAAGAAAACACAAGAAGATATCGTAAGTGGAATTCCTGAAATCGTTAATAAAATTAATCTGATTGAAATCCCACCTGGAGTTACCCCCGGGCATATTACCAATATCGTATACACGGTGTCATCTGGATTCGCAACATGGTCAAAACAAAATAATACTATCAAATATACCGTAACTATCACTGGTGTGTATAGACTGTCTGTGTTCAGTGCTGCAAAATTTGAGACATTTACAACGTATCCCTGGTGACATTCCACCAACAAGTTTTCCGTGGTTGTGACTATCATATTAATTAGTGGAACCGAAGAAACGTTTATACTGGAAGCAGCCGACAAGAAATTAACCACAATATCTTACTGGTGGTGTTTGGAATGTGTAGCTGAAACGCCTCAGTTGTTTACTGTGTAAAATATAATAATGTCAACGACAACATCGATCAGAGTTAAAAACCATCATCAACAAATACACAACAAAAGTTGAAAAATATAAGCAACGAGCAGTTATTCTTGACGTTGCAGTATACTTAGTATCCGCGTTAGTTTGCTCATTTTTATCTGGAGACTGTCACTATTCCTGTTGTTTGGACCCAAGTTTTAGCCCTACTCAACTGATACAAGTTCAGCCCTTTAGCCAGAACCTCAGTGAAGCTGCTCTCATATATGCCATGTTTTCTGGTTTCTCTAGCTTCACTATACAGGGTTAGCTAGTTGCATCTCCCTACAGTGGACCTGGATTATCTCAGATCAGATGGTTCTGTGGTCCTAATCACGTGACCAGGCCTCATAACTAAAGACCGGTTACAAAAGTGATTGATTTCCTCTACTGATACCTCATTTGAGGCAGAGACACAAGTCCTGGTCCATGCTCTTCAGCATTCCTTGAAAGATGAGGAAAAGTCATGGAACCTCTTCTGATTGATGTCAATAATGGGGATATAACCTCTAAGTCTTAGTGACAAGGCAGAAGTGGGTGAAGTACTTGGCATATATTCAGTTGTGTGAAGACCAGATATGTCTCATAAAAATTTCAGCACATGAGATTCAACTCGTATCAGTGAGACTTCCTTCAGAATACTGAGAAGGTTAGCATTATTTTTTTTCTCATTTTCATGTTACATAAAAGTTTTTGGATAAACATGTATGAACTGAAGAAAGCTGGCCCACACTGTGAGAATAGGCTTGACCAGTAGTTAAAATTGTTCAGTTACTTCAAAAAAATCCTGAAATTTAAGATAAAGACGAAATACATTTATTGGCTATTTATTTAAGTAACTTAGACTACCAGTGATAGTATATTTGATCTTTTCTGATGGATGTTTGCTTCTAATTCCTGATATCTACCTCTTTTCAGATGGTCCAGGAAACAGCATTAATCTGGGATCTAATCCTCCAGCCATCATTGTTAACCTTCATCAAAGAGCTCAAGATATTACCTGCAAAGCCACCTGTAATCCCACATGTGACTATCGCTGGTATCACAACAGGACCTTGTACAGCAGTGGTGCTACCTTATCTCTTGGTGTAGTAGAAAATAAGACTTCAGGAGGAAACTACACCTGCCAAGCCTATAATAAAGTCCTTGGTTTAGATCGGTCTTCCAGCATATCAGTCAACATAAATATATATTGTAAGTTAATAAACAGTTTCAACTTAGGCTCTTCTCCCCATTAGGTTAGTTGAGGTTATACCATGGCCTTTGTCTGCATATACCAATGAAAAGTATAATTCTAACAGATTTTAATCAAACTTTGCCATTGGTCTTCCAGTACATCAATCAACATAAATGTTTATTGTAAGTTGATGGAAAGTTTCATTTTTGGCTCTTCTGATCATTAGGTTAGTTGAGGCTATGCCATGGCCTTTGGCTCTTATGTCAACACATGCCTATGAACAGTATAATTCTAACACTGCTCAGATTTTAATCAAACATGGCCTATGGAATTTTATCCAAAATATCTTGGACATGTTCATTAACCCCAAGTTTTTAAAAATCCTGCACCAGAGATATATTTTGAACACAAGAACGTGTACAGTCATATATTACTAAAACTTAATCTCTCATTGACATAACAGAGGTGTTGGATAGCCATTGTGCAGCATTGAGATGTAGGTCTAAGGTCCTAAACTAAGTAGCAGGAAAAGCAAACAACAACAGGTTTTGTAATATTCAACAAATAATATGCATCCTATTAATACAAAGTGAAAATTTAAAAAGAACTTACATTATTATGAATTAAATCCCTAATAGTCTTAAAAGTTGTATCACAAGTTCAGAAGCATAGGGCGTTCTGAATGAATTCCATTATTGGATGTGCTTATGTGCTATTAGTCTTAGATGAGCTGGCGTGCCAACAGCCTTGATGTATCACAGTGATATAATCCAGAATGTCCTTGAATTTATAATCCCCAAATTATGATTTGGTCCAAATATCATAGAGCACTTTGTAATTATGATGAATACGTTTTAAATAAATTCCTTTCAAATTATATCTTGACACAACTAAATCTTTTTTTACTTCAAATTTATATATTAAAGATCTATGACACAATTATATGACCATTTTCCCATCCTTTTCGTAAACATGTTCTCTTCTAGAACAGTTTATGACTAGACCTCACAGATCAATTAGCAACTTACACAGGTAGCCTTCTAGAATGTTATAAAGCCAAATATCCATGTCAGGTCTGTATTTGGTCATCAAAACTTCTGGTTGAGGATACATGTCAGTATTTTCTTCCATGTGAAGTGTTCTTGAATGCCCTAAGGAAAACTTGTTTGCAACAATGCTGAAATTGGCAAAGATAACAAAGTTGGATTTGTTAGAAACATCATGGTGTTTTTCAACAATTATAGGTTACTGCATTTGTATGGGAAAATAAGAACAAGTTTTTCGAATGGAAATACTGCATGACCTTGGGACAAAATGAGTTCATATTTTCCCATACAGATGCAGTGACCTTTTTATTATATACTAATTTTTAAAATTCTACCTAATGCTTAATTATATTAACAAAATACACTACACAAAACAAAGTAACTGAATGTATGCCACATACCAAACTAAATACACAAGCACATATTCATCATTACACAACAACAACATTATTACTGCGCACATAACTCTGTCCAGATAAATTTGAACTTAGTCGCATGCTCAACATAACTTTCAAAATTCACAATTCCACTCTCATACATATTTGGAGTTTGCAAAGATGTTTGTAAAGATTATTTCAAGGCAGAACTCATAGTCACATTGATTTGTAAAAGCCACAACAACAATGATTCAATTTTTTTGTGATGTTATTTCCCTGTCAAAGGTAACATTTTCATCCAAACTTATGCTTAGGTGCCTTCAATGCCTTCAGTGACTCCTTTATGCCCATAGATGAACATTTGATGGCATTTATCAGGCCTTGAGGAACATGTACACTTTAATCCATAGCAGTGACCACAGACTCAACAACAAGCTCTGTTTGACGAGAATTATCATGGCAAGTAAGCACCCAATAAAGGATAAGCATACTATGGCAGCTGTTTGTGGCATTTCAAGACATGTCTAATTAATATTTTCACCACTGGCATTGACTGAGGTCTCCTAAGGTTAAACAGTCACCAGTACCCAAATAATGACATTTTGCTTGACTTAAGAAAAAAAATCAAGCTGCTCTGCTGTTAGAATACTTGGACCAAGACCAAACCATTGACACAGGCTTGCAGATTTCACAACAAGACTTTACTGTGGCCCCTTTGCCTTAGCATCTAGACCAGGATAAGCAGTCCATGATAGGCATATACTTAATCTGCCTGCTCTCCCAGCAAAGCAGAGGAAATAACTGATGGCATGGCGAATGGCTGACTTGTTTTCAGTGAAGGAGGGGATGGCGTTAAGGCACTGAAACCTCACATATTAAAGTCACATGTGGCAGGATCGTACTTGTTCACTGTAACCAGAACCAGATGCAGGTGGGGTACAGTGAGAATGTTTATAAATTCATATCGGGTAATTGTTTTCCAGTAGCATGTCTTTTTGACCACAATATTTCAATAACTTTCACACTCATTTAGTATCATGGTCATTGGTCACTAGCAATGATATTTAGTTCAAATTATTCAACATCAATCCAGATGGGTGCTTAAATGTCTTTGGCGTTTGTGTTTAAGATTAGATTTAACATTACATATAAGTGTTGGATTCTGACTGCTGTGATGTGGTTGCAGAATTTTGTTTATGGAGTTGTAGATTGGATGACCAGTGCATAGCTGCCAACCCTCAAGATTTTGGCATGAATTTCACGACTTTTTCAGCGATTCACAAATTCATGTCACAAGCAAAAAATTCGCGAATTCTCCAATTCTCAGTTATTTTAAATCTTTAATAAAATAACTGATTTCTCATTAAGCGCTAGTCGTGATATTGGCAGTTGCCGAAACAGTCTGGTACCGCTGGTCGCGATATTAGTAGAACTATAGCAGATTGGTACAGTTGGCCCAGTATCAAGTATTTTAGCCTATTTTAATCTATATGTAGAAGAGTAGTTTTACAAATGCTTTTAAGAGCAACTAGGGCCTAACCTGAGTTTTGCTCAGCGCATGCGTCACCAATACAGATTTGAATTACCGTTCAGCATTGCATGTAAGATCTTGAAAATGGCTTTACCACCAAGGAAAAAGAAATGTATTGCTCAAAACGTGAAGTTTAATTTGGAATATACTAAAAATTGGTTATGCATTCTGCCATTAAACATCATGCTTTTTGCATACAGTGTGCCACAAATTTTAGTATTGGGCATGGTGGCAGAGACGGTGTGAGGAAGAACTTCAGTTGCAAAAAAACACGTAGAAGTTGGGGAAAATTAAGAATTCGCAGTATCAGCTCTGGAATATTTTAAGCAATTGATGGAAGACCTGCAAGCTAGCAATGCTGAAGCATTATTTGTGAGTTTTCTTGTTGAACACAATCTACCTTTATCAGCTGAAGACCATGCTAAACATTTGTTCCGACAAATGTTCCTGGACTCAAAGATCGCTTCCAAATTTTCCTGTGAAAGAACCAAAAGTGCTGCAGCTCTGTGCATTCGTTACAGCAACAGAGACAGTGAAAGAGTATTTTCTCTTGTGAAAAAATAAGACAGACTTTAGGGCCTCCTTAGGTGCAGAAAATTTGTCAGCAATTTTAGTCACTAAGATCAACTAGCAGGCAAGAAGTGTGAACTGTTTTGAAAACAAATTTATGATCAAGCAGTTGAGGAAGTTCAAGTATGCCACAGAGTCATGTCTTGATAAATAACCACAAGAACAAGTGAAGTTACCATAATACATAGAAATGCAGATATTTTTCTGCATATATGTAGTGTTTTAGTTTTATATTGCGATCTTGATATAGTGTAGTATTGACGGTCAGAGTGGATGGAGTTATTGTCATGGTATTTTTCACTAATTCATGTCCAAATTCACTAATTGTTATCCCTATTTTCATTAATTGTGAGCCTGGAAGGTTGGCAGCTATGCCAGTGATGCCAACATCAAGAATAGATTTGTTCAGCTTGTCCATGAATATCTGTTTCAAAATTATAACTTTAAAAGAACCATAAATACTCTAAGATTATAATCTTGTATAAGGCCAAGTAGAAATCAACTATTGGAACCACCCTGATGTTCCAATACCAACTTGAAGCCAGCTTTGAGTGATTGCATTAACACATGAAAATAATGTGGTAATTGACTGCAACACCAGGATTGTCTCACAATTAGTTCACTGACAAATCCAACCCAATTGCAAAAAGACTAGACCTGAGCCTGAATAAGAGACATCATATCTTATCCCTTTTCAGAATTTTGTTTATTTGGGGAGTAATTTTCTAACCAGTCAAGGACCAGACCATGTTCCCAACAGAATCTCACATGCTTTCTCACTTGGCAAGACTGAATGTGAGGATATTGTTGTTTGTTTGTGCCTGCCTGTCTCACCTGTTGATGCTAGTTGAAGCAGCAGTTCCTTTAGGGAGGCTTCATATGCATTCCTTCCAGTTCATGCTTCTAGTGAACTGGAGACAAAATGGGACATCATATCTATCCCAATCCCCTCATCATCTGATTTGGTGGAAAACTTTCGGACAGGATTCAGACAGAAGTTCTGATTAATGCTTCAGAACATCACTTCTTCCAAACTGATACTTCAGATTCAGACTGAGGGAGTTATCTAAATCCAAATTGCACTCATGTGGTATTGGGAATAAACTTCCATCTACGTCAACAGTCTATAAATTTGGGCTGTTCTAGAACTTCAGGGAACGATTGGCCATCTAAGGCATTATCCCATCATAGTTGCTGCAGACAATATGTCAGTCATAGTGTACCTCCAATGTCAAGATTGGGTTGGTGGGCCTTTCATGCCCCTTCTCACTCTCTGGAATTTTGGAACATTGTGCAGTAGACAGTTTCAGGGCACATTACTCTAAGAGTCTGCCACATTCCCAGCAAAGGGAATGTTCTGGCTGAGAAATTGTCCAGACGGTGAGCAACTCTAATGGAATATCTCAGCACCAGTCAATAGCAAAGACACTTTTTCATCTGTGGGGAAGGCCATTGTTAGATCTGTGCACAAAGAAGCTGAACAATGTGCTTTCTCCAGTTCCAGACCTGAAGGCATAGGCAGAAGATGCTTTTGGTCAGATGTGGATTGATTATGCCTTTCTATTTCCTCCTTAAGACCCATCCCTTATATTCTTCAAAGTCAGGACTTCATGTGTTTGCTGGTCCTAATATCCCCTCCATGGCCCCACATATAATGGTTTAATGATCTCAGCATGTTGGTTGATGATCTCAGAAGAGTGATCAGCACCTTTTTATATCCTTCACCTTTATGGCTGCTCATACCAAACAATCTATCTGCCAAGAACAGTTTTCAGAAAGGCTTGTGAAATACATCATTTATGTTATTATACTAGGTCTTAAAATATGTAACAGAAAGAAGTGAAGTTAACAATTTAAGTAAAATAGCAACCAGTTTATATCTCTGCAACACAAAGTGAAAATTAAAGAGGCACCTAGTTTCCTGAATTAAGTCCCAAATAATCTAAAATGTCCTTTCACAAGTCCAACAATGTAGAATGTGCTGATTGAATTATAATAATCTTGAATGTCCTGATGTACCACAGCAATGCAATCCAAAATGTCTTTGAGTTCATAATAATTCCAAAGTAATGCATATCGAAAGTCAATGAGCACTTAGTAATTCCAGTGAATAATTTAAATAAATAATTCCTCTCGAACTATATATAAACACAGCTGTAAATTTTGATCATAAAGGATTCCCAATGTGTGATGTATAATAGGAGTGAATTATTTGTTTATCAAAACACCATTTAAACACATTTTCACTTGACTTGGATATGAAACTCCAATCTAATAGTAAACAAGTCTGTGCCTAGAATGTTCTAAACCAAAAATGCTATGTAAACAGTTTATTTACAACTTATATTCATAGACAAAAGTTAGCTATATAAAGATCCAGTTTAAAAATGATTTTTATCTTAAGTACAAACTACAATCATGAACAAAAATTAACAGCACAATTTCAGTATACTTAGCACTTAGGCTAGAAGTCAATTTGCCTATGGTCCCAACCCAGATCTTTCAGAACTGACTAGGTTGTTTGAGTTCAGAGACAAGTCCTTCACCTATTTATTGCTATGGTGGAGCCTCTCTGTGATATTTGGGTGCTACCTGAACAGCCTTATGAACCTTTGAGTGAAACTTCTTTTAAAAGCAGTTTTCCTCTCTCTTGCATCACCAAGAACAAGGAGTAATGTTCATGCTTTGTCAGAGGGTTAGAGTTAGGGTTGGAAAATGGTCCCTATATGATTAAATGTTAATGATTCCATAGAATTCCTGGACCAGCAGGAGTACCAAAACCAGTAATTGTGAAATCCTTGAATTCTGAGGCCAAAATAGCCATCATGAAGGACAAAAGGAAACTGAAAAAGAAATATTCCATAAGAATGACTGAAGATGTCTCCCAACTAAACATGGATCTCATTAACAAGCTCTCTAATAATTCAAAAATAGAATATGCCTGGTACTTTAATTGTGGGGTCTATGCCGAGACAAAGTCAGGGAGAAGACTCAAATTTGACCTTTTTGATGACAATGATGCAGTGATTAATTCCAACTCATAGATCATGCATGATTAAACAGTATCATTAGACTTTTTGCTCTTCTCCAGGTATCAACATTTCAAAGAATTGTGATCTTTGTATATTTTTCTGTATTTTGTGATGGTTGTGCTTTGATTTTTATATGCCTTTTCTATACCTTGTGCAAACAACACTTCATAAGTATTATAAATATCAAGGTATGTTTTAAAATATCAAAATACAAACTATTATTATAAATGAAACAAATACATAATTAATAATAAATTGTAACATATTCAAACAAGATATGCTTTATTAAGCCAGCACTGAGGTTTCAGATTTATTTTTTTACATATTTTTCAAATATTTGTTCTCATTTTTTCATTCATTTAGTTAAGCAAAATGCTTGCTTGTGTTTTTATTCCAAATTCTTATTTATCCAGCACCTTCATATTTGGGGGGAAGTGGGGGGAGGTAGATAATTGCTTTAACAACTACTCTTGGTACAAGTAAAGGTCTTCATTAGTCCACTAAATCTTTGCTAGTCTTGGTGATTTAACGTGTAACTAGAAAATAGGAGTAGTAGTTCACCTGTGACTGAGTAACATGACTATTATTACTAAGTACATGTATTTGATTGCCTTAATGTCACTCTATCTACTCATATATATATATATATGGATTGGCATTAAGGCAGATAATCTTCCTTACAGTTATTTTTGTATCTGTATCGGTATGCTTTGGGATACAAAAGGTTCTACCGTGACTCATACTCACATTGTTTTATAGTATATGTTTGAATCCAACAATAATGTGTATGGTATGTTAATGGTCATACATACTGGGATTCTCACCTTTCAGATTATCATAGCAAATCGTTATACTTCTTTAGGTTTACTTTATTTTATTGTATATTTGTGTGTGTGTGTGTGTGTATTTTGAATACTGTAGTGAGTACCTGTCTAGAGAGTTCTCGGCATTTATTAAACCATTGATGTTTTTTGTAATCTAAATGTAATGTTCTTAATCTATGTGTGGTATTTTACACCACTTAACCTTTTGTTCACAAAATGTGGTGCAGATTTAGCATGATGAAGTTTTACTTTTATAGTGAAAATGGATAGCACAAACATACAAATGCTATTTGCCAACTGTTGGGAACATGGAAACTGTAAAGTGTAAGGATGTTTTTGGTTATCTTAGAAACATCATTGTAATATATATTGCTTGCAAGAGGCACTTTTTACGTAGGATAGAGTTTTAGAGCACAGTGGGGTTATGTATGCATTGTAAATTGTTACAGATCAACTCTAGGAGTTTGTATTCTTTTCAATAACTACTTTGATTATGATATAAAGAACGCAAAAAGGATACTGATGGTAATTTGATTGCATTAGATATTCTAATTGGTGAAATGAACTTCATTTTAATATATATGGGCCAAATAATGATTGACCAGAAGTTTACAATAATATAAATGATATTATATATGAATATGAAAATGAGTCAATTATTATATATGGGGACTTTAACTTGGTACAAGATCCAGAATTAGATTCTTATAATTATAGAAATGTAAATAAACCTAATGCTATCAATGCATTATTATGCTTAAAAGAAACTTTTGGTCTCATGGATTCATTTAGAGAGTTAAATGCATGATTAAAGAGATATATATAGAGAAGAAAAAGTCCTCCAAAACAAGCAAGATTGGATTTCTTTCTTGTGTCAGAATCTCTTATGCCAAGTGTAGGAAAAGTGACGATTGAACCCAAGTTATAGGTCTGATCACTCCATGGTAAAATGATTTTTAATTCAAATAATTTCATCAGAGTTAAAGTTTTATGAAATTTAATAACAATTTACTGTTGATTAAAACTATATTGATGAAATAAAAAATTGCATATAAAGAATAAAATTACAATATGCTGCAACTGATTGTAATGGAAATATTGACAATGTGTTGAATTCCGATCTAAGTCCGACTATATCAGATTCATTATTTCTAGATATTTTGCTGATGGAAATGCATGGAAAACCTATTTCATATGCTTCATATAAATATAAATGTAAATTAAAACAGGAAATAAAACTTTTGCAGCAAAGTCCATAGAGAATAGTTCCATGGGAACTTATGATTCAGAAATATTTCCATACAGAAATTTCTCATGGATTTCATATGGGATATTTATGGAATCTGTATGGAAGAGATATGGACTGAAAAACTTAAGGAATCAGACAGTTTATTTCATATCAGTTCCATAAGTACTTCACAGCAAGTGAAAATTCCATATGGAATAAAGTTGCAAATTTTATGCATAATCACTTTTTAACATATAGAAAGCAGGCTCATGTATTATAGCATCATAGAAAATACTCTCTGAAGAATTAATAACCTAATCTATATGATTTAAATAGGAATATTGGTGGAAGTTAGAGTTCATGTATATGTCAGTGTAGCTGATGTGGAAGGATGAATATATACTCATATAAATTTGAAGAAACACATGTATGTCAGTTTTCTTTAATTTATTTCCACATCTGTTTAAAAACAAAGACATGACCAAAAAAGTAGAGAAAATGTAAACATGATCAGAAAATTAATATCTGGTAGTACAAGCATAGATGAACTTTTGGACTTAGAAAATTTGGTGCAAGGTGGATTTTGGGCTTGATTTGATGTTTATTCTGAAAAGTTATTTTGTTGGCTTCCTATTAAAATATGCTCTACAAAAATCATACCATAGTGAAAATGTGACTTAAATTTCAGCAAAATCAAACCAAAGTGAAAATGTGACTTAAATTTCAGCAAAATCAATGAACATTTTTTGACATTCACTCAAATGTTCTTTTTCACTAAAATTATGGTATGTTAGGAGATTTCACCAAAATTTATGAAAATATCAGTGAAATTTTGTGATTGAAATTTCACTGAGAGTTTGTTAAAAATTCTTAAAATATAATGATATTTTGTGATTGTAATATCACTGACATTTTAGTAAAAAAATATCAGCAAGATATAATACAATTTATTTTATGTTTCTTGTACAGTTTGAATGATTTTCAGCAGCATTTTTATAATCCATGTTTCTGATAGCTGTAATTGTATTGTTTATTTTGGGAACAAGTATTGGGTTGTTTAAAACAGTAAAAGCCCGAGATCAGATGGTTTCACAGCTGAATTTTTAAAAATCTTTTGGATTGACTTTGGGGAATTTGTGGTGAGAACAATCAGTGAAGCAAATGAAACTGGATCATTTTCAGCTGTTTTGACACAAGTTATTTTAACTCGTATACCAAAGAGGATAAACCTAAGTAATACCTGAGGTACTGGCATCCACTTTCTCTACTTAATGTTGTATACAAACTAGCATCAGGATGTATTTCCAAAACAATTAAGTGAGTACTGAATGAAATAGCGTCTGAGGATCAAACTGGTTTTGTAAAAGGAAGATACATTCATTTTGTGAAATTACAAGAATTGTATATAATATTATGTACATTACAGAAGATTTACAAATTATGACTGTATTACTATTAATTGATTTTGAAAAAGCATTTGTTTCTATTTCATGGAAATTTATTCATAATGTTCTTACTTCTTTCAATTTTGGACCAAGTATAAGGCACTGGACTAAAACTTGTTATTGCAATATCTCATTGGCAGTTTCCCAAAATGGCTTTCTTTCAGAATTGTTCAAATTTCCAGAGGTTGTCAGCAGGGTGATCCAGTATCCCCATATCTCTTCTTATTATGTGCAGAAATATTGTATATACTATTAAAGAATAATAAAAAAAATGAAAGGTATTATTTACTGCCACAGTTTGCAGATGACACTACTTTAATTCTTGATGGCTCTTTTGAATCCTTGGAATCCTGTTGAAGTATTGAACTTCTTTGCAAAGATTTCAGGACTGAAACTGAACATTGCCAAATCAAAAGCAGTTTGGATAAGAAGTAACAAGTACAGTGCAGAAATGATTCATCACAGGTTAAGCTTACAGTGGTTGACTGAATTTACATCACAGGTCATCAAGTTTTATGGTGGATTTGGATAAAATGGTAAAAGTGAATTCTGAAAATAAAACAGAAATGATTAAAACTTGTTTAAAACATTCGGAAAAGTGATCCTTAACACAAATTGGTAAAATAACATATTCTATATTGGCGATATGCTTACAGATCAGGGAACTATGATTGACTTTGAGAGCCTTAAAGCTAGATATGGTCTCAATATGAATTTCCTTGCCTTGCAAGGGATAATTCAGTGTGTTAAGTCCTTGTGCAAAAAGTTACAGTTAGGTAAATCGATACTGGTCAGACCATTTATCCCTTCCCATTCAGAATTGGTATTTCATAACAATAAAGGACGTAAAGACTATTGTAATTTACTTTTTATAAAGGGTGATAAACCAATTAGTAAAAATAAATGGAATGAAGTTTTCAATCAGAATGTGGATTTATGTCCTGACATATATGCTAAAGTTTTTAAAATAACAGGAAACTCAAAATTACAATGGTTTCAATTTCATGTTACTTATATAATTTTTCCAGTGAATTCTTTTCTGTATAAAATAAAAATGTCCAGTACTGATAAATGTACTTTGTGTAAAAATGCCCTAGAAAAAATACTTCCTTTGTTTGGAAATGTAATGTGATAATGAAGCTGTGGAATGAAGTGATCCTTTGGATTTAGAATAAATTGAATATAGATACTGTGCCAAGTGCAAAAACTGTTATATTGGGAGGTACAAGTAGAGATGGAATATTTGAACAGTCTTTTTAGTTTTGCTTTCTTTTAGCCAAATACTATATATATATATATATATATATAATGAAAGGGGATATGCCTAGATTGGATGGTTTGAAAGTTTTTCTTTAAAACCACTATAATCTGGAAAAATTTATTGCAATAAAATCTGAAAGGAAAGAAACATTTATGTTGATTTGGGAACTGTGGAAACCATTATTCTACAGTAACTAGAATGATGTTTTTAATTCAGATACACATTTAATAGCATCATGTTATAGCGTACAGTGTGTCACCTTGATGTTGTATATTTATAATTGTTAAATAAAAAATTGTGTAATACATGAATGTGTGCACATGTGCTTGCATGTGTGTGTATGTTTATTATAGTTTTTTCTTCTACACTATATTTATTGACCCTAGGCTATGTCAGTTGTAAGGTGAAATTGGGATGGTTCCACAACCTAATGGTCAACATATGACCGAGACAATAAAATGAGAAAAAAAAAAGACCCTCCCCCCAAAAAAAACTTCCACTTGACTGACAAATTCAGCAATGCAGTAAGATGTAAGTCTAGCCTATAAGCAGTGCTGCTATTAAGGGGGGGGAACTAATTTTAATTATGTAATACTTTTATCTGCCGTTACTACCTCCATTCCATGCTTTCTGATTTCATTTGCTGTCCAAGTTGAAGAAGGAAGATATTCTGATTGTCAGAAGTGGACTAAAGTGTCAAACTGATCTTGTTGTTTTATGTTTTTTGGTGTTTTTTTTTTTCTAGACTAAGTTTCTAATTGGATTTGAGAATGTCCTTGAAGTGATGACTTACTCTGGGAAAAGTTGTAGCATTGTTGTGATAGCAGATAATAATGTACAGTTCAAATTAGTTTTACACCTCTCTCCCCCCAAAAAACAATTATATTTTTGAGGTAGTTGGGACATTTCCAGATTTAAGATTTAAATTAAATAATTTAAGGAATAGATGGGTTAATCATTTCAGATAAACAAAGCAGAAACTGTTTTAAGGACAAAAGTTGAGGCAAAAAATAATTTTTATCAAGAGGTACAAAAATATAATAAATTATGGAGCAATGCAGTGTCATCTACAAGAGAAACGGTATAATTTTGCATAATGTTTTTCATTCATAAGATTGTTAAAGCAATTCAGACACTTCTTACATTTTTCTTTTTCTTTTTATTAATGCTATAATTTCTAAACAGCTCATGGAATTTTCACTGTAAAAGAAAGATTTTAGGAGATGACTTGGAAATGACGCCTATAATCAAAGAGTCAACAAACTTGTTGCTTGTAGCTAAGAATATCTGTCCAAATTTTATTTTGTCTACAGTTCCTTGTAAATAAGTCATTCTGGAGAGCACAAAACAAACATCAACAGACCCACAGCTACATAAGTCTGTAAAATATCGTAATTAATTAAGAAAATCTAAACATGTTGGCCTTGGGCAATAGATGAAATACGGCTAGCCTACAAGCATTGCAAGTTTGGTGTTTTCTGTTTTTTTCAAATAATTCTGACCTGTAGTCAGCAATGGCCGCCATTACTTAAATTTGAAAAACCTTTAAAGTGACTTTTCATCTGAAAAATTGTGCAGATACATAGGCTGTCATTTCATACATATTCACTGGCAAATACATGTTTTGATAAAATGTTATAGAAAGCATCCCAGTTTGAATCCTTTCACATTATATAAATGAAACCTGTCTACCATCAGATCTGTCTATAAATGAAAAAACTTTCAGACTTATCTAGAAATGAATGCATACAAGAATTTGAGTCACTATTGTTAGAAAGATTCCTAAGTGTGTGTAAATTTATTATTTGACAAGTGATGTTGATGTGCTGGGAAAAATAGATGTAGGTATGAAAATTCGGAAAACCACGAATCATTTATGAAAACGCATACAGTCGACACCATTGTCTGCAGATAATATCCTAGACATCAAGATTTTTTCACTACTTTTTGTTGCTTTTGGCTGTTAGGTAAGTGATCTCAGTCCCACTTGGGCATCATGTTAAATGTAAAATTCATTCAGATTAAAGGCAGTTAGGAATTAACAATGATATTAAATATAGAAAAGCCGAATAAACAATTACTCGCATCATATGCAGTGTACAACCTCTCCCCACCAACACCACGCATACTGCAACCATGAAAGCTCCTATTTGATTGACGTACCACCACCACTATATACAATTGCAGCAGGTTTGGCTGTGATTTGTGGACATTTTAACCCAGTCATTAACAGACAAAATCCACAAAAAGCAAGTAGACATTACTTCCTGATATTCCTATTTTGTTATTCTCTCAGATTGAAATTCCTTTTAGCTGACACTATCTCATACCTTTGTGTGTTATTAGACCTTTTGATAAATACGCAGTATGTGTGTTATTACCAATGAGTCACTATAGTGTAGTAAATACATATACTGTATATGTATGAAAATACTTTCAGATGGAGCTGGAATAGTGAGCCTGTCAGTGCAAGATAGTAACAATGTCAGTGAAAATTCATCAGCCATTTTCCAATGTCAAGTTGACAGCAACCCACTACCCACCATAACATGGAGGAATGAAGGCACCAATACTGTTCTTAAGACTGAGTCTGGAGTTGTACAAAGTCAGTTTAGGATTGAGTCTGCCCAGTGTCAGGATACCAGCAACTATACTTGTTCTGCATATAATGGAATCTGGACACAAACCAATGAGACATTACAATTTTTTGTCAAATGTAAGTAGAATGATGGCATGGTAAAGAAATATCTTTGTTTTGCTTGCATTAGTATATGTTAAGAAATAGGTATAACCTTCTTGTTGGAGATATTTTTAATGTCAGCATCCTTTAGGATTTATAACATAAATAGCCATCCTTCAGATTTTACATTATAGTTCTTGTCAACATCCTTCAGATTTATAGTTCTTGTAAGCATGACTGCTACTGTTGCAAATATTGAAACCAGAGTAATAGATTATAGTAGTGCTCCTGGATTTGTATATGATTCCACCTTTTCCCCAAGATCCACCCACCTCACTGAGTAGATCCCAACCAAAAGTTAGCAGTAAGGAAGATTTATAATCTGATACAACATCCAGTGTTGATCCATTCCTTTATTTTCGTTTTTGATTAGATCATTCTTTTCCTTCCTGTGAGAAATCCCATTATCTGAATTCAAAGACTTGGAATCCGATCTTCTTAGCCAGGTCAGAATGGGTCTAGCTGGGGGCTGGGTAATTTTGTTATTTTTGAATGTGCGCTAAGAATTTGAATAACATGAAATGCATGTGGCACCACACCTACTGCTGGTAGTGAAAAGGTCTGAAATGTAATCAACCAGTAGACTTCATCATTCCAGGCTTGTTACATGATCATGTCATATACCGCTCCGGTCGCCTAGTGGTTAGAGCGTCCGCCTCGGATGCGGGAGGTCGTGGGTTCAATCCCCGACCGAGTCAAACCAAGGACTTACAAAAATGGTACTAACAGCTGCCTTGCTTGGCGCTTAGCATTAAGATGTTAGTGTTAGGAGTGGTTGGCCTGATGTCAGAATAAAGTGACTGGGTGGGACATCATGCCACATGTCTGCGGCATGATGCCCCAGTGCTAGACATCACTATAAAACTGCCACGTTGCAGACATCGTTGTGATATGACTTTAAAATTGTTAAATCTACATTAAAAATCCAAAATCACATCACATGATGATGTCATAGACTAAGCCAGCATTAAAGGTCACACACTGAGAGGTCAATAAAGGTATGAAATATTATGATTAAACGAGTATGGAATTAACACAGATTATCCTAATTACATATGCAAGAAGCAGTAAGAATAGGAGAGTTCTTCAACAGTGCTTGTTACAAAAAATGGGAATTTTATCTCAAAATATATACAAATACATTTTTTTGTTTAAAATTGGCTCCAGATATTAGTAAATTGAGCCCTAAACAAAAACTGTATTAAATGTGGCGTACAATATGTAGGTGAGACACAAAGGGAATTTGAAGTGAGAATAAAAAGACATTAGACAAAGTGATCAGTTGTACAAATGATTAAAACAGAACAATTCCCTCTGATGAGTTTCAAGAGCAACAAAACCAGTCAGCTACCGGGGCTGACTAGACCAAACCAGCAGATGGGAGGAAATGCCTCCGCATCCATTCATTCATTTTCTATACATTTATATCTATTGGAAGTAAAGGCGACCTTTTGCAGGAAACCAATCTCATAGATCCCAAAATCACTGAGGGTCCGATGAGTCTATATGACAGTGCATCAGCACTCTTGTCCAGCTCTTCTACTCATACAGATGTTAGAAGAAATGAGATCATAAACAGAAAGACAAAACTGGAGAACTTTTTTTGATATACCAATTACATACTCAACAATCGGTAGAAATTAACACATGTGTTTAAATGGGAGGCCAGGCATATGTAACCCAGGCGACACTTATACCACAAATAGTTTTGAGGGGTAGACATAGTGATTTCAAAGACATCAAAATGGTGTAATAAAATGAAATGCCTTTCATGAAATAAAGTTATTTGACCTACCTTCAGCAGAGAAGGAAAAAAGTAAATCGTAAAAATATGGTAACACTTGGGACACAGCAAAACGTAAGAATAAGGATAATTGACAGAAAGAAAAGAAAACACAAAATAACACAATAGTATGACATGTTTTTTTATACTTTCACTGTTTTAAAAAACTAATATCCTCACCCATTTATTCTTGGGGCACGAGTTATGATATAATAATAATAATAATAATAATGAGGACTTTGTATAGTGCCTAATCTTTAGAAGCTCTAAGCGCTTTACAACATTAGACAACACCTATAAGATAAAAAACATATAATGATATGATTGCAAAAACAAATACCATGAAATTAGAAAACAAAAAAAAATGCTGAGAATACTTAAGGTAGGAAACATTATTAGGTCTTTAAGTTTGTTCTTGTAGTCAAAATAAGTGAGTTTTGAGAGCACTCTTGAATGGGATCACTGTGTCTTTGTGTCTGAGTTCAGTGGGCAATTCATTCCATGTTGCTGGGCTCTGATATGCAAAAGAATGCTGTCCATATGACTTTGTTTTCATAGTGGGAATAATGAGTATACGATTGTCAGAAGAGGAACATAACTATCTTGCTGGTGTGTACACATGGGTGAGGTTGGATAGGTATGTTGGATTCGAGTCCGACAGTGAAACTTAGCACAGAGAACAAATTTTGTGTTTGATTCTGGATCGAACGGATAGCCAGTGTAGGGTACAGAGGAGCGGGGAGGTGTGCTCTGATCGTGGTACTCTAAGTATGATCCGAGCAGCTGTGTTTTGAACTTTTTGAAGTTTCTGGAGCAGATATTGAGATGACCCAGACAGAATTAAGTTACAGTAGTCCAGTCTTGAAAGTACTAATGAACACACAAGTGTTTTAGTGACATCTACTGAAAGATATTTGCAAATTGAGCTGATGCGTCTCAGCTCAAGATATGCAGCCTTGCATATGTTCATGACATGTTGGTGCAATGTGAGAGTACTGTCCAGAGTAACATCAAGGTTTCACACTGATTGTGTGAATTTAATGTTGGTGTTGCTGATATTTATAAGGTTTAGTGGCTAGCTGGACTGTCATTCATTTTACATATGGTTACCACTAGTTGTTCTAGTTGGTCAGTGGATAATGATTAAAATATCTGATATGTCTCCAGGAGACACGAGAGTAGAGTCCATGATTTTCATTGGAAATGCAATATTTCCAAAAGTACAAGTTTCAATATTTTGTGTGATTGTTAAATTTTAAAAACATTTTTGATTGTAAATACTTTCAGCAATACATTTTAAGAAATTCAACTAACTTTTCAGTTATTTGCATGGTTATTGTCATGTAAACATCTTTTTAAAAAACACCACCAGCCGGGTTGGGTCACATCAGAAATTTTAGATGCAGTGAAGTAGAGAGACCATTTAAAATCTATTGGAAATCAAGATGAGTATAGTACTGAGAACATTAAATTTAATAAATCCAGACTCCCTCCCAAAAAAAAAACTCACTGCAGAATAGCACTGGATGAAAATAGAAATACTCCTGACACCATTTGGAGAGTTTTAACTGAGTTTGATGGTGGAGACTATAAGAGTTTAACTGAAATTTCATCTTTCAGTAATTCATCATCATAATATCTGCATTTATGCAGACAGTCAAAGTGATATTGCAAATAATTGTATTGACGTTTTGCTCAAATTGCTGCAATTTTTGAAGAATCTAGAATCTCCGCAGATTATCTGGAACTAAAAAGATTTTCTCAAAACTCCCAAATGATACAAAGCGGCAGAGAGGGCGAACGGCCTCTAATTGACTCACTCTCAAATCATAAAAATAAGCCTTCCTGAAATTCGTTTAAAAAAGTGGCAATGATTTGATTCCAGTATGGTTATTTAATATTTACACCCATGTTGGCAAGTAGCAAAAACAGACATTGCTTATACAATCGCTAGTTACAGTATGGCCATCCTACTTGAAGGTTTACCACACACATGAACATGTGATCAATTTATAATTTAAATGTGCCACTAGAATTTGATCAATCAGAAATTGATAAATTAACACATTTCCAAATTTGCATAGGTGAATCTGTTTTATCTGACTGACTATTTTCATATGTGATTCTTTGAATTTTCCTATTTTTGGACAGATTATTTCCAGATTATTAAGGCAGGTTTTGTAGTAATTTTACACTTTTAAACAGAAACCAGATTCATGAGGTTCCTTTGTATATGTTTTGTTTGATGCTAATGTATGTGCTATGAGCTTGAAGCGTCATACTTTACTGTTAAGACAAAAATTTATATTTTGTATACAACAGCAGTCAGGGAACATTGTTTCCTGATGTTAGTTGTTTCTTGTAGCTAATTGAATTAGCTTATCTAAAGGAATTCATTATGATTCATTTTATTATTATATGACAGGTCATCCACGAACAGATCCTGAAGTGCCTCCAGATACCAAGGTTTACAGAAAACTCCACGAAGCTACATTTTTGCGGTACACAGTAATATCATACCCACTTCCAAAGTTTACATGGATGTTCCTTGGAAATGGCAGTGAGAGCAAAAATTTGCCTGGTTCTGCAAGACCTTATGTCAATGGACGACAGTCAGAACTCCAATTTACCAGTGTCAACATTAATGACTTTGGGTATTATTCTGTCGTGGCTGATAACTCATTGCCTCCTTCTGCCAAAGAAGTTTTTGAAATTATACCAGCAGGTAAATGGTGAACCCTAAGTACTTTAATACGATATATTACTTTTATTACATACAAGTTTTGAGGTATCGGACTCAGCCAACATGAGAAAGTTTGCCAGTAGCTTCCCATGGGCTAGTGGTTTTTCCGGAAAGTATTATCTGCTTTCGGAACAAGTATGCATGGTGAACTCTAGTCACTTTTACTTGGCTCTTTAAAATCATTCTCCAGCAAACACTATTTCTTTCTTCACGCATTCATGTTTGAGAGGGTTCATCCTGTATAGGTGTTGTTTCACAGGTGTGGAATTTTCAATTTCGGTGTCATGGTAGATTTTGTTTGTTTTTGTAGGATCATCTGGAAATAAGTGCTCATATTCAGGTAATAATTGCTTATGTTCATTCTTTTCTTGCTGTTGCAAATGTGAAAGTTTCGTGTAGAAATAATTCATAATTTCTGAATTCGAAGATTTGTTACAACAAAATCAGTAGAGTCTGATTGCATTCCTTTGCTTAAGTCCTCACTGAGTGGGACAGGTACAACTAAATTAATTGCATATTTAGCCTGGCTATCTCTCTGAATGTACTCCTTTAACATGTTTGTGTGGCAAAGTTGTTTTTGTCTTTGCCTCCCAGGAGTATTTATGATATGATTTAAATCGCTTCATTTCTTTTCAACTGTGTAAGAACCATAATACTTGGCTTGAAGAGGATTTTGCGATATGGGCAAGAAAGCCAGAACTCTATCACCGGGCTGAAAACTCCTTTCGTTTTGTATTTTTATCATACCTTAATTTCATTTGACTGTGTAGAGTGCAGACTCACTCTTACAACCTCACAAGCATTTGACAACTTATACTTAAAATTGGAAACATAATTGAGAAGACTGATTTCTGCATCATCTTTATAAAGAAGTTTCTCTTTTAACAACTTAAGTGGTCCATGCACAGTATGTCCAAAAACTAGTTCAAAGGGACTGAATCCTAAATATTCTAGAACTGATTCCCTGAGAGCAAACAACAGTAAATGAATGCTTTCATCCCAATCTTTTCCTGTATCAAAACAATATGTCCAAATCATATTTGTCAAAGTTTGATCAAATCTTTCTAAAGTCCCTTGACTCTCAGGATGATATGCAGAAGGCATGAATTGTTTGATGCCCAGTTCGTGCATAACTTGCTGGAAAATTCCAGACATAAATTTTGATCCCTGATCAGACTAAACAGATTTGGGAAGGCCGAAATTAGTTTTAAAAAAACTTTATCAAAGCTTGTACTATTGTTTTAGTTTTAATATTCCTCCAAGGAATTGCCTCTGGGAATCTTGTTGCTGCACACCTTATGGTCAACAAGTATTGGTAACATGATTTATCTTAGGTAAGGGACCAACACACTCTATCAGTATTCTACTAAATAGTTCATCAAATGCAGGAATATGTTGTAAATGAGCCTTAGGGTTTTTCTGATTGGGTTTTCTTACCATTTGACATGTATGACAAGATCTGCAATATTTACCAACATCACTTTTAATTTTGGCCAATGCAAGTGATTTAAGGTATTATGATAAGTCTTATTAATCCCTAAATGACCTGCCAAAGGAGTTTCATGGGCCAGACTGAGTATTTCCTGTCTGTAAGATTTTGGAACTACACTTTGATAGTTCTCTGACCACTCGTCACCAGCAGGTACCTCAGGTGGTCGCCATTTTCTCATATGAATCCCATTTTTAACAAGATAACAAACAGGTACTTATGTGGCTTCAGTTTCACTATTGGCCCTTTTAAACAAACAGGAGATCTCAGGATCTTTTTCTTGTTTGATAACAAGTGATTGTCATTTGTCACCCTGATTAGAATAAAGAGAATGAGTAGTTAAAAGAAGGACACTGTGATCAATATCCTCTGATTGATCCAAACAAGGAGTGAAAGTGACCTCATCAAAAGCCTGACCAATACATGTGTCAGCTAAAGGAATACTTTCCTGATCAACATCATTCTCAAGAGCTTTCATAGCCATAGCTCTAGTAACTGCACAAGCTGGGTATAAATCAGGGAATGTTTTTCAATATGATCGACTGTCTGATCCAAACAAGGCTTGTCAGTTACAAGTGGATTAACCACTACCTTATCTCCAGCTAGGTCATTGTCTAGTAATAAATGAATGCCCTCAGTGGGTAAAAAATACACTATTTGGACTGTCATGGGTCCTGAGACTAAGTCTGGTGACAAATTTACACAATGGAGAGGAACATTAACAAAACCAAACTCTACTCCCTGAATAAAAGCACTCTCATTAGAAGAAGACTTCTCAAAACAATGCAAAGTGCCTGATAATAAAAGATTCTGAGAAGCTTCTGTATCCCTTAAAATGTTAATAGGGATAGGATTGACTGAATCACCCATGAGTGATATAGAACCCTTTGACATGAATGGTTCATAATTCTCCATAACAAAATTAGACGGGTTTATCAGACCCAACAAATGTATTGCTTTCAGTACATGCCCATGACCTTGACCTCTTAGAAATAAGAGCATTTGGAATAGGTCTTCGTTGATTCTAATGCTATTTTTCAGTTTGTAACAATCAGAAATAATGTGTCCTTTTTCTTTCAATAGGTACACATGAGGAGAGATAAGGACTTTTGATTAATCAGAAACAATTTCGAAAAGTTGAAATTGAAATTTGGAAATGCTCATATTAGGCTGAAATAGGTTTTACCAGACGACAGCTGAGTGGAAGATTTACTGACAAAATAAACTTTATGAGCTAAGGAATATTTGTCAGCAGTACAAGCAGCATTTTCTAACGTTTCAATCTTATGCTTATCAAGATAATTCTTAATGTCACTATGGATGTAATTCTTGAGCTCTTCAAGTAATACGAGTTGTCTGAGATTTTTGTAATCTTGATCAACTTTCTTGGCTAAGCACCACCTATCAAATAACTGCTCTTTTCTTGCAAATTCAGCATGAGCTGCATTTTTATAGTTCCTGAATTTTTGCTGATGAACCTCAGGGACTAACTCATAACCATTTAAAATGCATTTCTTAACCAGATCATAGTCATCACTTTGCTGTACTGACAGGGAAGCAAAGATGTCTTGGGCTTTGCCAAAATGTATGCTATGTAATAATGGAGTCCAATGCTCTCTTTCAAAATGAGGAAAATATGTATCTACTTCTTTTTCTTTAAAAGTGGGCACTAACCTAATATTCTTAGTAACATCAAAACTTGAATTTGTATGTAAAGTGGTGACTAACTTTTCACTTGCCAGCTCTAATTCTTTTAATCTAAATTGATATTCCCTTTCTTCTTCCCTCTTTTTCTCTGCAATTCTCTCTTCCTTTTCTTTTTGCATTTGCATTTGTTTCTCCTCTTTCTGTAACTTCATTTGTTTCTCTCTCTCCTCTTTCTGAGAATTGCATTTACATTTGTTTTCCATCTCTCATCTTTCTCCAATTGTATGTGAATTTGTTTTTCTTCTTTCTGTAACTGCATTTGTCTCTCTTTCTCTTCTTTCTGCATCTGCATTTTCCTCTCTTTCCTCTTTATGGAACTGCATTTGTCTTTCTTGAAGCTCAAGCTTTCTTAACTACAACTTCCCTCTTTATTTTAATTTTAATTCCTTTATTCTTATGTTAGAGTCTGATACAGTCTTACGAATCAAATCCAAATCACTTTTATCCAAAACAGTCTTTTCCACCAACTATTGGACCAAAATATTTTTTATTTCTTGCTTCGTTAAAGAAGCTTTTGCGTCAAAAAGATCATATTTTCTGGCAATATGAAGTAATTCATCATTTTTCAAGAAGTCTAACTGTTCCTGGTTAGAATTTGAAATGAAGATCTCCACTTTAAATGACATTGTAAAAATCTTTATGATGTCTGGATAATGGAAATGGAAATGGTGCAGAGTTAACATCCATTGTGTCCACCACATTAGCTAATTTGAAATTTTGTTATTGCTGAAGAATATCAGAGATGGTTTAAATTATCCACATATAAAAGAAAGAAATGGTGTTATCTGGAATTCCTGGAAATTATCGTAATCCAATAGAGAGCATCAGTCCCTCCAAGGGACTTGCTCTTGGTTTTGTTAATTTTTTAAAAACAAATTTAAGTTACATAATTTAGGACTAGCTTTATTAAAGAAAATGTTGACATCTTCAAACAGGATGGCACCATAATAAATATGGTTGCTTTAATTGGTATATACTAGGACTAAGTCAGTTGGTTTGCTTTAAAACTGTCTTTCTATCTTACCATACAATAATATATCAGTATGAACACCTTTAAATCCATTCATCATGCAGTGGGTCTATATTATGATTCTGCCAATGGAGAGAACTATGGATGTGTACTGCACTGTAAGTAAGGCCGTCATATGGATAATGTTGTACATAAAAACACCAATATAAAGTATTTAATGCCATTTCACCCCCCCCCCCCATTGGAATCAGCCATGTACTGCTATAATGTGAAGTAGTTTCATTGTGATGAGAGCCAGTTTAATGTGATTGATAACAGTATTGGTGTTAAACTGGGTGCCACAATATTTATAACTCTTTACTTTGTGGCAGTTTATGTGAACAAGTATTCAAGCAGGGATTCTTTTCAACAGATGTTCCTGAAGTTCCATCAAACATTACAGTCACAGAAGTTATAGAAAACAGCATAACAGTACAGTGGTTGGCAGGATATAATGGTGGTACCAAGCAGACATTTTATGTTTTTGTATCAACGGGTGACTTCACAAGGAATTTCACTGCATCAGATCCTGGATATGGAAATATTGGGACATTTGTGATCAAGGGTCTATCAACCAGTACAAAATACAGGATTTACATGTCAGCCAGCAACTCAGTTGGCTCAAGCAGTATGACAGAGGCCATCTTTGTTATCACTCTGGAAGGTAATGTTTGGAATTTTTTAATGACAAAGAATGTTGAGTAGTCTTCATTAAAGTTAGATGGTTGAAATTTTATATACATGTTAAATATTGATACACAACACTGAATCATTTTGTCTTGTACACCAAGATCTGTTACTTTGTAATTCTCATTTGAATATATGCAACATGTAAAATATAATTATACCATAAAGATTTTGAAGATATCATGAGCTTTAAAAAATGAGAATTTTCTGAATATACATAAAGATGAACAGGTGGAAATTTATATTTGTATACTTGCTACCTAGTGATTTTTGATCAACCAAATTTAGGACATTGACCTGTAGATATAAATGAAGTTGTACAGGTTAAATATTTGATTTCTTAATGATACATAGAATGTTCTAATTTAGACCATTTTTGGATAAATTGTGTTAAGTTGGTGAATCCAATAGGTTTCAGCACGTTCTGTGCATTGGTGTTGTTTATGTTTATGTGTGTGTGTATGTGTGTGTGTGTATATATATATATATATATATATATATATATGCAGTAAAGTGGGCTGCTAATTTGCATGTATATTGCATCTGGAGCGGATTTCTTTTACAATGAAAGACAAGCCAAATGTAGAATTTTTTGACCCAGTGATTGACACCTTGTGATGCTGAAGTTGTGAATACTATTTCCACCAAGTACTTCTTATCATATGTCCACATCCACACTTCTACCAATGGAATAATGAATATTATGTTTGTCCACAAACATTTGGATTATAATTAAGGGTTAAAGGTCCAGACCACTGTAAATTTTCAGATGTCAGATACAGAGCTAGTACATACCATTGCAACTATCCACATGCTATCCAATTGCTTCACACTGTCCACAGCAGACAATGCATATGTGCATATGGATTTTGTAAGCTTTTCAATGCTATTGTAAAGTTTTAGGTTTCTATCCCCTTGCATTTTCTTTACCTAACTAATGATATTGACAAATCTGATGGTGATGAGCTAAGTTTGAAAAATAAATTGTATTATTCTCATTATTAACATTGTGTAGGAAGGATTCACCATGATCTTGATTCCCAAACTATCTTGACAGGTATTAGATCTATGACTCCAAGTTGATTCTGTCTGAGTCTGAATACCATTTTTTTTATATTTTATGCACTTCACTTGTCAGGTAGATAGTCCACTTGCTTGAAAGTTCTAAATTCTAAAGTTTAATATGTAAACTGTTGCTGTTGTTTAGCTTACTCTTATGTGTATGGAAAATACTTGCACCATATGATGAGAATTCATCTTCCCATAAGAAGACTGGAAACTTCTAGAACAGTCCTAGTCCATCTTTTAATTACCTTGCCTATGCACACTGTCCTTCATTTTTTTCCTTCAGTTGCAGACATTACTGCTGCTTTAGCTTACGTAGAAGAGAAATTCCCTTTACTTCATGTACTAATGTCTTTATTTGTGCTTTTTCTTCATGTCCAGTGTTTTTATCTGAAGGAATTATCCTTGATGAAGCATTTTTTTTTCTGTTTGAATTTGTCTTTCTAGAGACAGTAATTTGCAGTTTTTTCAAGTTATGTTTTTGCATTTAGGGTCTGATTAAACAGGAGTGTTAACATAGCTATTATTGTTTGAAATTATTTTGTAGCTTGGACAGGTATTTAATTACCCCTATCCTTATTTAAATTGTATTGTGGACTCATCTTCATTCTTTTGTTTATTACAGAAATGAGTAATCATAATTCGCATTGCTTTTAATGTGACGTGCAATTTTTATCTCAGAAAAGCATGTCAGACACGAGTTTGTTTCCATTTATGGTGTGTGTTATTATTGTTATTATTCTTACCAAGCTGGGAATTTGTATATTTTATGTTGTCTCCAGTTCATGAATAAGCCTGGTTAATGTCATATTTGAATTATCTTCAATATTAGTTGGTCGTTTTATTTCTTTAATCTTCAGTACTCAGCTTAGCATTGCTTACCCTTTTTGGCATTAGAACATCAGTGATAATGCATTAATTCTTTGAGACAGTACATGTTGTTATTAAATTAGCATACACTTAGGTCACACAAATACATTGTTTTTACTTACTTGGAAGTTTTTTGAAAAGGAAATCTTTTTTTCAGCATTCTCTTGCAGCAATGTTAAGGCAGGGCGTGAGTAGGTATGCCCTGCAGGAAAGCACACTGGGACACCCATCCTGCTTGCCTATCTTTTGTGAGTGTGAGAGGACAAACGGTTGTCCCTTTTGCAGCCTATGGTTAGACAAGGTCTGGGACATGCTTATAATGGGAGGAATAAAATTCCTTCCTGGTGTTCCCAGAATTTGTGGGGTTTTCTGCCTCAGAGTTAATTGGGTGTCCAAAGATTAACAAAGTCTCTTCAAAGACTCTTAGGGTTAGTGGGTCCCCTCTCTGGGAAGGTAAATAATAATAATGATAATAATAATAATAATAATAATATGATTTATTTATAGAGGGTGACTCATTAATCAAGGACTATTATCCCTTGAGGCCCTCTTGAGGAGAGTATAACAATGCACATTATATGAAGATAGCAATAATTAGTGTTTATTTTAACATGTTTAGTATTAAAATACTAAATTACATTATCAGTTAGAAACACATACATGCTCATGATGTCTTTTCTTAAATGCTTTAATATTTTCAGCAGATTTTACATGTAGTGGAAGCTTATTCCACAGAACTGTACCAGAGTATTGAAAACTCTTTTTAAATGGCTCTGTTCTTGGTTTTGGTACTAGAAGGTTTCTGTGTGATATTGATCTCAACTGGTATTGTGTTGAAAAAGGCCTGAATAAGTCCTGAAGATACTCTGGTGCAGTTCCATGTAGACATTTATATAAAAAAACTGCCTTGTGAAAATCTATCCTGTCATATATTGTGAACCATTTGAGTTCAGTAAAGAATGCTTTTGAGGGATAATAAATAGATGCATCTAAAATTACATGTCCTGCTTGTTTCTGAAGTTCATAAATCCTGTCATAAATTGTTGGAAGAGTATATAAGAGTATATGACTTGTAGTATAGACTTCAAGTTTCCATAAGTAAATATTTCTTGATTCTGCAGAGTAGGGCAATTTTGGATGACATTGTTTTACAAAGCTTTTCAGTATGGTCATTCCATAATAAATTATTATCTATGGACACGCCTACAAGCTTTTCATGTTTGACATTTTTCTAATGGATGATTATTTATTGCAAGAGATAGTTTTGGGTTCCCTGACTTGTGTAGCCTTTGTGATGTCCCCCAAATCATACATATTGCTTTACCTTCATTAATTACCATCCTATTTTGTTGTGCCCAGTTTTGGACTCAAATAAGGTGTGAGTTTCATCTCATTCAGATAACTTCAGTATCAGAACTAGATGTGTACAAGGTTGCATTGTCTGCAAACTAATATGCATTTTGTGGATTCATTATTTAATGGTAGATCATTGATATAGATAAGGGAGAGGAGAGGGCCTCAAACTAAGCCTTGAGGGACCCCTGAATGAATAGTGCGAGTTTTAGAGCTAATATTGTCAATGCTTACTTGTTGAGACCTTTGGTTTAAGTATGATCTAAAACACTTTAAAGAAGTATTGTCAAATCTTAACAGTTCAACTTTTGCAACAAAATTTCATGATTAGCAAGATCAGAGGCTTTCTTGAAGTCAGGGAAAAAATCCCAGTCATATGTCCATTATCCATTTCCTTCAGCCAAAGATCAATTAATTTTGTAAGTTCTGTTTGGCATAAGTGGTACTTTATATATCCTAATTGTACTTTATGAAATAGAGAGTAAGTTTCAAAATATTTATAAATCTGAATGGCTAAATGCTTTTCAAATAGTTTTGATAATACAGGTGGAATTGATATTGATCTGTAATTCCATGGATCCTCCTCTTCTCCTTTCTTAAAGATAGGTGTAACCGTTGCACATTTCAGTCTTGGTGGAAAGTTACCACTCATTATACTTAAGTTTATGATATGCATTAATGACTTTATTATTACTGGTGCAGCAATTTTAAGAATTCGTGGACCAATACTATCCAGCCAGAGGATTTATTAATATTCACCTTAATTAGCATATCAAAAACATCAGCTTCACTAACATTAGCTATTGAAAAATAATTATCAGCAGGAATTTAGCTCTTATAAATAATAGAAAAGCATCAAGTTCAATTGGATGTTAGTCTGTTCTGAATACTGTTATTGGAGATGCTTATGAAGAAATTTTTGAACATTTCCACAATGTCTTGTACAGATGTTGTTATTATGATTTATTATTATGATTATATAGTGCTGAAAGAGTGAATTTATTATTGCATTGTGATTTGAAATATAGAGATTGTGACTTATCCTGAAATCTGTATGTAGTTGTTAATGTTGTTTCAAGAGTGATCGCTGGTCACGTGGTAGCCAATACACTGTCATCAAGTTCAATCTTATACATCATTAAATACTCCTTCATTTTTCTGCAATCTTATTTCTTCACTCCCAGAATATATTTATGACTCCTAAATTCCATCTAAATCAGCATTTCAGTAGTTCTAAGTTTGATGACTTCATCAGCTGACACATCAAAATAGTAGATGACTGGTTCTACACACTAAATTTGTAAATTTTCACAACTTTGCTATTAACTGTCACTTGTTCATTGTAAATGGTGGCCTTTGTTTATACATGTATGAGAATTTTTTAAGTTTAATATTGAGTCTTTTATTTTTATGCTAGTTAATGTATTTTCAGTGTTGTTATTATTCGCTGGTAATTGTTCATAATTCACCCATGCCTAGCAGTCTTGATTATGACTTAAAAGGCTTTTACGTTTGTTGGACAACAAATGTTTATATATTTACTACTGATTAAGTATAAACTGACAAATGATGCTAATTAAATTACATGATAACCTGCAGTATGTATCACTTGTGAGCTGGGGCAAAGAGTATGTATTTGACACAATCTGATCTGTTTGTTCTTCTGGGCATGCAGTGATTGGTCAGAATTATGTCACATGACTATAGTCCAAAAAGTATAAATAGGAGCATAATTGTTAGGTCAGCAGATAGCTGTCCACAGTCTTAGTGGCTATAGTTACAGATCTGCACCAATTACTGTCTTGAGGTAGATATAATTACAAATTTACTAAATCACATTAAGAAGCTAATAGTTATAAAAATGACACAATTCAATACATTTTTATTTAATGCAAAAGTAATATTTTACCATACTAAAGCATCTATCTCCCACCATACTAAAAATGTAAGACTTAATTACAAAATACTTGCAATGTAGTACTTAATCATATATTCATGTTTTAGTTGTATTTTCCTTTGATTAAGCATTTTATTTACATAATTTCATACAGTCCAACATAAACACTTATTGAATTGAAGCATTTCTTTAAACTAGATCATTATGCTTATATAAGTTAGCACATACTCCTTCCTAATCATTGCATTGTGATATGGAGACAGTGCATCAAGAAGTGCTGGAAGTCTACAGTGCATCTCCAGCCAGTCTTTTTTATAAATTTGTATGAATGTAGTGCAGTCTTCTCAAGTGCATGTGCTTTTACCTTCAGATTGATTGCCAACATGACACATGCTTTATTGGGCACTGAGGGAATTTAATCTTTTATCTGTAGGTATATTTGAACCTGATCTACAGTTAACTGGAACACTTCATCAAAGATTCATCTTTGTTTTACAGCCCTAGATCTTTGGTCTGAGATTGCTAGCACTTGGATCTTGTCATGTTTTTTGGTTCTTACCTGGAGGTCTCAGCTAATAAACTTGCTGCAGTCACAGTTGGTGTGCAGATTAGGGAAGGAGCCTCAAGCTCCATTGGTATCAGCAGTTTTGTAAAGAGTTGGCTCATGTTAGCTGTAATAAAGGTGGGGTCAATGCCTTTTCATAGCAGTGACACACCATATGTAATTTTTTATTTGCTTCATGTGTTGTGCTTGCCACTACATTGGACAACTCTGGATACATACCTGCCTTTGGAATATCAGTGACTAAATCAAACAACTTCATGTTTATATATCTGTCATAAGTCAGAGTGAATTATGCTTTCAGTTAGTTTGTCCATTTCTCTGTTACACTTTATTTGTTTACCAGCAGCAGTTACCAAATTGTAAATGGCTTGTTTTGGGGTAAGGAAAAAAACTAGCGAATTCTGACTCTAAGGCTCAAAGGTCAAGGTCACTGTGACTGAATAAAGGAAAATGATACTGGTACAAATAACTCCACCACCAGCCAATAAACAAACTTCATAAGTTGCTTCTGCTTGGAACAAGGAGGAAATTTCAGTTTCAGAAACAAAAGGTCAAATGTGAAGGTCATTGTGACTCAAAGAAGAGAAATGGTTTCTACAAAATAACTTGAGTACTGCACCAAATACAGTTACCAAACTGTTTGCATGGCTTGCACTTGGTGCAAATTGTGGGTCGAAAGGTCAAATGTTAAGGTCACTTGGATTGGAAGAGGAAAAATCCTTTTGACATAATAACTAGAGTTCTCCATCATTTATGGTTATCACACTTTCTGGATGTCTTGCATTTTTTGTAAGGAAGAACCCTACTGATTTTGGAGCTTAAAGAGCTAAGGTCATAGTTACTGACTGAAAGAATAGAAATGATTTCTGCACAGTAATGTTTGGTCTACGTAACATACCTCAAACTAAACTGTGTGGATGGCTTGCATGTAGGGTAAGGAAAAGGGCTATTAATTTGGGGAGCAGCAGATGGGGTGAACAGATTCTAATTGATTCGCTCTCTATTTCAAAATAATAAGCCTTCCTGGAAATTGCAAAAAGGGTTCAAAATCAACGTCCTTATTGAAAATCGTAAAGAAAAAAGGATTTACAGTAATCGAGTGCCGAGTAGACTTCACCCCCTCTGCTGCTATTATCCAAAAATTTTATCCAGACCGATTCGATATCGTGACCGTGGGCCATGTAAGTTTATTGTTATAAATCCATGCGGGGATAACTGAGCCTGACTAAATAAATTTTTGAACTTAATTATATCCATATCACCGCTACACTAAGTCTGATGAATATTTCGTAACGTTTGAGTGTCAACTCCGTTAAACACAGCAAGAATATTACAATTATCTCTGATCACTTTTGGTATTTGTGTATATCCCTGGGTTACATGTATCACTTCTGTGTTTTTATGCCTGCCTCTAGAAAATATTCTTGCTGGATTTGATTGCTTATCCAGCATTACATCATCGTACACAACTAAATTATTAATAAATCCATCAAGGTCATCTACAGATGGCGCTTCATCGATATCACTAATAAACTCGATAACATCATCACCGCACTCATCCAACAGTAGTTAAGTGGGGCACTATACGTACAATGGAAATTAGCATTACGGAGACCCCTGGGTGAATATACGTACAATGGAAATTTAACATGGTGAAAAATCGTGGGTTAATATACGTACAAGGGGAATTAACATGGGAAAAAATTGTGGGCCGATATACGTACAAGGGGAATTTAACATGGGAATAGAGTTGGGGGGTTGTTTAGGGACAAAGGGGAATTGAATATGGGATTTTTTTTTTTTTTTTTTAAATTTATAAAAAAGGGATAGGCAATGGAAAGGCTATCTCTTTTCGAGAAATATGGCTGGCCCTGAGAAGGGCCTTTGAGTTTTCTTGTTCTTCTTCTTCTTCTTCTTCTTCTGCTTCTAATTTCTTCTTTTCCTCCACCAGCTTCTTATTTTCTCTCCTACACTCTTTCTCTTCTTTTCTTTCTTTTTTTTCTCCTCCTCTTCTTTCTTCTTGTCTTCCTCCTCTTCTTTTTTCCTCTTCTCATTTGCTTCTTCTTTTTCAATTTTTTCGTTCCATTTGCTTATTCTTATCCTTTCCTCTTCATCCTCCTTCTCCTCCTTTATCTCTTTCATTACACCACTAATCTTGTCCTTTACCTTTTTTAAGTTATTAATTTCCATCTTTACACGATGGGGACTATAGGAATAATGGTCTTCAACCAGTCTTATTAACATCTGCTCCATCATTCCTAAGTTGTCTAAAACGTCTTGTAATGTTTGTATTTTGTCCATTTGGTTAGAAGCCATCTTCTTTTTTATTATTTGCAGAATGGTTTGAACGACTTAAAGCGCGTACGTGAAGGAAAACATCCCCCTAAAACGTAAAATTGATCTTACCTAGATCATGACCAAACAACGCGCGGACGTGAAGGAAAACATCCCCCTACTTTTTCATTTCATATAATAAAAACCCAAACTATACTCTCCACATACGCTAAGAAACAATAAACAAAATCCATAATCCACTATCCACACAATCTTACGTGAGCGCTTACAAAACCCTAACTATACTCTTCACATACGCTAAGAAACAATAAAGTAACCCATAATCTACTATTCACACAAACATACCTTAGCTCTTACAAGCACAAACACACAAACACATACCCTCTCACTATCTTAAAAAAGAGTTGGTGTTTATTTTCACACTACTCTACCTATACACATTGGCAAATCGATCGTTATTTCTTTTCTAGAGTATTGGGTAGCCCTGAAAAGGGCTGTTTTTTTTTTTTTTTTTTTGTTTTGGAACTTCATGGACACCTGGTTAATGGTGGCACCTTCCAGGCCTGGCGCCGCATACACATCTTATCCCCCAGTTACTTTTTACCTTTTGGGGGGAGAGAGCAGAGGCAGGATATGTGGCTTCAGAATCCCAATTTTCGGTTTCTGGGATTCTGAAATTTCTTCTTCTTCTTCTCTCCTTTTCCTCCTCCTCCTCCTCCTCCTCTTCTTTGTATCTTCTCTCCTCCTCTTTGTATCTTCTTTCCTCTTCTTCTTTATATCTTCTCTCCTCCTCTTCTTTGTTTCTTCTTTCCTCCTCCTCTCTTATCCTTCCCTCCTCCACAATGGCTTCCGCGGCCAGTTCATTTAATATGCTCCTGGCATATTCCAGATGCACATGAAGTTCCAACAGTTTATCCAGTCTCGTGTTCATTTTTGGTGTTGATCAATCAACAAGGGTAGTTGGACTGCCGAACGAGTTTCAATGCATAGTGAAAGCGCGGACGTGAAGGAAAACATCCCCTAAAAACATAAAATTGATCTTACCTACATCATGACCAAAAAACAACAACGCGCGGACCTAAAAGAAACACTCACTTGTTATGCTACCCATCACTATTTTAATTTTTTTTATAAATCACTTCAATAGACTATCCACATAGGCAAAGCAATCCAATCTAACCCCAAATTTACACCTCAAACACCAAAAAAAAAAGACATCATTTTAATCTACTATCCATACCAACGTACTTAACCACTTACAAACACAAACACACAAACACATAACCTCACATTTTTTTAAAAAAGAGTTAGTGTTTATTTTCACACTACTCGACCTACACACATTGGCAAATGGATTGTTATTTCTTTTTTAGAGTATTGGGTAGCCCTGAAAAGGGCTGTTTTTTTGTTTGCTATGGCATTCTTTTTAGTTTCTAAGAATGCGATGTCCTCTGAGGATAGACTTTCTGGCGATAGGTCTGCTTCTTCGGAAAGAGAAGAAGAACTCTTTGGTGTCGATACGACAATCGACAAAACCTCTGTCAGCTTCAGGTTGCTGCTGCTGCTGCTCTTGTTGTTGTTGTTGCTGCTGTCTCTGAAGTCTGTACTTCTCTGTCCATTCTTCTTGTTCCCTGTTCATTTCTTCTCTGAAGAGCTCTTCTATCAGGTCTTCAGTGATTTTTAACATTCTCACATTCTCTATTTCTTCTGGCTTCGGTATCAGACTGTGTCTGACCCTATGCAAATTCACGTAGGCTTCGTTGAGTTTAGCTAGTTTGGAGCACATCTTCGTAGGAGGATGAGTCGACAATGGATGGTTAGACTGGAAACAACCCGGTTCTTAAAGTCAAAGCGCGGACGTGAAGGAAAACATCCCCCACACGGTTTTTGAGTCGCAACGTTTAGTGAGTGTCATGAGAGGGATAGTAAGAAATGAAAGAGCATCAATCCAACATTCTTATAGCTAAACAAAAGACAAAGGCATTTTTTTCAAAACACATTTTTTATTCAAAAATCACTTAACACTAAACAACAACTCTAACATTTTTAACAATAATCCAACAATATAACATCAAACAATTTTTTCAAAACACAACATTTTTTATTCAAAAATCACTTAACACTAAACAACAACAACTCTAACATTTTTTAACAACAATGCAACACTAAAAGTTTCTCCACTAGGTAAAGAGGGATAACAGTCTTCCATGGTTTCTAGTAATCTAGGATGACTTCTCTCAAACTGTTGATTTCTATGGTATTATCGAATTCTGCATACAGGATGACGTTCACCGTTTCATCAGGGTCTCGGTCTTTAAACTGAATTTCCACACGAATCTGGCCGGATTTTATAGGGTGGAAATGTCCCTCGTCGCTGCCTTGGTCTGGAGTGAAATCGAAAGCCCACAAAGCGTAGCCTCCTGCATAATCCTCGTACGTAATACCGTGACTGGTATTGGTTCCTAACTGTCCGGTGGCTTCGTACAAGGACAAGTACGATCTCAAGTAATTCTTCTTTTTAAAGTCAGGTTCGAAAGGTCGGGTACACAAGGTCTTGCCATCGCGACTGACTTCGATTTTGGACACGCCAAAGGGTTGAAAGTAGAAAGGATTTTTTTCGGCAGCTCCGTTGAAGGCTGTATTCTCGACGATACCAACGATCAAACGTTTGGGTAACTGTCCTTGGAACAGATGATCTTCGATCATGGATCGCTGTCCCTTGGGAATGGTGAAGGTTTTCACTTCCACGCGTCGTATGGGATACTTGGCGGTCGTTCTGCTCAACGTCTGACTGATGTCGTTACCCACTTTAGGTAACACTTCCACACGGCGTACGTAGAGTCTGGCTTCTAGGATTTTGGTTTTGTAACCGTCACTATCAGCCATCAAATGGAAAGCGGCACTGCTACGATTCAGTCTCAGGCGGACATCCACCCCGTTCAGCAAATACTTTTCTTGCAACCACATGTCCAAATGCAAACGATCCATCAGTTCTAAACTTGTGTCGGCTCCCGTGATTCTCTTTCTTCGTTCTACAAATTCATCATTGTTGTCTTTCTTTTCATCAGTTTCCAATATTTCAAACTTGGTAGGTTCGTCAGCTTCCCATACCACACAGGCATTGAGATGAGTGTTCTTGGCATCTATTCCGTACGTCAAGAGATTTTCCAGGTAGGCACGATAAGGGTAAGTATCCATGCTGCTACTGACCAGTTTCCTATTCAAATACAAGTCCACTCCACTGAACAAGGAATGCATGAAATTGTTGACGGGAGCTACTGCTTCATCGTCTATAGCACCTCCAGTCTTATCTAGAATTTTGACTTTCAGGTACAAGTAACTGCTATTCAGATCGATGTAATCTTCGGGCTGTCCTTTGATTTCAAACTCGATGGGAGCGGAATCGGTCAGTGAGGAGACGGGGTGAAATTCCACCCACTGGGATTCTTGCATCGTCATCATCGTGGGCGGCATGGCAAACAGATCCAGTTCCGTCTTGGAACAAGCGCAAGATTCTCGGTGCATCATTTTTTTTTGTCTCTTTTCTCAATAATCGAAAACGTCTAAGTCTCGAACGGTTCTTCTTTTCTTGGCCTTTCTCGCTTGAAGTCTGGTGAAAGGGTGTTTTCTTCGTCGTCTCTTTCTGCCTTGTCCTTGCTGAATGCCTGACTCGGTAGCGTGCAGGGCATTTATAGGTGTTTCTCGTTGGCCTAAAATGTCTTTGCCCGTTTGCAGCAAGACATTTTTGCCTGCCCTCATGAAGGCTTCTTTAGGGTTTTGTTTGTCGATGATGACATTTTGGAGAAATTCTTTGCCTTGCGTCAGTGCCGCATCTTTCAAGGCGTGCAATCCGCGTGTCACCATCGGTTTCAACACCGGGGCCACCGAACGAAAGGCCGATTTTAACATATCTCCTAAGCCGTGTCCTCGCTGTCGAGCAACCCCTCGGTACACTGGATACATGACTTAACAGTCGTGAGAGAACCGTTTTCGAAAATGGAGTTTCACCGTGACTTTTCCTTTGGTGAATGGAATATTTTGTCCCAGATCTCCTTTTATAGCAATGTTGACCGTGTCCAAATACGACTTACTGACAGGCAAATAGTGAGGATGGACAAATTCGCGGTGGACGTGGTAAGTGTTTCCACCTTCCTCGTCAGTGTTCGTGGCAGAATCCACTTTGAAAGGAATGACACGCGGTAACGGTACGGAGGTGTGTCCCACCACGTTGTACTCCACCACATCGGAATACACGAACATCAAATTCAGTCCTTGGTTCAGTTCTTCCGGGGCACGAAATAACTTGCTAAAAGACTCGTTGTCGTAAACGATGGGTAATTCGTTTTTCTTGATCATGGTCTTTCTCATGTCCATGTCTCCGCCCAACATGTCAAACAATTCAGGACAAAATAAAATGGACAGGATTTTACTCCGTTCAAATTTCATCAAGAAGCGACGAGCTGCTTTGTGGTACTCCATGGTGACATTTTTGTTGACATGCTCCAAAGCTTTCAGAAACACGACATTAAACCTGGAGGTTATGGTGCTGACCAAATGTTGACCACTAAAATAATAGCCTGGGGGAATGAACAAGTGATAGGTGGTGTACTTTTGTGTACGGGTTTTCTTGTCATATTTGACATTGCTATCCATCCACTGTTGCATTTGCTCGTCATGAACTTCCACATCAAAAAAAGTTTGATTGAGAAGGACATTGAGGACTTGGGTCGGGTGAATCATTTCTACTAAAGCCACTTCCCAATGGGCTTCGTGATCTAACTGGATGGCTTGAGGTAATTTGGCCGTGTAACAGCACAACCTGTTGTGGGGAAACACCTCCATGGAACTGTCACTGGGTAAGGTTAAGTAAAATTGGTTTTGGTGACTCATAATTCCAGAGTTCTGTGGCTGTCCGAGGGGTTACTGGACGTCAGAGGCGTGTCTCCGCCCAAAATGGGGTTCTGGTTGTGATTGAAGTGGTGACTGGCACTGGCACTGGACACAAGGTTCCCGGGGTTCCCGTTCGAGGTGAATTTCAGGGAAGGATTAGGAAGCAGGTAACCGATGCAACTGCTCAATAAAATGGTCCACAATTGTTTGTCTCCTTGTTGCAAACTCAAATTGGCGATGGCTGCCCCGATGACACAATACACCACGAAGATTTGGCAGAAAAAGACGATTTGCGTTTTAGGCACACGTTCTCCACACCACACCCACAAGGGTTGTTTTTGTAAATCTTGCACAGAAGAACTAGGTGAAGGAGGAGTGGTCGACGTAGCTGCGTCTGCTGTGTGAAAGGGCATGATGGTCACTTCTTTTTATAGTCGATGACTTGCGAAGCGTCGATCCAAGAATCAAAACTGGGTGGATATCCTTTCCAACGTACTTTGACTTCTTTGACACGTCGTTTGCCCACTTTACGGGTTCTGCGTTCGAGAATGCTTTCGATGTCGTACACGTCGTCTTCTTTTTTGGTGACACGTTGTAACTCGGGCAAATAAAACGTTCCTTTGAGCACTTCTCCGTTCATGTCTTCCAATTTATAGACGGCAGGATGACGGCCATGCACTCGTCCAGTGACGCGAAACAATTCGGTCGTCCAGTTAGGTAAGTAACCTTTGTCGAAAGTGCGTTTGGTTTTGCCAATGCGCACCCAATCTCCTACGGCCAACTGTCCACTTTTCTTGGGGACAGCCCTCGTCGGGGACGTACCAAACAGGCGCTCAAACACCAACACTTCGTTCTCGGGAGTCACGTCTTGCGGGGCACGTCCGATGCTTCGATGGTAAGATTGGTTGTACGCTTGCACCAGGTGCGGTAAGATGTCGATGTACTTCAGAGTGTGGTGATGCGTAAAATATTTCCACATGCGTTCTTTCAAAGTGCGTTGAAAACGTTCCACGATGCTGGCTTTGGTTTCGGGATTCTCGGTGGTAAAAAAATGAATGTCACGTTTCTTTAATTCTTTTTGGAAAGCTTGGTTCAGAAATTCGGTGCCTTTGTCCGTTTGCCATCGAAGAGGGTGACGACCGCTTTGTTTCAACAACCGTTGCAGGGCTCGCACTAACTCGCTGCTCGATTTGGAAGTCAAGGGTACGACCCAAGCAAATTTGGAAAAGACGTCGATGACACAAAACAAATATTTGTAGCCACGATTGTAGCTGGCCAAATGAGAGACATCGGCTAAATCGGCTTGCCATTGATGATCGATGCCTTCCACTCGGGTGCGACTTCTGGCAAACTTGCGTCGAATGGGTTTGTGTAAAGTGTAGGTAGCTTGTTCTTGTAACCATCGTTGCACTTGAGGTAAGCGGAGACTTTTCAGTCGCGTTTTGGCAGCACGATACAATTTTTGAACTCCTGCGTAACCTGCAGGATGGGAGGGATCGTAGTAAATGCTGGCTAAGACTTTTTCCATTTTTTTGTGTTGGTTGGTGTGTTAATAAGACACCCACTCTTGGAGGATGCTACTCTTTTTCTCTTGGGGTACTTTCTTGGATTGCAATGCTTTGCGTGTGCGGCCAGCAATAGGTGTCGAAGAGGAGGAGGATGTCTGAGCGGGGGATATCGGTTCTTGTTTCACTTCTATCTTCACTTCTGTCTTCACTTTCTTTTTCTCTTGTGATGAAGAAGGGGTGGCCATCATCTTTTTAATCCATCCAGTTCTGGAGGTAGGTGGTGGTGTTAACTTGCGTACTTTTTCTGGTGGAGTTTGAAACCCTTCCTCTTCTTCTTCTCCTTTTTCTGTCTTGGTCACTGGTACTGGTACTTGTACTGGTGATGGTGCTGGACTTTTCATCAAGGTCTTAAAATCTTTTAGAGTGGGTAGAGCTGTTTCGTCTAAAGCTTTCTGGTGAAAGAGTTGCAGTCGTTGCAAGAGTTGACCGTACTTTTGCGATTTTTCTGTTTCGGACAAATCTTGGCGATCCATCAAGGACTGCAATTCGTGTTGTAACTGGGACATCTCGCTCAAATGGGGATTGGGAGGTAAATGCGGGGTGCGTTGTTCTTGCCACCGATGGTATTCCATCCATCGTTTGTAAGGCACTAAAGCTAGTTTTCGTCCATCCATGGGGTGGTCAGGGGTCGATTCTGAGATCTTGGGACTTCCGAGGGCCTTTTTATCTTGCTCCCACCAGTCCTCCCAACATGGTTCCCAAGACTCCTTTCAGTATGGGGCCTAACAAGAGAGGTAAAATACCTCCACGTTGCACTAACATCTTCTTTTTTTGACGAATGGGAATTTTCTTTTGAACCATTTGGCGAAGAACGTGACGATGTTTGCCTAAGCATTGTTTCTGGTGTTTGGACAAAGGGATCGTGCCTTCCAAAACGTTCAAACAACATTCGCACACGGTATCGATGACCTCTTTGGAGGTTGTTTGAATGAGTTTTTTTCGTAGGGGTGGAGAAGCTTTGGACAGGACAGATAACATGTCCCCATGTTTGGCTAAACGTGGTGGCAGTCCTTTCCTTTTCTTTCCTTGGGGTTTTCTGGAGGGTGACATCTTTGAGTCTTCAGGAGCACCAAAAAACACTGATACCCGACTTGGTCACAGGCCTTTTTTATACTGGAACGCGTCGCCACTGATTGTCTTTACGTCGTATTAGTTTGAGGACAGGCATGACACGTCGTGCAGGGGTACGTAACGGACTAAATCGAGCCAGTTCTTGCTTGGACAAATCCAGCAAACTTTGTAACATGCCCGATCTTTCTTGAACTTTGATTTTGGGAGAAGGTACTTTGTGAGCAGCAGCCACTGCCACTAAATTGGAAGGTCCTGCCACTGGGGAAGTTCTTTTGGGGGTCATCAACGGAGAAGTTCTTGGTGTGATCAACGTCTCCAAGTACTCTTCAGTTCTGGGTGTCATTAACGGAGAAGTGGACAAACGTGAAGCTGCCGGAGACGCAGTCACGGCCGTGGCAGGTCGTGGTTTGCGAGTGTAAGGTTGCGTCCTCGCCGAAGTGCCTCCCTTGCGACTAGTTTTCTGTGGACTTTTCTTTTTCTGGGGGCTTCTTTTCTTTTTCCGGGGTGGTGGTGGTGTCTGGTCAGAGGAGGGTCCTGCCACTGGAGAAGTTCTCCTTGGGGACCTGGTCTTTTTCTTCTTGGGGCTTCGTTGGACTTTTGTCTTGGGGATAACTTTGGGGGCATTAGGATCCCATCTTAAGAGTGAGCGAATGATGACCCCTCCTAGAGTACCACTCCCTCCAGGTTTCAAAATGATTTGTTTTTTGGTTTGAGTGTCGATGCGGGGATCGGCCAGTAGGACCAAATCGACTTTGTTTCGATCGAAAAAGCGTTTGGTTTCATGAGGAATCTGAATGATTCCTTGGAGTAATTGACGTGCCGTCACCGTGAACCATCGTAAGACTTCTTTGAGACTAGCTTCTAAGACACGAGCTCGTGTTTGTGGATCTTTTTCTCGACTGATGCCATACAAGGCACGAATCAATTTGACGGGAAGATGCGACTGAAGGGACGTCATGTTCGCACTGAGAGTGAGACAGACGAAAAAGGGTCTGAGGTTTTTATAGATTTTTTTTATGGGGAGTGAAATGAAGTCGAGGACGGAGACGTGTACAGGACAGGCCCTCCGTCTTGGCACCAGTGGTGAAACAAGTGGGTACGAAATCGCAAATCCTCGGCATTCGTAGGTTTCAAATCGACGAGTAAATAGGCGTGTGGAGTTTGAGTGGCATCGTCGTACGCCTGAGTCAACCAAGGCGTTCCTAACTGTTTGGCTAAGACTTGCACTTGCGATTTATCTCGAGGGCTTTTAAACAAGACCACGTAATGCGCATTGAGACTGATGGTGCGATGGGCTTTACTTTGTTGAAACAAATTTTGGGTGATGTAAACGACACTGGCATTACGGTGATGCCCTTTGCGCGTGAACCACAATTTAATTTCTTCTTCGTCTTCTCCTAACATGTCGTCGAAAATGACCAAATGGGTTAGACGGGAGTCAGAGACGATGCCATCGTCTTCTTTAGGAACGCCTTCCACAAACACGATGGAATCGCCTTGACTTTCTCGCAAGAGGCTGTACGCCGATTGCCACTCTTTGTAACACCACACGATTCGTTGAGGGGGTCGATCGATCAAATGATGTTTATGTTCGATCAAACGTTTGACGAATTCGGTTTTGCCTGAACCGCTAGGTCCAGCAATGAGCATGCTAAAGGGATGGCGAAGATACAAAGCCTCCCAACTGGCACGATCTAAGTGTTCGTCGATGACTTTGACAGTAGAGGAAGAGGGAGCAGAGACAGCAGAGGTAGCCATGGTGTGAGAAATGTCACTTGTGACACGAAAAACAAACAAGACAAGAGTTTATATACTTTTTCAGAACACGTTTATTGAATGTTTTTTTCAAACATGAATACGAAAGACAAAAATACATAAAAGCCAAAGGCTTATGTACAAGAATAAAAGGCACATGATAACCATGAACGTGGAATAAACACAAGTGTCTGTACAACATGTTTTGGGTAAAGTTCTAACCAGTTCTATAGTAGGGGTAAGGTCACACAAGTGCCCTCCCGAAAGGGTCTTTCAGGCCTGTCCACGACAGTCCTGTCCTGGGTGACGGGTTCTTCTGGCACCGTCACTAACACAGGTTGAAAAGTAACTTTTTTCCTTGAATAACTCTCGTGCATACTGGGCCACCTCTTGTGTCCAAGCCTCAAAACCCTGGTCTCGGTGATGTCCAACATTTGACTCCTAACCAATCTGGTTTCTTCTTCGTCAACGACATGGTAAGTTACTTCAATGAACAATGAACTATCGATCTTGCCTAGGGTTCCTTTTTATATACAGACCAATACCGACGTGACCGTACGGTAAGGTGAAGTGATTGGGAAGTCGCACTCGCTTCTGGTATACAATTTGATAGACTTTTTCCAAGGGTCGACTGACGATGTGGTGAGTGGGTAAACGTACAATCTTGTTCGGTTGATAGGTGGTCACTTTAAAGTTTCCATCCTCTCTCGATTGCAAGGCTTCTTTCAATACCCCAAAGTTGACCACTCGACTGGTACGATGATTCAGAGTCAGTCCTTTCACTTTGCACGTCGTGTGCACTTCTCCTTGTTTGTCCCGGTATTCGTAGCCGTAACTTTTGGGACCACCACTGACGAAACTTAGAATCTTGTCGTCGGGATGCTCGTCTGTCCAGGCTCCTAAACGGTCTCCTTCGATGTCAGGGTGCTGTTGAATCGGATGATGGATGTAAATGCAACTGTCCGTGTCAAAGTACAGGACGCGTTCTTCTAACAGTTCTAAAGCTTCGTACAATTTTAAGCGAGCATGAGCTGTCACGTAAGCCGCAATTATGACATTTCCAAAAGGGTCGTCTTGTACAAAGTCCAGATCTTCTTCGTAATTGACCAAGATCAAATCCTCTCGAACGACGTCCACGTGTTTCATGTATTTGGTTTTGTCGTGAATCATCTGGAAGTAGCGGGAAGGTTCAGTCAAATATTCCGTCTTGGGTAAACACGGTCGTTGTGCCATTTTACCCCACAAGCAATTTAACATCACTTTGGCAAACGATCGCCTGCCTTCGTTTTTTTCGATGTGGTCTAAATAGATGCCTTCTTGTGCGTAGTATTTCTCTTTTAATTGTATTTGGTCTTCGGGAGTGTGACACCAGGAAGGATAGCTGCTGGCTTCTTGTTTCAGTTTCAAAAAGGCATCCACGTAGTCGGCGAAAATGCCTTTCTGAGTAGGGTCACCCTTGTGGTACTGTTGTGTCTTGGGAAAGTGGCAAATTTCGTACACTTCTAACAGTTGGTATCACATGTCCAGAGCTTTGAACAATTCCACGCTGACCCAGGTTCCCGTCAAGGCACGTTCTTCCTGGCTGTGATGGCAAGGTTGGTCCTGGTTGCACGTTTCGGCACAAGTACGGCACAAGGGAAACATCAGTTTGCCTTGACAATGGTGAGGTAAGACGGGATGGTATAGGTTCTTGATCAAGCCTTCGTATTGTCGAATGTTTTTCAGATCGATGTGTTCCGTGAACAATTGCGGGTGCCCTACAGGAAAGCGACAATATTTGCACACGTAGGGATACAGCGAACACACGTCCAAGTATTTGATTTCTTCTCCTTTCTCTTCGTCGGCTTGGTACAGCAAACAGGTGGCATTGGTCCTTCCTCCGTACAAACTATCCCTCGGTTTCAGCGGGTCCATGAACTGGTAACTTTCCACGAGGCGTTTAAACTCGGGATCGGTTTTCAAACGGTGATCGTACTCGTGTTCCCACATTTCCACCACTTGGTATCCTTGCTGTTCTAACTTTAGGCGTCGCTGACAAGTGTCCTGGTACAAGTCTTCCATGGTTCGTTGCAAAAACTGATTTTTAGTGTCACGGTCAGGGTAACAGACGGGACATCCGTGAAATAAGCAACCGTTAAACTCGTACACGATCTTGGGGTTTTCTAAGTCCCAGCCATCGACCGAATACGTTCCGATGGTCTTTTCGCCTCCTCCGTTGCGGGCATGCTGAATCCACTTGTCTTCCTTGTCGCACAAGTAATGTAACCAACGTAGGGCTTTGACCGAGTATTGACATTTGACATAGTGGGTCGTTTGAGGACTGATGACAGCCACGGTGTTTTCAGGCATGAATCGTTGGCGGTACACTAAGGAACACGCTTTGGCAATGGTGCAAGCTTCTTTCAAAGGATCGACCCCTCCGTGTTCCATGAACAGTTCTCGAAATTTTCCACAGCAACGTCGTAAAATGTCCACGTCGGAACGACAATACTTTAACATTTCTTCCTGAAAGTCGAAGGGGTCAGAGGCATGAGCCTGGTACCAAGCGTAGAAAGCTTCTCGTTGTTCGGTACGCATGTTGTCGGGGTCGTAATAGTGAGCCTCAGGCAAATGGGGTAGAACGGCGTGTTGATTGGCTTCCGTATTAAAAAAGTGTGGAAAGTACCCTTTAGCCATTTCTGTCATTCCAAACGTTTTAGGCATTCGACTCAAAGGCATGGCCAAGTAACTCATCGAATCTTTAAACTGCACTTGTCCCACTTGCATGAAAATTATTTTGGCTCCGTTCAAAATCACTTTAGGACGTTCGGTGGCATGTTCCGTATAGTACCTCAAAAGAAACTGTCCATCGTATCCGGAGAAATTGTGAGCCATCACCGTCGCATGACGATGACAATCTCCGTAACGTTCGATGTCCTCTTGGTTCCACGTCTTGTCGATGGGGTCTAAGACCCATCGGGCAAAATCGGCTAACGTGTTTGGTCCCCGAAAGATTTTTTCACGCCCTCCGGGAATCTTGCTGCAGTGAGGGCAATGACTGAAGATAGGTTCTTGAATGCACTTCTCGCACGCTCGATGAGCCACGCAGAAATTAGGGATGTGAATGCCAGTCTCTTGCATGCATTCGAAATCGAAAAAGATGAAATTGCCTTTCTTCTTGTGACCGTCCTCTTTCTCTGGTGGGGGTTGGTATTTTTGCACGTAACATTCGTGTTCCAGGTCCACGATGTGGTGACAAATGTGACATTTTTTCTTTCCTCGACATACGTGTGCCTTGGCATTGTTGGTAAGTATGCCTTGTCCACACGTAGGGCACAATCTCAGGAGTTGACAAGCACATTTCTTCTGTGAACCTTGTGTTTTCAAATGTTGCTGGTAACAGGCAGGGCTGACAAACGTGCGCAGACAAGTTGAACAAGGCACTGGTTCTTCGCTCAGACAGGGTGGAGAGGCCAAACATCCTGGGCATTTCAATCCACAATGCTTGTGTTGCTCTCGATTGTTATAACCATAATCACATTTCTCACAATAATAACTGTATCCCAGGAATCCGGTGATACTGGTAATGGTATCGAAATGGTCATCGTGATAATAAAGGTGAATGTATTTTCCGTCCTTAAAATCCTGGCCTCGAAACAACAGATACCCGCGCATTTCTTGAGGGTGCACTTTCAAGGTGTAGCGTGGAGCTAGGGCATCTTGCAATTTTTGCATCTCAGGAATGCCACAGGGTGTGTCTTTGGACAGGCCAGCTTGTTGCAACAGGAGTTCTGCTTCGTTTCGTTGTTTGGCTCTATCGGATCGTTGAATAGTGTTCCAGGTTCTTTTCCATTCTATCGTGTCGTTCTTGTTGGCATAGGTTCGTCCCACCACGATGGCACGGGCTAAACACATCTGGTCATGAGGATTGTGAATTTGGACAAGACTACGCTTAATGCTGCGAAGCTCGTTCACCAATAACATCTTTTTGCGTCCTGTTCCTTGAGGAAGAGAGACGTGGGCCATTTTCAGTGTGGCTTTACCATCGGTGATGTCAAACTGGTCATTAGATTGTTGTACGTGTTGAATCTTGTCCATGATTTTGGAAGGGGTTAGTTCTGCAGGTCTGCTAAACTCGATCCAAACAGGGGATTTCAAACCGTCGTGATCTATGGATAGTGTCAAGCGATCGTCTTCTTTGGGTTGACATTGTCGCTTTAGTGCGGTGAGCAAAGAATCCCACATCTCGGTGATAAACATCAGAGTACGTCGGCCTTGAAATCTTTAAACTTCACCGTGTAGGTGTAAGCCGTGGTTCTAAATTTTCTAGAGGAGCGCTTTTCCGTCTCTCGAATGGAATAGTACTTTTCAGGGTTGACTAAGGGTGGTGAACTTGGTTTAGAGGGTTCGGATTCTGGTTCACTCATGTCCTCTTCAAAATCACTGGCATGAATTTGTGCCAAGATTTCAGCCCTGGTACGAGGCGATAGATCACGTTTCTGCCTCTTACTTTCTTCTTCTTCTTCTTTCTTCTGGAATGAATGGGATCGTTTCATCTTGAGTGCAAAACGTCAAATGACTCAAGTTTAAACACCATAGACTAATTTATAGTCTTGGCAAACCAGCGTATATAAAAAGGGTGTGTCTTGTCCTTTCACTATTCATTTCACTCTCAAACCGAGGAGAACGATGGAAGAGACTACCCAGATGGAACGTTTCGTCAGAGCTTTGCGAGGGGTCATTAGAAAATTCTCTTCAGACCAGCCGACGGACTACTCTCCTTCCTTTCGAGATAAGAGTCAGGATACTTGCTATATCTGTCAGAAGAAAGGGCATTGGTCTTCAGAGTGTCCAGACCGTCAAAAAAGAAAAAAAACAGGGGCTAAAAAAGACAAAAGTCAAGATACCTGTTATTATTGTAAAGAAAAAGGACATTGGTCTCCAGATTGCCCAAACAAGAAACAAGAGGAGTCAGAAGAAAAGAAGGATTCTTCAGAAGAAGAGAGGGATTCTTCGGAAGAAGAGAGGGATTCTTCGAAAGAAGAGAGGGATTCTTCAGAGGAAGAAAGAAGACAATTATATTTAAAAGAAGCAAAGAAACAGGAGAAGAAAAGAAGAAGGGAAGAAAATGAGGAAAAAACGGTGAAGAAATTCAAAAAACAGAGAGACTAAACAAGGAGAAAGAAGAAGTCAATGAACTTTTAATTAAAGTGTTGTGTTGTGAATTGGATTGTAAAAAATGGATAAAAGAATACATGAATGATATAAGGTAAGTGTCTTTGAGTTTTGATTTTAAAATAAGAAGCTACACTCACGCACTCATACACAGACACGTACTATAAGGGTAAAATGGGTGGGGTTTATTTTTGAGTTATTGGCAAATTGAAATTGTATTTCTTTTCGAGAAATGTGGGTGGCCCTGAAAGGGCCTTTTTATTTTGGTGTAGGGGTGAGTTTAACCAATCAACTTTAACTGCCTTAAGCCTTTGCCACGGCCAAGGCCTACTTCTGATGATTGGGTTGAAATCACTAAGGGTGGTACGACAGGCTTAGTCACAGTGTTGGCGTGTTTAGCTCGGGAAGGTCGTATTCTCTTCGGTCGTGATAAAGAAGTCTGATACATTTGTTTCAGACTTCTTAACTCCGCTAAAATGTCCAACAGTACCGTAGCCGTTTGATTTTCACCCTCTTGTTTCTTTGCTGCTACTTCTTCTTGCTGTTGTTGCTGTTGTTTTTTTCTTACCTCTTCTTGTTGCTGTTGCTGTTGCTGTAGGAGAAAAGCTTGTTCCGCTTCCTTTTGTCGTTGCATAAATTTCTCCAATTCTTCTTTCTGTCTCTGTCGAAAATTCTCCACTTGCGGTAATGAAGAAGGTAACGAAGGTTCCGGAACAAATTCTTGCGAGGTAAGAAAATCCACAAAATCCCAATGTACCTCTTCTGAAAGTAAGTCCGGGTTCCCTTGGGCAGTCTCCCCTGCTGGTGCACCCCAATGGATCGTTTTCTGAGTTTCCGTCATGTTGAATCACTGTCGCATAGATTGACTGCACACAAGCGCTAACGAATCTATATAGACCACATGACGTCACAGACTGCTCTCTTCGGATTGGATGCGAGCTGACTGAATTTTGTAACGCGTGTTCGGATTGGTGAATGAATTCAATCCGTTTCAATCCTTCCTGTACCTATAAATAATCGCAGTTCACTGCATTGATTCACTTGTTCTCGTCGCTTCAAGATGTGGACCGATGTGCAATCTTCTACGCTTGTGTCTTCCATGATGTTCCGGACGGACATGCTCATGTATGTCCGATCCAAGTGGACCGTTGTCCACAGGACAAACACCAGCCTGTGCATACGTAGGATCTACGTTGAAAGACAAGGATGCCTGAAAAGAGTGCTGATTTACGGACCAACAGTGAGACGTAGCCTAAGGACAAGAAGAAGACCAATGCGGTACCATTTATGTTAATGAATACATTAACATAAATCCAAAGGCCCTTTTCAGGGCCAGCCATATTTCTCGAAAAGAGATAGCCTTTCCATTGCCTACCCCTTTTTTAATTTTTTTTTTTTTTTAAAAAAAAATCCCATATTCAATTCCCCTTTGTCCCTAAACAACCCCCAAACTCTATTCCCATGTTAAATTCCCCTTGTACGTATATCGGCCCACAATTTTTTCCCATGTTAATTCCCCTTGTACGTATATTAACCCACGATTTTTCGCCATGTTAAATTTCCATTGTACGTATATTCACCCAGGGGTCTCCGTAATGCTAATTTCCATTGTACGTATAGTGCCCCACTTAACTACTTCCAACAACTTTGCGTTTTCATTAAAATCCTTTAGTACATCATAGCATCTCTGATCACATACAGAGGGAGCTACCAAATACAACTTATCCCATTTGAGCCACCTCATTATCAAATTAAGCAGCAGCTGCGTCTTACCAGATCCAGATGGACCTATGCTAATCATTCGGACAGAATTTGGTAACGCTGCGTGATGTTTACGGGGTTCTCGCTTTTTTGTTGCCAAAAAAATCAGTTACTTCCATGTTATAGAAATATACTAAATAATATGGATTTATATTGTGTGAAATGCAGGGCACGTACTCCCACGAGTACACTGACAACTATTACAACAAAAATCATATGACAAGCACTTACGGGCAAGTATGAACGATGCGGTGCAAAGAAATTTAAGTTTACTTCTAATCCAAACAATATAAAAAAGGAGGAGTTGATATTGCCGCCCAGTTAGCTAAACTACCAGGAAATCCGTGGGCAAAATACCCAGGAGAAAAACACCTTCCAGGATATAATTAATGTGGCCCTGGAACTCAACTTGATATCAGGCTTGATAACAAGACCAACCAAAACCCGGTGAGTATCCAATAAATGCTATTGATAAAGTATGTCATGCTCATGATGTAGCTTATAAAAGTAATGATCTGCAGCATAGGCATATCGCAGATGTGAAATTGATTCAAGCGCTAAATTCCATACAAAATAAATCTTTCAGTGAATCATTAGCTAATTGGTTGGTGAGATCTGCAATGAAGGGTTAGCTTGTTATGGGAAACTAAGTTTCCCGAGCTGGTAATTAATCATCCAATTATTGAAATAATGGAGTCGATTTATTATTCCCCAAGAGGATAATGGAGGGGTTGAGTAGCAGTTAGTAAACTCGCCGAAGCAGCATGTGTCGAACATTCTACTGCTCAAAAAATGGTTAGCACGACAGGCAATATGGCAAATTTATTTGCCATCACCTAAAACAATTCAGTATGCACATTTTGATGTTAGCGTGCCAAATGAAGTTCTACCACACGATGCTATCAACATTGGAAGCTTCTGCGTTTGAGCGAATTTATCGACGAGGGCCCCTACGTTGGCCGCATCTGCTACAGGTTGATACTGGCAAATAATTTCAGGGCGCAGTATCATCGCTGATGAAGCAACATAATGTCAAAATACGACGAGGACACACTGCATTCACCGCGATCAGACAATTGTTGAACGATTTAATAGAAAATTTGCTGAGCGGTTATTTGGATATCAATGCGCGAAATAAATAATTCAAGATACTTGATCTCGCGAATGGGTTGCAAGATTGTCAAGTGTAATAGCTGCATTAAATAATGAAATTACTCGAACAACCAACATGAAACCCATCAATGCAATTACAAAAAAAAAAAAGACATACCCGTACAACGACGTTATTTTTCAGCGCAGCCAGTGCTGGGTAATGTGACTCTTAGATATTTATGTGAACCCGGTGAATTTGAAGGTTGTTAAATAAGAGCAACTGATCTGTCTGGAGTATCACATCGCACAAATTTCCAACGTGGTAAGATCTACTGGTATACCCGCAATCTACAGATTAGACTCAACTGCTCCTCAACGTGGATTTACACGTGAACAATTACAAGTAATTCCTGAAGACACACAGTTACCACCGCGATCACTTAACTAGCGCCGTTACGTCGATTACACTCAAGACAGGTCATCGTATTTTCACGTGGATGACCGCGACTACTATCTTTTCTGTCTACGGTAAATTGTCTTGGATTTTTACTCGAGTACTGCCATAACATTACACAATTACAGCTCGCACAGTGATTATTCTGCTGCTGCTTCAGATCGTTGATAAATTCAACGTCGATATAAAATTCCCGATTATTTTTCTTTTGTCACTTTGTTTATAACCGACTAATTATTTTTCTTACTATATCACTGTCAATAGCATCATCAGTAATTTATGTAGCGTCTATGACAATTCTCCAAAGCTGAGATATTTTTTCTGACTCGAGACACTGTGAGATAAACCAAGTTTGACCACACGACACGATCGATCGTCAACAATCCAAACTCAAGTATCAGAGATGGTTAACCCTTGAGATCATTGTATTGTCATTGCATATCCTAACGTCCACGGGGATTTATCAGTGTGTATCGCATCCTCAACAACACTGACATCAACCAAAACAACATCATTTAATACTAGATTCTGTTTCTCAGTCTGTCCTGGTATATCAACGTCGATATTCTGTTGTGTATCAGCTGGTCTTTAACACGATGGTACACGTAGATCTGAAAACTTTTCTTTATGCTTTTCAAATAACCGCTGTTGAAGTGTATCACGAACTATCTTTTTACTTGCCACTGTCAAATCATTTGGTCTCCACACTTGTAGAAAATCATTCATAGAAGTTTCTGAAATTATTTTACGCATTACTTCACATTGAATTTTATTTGGATGTAATCTGATTAGTTTTATAATTCTCTTAATTCTGCATCAAGAGATCTATGATCATCAGTTATCTCCTCATAATAATCTACAAAATTCTTTAGCCAATCATGTGGATCTGGTCCAACAAACGGTGATGGTTGACCGTCATCGCCGCACATTATCACAGCTGTAGTTTTCAATAGCAGCCAATCGAGAAACATTTTAATATATCTTTATATACTGTGCACACTTCATCCCAAATGATAATTCCAGAAATATATTTCATGTGTCACCCTTGTATCGATAAAAACTATGATAAGTATATGATTGCATCCCTCGTTTCATTTCTCTCGCAAGTCTGTGTGCATATGTTAAAACAACCATATCCTCTGAATTCTATCGAAACAATTCGATCACCTGAGTTGCCTTACCAGAACCCCCCGGTCCGTTTAGATAGACCGTCTTGTGTCTGGATACTGGATCATACACAGATGCCGCAGACGATAATTCTCATATCTAATTGCTGTAATAAATATATTTAATCGTAACATCTGCGGATTCAGAGTAGTTATATAACATTTTATGTTTTATTCTCAACGAACCCCATGATGCATCAGTGGTTATAAAACAAGTCAGTAATTCTGTATATTTTTTTTCGATATAGAATGAATCCGTTGCAACTCTGACTGCAGTGTCAGGGAATATTTTTATCCTCGATAATACATTTATAGAAACATAAGCAAGTATTGAATATCTTAAATGAGTAAACTGAGGTGACACGTCATCAATATAACCAACAATTGTACCTAACCGTGTTCCGTCAGATAAGTTAGCGTTTTCTCGACTTAACAAATATATTTCTTGCTGTTGCATCAAAGTGTATGAAATCATATTCAGCGTCATATAGAATTAATCATGTATAATGTCCTTTATGATCATATGCCTATCCTTGAGTAAATTTACGGCTTATTCTTCTACCAAGATCTTTGGCGGTTTTATCATCAGAATCAGCTGTGGTGGTAACCAAACTTTGGTCTGCTTCCGATATGATATAATTGCCTCACTTACAATCAACGATATTAATATTTGACAATCGAGCATATATCGTAACAAAACTATTGGTGCCCAGAGTTTTTCTGAAAAGTGTCTACCAAATCATCATAACAGATCGGATGAAGACCCTTAGCAAACTCGAATTATACAATACGAGCGAATCCAGTTAGATCAAAATCAGGTAGGGGTCCACTTATCGATACTCTTGTCATCTCGTTTGTGGGGTGTCCAAATCGTTTAAAATATCCAGAACACTCTCCCAAATCCAAGAAAATTTCCAGGATAACACGCTACCATATCCATGGAAATAACGTCATTGTAATTGTTCTTGGTATTCCGTAATCCACCATGTCCGTATTCACTGCAACTTAATTGCACGTCTTCGAGAAATTCAAATCCTGTTGGCTTCCACGATTTTGTCTCTCTGGCAGCGTTGGCTGCAACAGATGGAACTGTAAAATAATTATGTAATAATTGCTCAGTATTCTCAGTTGAAAATTTCTGAGCGAGATTTTTCATTTCTTCATGAAGAGATTATTTACGATATATTTTGCCGTTAGGTCGTACAAATTGATCATATTTTTCATTATCTGATTTTTTAAGTAGCCATACTGGCACAGGATCGTTCCTGCTTATTTCATGAATAAAACCAAAAGTTTCTTTCAGAGTCTTTCTCTGGGTAAAATCTTACAGTCCGATCTCGTGGAAATATTGCTACTACGCTGGTCCAGGCGTGAGCATTATGATCAATAATTTCAATTGGAGCTCCTCTCGATTTATTCTTTGATTCATATAAAATCTCTCCGGTTAACGTTTTTAGTATTATCGGAAATTTTAATTTATTTCCTAACTCGGCGACATCATGTATTGTAGCTCCGGTATCCTTAACCGATTCAGACTAGTTGCTTATTCGCTCACGTCGTAGTTCTGTTAACCGTTTCCACGCATCGCGTTTGTAAAATGTTCGATTACTCGTTCGGCTACACAATTCAACTTTGAAAATCTCATTGGAGCAAGATCATTCATGTTGAGTTTATCATTTAGCTGATAAATTCCATAAACAACTGCGGTCATAGGATACGCTCGAACTTAATATGGTCAGTCAATACCAGTCAGCATTCCTGGCCTGGAATTTTTACTTAACACAGCGGTTTTTCCATCAGCAAGGACAGGATCACGTTAGTCGTGGATAATCCACTCAGCATAATCTGTTTCTGATAATACAATAAACTTTATTCTGAAAACATTTTTCTGATCGTTGATATAATCGCTAATCGTTTTCGCCCGCGTATCATTGAAGCAGCAATAACTTCGTCGTCACCTTCGTCATCGCGTATAATTTTGCATGTCGACCACGTATGAGATGCCCCATCATCACGAAATACCTTTGTAGCATCCGTGATAATATTAATTAGATTAATCGTCGGAACAGTCAGAGCTCGCCTCCGCAAGTCAGGAGTTATTCTGTCAAGATCAAATCTGGAAGTTTTCCTTGGCTCGATTGTAGATAATTTCTCAAACTCCTCCATATTATATTTTAGGCAAATTCGGTGTAATATTGATGCTAGTATAATGATAAAGTAAAAAACAAATAAAAAAAATTGGATTACTGAGTTCGTAAACCCGCAATCTACAGATGCTCCAAAACATTTCGCACTTTCGGATTCTTTGGCTCAATAAACTTTACTCTGATAAAATATTTTTGATCGTCGATATAACCAAGAATGTTTTTCTCTCGCTCATAGTAAATGTTAGAAATGGCATAGTTTATACCCCCCAATACAGAATGTCAACCACGTGTGAGATGCCATTTCTTTACGAATTCTTTTTTAGAAATTCTGATATAAAAAATCAGATATCATCCCTATTACACAAATATCGCCGACTCAGTTCACGAATTATTCTGTCAAGATAAAATCTTGAACTTTCCCAAGTCTCGATTGTAGATAATCTCTCAAATTCTTCCATATTATATTTCAGACAAGTATTTAAATAAAAAACATTATATATATATATATATATATATATATATATATATATATATATATATATATATATATATATATATATATATATATATAATGACTCAAATAAGAAATCAGTGCAAGTGATTGATGGTAGGGTCTTCAACTCCTTGTAACAAATCCTGCGTAAATGAATTCTGCGGTCAACATTTGCAAAGTGTAAGGATGGGGAGTCTTTGTCGACAACCGTGTTTAAGATGTGGTGTTGGAGTTAGAGGGAAAACACAGCTGTGTGTGCGTTGTGATGGTAAAAGATACAGAGAACTAAAACGATATTATGATAAGAAAAATGACGACTTTGTCATTGATAAGGTTATAAGAATCCCTGAAGACTATCTAGCCAGATTTGAAGATAAATTATGATTTAGACAAATAATATGATATATAAATGGAGCAAAAAGAATTTGTCCAACATCGCATCATCAAGAATTATGAAGCATCTCGTGATGGTACATTCAAACACTGTCAGCAGAAAAACCGGTTGGTTTTGTTAATACTACGTCTGGTTATCTAATGTTCAGTGAAGGAAAGAAAAATTATTGCAGTAACCGATTTATATCCGAGTGTTACTTTGGGGTGATCAACGACGGTCTTGTGATGATCATATTGACTCAGATAAGAAAAATAACTCCTTACACAACCTTTAAGCTGTCACACAGAGCGAGAATTGCAAGTTCGGAAATACTGGCAAGTATGAAAATATTTAGGAGAAAAGCTGTCAAATAAAAAAATATAGAGACCGGTGAAGAAATAATATCTCAGTTGATATATGCAGCCGCCAAGTATTTCGGTATCTGCCAGCCTTCAGTACAAAAAGTCGCGAATAAAATATACAAATCAGCGTTTTCTCAAGAGTAAGAAAATTGGATCTCATTTTCTTATGTTTAGATATGGATAACGGAGACAACTCTGCCGCGGATGTGTAACGTGATTGATAAAGTTATGGTTGCCCCCTGTACTGACTAACCGCCTCCTAGTTTCATTATTGTATTCTCGGAAGTTGTATACACATTGCACCGAATCAATAACAATTAAATACCGAACTCTGGGCTATTACAGTTTCTCAATGTATCATAAATGTACATGTTGGCTGAAATAGGCTCAAAGGTAAAGTATCATTCTTTCCTCGTTTAGTCAGTATCTTTATTTTTTCTCTGTCCTTGATTTCAGAATACCTACAAGAATTTTTGTTTTTGTTTTGTGGCAACAGTTTGACAAACACGGTGGTAAAATAACTACGATCTATCTCAACAATCAGTCTTGCATCAGATTTCAGGAAAGTTCTATTTCAAGCCATAACAGAGTTATGTCTGCTGTTTTATAATAGTACTTCCCGTAGATTTTTTTTATCAAGGACTGTCACAACGGGCACGTGTAAATAATTATTAAGGATTAAAAAAATTCTTCGGACAATATAATTATTTTAATAAATCCGTCCGGTTTTCTGATTCATCTACATTTTTTCTGTGATTATAATTAAGAAAAATTAAGAATATAAACAACAAATAAGTCACGCCTATCGCTTGAGCTATCTTTAAATTTCCAAGTATCAGTTAGCTTGTATACAATAGGATTTGTTTTATTACTGGGGTCCTCCCCATCGAAACTCAACAAACACACATTCCGGCCATGTAAACAAGTTGTCGGTGCCTTTTGCACTCTCCAGATTTTGGGTGTGTGTGCAAAAATCTGTTGAGCGTAGAGAATGACCCCGTGTCCGTCTGTACCCTCCCTGTTGTAAATACTGTAGATAATATATGTGTTGTGTGGTCCCTACTGTAGATACTGTAGATAATATATGTGTTGTGCCTTCTCTGTTGTAAATACTGTAGATACAATGCTGTAAATATGCTGCTGTATGTACTGTGCCGTCTTTAGAATTAAGTTAATTAAGAGTTATGTACTGTGCTGTCCTCCTTAGAATTAAGGTTTACTGTATTCTTCTGGACTTGCTAGGATGTCATATGGGCACCCTAGGCTTTCACATAATAAATTGTGCCGTCCTCCTTAGAATTAAGATTTATGTGTTTTGCCGTCCTCTACTAAACACCTAAACACTCCCTCTTGAGACTGCTAGACTTTAGACAGGTGAGGGGCTGACTGTTTATTGTGCCCCTGAGCCTGAGAGGATGTCGTATGGGCATCCTAGAGGTTCACATGTGGTTGTGTCGTCCTCGGTGTAAAAAAAAAAAAAAAAAAAACCCTTCTGGACTTGCTAGGATATCATATGACACCCTAGATGTTCACATAGTCGTGTAAAATACTTTTCTTTTAAACACGTATTTATTATATAATGAATTACAAAAATATCAATGATATTATTTCTGCTATTAATAAATAAATAGAAAAAGAAGGCATAAATATATCTGATGAACTAAATCCTGAAATTTATTTTCTTCTGATTTTGAAACATTACAATAACGTAAGGAGGAGGGGGGAATCAACGTTACAATCCGAATATCGATTCGTAAAGAAAATTCAGACGATGATGTTTCAATCGTTGGCTACTGTAAAGCAAAATGAGGTGAGGGAATTTGTCTCTCTCTCTCGTGCAAGCGAAACAATTAGATCAGAATTATCTCGTGAATATGAAGCAAAAAAGACTACTCTTGCGACAACTAAGAAAAATTATGTCAGAAACTGTTGGTGGTAATGAAAATGAAAGTTAGACTCATTCATGGAAATGAAAATGAAAGTTTGTCAGATTGTATTCTCTCTCTCTCACTGATTTTAGTTCATTTGTCAGTAAAAAAATATATATATCAAGGATGAAGTCAAGGGATAAAAATCAAGGACGGAGATTTTTTTTTACTGTTTTAATGTGTATCACGCATCAGTGGCATTTTTAAAGTATGTGCTGTTACCTTAGTAAAATCAAGCGAGAGATAACACTCTACGAGGAAATCTTTGAAAATCGTGGATTTTTACGATGAAACATCATTAAGATTTTACACATAAATTCAGACTCAGTGTTTTATTTCTTAGGTCAATCAAGTTGCCGGACTGGTCAGTTAGTCTGAAATTTATTCTTGATAATATCGGATTATCACATCTTAGACCGGGTTAATTGGTCCTTGCATAATGAGAGATCCCGGTGGGACTTGCGGGGTAAAAGTGTATAAGATGTATCCTTGCTGTGCCTGTGCTGATATGTGTGTGTTTGATAGCTTCCATCAATTACATCGCGATTTCGTCAGCGAATTTTTGAAGTTTTCTGCGTTAAATTTAAAATTCGGTAGATCAGCTTCTGTTATCGAATATGCATCGCTTTAGTATTGATTGTTACCTGATTTACTCGATAGTTAATATCTTTCATATCAGATACAAGCTTATTTAATATTCTATTTGCTTAATGATTTCGCTGCGTGAACTTGTTCTATCAGAAAGATGTTCTTGGAAACTTTGCTGTAGTTTTTCTCGTTGTCGCTTATGTTCTGATTAATGATTTTAAAATATTCAATAATTTCATCTAGGTGAATATTTACATATTTAAATGCTCCCAAACCGATATGTTCCTGAACAATACACCAAGTTACATCGTCTTTATTAATGAAGGTTAAATAACTAGTCAACATTGCATTTTTCATATCAAGTAAACGACCCTTGTATGATGGGATAACTTCGTAATAAAATTGTTTATCTGAAGTAAAATCAACTCGTTTTGATTCAGGTGGTGGTGGTGGTGCCTCCCGGGGCAACATCAGGCTATCCTAGCACTGATCTGATCGATGATTGATAGATATCCACGGCGTAATCGGGAGAGTTTATCTCTATTGCAGATGATAGTGTTGGTTCATGAACGGTTATGGCTATCATTGATTCTTTCCCTGTGATATGTTTTATTCTGCGCTCAAATTCATCATTGATCTGTTCGATTTGATAACTGCCGGTTGGTATCCCAACAACTGTCCAGTCAGGTGTACAATCTGGTTTATCTTTGTTCGCGAATACCAGCGAATTATTTGATTGTAAACCACCAAATGATTTTGATCTGATATTTGGCCAACTGTATTATACTCGCAACTTCGCTAGAGCGATTTCTTTTACTGAAATCGCAGTTGGAAAATTAATACTGAACTCGGGGTTAGTGGAGTTTACTGTTATCATTGTGGTTTTCACCGGACTTGTATTTGTTTCTCTCTGTTGAATTAGTTCGGTCATTATTTAATCCGTCATGTTTCAAATGGTGGTTTTCTAAATCAATTACTTCACTGTATATCTTGACCATTATGGCAAATTCGGAATCTGATGTCGTCGTATCATCAAGGCTTGATGGTATCAGTGACGATAATTTTCCAGTACGCGTTTATTGTCGCGTGTAACCGCGTAGTATAATCGTCCAATTTTGTACTCGTGCACGTGGATATCTTTTTCTCGGTAATATTAAAAACTCCCGCGATAGCCTCCGATGATGAAACACATATCGTTGCTACTGCTACCGTTATCGGGGTCAGTGCTGATAACACTACCCCGGTGAATGCAACGAGTGTAGATATCGAGTACACTACAACATCGATGGCAACTGCACGTCTTCGATATTTTTTTACTTTTGCGGCATACTCGTCAACGATAGTTTTTAACGCTGATTGCCATTCACGTACTTGATCATATCTAACTATTTGAAAATCTATTATATTTTACACAGTAACCAATTAAGGGGTTTCAGCAACAAATTCCAGACACCACTGTATATACTAAATTTTGCAGCACTGAACACAGACAGCCTGTACATACCAGTGACTTCTGCGGTATGTTTGATAGTATTTTTCTGCTGTGACCATGTTGCGAACCCGGATGACACAGTGCTTTATTGGTGATCTGTTTGTGGAGAATTTTAATCAGATTTTGTTTTTTATCGATATCAGGAATTCCACTTTCAATGACTTATTGTTTTTTCTTAATCGTATCAATGTTCGTCTTGATATCAGAAAATTTCTAGTCAGCGGTCAATGGAGTACTAAAGAATTCCTCTGCGGTTTCATTAACTTTTCTAAAGTTTCTACGGAGATTTGTAAACTTATTTACGTGAACATCATGCTCGGCCCGCAACGTGGATAATTTATCATCTACGGTGCTGTAGTTAACGTCTACATATTTTTTCATCGCGGTATCTTCGTCGGATGTTGGATCTCTTAACACGACTATTTTAGTTCCGTTCATTTTGAATTCACCTGTCATTGTGTCGCCGGTATTTTTCAAACGATTTGAAGCACTTCTTGCAATTTGATCTATGATGGTTGTAAACAATATATTTGAATCTCTGATTCTACCCCTATCAGTAAATACTGGAATGTTATCCGCGTTAGCACCTAGAACTGATCGAACTATAGCATTCCATTTGATATTACTCGTTTTTAAAACACCGTATCTGTCCTGAAAAACAGCAACTTTATTTCGGTCAACCCCGGCCAGGATTGCTTGCACTTTGGGTATGGACAGTTATTGAGGTCTAAAGCCTAAGTTATACTGCTTGCCAAGTACACATCTAACAGGTATAAAGATATAAATTACAGTCTCTACTTGGCATTGAATCTTAAGCTAGGATAGCCCTATGGGCTGACATTTAGGGGTTGGTTATCATTACATCTATCAATGTTCTGGGGTTTCTATTTCTAAGCTAAAGGGAATGCTGTGAGCTGCATGATAAATTTGCTGGGCGGGCTCCCAAGCAACCCCCAAACCCTGATGCACACATGTGAACAGTGGATTCAAGCCCAAGGCAAGATACATTTGTTGTGTGCTCTTCTGCTGATGACGTATAATTCATAATGACCCAAAACTCTCACATGACAATTTTATTATCGCTGGTTTGGAAATGTTGCTGACTTTTCTTTTTTCTTTCTTTCCTTTTACCATAAAGTAACTGTCCTTTTGCATATTATCTACGTCCGACACAATGTAAAAAAACTCAAAATTTAACGATTTTTAAAATATTATCATTTTATCTTTGTTATAGGACTGTATTTACTTTTATTTGGAAGTGTTTGATCTTTACATTTTTATTTATTTTTGGTATAGGGGTGTTGTGAAATTTATCTTTAAATTAGCAATATATATTTGGGACTGTATTGATGTGCTGTTAAATCCAATACATACGGTTAATAATTTCACACATCTATCAGTCAGTTAATACGTCCTCTCTTACTTTGCTGGGCTGATATTTTATAAATGTGTATGGCTGAATAAGGATTGATGTGCTTTTTGCAGCATTTTATTTTATTGCCATCTGGTCAGCAGGTATAAACTTTGACCCTTGAAGTAATTTTGAAAGTTCAGGATGCTATATTTTTTTTTAGTAGACAACAAACTACAACATTGACCAAGGTCAAAATTTCCTAACATATGTTATATCTGCAAAAAACTTTGTAACACATCTTTGCATCTTTGCAGAATCAAGAACAGACACACTTGGAAATGTGCCAATTCCTGCAATTGCTGGTGGCATTGGGGCAGGTGCTGTGGTCATATTGTTGGTTCTATTATCTATATTCCTGTGGAGAAGATACCAGTATTCCAGTCAACACTCTGATGGTATGAATAGAACAGCTAATGTGCCAGCTTTTTTCATTTTCAAATGTTGAAAAGAATAAATCTCTCATAATATTTGTTGGTAACATATTCAAAGTGATATCACTCTATGGTGTTAAACTATGTAATAGAAAAGAGCAATAAACTAATTAGTTTTATAAAGTTGAACAAATAATTTATTTCCCTGTAATACAAAGTGAAACATTAAAAATAACTTGCAGGATGGAGAGTGAAATCCTAAATAGTCCTAAACCTTCTATCGCAAGTCCAAAGTATCAAGTATTTCAAATGAATTCCAGTGGTATTCTGAAAAAAAGTCCAGTCTATTGTATTGATGTCCCAACAGTCTTGTATGGTTTAAAGTGCTAACAGTCTTGATCACAGTGATATAATCTAAAATATCTTTATATAAATTCACAGTAATTCCAAAATATTTACTTAATCCCAAAGTTTATAAGCACCTTATAATTCCAATGAATAATTGAAATAAATCCATCAATAAATCCTCTGAACTAAACACAGCTAAATGAGTCCAGTAAGATTGATGTTTAAGACAGGAATAACTAATTTATTAAGTAAACATCCTATATATGAAAAACTAAGATTAAGTTTCAGAACCAGAAAGAGGCTCTAATGATCATCTCCAGAATATTCTACTTGTAACGAAAGTCAGGTCCTCTAAAAAATGATAAATTAGGTAACATGATTTTACTAGGGGAAAACCCATGACCTCAACTCAAACATTCATCAGCAAAATATGTTTTACATTTTCCAAGATCAAAAAGGCAACAGTAACGTGGCTATCAAACAAAATGACCTTATCTTAAAATACAAATCCACATTCATGAACAAAATTAGAAATTTAATGTTAATTAGTCATAATTTTTTTATCACAAAAGCTCAATTTGCCAAGTAAGGAATAAGTCCAAACTTTTGACTTAATGTTAATTAATAATTATCATCAAAATTAAGAGAGTATCGTATAGGTATCCAATGAAAACAATATTCAAATTCCTTAGTCTCCTGGTTTTCTCCATGTTTGATCTAAATGCAAAACACAGCCTGAAGTTTGAAATAGTTCAGTTGTATTATCACACAGGGTTTTTACCAAGAGGCTTCTAATGAGTTTAGTTGGTCCTGAAGGAAAATAGTGCACATCCTACATCCAACATGGCACCACAGTGATCATCTTAAATACATTGTTCTTGCAGAAAAATATTAGAAATGGTTTGTCACACTCCACATTTGAAAAGAAGAAACAGTCTTATCTTGCATTTCTAGGAACTTTTTTGGTCAGCAAATCATTGCTCCTTCTGAACAGATGGTCATTTCAGGTGCATATTATTACAGAGATAGGCAGCTAACTGAAGTGTGTTATGTATATTTGATTTAATTTAATTGTTTGATGTTTTAATTTTGTAAAAATGTTATTCCATGCTATTGTAATGTAACTTTGTTTACTGGATTTAATATTGTCCAGAAATTCAGTTCAGTTCTGTTTGACTTGACTGTTACTTTTTTATTGATAAAGAACTAACAATGGAAACATTGTATCTATTTCCTTACCTCGTTCCAAAATTAGTGACAATTTTGGTAAACAACTTTATTTTTTAAATATAAATTCTTTCACAGAGTAAGAATAATTAAGTTAAGTCAAGACCATACCTGGACTACGTGATAAAAAGCATGTATCAATTGTTACAAACTTCTGTTTTTTTTCTTCTAGAAGATTGACCCTCGTCCAGGAATCTGTTTTGCGTCTTATTATTGTATAACTGTTGTTCCTGATAGAAGTTGGTCAGTCATGCTTAAAACACTTGATATGTTAAGTTTTATTGTGCTATGACTAGTTTGGAATTAAAAAAAAAAACATTTTTCAAATTATTTGACGTCGACTGATTCTTTTCCCTGGAAATACAATGGTGCTCTAAATTAATTATTGGTTAAAGACATTCACTGAAGTTTATGTGGAATTCAAAACTGGAATAATATTTTTGTGGTTAAAAAAAGAGACTGCTGACATTGCAGCACTTCACTGACAACAACAGACATCATCACCTTCCACTTTTGATTTCATAGGGACTCAAACCCAATTTCATTCAAGACTTTTTATTACTAGGACTCTTTCTTTTTAATTCTTGGATTATTTTGGATTTAATTTGTAAAACCATCAGTTCTTTTTTTTTTTTCTCCATTTTTCACTTTATTCCAGGGAAATAAATTATTCATAAAATTTTACAAAGCTTGTTGTCTTCACTCTTTTCTGTTACTTTTTTTAAGAGCATAGACTCATAATACATGTCATAAGCTGTAGTTAAAATCACATGGTGGTGCAACATTAAGCAGAGCACAGTCGAGAGAACTATGTTGCAAATCTAGCTCACAACCATGTTTGAATGTGTGCTTCAGAATGCAGTTTAATCTATGGGATGTACAGTCAGTATTACCACATAAATAGTGATACTCTATCCATGGCTTTTTTTCAAGTTTGAGGGGAAAAATTTGATTATGTGAGTCAAAACAAGGTGGTCGTGACATTGATTATATATTGTATATATCTTCTCAGATTTGAAACAGATGGATTGTATCTGTTATTGTTTGAATGAGAGTTGTGTTTTCTTTTAAACTGCACAGATTTTAAAGCAGTTTGTTTAAAACAAAGTTAATTAGCCAATATATAAATCAGAGACTGACAGAATAAATTCTGTGGGATCAGCTGTATACTTATGCTTGCCACCTTTCACAATAATCTCACAGGTTCTTCAGAAAGCCAGGAACTCTACATCTCAGCTCAGTCCTGATAGCTATATGTGACCATAATGATCATCGTTCACTAATTTCCTAACCAGTTGGTAGATGTCCCTAAGAAGTGATCACTGAGCAGAGATGTGCTTTTGCACCACAAATTGTGTACCCTCACTATTGGCTTAAATCAGACAATCTGCACCAAAATCGGTTTTCAGGCATGGATTCCAAACCATAAAACTTGCCAAACAATCCTGCAAGCCCACTGCCAAGTGGAGAATATTCTGTAATTGGATCATTTGGATGTGTATTGAGCCTTATCTAAACTAAAGTATGAGTTATATTTTATTTGAGAGTCTTACCCATGTGAGTCTTCCTTCTCTCGCAAACTTTGACCTACCTAGAATATTGCCATTAACTCTGTAAAAGCTACCAGGGATGCATGGATATCTAGGCTTTGCATGCTTTTAGTCAGATGCTGTTCTTTAAATTGTTAATCGAAAATATCTAGTTATTCACACAACTTGTAATGAAAATTATGATTAGTTTCTCATCGTGTAAAGAAGCAGATAAAACACATAAATGTTTGGAATTATAAGAAACTTTAGTGAACTGATGCAGGCTTAGGAAAGCATTGCAAGTTTTGTTATATTTTTTTCCCAGTCCATTTCGGTAATTGATTTTGTTCAATTTTTTTTCAGAAGACTTGAGTGAGAAGCTTAAAAAGAGGTAAGACTTTGTGTCAGTTTGTCTCTTTTATGTTTTATTAGCTTGTGTTGATCCCATATTCAGTCGGAATATTTTTCACAGTTATGATGTATTTGAACATTTATTTTTAGGCTGTTTGTAGGACAAATGTGCTTACATTATGGCTCTATATCCATTATACAAATTGAGTTTATCTCTCAAAAAATTGCTTGCATGCACTCCAAAGTAATAATAAAATGAGAGGTTCTGTATTGATGTCTTTTCGCAGATCTTTACATCCATCCCGAATATAGTTTGAATATAATTACATAAAATATTGGCTTGAGGTACTGATAGACCTACTTTTTTAATTCTTTGTCAGAGTAAGAATTGTTGAGTCAAGGCCATACCTGGATGACATGAAACTTTTCATGTAACAAACGTCTAGAAGGTTGAACTCTTGATCTACGTATTGGAATCTGTTTTGCATCTTAAGTTAGCCTAATACCTTATGTTTTGTATATAAATTGTTATAGGGTTTTAAACTTTTGACCTGTTAAATTGTGTTATTTTGGCCAGTTTGGGCTGAGATTTTATTTTCATCAAATTGTTTGGATTTCAAGCGATTATTTTCCCTTGTAATACTAAAGTGCTCTAAGTTAATTCTTGGACAAAGACATTTATTGAAATTATACACGATTGAAAACTGGAATAATATTTTCTATGATTCAACAAGAGACTGTTGACACTGCAGCACTTTGCAGGTTGCAACATACATCATCATCTTCCATTTTGGATTTCACTGGGATTTGAACTCAGTTTTATTCAGGACTTTTACTAGGACTTCTATTTGTCTATTCTTGGATTATTTTTGGATTTGATTCATATAACCATAAGTTCTTTTTTCTTCATTTTTCACTTGATATTATAGGGAAATAAATTATTTGTTAAATTTTACAAACCTTGTTGTCTTCACTTTTTTCCTGTTACTTTTTGTAAGCGCCTAGACTCATAACACTACACATAATAATTTATTAATTACAAATTTGCTAAGAAAAAAAACATACTATATTCAGCATACAGAAAATTAGACATATTCAAACACTTGTTTCTTATAGTTAATATTGGTTGAACTGAATCAGCTTATTTGGGCTGTATGGTGTACATCTGTGGAATAAGTTTCAATTATATCACAACTTCTGAAGTCTGCATATGGATTTTATATCTAGTTTCAAATTAAAAAAAATCTTTATTAAATATTCAATACTAGATGATCAATCATTTAACTTTAGTACTAATGGGAAAAACTTAAAACAGTTTTACACAGTCTGTTCAAACTAATATTTCATCAAATTATGATTGGAGATACCTACAATGGGAGACAGGAACAGATATTAATGACCCAAAACCTTGTTGCAAAATAGAGGAAAATATTAGGTAAGATAGCATTGGGCTAAGAAAAGAAGGATAGCAAGCCTAAATCAAAGCATTAAATAATAATAATAGTTTTAATAATAATAATAATAATAATAATAATGACTTCATTTAAAGAGGGTAACACAATTAGCTAAGAACTAATCTACCTTGAGGCCTTCATGCAAAGGAATTTATTTATTTTACCTGTATCTCTGAAGCCACTGGATATATTGGGTTTGGAAGAAGGAAATAGAGTGGGCATTTCTAATCTCAACAGGAATACTATTCCAGAGCAAAGTTCTAGAGTATTGAAAGTTTTTTAAAAATAATTCCTTATTTGGTTTGTGAATTTTGTACTGTTTGGTAAACATGGATCACATGTGGGGAGTATTACCAGGTAACCTAAACTGGAATAGTGATTGTAAATATTCAGGAGCACTATTACTGGAAATCCTGTACATTAGTTTGGCTTTTTGCAAACAGATTTGGTCTTTAATAGGTAATATTTTTAACTTACCAGCTAAATTTTCCTTGCTTTCTTTCTGGATTGATATTAGCCCAAATGCTCTTTTTTGAAGATTTGCCAGCTTTGTTATGTTTGTATCATTTGAATTACCCCATACTGTATTACAGTAGTCTAAATAGGGTTGAATGTAACTGTTATAAAATAGTTTTCTGTGCCTTTCAGGGAAAAAAATGTCCCTATCTTACTAAGAAACCATAAACTTGAATTGACTTTTTTATTGATATGTTTGATATGTTCAGTTTATGATAGGTTATTATCTACCAAAACACTAATTGACTTTTTTATTGATATGTTTGATATGTTCAGTTTATGATAGGTTATTATCTACCAAAACACTAAGTAGTCTGTCATGACAGACCATTTGCAAATTTTTTTCCTGCCATATCAGACAGAGTTCACCAGTATCAAGATTTGTCCTTTGTTGCCATGCTGAGATAAGTAATATTTTAGTTTTACCAGTATTTACAACCATGCCTTTGCATGTGCACCAGTTGTCCAGTTTGTTTAGGGCATTCTGTAAAGAAATTTCGAGTTCATGTTTTGTGTTTTGGATGTCTGACAGTGTTGTGTCATCAGCATAGAGATCTGTAGATGATATTGAGTTCCTTAGTAAAAGTGGTAGGTCATTGATAAATATAATAATTAGTAATTGACCTAGAATTGAGCCCTGTGGTACTCCATGTCTAATTGTTCCAGGTTTATATTATTTATATAAACATGTTGTGTTCTCTCACTTAAGGATTTAGTAAACCATCTAACTGTGCTTTCATCACATTGGTAGATTTTCAGTTTCTTCAAAAGGATTTCATGATCTACCATGTCAAAAGCTTTCCTGAAATCTACAAATACAGATCCTATTATTCTACCTTGGTCAAGTGCTTGAAGTCATTTTTCACTTTGGGAGATCAAGGCAGTCTCACATGAATGTTTCTGCCTAAAGCCTGATTGATTAGGGTGTATCAGCATGTCCTTGGATAAATATTACACGATTGAGTCATGGACATGTTTTCGAATAAATTTTAACAGGTTTGGTAGTGTTGAGATTGGTTGGTAGTTATCAGCATCATCCTTAGAACCAGATTTGTGAATTGGAGTTACATTTGCAGTTTTCCATATCTTGGTGACAGATGAGGTTGCAATACTTAAATTGATCATGAATGTTATGCTGTCTACAATAGTGGAGGCAGAAGATTTAATGAGTCATGGACCAGTCTGATCCAGTCCTGTACCTTTCTTGGTATCAAGTTCACTGAGACTTTTTGTAACAGTTTTTTTATACTGGTGGAATAGAGAAACATACCTCCTTAGAGATTTTGCTGCTGCAGAACGTTTTCAGTTCATTAAAGTTGTTTTCTATCACTGGTTCTTTTAACTTTGTGGTAATGTTGGTGAAAAAATCATTGAAAACATTTGCAATGTCAGTGTCATCAGTGACTATGGTGTCATTTACCAGAAATGAGTGAATTTTATTTATCTGATCTTTGTGTTCCTCCAGTGAGTTCATTGAAGACTTTCCAAATGGAGTTTGTGTTGCTCTTTATGTTTTCAAGCAATGCGTGATAATAAGTTTTTTTTAGCTTTTTTAATCATACTTGTTATTTTATTTCTCCATACTTTATATTGTGCATGGTTTCCCATAGCCTTGAGTTGGTCTCATATTTTCATAGCATCTAGGATTTTAGTAGTAAGCCATTTAGGTTGGATTTCATTCTTTACTCTATATACTTTCAGTGGTGCATGCTTAGAGACTTCATTCCATAATAAGTCAGTCCACACCCTCAGAGCTTCATCTATGTCATCCATAGTTTTGATCATATTCCATGGAACTTTTTATAGGTGATTGAGAAATTGTCATTCATTAACATGTTTGAATGATCTGTAAGTGTTCGTTTTGTGTGTATTTTTTTTATTTCTCTTGCACTGACCTTGTCAAAAAAGTAGGGTAGTGGTCACTAAGACCAACATTCAGTACATTAACACGAGCCACATTGTCTGGTAGGTTGGTATAAATGTGATCAATAAGAGTACTTGATTTTTCTGTTACCGTTGTGGACTCATTTACCAGCTGGACTAGGCCTAATGATTCAATAAATTCCATCTAGTTGTTCCTTATTTGAGTATTGAGAAGGTCCTTATTTATAGCGTGCAGTAGATATGTTTCTTTCTCCTGTGCTTGAACATTTTCCATTTTGTTTAAAAAAGTTATCATTCCAAAATGCTTTGGAGGAATATGGCCTATAAATGAAAGCAATATGAATGATTTTGCATTATTTTGAGAAATTTCCACCCAGATGCTCTCAATTTCATGTGACTCCAAGTCAAGTCGCCTTTCTGTATTCACATATCCCCTAATGTATACAGCAAGACCTCCCCCCTGCTGTCTCTCTGTCCCTGTGTAATGGTTTATTGTAGCCTTGACAGTGAAAAAGATTATCATTGTTGTTAGGATTTTATTTGGTTTCAGTGAGTCCTAAAACATGTATACTATTTTCCTTGGAAGACAACATTAACTTAATCTGGTCCATTTTTCCCACTATACCTTGTACATTTAAGTGACCTATGTTAAAACCTTTTGTATTTAGTTTCATATCAATTATATGTATGTCATCATGCAATGGGGGTACTCACAAAGATTGTCTCCATACTACTTTTATCATTCTGACATCCTATTTGCATATTTAAATGCTTATCTATATTAGCATCTTCAATGTTACATACAGATTCTGAAAATCCGTTAACTTTTGCATTTACAATAGTGTCCAATTGAATAGTTAGAGTCAACAGTCTCACTAGGTACATTTAGATTTTTTTTAATAGATGAAGCACTGATATTCTTCTCTTTGCCAGCTTCCTAATATTTATAATACATTGATTGACAGAGTCTTTGTTTGTGTCCTAATTTATGGCATCTGAAGTACTCAGTCTGTTTGCCATGATGATATACCTGTGTCACATGCCCAGTTTCTGCACAGTAGAGACAGTACTCTTCATTATAGTTTCTGAAAATGGTGGCATACATGTTAATATTTCTCAGTAGTTGAGAGGTTCCTTTTCTACTTAAATGAATTTTGTCTCTGTGGTTGAGGCTTTGGTTAAAATGCTGGTTCTGAAGAAAGAAAGACATTGTGTATTGTGGAATGTACTGTAGGTTTAAGTCCTTACATATGTCAATTATCAGTCATTGATTTGATTCTCCCTGGAGTGATTGCTGCTGTGGGTGCTCAAGTTTATATTTTACAAGTTTAACTCAGTCTGAAGCTGTTGTTCTTGTTTCATCCTTCAAATTCAAAGATGACAATGACATTTTTAAATGGTTTGTTTTCTGAGAATATGTGTGTGGCTTAGCAAGCCAGTTTGTTCTCTGAACTGTCTTTGGCACAATTGACAGGAGATGCCACTTGGGTTGCTTGAACAATAGAGATATTTTCCTCTGCTCGCATTTCTGCAGTGCTTCTTCTATTCTTCACTGTTCAAAGTGTATAGCTTCCATGTGGAACGACCTTGTGTGAGATTATCTGAAGATTTGGTTCAGTGTTGAAATGTTTCAAGGATGACTTGAGGAAATCTTCTGACCATCCCTGAGATCGCCTTCCCTTCAGTAGTTTGCCATAGAAGATTTTAAGTAGTTGGTCATATGAAATCCTTGTGGTGTGGCCTGTCCATCACAACTGATTTCATCAGCAAAGCATGGATGCTTCGTGTGCTTTACCCATGTGACAACTTCAATGTTTGGGACACTGCATTTGCAATCTTGTCCTCATTTTCTTTAGGCAGCCCAGGTTAAATTGATTAATTGTTTTGGTATTGAATCTGGAAACCATCCATGTTTCACAAGCATATATAGTAGGGTTGGCAACACAGATAAATTTGTAACAAGATAACCAGGTTGGATTTCGAATTTACAAAAGAACACTTTTGATGGGGATACAAATACAATGCTCAATGATGAATGACTTGAATGAGAAAAGAATTATGATTAATACGTGTGTGTATAAGATCCATATATTGGACAAACATAATCCGCACGAACCTAAGGGCCTCAAGGTAGATTAGTTCTTAGGTAATTGTGTTACTCTCTTTAAATAAAATCATCATTATTATTATTATTATTATTATTATTATCATCATTATTATTATATAATAACCAAATATTGGATCAATTAACATATTCTGCATGAACTAAATACTAAAAGTACAAACAAATGACCTTACACAGTACATGGACAAGGGGTGAATGATTCACAGTGATTTCACAATGAAAGAATGATGTGTTTTACTCAATAGTAAAACTGGTATTTTACTCATGTAGTAAAAATTTAATCACTCAAATAGTGAAAATGATGAAAACAAAAGGGACAGGTGTACAAAATATCTTTACAGTCCCAAAAACACACTGGGAATTACAAACCCCAAGGATTAGCACAGGGCTAAAAGATTACATGTATGGAGTTACACACTTTGTCACCAGCACACTTGGCCATTAGTCACACCGGTCAATCAAGCAGTCAGTATTCCAGGTTGGTCAATCAAGCAATCAGTGCCCACCAATCTCAGTCAGCAATGTCCAATCACCTGTTACTCAACCAGCAACACTGTACTTAGCGTTACGATCAGTTCCAATGGTTATCTCTGCAACTTGTACCATGACAACTCCAATCACTCTAGAAACTCGGATCACACTTGTCAGTCTGACCACTCCAATCACTCTGGTCAGCTCTACAGCTGAAGATGTGCAAGTCATCAAAGTAGACAGCTCACTGACAAGACGTTCCATAATGTAATGGTTTTGCCTTACAGTGAGGAATTTATACACAGATGATGCCGCAATACATGTCTGTGCACTGGAAGTATTCAGTTCTTCCCATTGAAAGCACTTCGCATGTGTGACATAGAATGAACCAAACTCACTATTTCAAAATCTTTATGCAATATACATAAATCATCCTCAGGTATCGTTGTACACAAAAATGAAACCCAAGTGCATGTATTTAATAAATAAAATAATTTATACAATTCTGTGACAACATTGTAGACAATAAATTAGGTTTGTAGACCGATCCTTCTGCACTCCCACTCATTTTCACATAGTTTACCAAAGATCAAACTTGCTTTATTAATTCTGACATTGGTTTCATCATCAATGTGGACTGCACCTAACATTCTGCTGAAAAGATAGGTTAACTTATCCACTGTCAAGCGGGTTTGGCCATTTACTGTGATAGTAGGCTTCATGTAAGGTTTTCCTGGTGCAGGTCAGTGCATCACTTCTGTCTTCTTGATACTGGTTGTTAGACTGAAATTGTCACAAGCTGAAGAAAATGGTCCATTTGTCAGTGAACAACATGGCACTGTCAGCACTCAGTATTTTAGATATGCCTCATGGCTTACCCATAGATTGTTTCCAAAGCATAATAGAAGTTCTTCATGTCATTCCTGTCTGCATATGGCTGAATCTTATCTGCCTTATTACTCAGACTTGAGTCTTGCAACTCTCTGAGTTTTCATCGGACAGTCCTTTTGATCTTGTTCATGACTGCCCTCTTAGGTAATGAAGTGCTGTCTTTTAAGCCAGCCTACTGTAGTTGATGTTTCTCATTCAGAAAACTATGGCAGCATCATTGTCATCAAACCAATCTTGATGTTCACATGTGGTGGGACCAAGGGTTTTGGATGCTGTTGAGTACATGGAGTCTCTGAAGGATGCTGTTTTCCTTGACGTTACAGATTGTATCCAGTTAGCTTCACACTTCTTCGACAAGTGCCTTTTTCATATTCTCCTGTTTTAGTTGGGAACATTAAACCTTTTGGGGCATCGTTTTGCCTTGTGATCTTCTGCAAGGATGAATCTGAATATTGAGATTGGAAATTATGAGCCTCTGGTCAGTCCTGCATTCTGCACTTCTCATGGTCTTTGGACATCCTGCCTGTCTCTTTTCCTGACGATGATGTAGTCAATAAGATGCCATGGCTTGAAGTGCAGGTATATCAAAGATGTTTTGGTGTTATTTGGCAGGCAGAAGACTGAGTTGGTGATTAGGAGGTCATGTTCTGCATATATCCTCAGTAAGAGGTGTCCGTTTTTGTGACATTTGCCAACACCATTTTTGCCAATAAGACCTGGCTATATCTGGTGATCTGTGCCAACTCTAGCATTGAAGTCACCAATGACATTGAAGTTCCAGCCTTTGGTACATATACAATAGGAGATTCCAGATCTTCATAAAATTTGTCCTTGATCTCATTTGGATAGTCATGATGGGTGCATAGGCACTGATGATAGTTGCATGCTTTTTTTCTGACAGAGGAAGTCTCATTTGCATTAGTATGCCTTTCATGCCCTTAGGGAGATTTGTGAGCCTGCTAACCAGCTGTGATTTGATGGTAAAGCTAATACCAGCTTCTCCTTTATTTTTTTACTTTGGTGACTCTAGAAGAAGATGTAGATGGATCCTACTTTGGTGATTTGTCCTTCCTCTGCAACGCAAGTTCATCAGTGCTGCTATTTCAGTTTGATTCAGGCCAGTTCTCTACCTGCTAGAGCTGTTCTTCTCTCTGATCTGTCTGCTTATGTGCTTCATTAGCATGCATATGTTCAGTCGTCATTGGTGAGTTGAGTCATCTTTGTCTTCTTTCAAGGTTTATGATTGCTAAGGTGGGATTCCCATTAGATGCAGTTTGCTGGCAAAGATTAATGTGACTTGCTGAGTTCCACTGCAGCTTCGCTCCGGTTAAAAGCAACCCAGTGCCCTGAGCTGCCTATGTGCATTTGATGGGGGAGGGGGAGTGGTGTCTTGATTTGCACATGGGTTGGAGTTAAGTGAGGGAAAGTTGTCCACACTCTTTTGTCCAGGCCTGTCTTAATCAAGTGGCATGACATTGTCAAGACGTCTGGAGATAGGTCTTGATGCAGTCAGTTCCTACTACATCTGAGCTGATGCACTGCGCTGTCCACACTTCTCTTGCCATCTGTCTTAAAAGCCATGGAATGAGCATATCTGCCTAGCTGCTTGATCCACCATACAGGACTTACTAGAGGGAGTCAGGTATATATGTCCATTATGGATCAACAACCCCAAATAGTACCATCTCCTGATATGTATGGTAGCAGGCAGTGTTGACCTGATTCTTTGCATGAGGGCCTCAAGGTAGATTAGTTCTTAGCTAATTGTGTTACCCTCTTTAAATAAAGTCATTATTATTATTATTATTATTATCAGTCTTAAGCTACTATACAATACCCAGCTAAAATGTTAGTAGAGGCTTCAATATTCAGTCAGCATGGTTATGATTTGGATGAAAACATAACCAGTAGATTTAAGCAGCATATCATGTATTCAAACGTTCAAGTGGATTATGCCATTGGCAGTGATTTTTTCTTACTCTTACCTAGTGATATGGTTATCGAATACATGCCAATGTTTGTCTTTATTTCTCAAAATGTTGTTGAAAAGATAAAAAAGTACTTGCCTCCACTTTTGCTTTGTATTATGCATTCCTTTAAGCGATAAGTTCTATCTGATAAGTTATATAGTTAATGATAGCTTTTCAAACAAATATGTGATTTCTCCATTCTTTTGAAATACACTACTAGCATACTTAATAAAAATGTCATCTCTTGCAATGTCATTTTCACCGTGATGAAAGATCAGATAGACTGGCAAACATTTTACCTGTTTCTTTGCGCATAAAACCAACTAATCATTACTCAGATAAATTTGATATTGAACTGCTGTCTGTTGATTAATCCTTAATAATCTCAGAAGCTTCTGAATCAACATTTTTAGTTGTTCCATAAGTTTAGAATCTTCAAATGATATAGATACTTTAAGCTATTTCATTTGACAATAAATTGGACAAAGTGTAATGATTTGTGAAGAGTTGAAAATTAGTATAGCCGTTGGAATTAAGAAAAATTAAGTGGTAAAATATTTACTGAGAAAGAGTTGGATTAAATGGAAGACAAACTGCAGAAGATAACATATGAATTGGTTGTAAATGCTAGAAATGCACAAGTGTCTAGATATCCATCTGAGACTATATGTCTTTATACAATTAGTTCATTTTTACTAGATGAGAATTAAGACTCTTTGCAGTAGAACTTGAGGAGGATGGCAGATATTGCTGGTCACAAAATAGTTTGAACAAAAGAGACCTAGTCTGGAGTCTCTCCATACTTTTGACTTGCATCTGAATATTTCCCAGCATACTTTATACATGTTGTATTTTTCATGTTAAATGTATGCTAGTTACCACACAGTAGTAGTCAAAATTGATACCTGTTTGCTTGTTTAGCTTTATCTGCATAACCACTTTCTTTTTGAAAGGAAAGACAACATTGTTTCCTCAATTTGGCATCAGTGATAAAAACTTGTGCGATCGAGATACATGTAATCCAGTACTGAACCTAATATTGTAATTTGCAGAGTCAGTCGGGAAAGTGGTAAGTAGAACTTCATATGTTTTATTCGCAAATAAATGTAAAACATGTCCAAAGATATCAAAATATATAAATATATAAATCTTGCAATGATGATATATCTGTCATTATGAATTTTGCTCATGTCAGTATCACAGATTTTGTTCCCCAAATGTAACAATCTCAGAAAACAATATTTCTATTGATGAAGAACAAACTGCAGATTTGCAAAGAAATGAACACAACTATATATATGAGAGTATTTATCACTTTTTCGTTGATTTCACAGTGGTTTTAAATACTCATTCAGTCATCACACATATTCCATATAAGTATAACTGTGTCAAAACATAACTCTGCTACCCTAAAATTAACAATTTCATCTGAATTTAACAAGAATCTGCATGAAACACACTTAACTAGAATGATTTACAGTCTGTACTGCACTAATCCCAGTATAAAAAATATTAACCTGGTTTAAAATTTTATTTGTAATCAGAATATCAAGAGTTTAGTATTATTTCTTTGTCTGACCTAGGCTATTTCCATCTGCAGGACTTGACATACTGTAATCTTCGATGATCCCTGAATGATAACAAGAGGGGTTTATTATAAGTTTAGGAAACTAATATCCAATCAGTTTAAAGGCCAAAACAAATTTAGTATTTTAAGAGCAGCAATACATTACCTGCTGTGTATTGCTTTGCTATATCATATTCCATAAGTTGGGTAGTCCTCAGTCCAAGGCATTATTTGATCTTCCCGTCAGTAATTGGAGGACTAAAATAAAAATCAACATGGTCCCAGTTAATACCTTAGCATGTTTCCAACAATTGGATTTTATCCTTCTTTGCCATCAACTCTGCATTTCTATGTGTCTCAAGTGTACTCAATATTTTATCATTTAAGTCATTTTTTTGGCAGTTTTGCTGTTTATAGTTTTCTGTTTTGTGTTGTATTTCTTATTTTCTCAAAAGTCCTTATTTTGGGTTTCTGGGTTTTGAGTAATAATACTATGTTGTTAACAAAGTATCTTGTTTTTTGACATTCTTACAGTAACCTGTGCCAGGATAAGTAATACCTATGCAGTTGTTGTTCTGGTCCTTTGTTTCATTTCCCATATTCCTTGTAGCCTTTATTAACGCCTTAGGTGTTAGTAAATGTGGCCTTAGAAAGGCCATGGAGCACATAAGATAAGAGAAGAATTCTTTATTTCAGACTACATAGTCCATACATCTAAATTAAAATATATATAAAAAGTAAAAACATTGTAAATATAAAAGATCATACATATCTTATGTACAAGTATACACACACAATGGACTCTGCCCTGCTTTGGTAAGAATGAAATTAAGTAGTGTATTTAAACAGTAATTTGTTCCATCTACTAATACTGCAAGAATTTAAATGAATGTCACAGTTACACGGAGATTTCATGATACAGTTCTGTTTGATATTCATGTCATCATTGAGAATACATATTTTCTCATTATTTCATAGAAACTGAATAAATTATAATTTACAAACATGTTGGAGGCACTGTTACATTTTAGCAGGCCTAATAGAAAACAAAGACTTATTATAACCAATAACTAGTTTTGTTTTCATACATTCATTAATGTTTTTCCACAGAGGAGAACAATACATTGTGCAGCAATAAGATTTGAATAATCTAGTTTTGATATTCAGTGAACAATCTTAAATTTACGTTGAAACAGGTTTAAGTACACAAATATGGGTAATGTCTCATCACATCTTCATTATCAGACCGATTAGATTTTAAAATATGACCCAAATATGTATAACTGTTGACATGTATAAGAGCATTGCTATTAAGACGTACAGGGGAAGGAGATGGTAATTTGAAAGAAGTTGACTGAAGGACCATGCAAACTGATTGTTGTGTATTACAGATGATCTCATTTTCTAATGCCAACTGTTCACATGTCTTTAACATTTCCTTAAACCTGCAATAGAAGGACTTCTCAATGATACCTATCATCAGCAAAACAAAAATTGTTAAAATAAACAGCACATTTAGTGGCAGACACAACCCCACATGACAATGACCCAATTTACAACTTAACTTGTCTGTGTATATATTTAATATTAGAGGGGAAAGAACACCTAACCTGCCTCACCCCATTGGTTACATGGAAAGTGCTGGATATTATACTTCCCCAGTGCACATAGTACAACTGTTTGTCATGCCAGTTAACTAGAGTATGAATTATATAGACAGGTATTTGAATATTAAGTGACGTTTTAAAGGGTGTCCAATGATTGACCCTATCTAATGCCTTACTAGCATCTAAAAAGCATGGGCTGCCATGTTCTACATAATAGCTGACAATTTCCTTAAAGGGATAGAGGCATAAATCTGTCGAATGATGCTGTTTAAAACTAAACTGATTGTTGGATATTGTGGCTTCACATCTTTGTAGCATGATGCATTCAAATATGTTTGGAATGATAGTCGAGCAATAGAGGAGGTGAACAGATCTTTTGCTGAAATATAACTTTTGAAAACTAAAACGTCATACGAACAAAAAATAAAAAATAAGGTCACTGACGCTAAACCAAAGCCTCTAACTTTACTGAGAGTTTTCCTAATTGGGTTAGTTTATTATGTTACTTTGTCTTTGTCTTGAGTGTTTTTGTCGAAATTTGTATGTGTTTTTGTTTACCCACCAGACGTCTCATTGAGGTCGCGCCTCCTCTGCTGCTATAATTATCAGCCAAGCATTTTATCAAGACCTACATCATATCTTATTCTGGGATCATTTTGATTTATTGTTATACATCCGTGTGGAGCAGATTGTGCTTTTGAAAAGAAGTTTCTGAATCTAATTATGTCCATATCTCCTCTGCTCCAAGTCTGATGAATATTTCTCATGGCATGTGTATCAACTCTGTTAAATACAACTAACATTTTACAGTTATCTCTGATCACTTATGGTATTTGTGTATATCTTTGAGTGACATAAATTATGTTTGTGTTTTTATATCTGCCTCAGGAAAATATTCTAGCTGGATTTGATTGTTTATCCAGCATCACCTCATCGTATACTATGAGATTATTAATAAATCCATCTAATTCATCTACAGATGGTGCTTCATCAATATCAATTATAAAATTAATAATGTCGTCACCATCTTTATTTAACAATTTTGCATTTTCATTAAAATCTTTAGGGGCCCCGAGTGGCCGAGTGGTCTTAAGCGCTCTCCGTCATGGATCACTGCCATCTCACCTCTGTCTGCATAGGTTCTAGTCTCGGGCTCGGCCATTGTGGATATGTGAGAAAGCTTGCCAGTAGCTTCTCGTGGGTCGGTGGTTCTTTCCGGGGTTTTCCCGGGTTCTTCCTCCACCATTTATACTGGCCGCCATGTATAGCCTATCTTGTGCTGAAAAATGGCGTTAAACCCTATAACAACAACAACATCATTAAAATCTTTAAGTACTTAGTATTATCTCTTATCATCAACTGATGGTGCAACTAAATATAACTTGTCCTACTTGAGCCATCTCATTATCAAATTAAGTAATAATTGCATTTTACCTGACCCAGATGGGCCTATTATAATCATTCTGATAGAATTTGATAGTGCTGGATGATGTTTTACTGGCTCTTGCTTTCATGTCGCTGAAAAATCAGTTACATCCATATTATAAATATACATGAATCTATATTGTTTACGTTGTAGAGTTAAAACTCCAACCACTTATTTAGTCATGGTTACAAGAAAAGAAAAAAATGGCATATAATGGAAAATGTGCAATATGTAAAAGAATTTTCTTTTTTGTTTTACCTAAAATTCAACGTAAGGATGGTGATGATATTACTACATTAATGTCAGAATTTCCAGGAACACCATGGGCTAAATACCCAGGAGAAAAACATCTTCCTGGATATAATTGTGGTAGTCCTGGTTCCTGACTTGATATCGGACTTGACAACCAAGATCAACCAAACCTGGAGAATATCCGATAAATAAAATTGATAAAGCGTGTCATATTCATGATGTTGCATATAAAAGCAGTGATTTACAAAAGAGACATATTGCAGATGTGGTATTAATTCATGCATTAAACTCAATAAAAGAGTTATCTTTTAAAGTGAAATTACTAGATTGATAATAGAATCTGTAATGAAAGGTAAACTAGTATTCGCAGTTGGTAATTAATCATCCAATTATTGAAATAATGGAATTGATTTATTATAGTCCAAGGGAATATTGGAATGGTAGAACAGCAGTTAGTAAATTCGCTGATGCTGCAAATGTTACACGTTCTGCTGCTGCAAAATGGTTAGTACAACTAGCAATTTGGCAAATTGAACTACCACCACCTAAACGAATTCCGCATGCACATTTTGATATCAGCATTCCTAATAAAGTTCATCAGGTTGATATTTTATTTTTACCATACGGTACTGTCAAAATTGGTAGACATCAAATAACATGCAAATACGCGCTGACTGTCGTTGACGTTGCAAGTAGGTATAAAGAAACAGAACCACTATCAACTAAATCATCTGCTGAAGTTGTATCTGCTTTTGAACGAATTTATCAACGAGGACCTGTACGATCGGCACAACTATTACAAGTTGATCCTGGCAGAGAATTTATTGGTGTAGTATCATCTCTGATTAAAAAACGTCATGTCGAAATCAGATGAGGACATACTACAATTCATCGTGATCAGGCAATTGTTGAACGATTTAATCAAACACTTGCTGAGCGGTTATTTAGATATCAGTATGCGAAGGAAATGATTAAAGATACGAGATCTCTGGGTTGCAAGATTACCAAGTGTGATAGCTGCATTAAATAATGAAATTACTCGAACAACTGCCATGAAACTCATTAATGCAATTACCAAAAAAAACATACCAATACAACGACATGACTTTTCAAAACAACCAGTATTAGGTAATGTTACTGTAAGATATTTATGTGAACCCGGTGAACTTGAAAGTGATAAAAAATATAGCGATTGATCCTATTTGGAGTGTAGCGACACATACAATATCTAGCGTGGTAAGATCCAAGGGTAGACCTGCAATCTACAGATTAGATTCAACTGCTTCTCAATGTGGATTCGTACGCGAGCAGTTACAAGTAATTCCTGAAGAGACACAATTACCACAACATTTACTTTTGTGAACTAGTACCTCGACGTCGGTTACATTCAAGACAGGTAAGCATTACATTTTCGCGTGTATGACCAAACGTACTATTAATTATGCCTACGGTAAATTGTCTTGGATCATTATTCGAGTATCGCCATAACATTACTGTATTACAGCTCGCACAATGGTTATTATGTTGTTGTGCTGTCATCATAAATTCAGCATCAAGATCAAAGTCGTGCTTAATTTATTTTTCTCACACTTTTCATAGCTAACTATTTTTTTCTTAATATATCATTGTCAATAACGTCGCCAGTGGTTTTTTGTTAAGTCTATGATAACCCTCCGCAATTGAAATATTTTTAAAACTCTATAGACACTGCGAGATAAACTAAATTTGACCATTCGATACGATCATCGACGATCCAAACTCAAGTATCAGAAATGGTTAACCCCTGAGATGAGTGTATTGTCATCGCGTATCCTAACGTCCATTTTTAACGCATCATCAACAAAATTGACAGGAACCAAAACAATATCATTTAGTACAAGATTTTGTTTTTCTGACGATCCTGGTATGTCAACGTCGCTTTTCTACCGTCGCGTATCAACCGGTCGATAACATAATGGTACAGGTAGATTTGAAATTTTTCTTTATGGAACATAAATAACTGTTGTTGAAGTATATCACGAGCTATCTTTCTACTTGCAACTATCAAATCATTTGGTCTCCACAAATTCCAGAAATTGTTAATAGAAGTTTCTGAAGTTATTTCACGCATTATTTAACACTGACTTTTATTCGGTTGTAGTCTGATTAATTTTTTAAACTCTATCAATTCTGGATCAAGTGCTCTATGATCATCAACTATTTCTTCATAATTATCAACACAATTCCTCAGCCAGTGATGTGGAGACAATCCAACAAAATATGGTTGTTGACCATGATTGCTGCACATTATTGCAGCAGTATTTTTTGTTAATAACCATTTAGAAATGTTTTTAATGTTTCTAATGACACTGTACATATTTCATCCCAAACGATAATGCTTGGAATGTATTTTTCGCCCATTCGATCAGGAGTACATTTATCTCCTTTCCGTCGAAAAAATTTATGATAAGTACAAGATTTAATATTTCTTTCAACCATTATACTTGCGGGTCTGTGTGTAGGGGTTAAAACGACCATATCAAATTCCGAAATAGTTCAATCACACGAGTTGTTTTACCAGAAGCTCCTGTTCAATTAAGATAAACTGTTTTATGTCTAGCTACTAGATCAAACACTGACGGTGCTGATGACAATTTTGATATTTGATTGTTTGGGGGCAATAAATATCTTTGATTTCAACGTCGGCGGATTTAGAATAATCGAGTATATTTTCCTGTTTTATTCGCCATTCGCCCCATGATGCATAATCGCCGATATTCAGTTTTTTCCAACAATCTTGAATATTGTTTATTGATATAAAACGAATCTGTAGCGACTCTGACAGCAAACATAGAAACTTTATTTATCATCGATAATAGATTTATCGAAACGTACGCGAGCAGTGAAGATCTTAAATGAGTAAAATGCGGTGACTCACCGTCCATATAACTCACAATTGCGTCTGATTTAGTTCCGCCCGTTAAGTTAACATTACTTCGACTTATAAATGTATTTTTGTCTTCGTTGTATCAGCAATTATAAAATCTAACTCAGCATCGTCTATAATCCTCAATGTGAGCAGAAAGGATATTCAGTGCTGAAAGAATATGCTTCTTATTAGATTCATTTTTATCACTATTGAGAAATTCTTTAAAATGATTTTTCCACATGTTGCATATATTATTCTGGTCATGGTTCCCTCATTGCAGATTGGTAGTCTGTTGGAAGTTGTCATATTATTTTGCTTAACTTGCTTCCAGAATTCACATTGGTTGAAATTGTCAACATTTTGGGCTTGCAAGTCTGCTGTCTGTTTTAATTCCTCCTTCTTACAAAGTCTAAGGGCATACTTAAATTATGCTCTCGTTTTGGCGCATTGGTTACTGAGATGGCCATGACAAAGTTTACCCTTATCACGCCATATAAGTAAGCATTTCTTGCAAAGTCATATAGTTCTTTGACACATTCATTTCAGCCTGGTATAACCTGGTGACCACATCTGGATTTACAAGTCAAGCTATAACTGGAGTTTGACAAAGTTTTTACTATATCTGTGTTTAAGCCATTACTTTGTTTCATATTCACCTGGTTAGTGCAGTCATGTTTATTACAGACCACAGCACAATGTGGGAACTCAATCTTGTTTAATAAGAATGCAGATGTCCAAGTATAATTGAATTTTTCATTAGAAGTAAGGTCGACCAATTGATGTTGTATTTCAACTTTAAGAGCTCACTGGGGCAAGAATCAAATCTATAAAGTAGATCAGCATTGATTGTCATTAAAGTATGACGATGGTCAGATCCTACTAGGGTATGAAGTATTCTCATATCACTTATAGCGGAATGAGCAGATTGTGTAGAGACACAATGATCCAACCAAGAGACTGTATTGTGCGATTCACTGAGATAAGTAAACTTTGTTGTATGGTCTTCTATTAGTTTTACTTCTGATGTGATATAACCATATTCATCTCTAAACGGTGTGGATTTGAGCATATTAGCATTCCAATTCCCTATTAAATAAACATTTTGAGAAGCATTTTCTACATTAGAATTAATTTTGCCCAAATAATCTACAATTTCCCCCAAATTTTCAACAAGATCACAAGGTATTGATATTGACAAAAATCAAGGAGGAATCACCCATATGGATAGTAATACCTATTAATCTGGGAACATCGTGCTGTTGTACTTCTGTGAAACTTGCAAGAGATCTATGTTATAGTACCCGATATCTTCATAAGGTCTACTTGTATGAATACCATTAGAAGATTTAATTGGCAATTCCCCTCATCCATAAAACTCATCGTGCATGGATGAGAGAAGTCTAACTCACTGTCAAGTAGCCACAATTCTTGTAAGAAACACATATTGGAAGTATCATAAAGTTCTTACATCTTGTATAGTTCTTGTTAACGAATGACACTTATAAAAAGTAAATGCATAAAGTATCCATTTGAGTCCAATACAGTCCACTTTGTGAATATTATATTTGTGATTATATATCCACATGCTTGTGTTGCAAGGTATATGTGCATGCAGAAACTGCTACCCCTTTTTTTTCTTTGTGACACAATGGTGATTGGGATGTGGCATACAATTGCCAGGCCCTAAGGCCTTCTCCATTCTCAGGAGACATCTGTGGCACTTCCCAATGGAGAGAAATAGCCAGGTTCTGTAAGAGATGTGCACAGCATAAGGAAGTTGGCTGCTTCCACTCGATGTAAGATCATTAATGCTTGGTAGGAACATATCAGCTCCTGAGAGGGAGGGATCCTTGGCATTTCCTGGCATAGAGAAATTGCTAGCCTACAATAGCAAACCCCACCTCTCTAATACAAGAAAAGTGTGGTTGTTGTTTCACTGAAATATACATTGATTTCAATTAAGATCTCAGTCATTGGAGTTGGGTTAAAAGTTCTGAGTGGTTCTTAAATGAAAGAGATGAAGATCTCTTGATGTAAGACCATTCAGTTGTCTAAATGTTTATACTAAATGCTAAATAAGATTGAAGTCACTCTGTTTATTTGAATGTGTCAAATAATGTATGTATTTGAGCATATGAAGATTGTAGAATAAAGTTTAAACTGACTTTGAACCGAAAAGTAAAAGTTGCTGTACTTCAGTTTTCATCATTAGATCATATGAGCTGATTTATTACCTTTTGTCAGCAGCAATTTTAATTGCATCCAAGTAAACAGACACAGCATGACTTACTTATTTATTGTTATTTAATAGGATTAGTGCCTAACCCAGTGTATGACTCTTCAGAATCTCCAACTGGCTTCTCCATCAACCAGGGTGCCATTGAAGCTGAATATGCTGCAGTTGTTAAACCCAAAAAAAAGGTTGATGAAAAAGATCAAAGCAACTTGTATGCACAGGTTGACAAGACAGTTAGAAAGGAAAAGAAAGGTTTGTGATTACACAGTTTTACCTGTATAGTTTACCAGAGACAGATGTGTACTAATGTATTTCAATCAAAAGGCATACAAGTAATAAATACATGTATCAGTAAGTTTCTTTTCACCTTTGCCTCCATTTTCCCAGAACAGCCCACTTCCATTAAGACCAGCAGTGATACTTTTCTAACTCTAAGTTAGGTTCTTATGTTGTGCAGAGAAAGACATGGCAATGGCTATACCAAATGCTTAATGTAAAATGTATACATTCAGATGTATAAAATCTTATCCACCTTTCAATCAGACAGCTCAAAAAATTGCTTGGAGCAGAACATGCAATTCAGCGTAGAGATAGACGGTTGGTTCTTAAATGTTCTTGTCAGCACGAGATAGGCTCTACATGGCAGGCAGTATAACTGGTGGAGGAAGAACCACAGAAAATCTCAGAAAGAACCACCAACCCATGGGAAGCTACTGGCAAGCTTTTTCATGTTTCATCATTGGCAACATAAGGAGATATTAGGTTCCAAAAAAACCACACAAAGGGAGACACACACATGCACAGAGAGCTTATGATTTGGCATATTGTCTGTCTTTTTTATATATCAATATTAAGTTATATGGGAAATTAATTAGTTGGCTGATTATATCATCATTTGCCTTTCTGGTAGCAGCTTTTGTATATCACTGCTCATCATCAGCCATTGGGAGGATATCATCAAATTTGACACATTAACCCATTTACATAGCTTCAGATGCACACTACTTTTTTTTTCCCCCTAAATATTTGCAATTAATGTTGTGGAAGTTAACATGTATTGGAAGATTTATTCATAGTTACAACAAAATCTATCTGCTAGTTTTTGTTTGTTTATCAGCTAAATTTTATTAAGCCCAGTTTTATCATAGATGGAACTTGAAATTGCCACCTCCATTGTTGCACTCAAGCTTACAGATTACTTAATTGATAAAGAAGTTAAAATCAAACGTGACAAATCAAGTATTGAAATTTATCATCAAATACCAGACCTAATATTATGGAAGTTAATATGTATTGCAAAATTGATGCATTGGAAACAAACTTCATTTTACATATTTTGTGGCTGTTACCTGAAGAAAAACAAATTGAGAATTGGGTATTACCTGGGGTATTAGAAGGTTATGACAAAATCACATGTTATGTGCTAAGTTTCAGCTTTAACAAGTTGATAATATAGTTCTTCTATAGTGATTCATATCTATCTCCCAAGTTTCATTGTAAATTTCAGTTACATGAGCAGCTATTACATACTTGGAGTTTTATCATTATTACATCTGATAAATGTATGTTGCTTTCTCTTCAGTTATTTTAGCATATTCGTATATGTTTTTGTTCATTAATTTGATGGCAGTTATGTTAAATAATTAAATATTTCCAGGAGGAACCAGAGGAAAGGTTGGAAAAGCCCCTAAAGGTTTGTTCTGTACTTCTTGTTATGTTTTTATATTGTTTATAATGTAAATATTGCATAGTATAGTATTTAATTATTTCTAATATGCTACAGTTTCACTTTTTGATAAATAATTTTAACTTATACCTGTATACCAGACCTGGATGTTCTTTTCCATTAATAGGTATTTCAAACCTGTACCATAATTGACCATGGTATGCAAACTTTAATTGTACATTTATACATGACATAAGCAATTATTATGTTCTAAAAATGCCCCAGAGAGAGAAAGAGAGTTTATGATTTGGCTCATCCCAAATCCCAAACCATTCAGAGGATTGTCCTGACATTTGACGTATTAACCATATAACTCTACATCATCGAATATCGATATTTACCACTACTGATGCTAAGTTGCTCTTTTGCTAATGAACGTCCATATTCACTAAATTTAGCAAAGAAAACTACATTTCCCTAAAGACTGGATATGTGTAAAGTTTCAACAAAGTTGTGATACTAGTCTTTATTCATTTATGAATTTAAACTAATTAAACTCAGTTTTATTGTAACTACAACTTGAATACCTACTCTTATATTTACAGCTTCATTGAAAAATATCCATGAAGGATATCCATGAAATTGACATACACAAACACAAACACATACAAGCATATGCAGAGCATATTAAGAACTATTTACATAAATGCTACATTGCCGCTAAAATAAAAAATAAACAAATATAAAAAAAAAACAAAGCAGGAGATGGGTAGTGTAACTTGTACTTGAATAAGAACACCATTTTTTTCATGATTCCATCCATTTGATACAAAAATTATGGAAGGAAGAGATGCATTGAACTGATTATACTTGTTTGGGATTTTATTCCAAACAAGAGCACCTATAAATTGAAAGCTATTTTAGAATAGTGCCTTTTATGACTTGAGTACTAACAAACTTGATGTTTGTTGATGATCATAGACTTTGGAGTACCAGTAGATTCTCTATGGAAAATGGTATTCGTGTAAATGCGGGAATATTTGTAGATACCTTATAAATCAAATTGGCCTTTCACAAAAATATTACTTCATGCATTCGTAATACGAGATAATATTGTGAATTCCACTCATACAAGACATGAAATTTTTGAAATTTGCATGCAAGTTTGACACTAGTGGCTACCCAGTGGACCACCTGCTGTTCAGCAATATCTGCAAGAAAGTCATGGAAAAATTCAAAGATGAATGTGTGGGCAAGCTCTGGGCCCCAAAAATATAATACATCATTGTTGAAACTTGTCTCCTGTGGCAGTCTCACCAGTAAAGCATCACAAAAGCCAACAGTGTTTCAGTTTACGCTCAAGTCTGAGGAGAACACAAGTGAGTCATTTGTCTCAAGGTCCCTGTAACACCATGTTCAGTTATGAGGCCAGCTGTGATAAATGCACAATGATGCTAATGCAATTTTAATTGTTTGTGATTCCCTTCAATGGGTGTTGATGTAGAAACCAAGTGTATTTTTGACTTCATTCTTGGAATTGTAATTATGGTGATGCTTGGGGTTGTATTTGCAATGACACACAGCAACAAAGCAGTGATTTCATGATAACTGGGAAGCATGAATCTCTAGTGAGCATTGTTTATATCATCACGGTCTTAAATAAGTTCCTGCAGCAATGTGTGAAATGCTGCTGCATCCATGATTTTGTGAGTGAGCAAACAATGACATATTGACAGATTCATTGTTGTTGTAGGTGCAGATCTATTCCACAATTGTTTCCTTCCTGTCCACAGTTCATGGGCCTGTTGCTGGTCCCCATCCACCAGGAACTTTCCCTTCAGGTGTTTAACTTTCTGCAGGTTGTGAACTTTTTGTTACATTGTTCATGCAGTTGTTTTTATTGCCATGGTTTGGATTTGAGTGAAATTGGTTATGGTAATTTGAATTTAGCAGGACATTCATATGGGGATGAACTTCATTGGGGTTTCCATTCAGTTGGATCTCTTCAGCAAGCAACATGCGCTTCCGGTTGTGATTCTGTCCACTGAAATATAAATTTAGGTTTGGGTTTAGGTTCAAGTTTTGAGTTTGTGTTCGGGTTTAGGTTTGGGCTGTACTTGGCTCTTATGAATTTTTTTAGTCTTTAATAATAATAATAATAATAATAATCCAACTTTATTTAAAGAGGGTAACACAGTTAGCTAAGAACTAATCTACCTTGAGGGCCCCATACAAAGGAATTTATTTATTTTATCATTTTTACTAGAGTTGTTGCTGCCAGTCACAACTTGTTTTTTATATTTGACAATATTTCAGACTAAAGTTTGAGTTTGCATTTAAGCTCATATTCATGTTTGCATTCAAGCTGTGACTGTGAAATTGATCCACACATTTGTGTCCAAACCCATGATGTAGTTTTATCCCAATCCACTCAAGCCGATCATGTGAAAACTATATAAGTCCTGGGTGACCTCCATGATGATATTTAGAAACTCATTCCACACTTTGGACAGATGTGCATATCATTGGGTTACATTGATCTAGTCTGTCTTCTTGTGGCTACCTCAAGTAAATATTCTCACATGGTCATCTTGCCAGTCAAGCATCACATTGGTTTACATGACAAGATTATTGGTTCTATGTCAAGGTCATTATTGATCGGGGCTTTATAGATCATTGAAAACTACTGGATGGTGGATGAGAAAGTTATTATTGATGGCTCAGGTATGCTTGTGAAAGCCCTGAGTATGTCATAACAGGGCTGATCATCAGCGGATGTTGCAGTTAAGTACAGCTGATGACATGTTAACCATTGCTAACTGGTTCTGTTGGAACTATTCTTGCATGGACCGGGCTTCACCAATGCAGAGTAGTCAATGATAGCTAAATCTTACAGTTTTTGGAAGGGCAAAGCAGCCATTGGATATTTGGTGAGTTCATCAAAAGTTACCTCTGCCATTACCAGAGTGTGGCTGGCCAAACAAGTGTTGTAGCAGATTTAACTACCCAAAGAAAATTTCCAGTGGCTATTTTGATGTTTAGGTGCCCAACAAATATAGCTAGGTTGACATCTTGTTTCTTCCTCCTGATGAGGTTCATGGTGTACAAGCATGTGTAAGGATCAAAGTTCATCAGGGTTGTGGTAGCGAACTACATTTGTACAAATATGCAATAATCATCATAGATTTTGCCAGCTGATACAAGGAAGCCATGCTGTTAATATCCAACTATTCAACAAGTGTCACACTTATGTTCAAACCTATCTGTGAACATGGCCTCTTAAGTAAACATGGCTACAGGTTTTGCAGGAAGATCCAGGTAAAGAATTTTTAATTTGTTATAACTGTTCCCTTGCAGGGGATCATCATGATCATACCATTGCGGATTTCAACCACACCTAATGATTATATGAGCATCAATACATCAGTACATACAGGAATTGTTGTTTTATGATTTGTCCTGCAAGTGGGCAACTCGGTATCATTTTGTCATAACAGCATTGAACAATTAAATTACGTGCATGACCATGATGCAACTAGCTGCTGTAATTCTGCAGAAAATTGTCACTGCCCACAGAGCAGCTTTGCTACTTCAGCCACATGCATTCAACAATCAGGTTCGGTATCTATGCCCCAGGGGAGTTAATTAGGTGATGGAAAATATGCTACTGATCTGGCAGCAATTTTGAAATTCTTTCTATTGCTAATCCTCCAAAATAGATGGTCAAATGAATATGAGGTTATCACTGTAAGACTTCTGTAATGTCTAGTTGGTCCTAAATGAAAATCTTGCCAATCTGACATCTAATATAGTCATTATCTTGATAATCTTATATCTATTTGACCTGAATGGAGTATACTGTCTTGGGATTATGACCAGATGACTTCTGATGGAGTCTAGTTCATTTTAAATGAAATCAATTTTGATGTCCAATCTAGTGGTCTCATTGTTGAAAATGTTTTTTTTATTAATACTCCTCCAGAATGGATGGTCTTAATCAACATGGGGATTTTATTATGGTCAGTACAGAAATCATCATGACAATCATTCTAAATGGAGGTTGATATGTGCATGTTTGTTTTTTTGGGGGGGAGTGGCTGGGTGTTTTTCCTAAGTGTCTTATGATGTTTAGTTAGTCCTAAATGAAAATGGTGCTTGCTACTTCGAAATCCAGTATGGCCACAACAGTTGCCATCTTTAAAGTCATGTTATAGCTACATCCGAATGAATGGTCATATAAGCATTAGGCTTTCATTGAAAGGCCTATTAAGTTCTCTAGTTGACCATAAATGAAAATGATACCAATCTGACTTCATACATGACTGCCTCAGTGACCAAACTTGTCATTGCTGCATTTGCTAGATGGCTGACCATACTACCATCTTGAAAATCTTACCAGTTTTCCTGCACAATGGAAAGCTATATAAAAATGGTGTTTCCACCAGAAGGCTTTCTTGTGATGATCTTATGGGTCCTAATTGAAAATCATGCCAATCATATATTCAGTATGTCCTCCACAGCATGTAATCTGAATATCTTGTTATTTCTAAAAATATATCAGAGATAGTTTCAACACTCGGTAGTCAAATTAAAGAAATTGTCTAATGTTAAATTTATGGAAATTATTCGGATTGTCCTGTAGATCCTTTGAGGGTCTCATTTTATCTCTGAACATTTTATATTACTTAATCAAGATAAATTTTGGAAATGAAATCTCTAAATGTCTACATGGAAGTTTTATTTTTGTTTAAGGTGATATTTATGAAAATGCAGTGCTGTCAGGACAGAACTCCTATCCAGAAGCAAAGTATGAAAATTCAAAGAGCATAACAATAGGGATGTCTGGTGAAAGTCTTTATGAGGATCCAGGAGTTGCATCATCTAATATACCAGTGGTATGAAAAGTCTGAATAAATTGTTTACATTCCCATAGATTATTTGTACTACCATTCATGCATGAGCCCCTTGTGGCCAAGTGGTCTAAGACAATTACCTTTACAGATCGTGGATATATCACCTCTGTCCATTAGGGTTTGAGTCTCAGGCTCAGCCAGTGTGAGCATTTGAGAAAGTGTACCACTAGTTTCCAGTGGGTTGATTGCCCTTAATCCACTATTTTAACTGGCTGATATATAGCCTGTCGTGTACCGCAAAATGGCATTAAACCCCCAACAGCAACAATTCATCTACATTAATTACCTCCTAGATCATCACACCAAGTTGTGGAATTCTATTTAAAAATAGCTTTGTTTTTCTCCAGCTACAATTATAACTTAACATTACTAAACTTGCATCCTGTGCCTACATTAGGTATTTACTTTGGTGTAGTATACACTTTAATAGTCTTTTTATCATAGAAAATGGCACTAATATGTCATATAAATTCTGAATAAGATATATTTCCCAGTCTGATACATCTTATGAAATTTAGGTTGAGCAAAGACTAGCTTTTATATTTGTCACTAGTGTTGTATTGCTGCAAACCTTTATAGTGTGATAATATATGTGCAAAGGTTTGTGTTTGTATTTTATCTTTTAGTGCAGTTTATTTTGTTTGTTCACCAAGTTTACATTCTATAATGCACATGAATATTTCATTTTGTATATCAAAGAAGTTTACTAAGATATGTAAAGATTTCATATAGGCCTTTCGTTTGAATAATATACTTTAAGGTCAGAGCAAGGAAGAGGTTTAGTGAGACATAATAACCATTTTGCTTCTATACCCTGAGAAAGAATGTTGCTTATCTTTCCATAACTTGATGCTAATTAAATACCTTGGCATTTTTGCTCCTATTGCTTAAGTGAGTAAAAGAGTTATTATGTTGTATATGCATGGTTTGTGCTGCTGACTGAATTTCTGTCTATGTCTGAGGTACTACAAAACACTTTTGTACCATGGTACAATTTGGTATTTCTGAATATACTACAATATATGCTATGGTATAATAATAATGTCTGGGGCTGGAGACTGACCTGTGTTTTTTTTTTAAATTTCCATCAATAACTGAAAAAATATCCTGCTTTAATTTAACAAAATAACAGTGTATTATATCCATTGTATTCTTCGACCTGCTCCATCCTAGATAAATGGTGAGAGAGTGCCAGTAAACATAAAACTCAATTACTCAACAAAGGAGAAAATATTTAGAGGACTTGAAAAGTTATCTAAAATTCAAACAAAACTGCATTCTTAAAAATCATAGGCTAATTCTCAGTTTGTAGTTGTTGTTGTTGTTGTCGGGTTTAACGTCATTTTTCAACACACTATAGGCTATGGATGGTGGCCAGTATTAATGGTGGAGGAAAACCCGGGGAATAACCATCGACCCATGAGAAGCTACTGGAAACTTTCTCACATGCCCACATTGGCCGAATCATAGACTCGAACCCACGCAGACAGAGGTGAGGTGGCAGTGATCCGTAATGGAGAGCACTTTAGACTACTCAGCCACTTGGGGCCCCCTCAATTTGTAAACGAAATACATGTGCTTAACACATTTGCTTATACTAATGAATAACTTAAAAGTAATATTTATTTTTTTTTTTAAATGCACAACATCCATTTTGGCCACCAAGCTGGCATGTGTGACATGTGTCGAACATTATTAAAGGATCATAAATATAATTATAATTTTGACAAATACAACTGTTTTGTGAATAATTCAAATTCAGGTATGCATCAGGGGTCTTCTCATAAACTTTTGTCACCATATTACAAAGTTCAATATTATTTATGTATAGAAGATTAGCTGCCTTCTACATTGACTGGCAAGTGAATTATTATAGTCTTGTATACTAAATATTTTTCATAAACTTCAGGGACTGTCATGAATTGTGAAATGTTTTATACATGATAAGCAAGTATCACACCACCTGTTAGTTTCATCAATAGTAAATTTACCAAGACCACGCTATCTTTTTACTTTTGGTTTGGATAACCTTCAGTGACAAAGTAACTGAGTAATTTACAAACTACAACCTACTGGTTTTTTGATAATTCCTTTGTAGTTCCTTCCTAAAAAAAAGCCTGGTTGACTTAATTATTGCTTGATTTCTATGAGAATGAGGATTATCACCCTCTCTCAACCTCTAGGATAGAGAACGAGTCATACCATCCCCCTAGAGAGGATCAGTACCCTCTCAAGCCCTAGACGGTAGAGAGTAAATTGTTCCTCCTCTACTGGCTCACAAATTGGTAAGGGGTGATTGTGAGCAGAGCCTCCCCATAAAGGGGGATCATCACACTTTCAGTCCAAGGGAACTTTTGTTAGTGTGAATATCTAGTCCCCTGAAGAAGGGAGTGTTCAGAGCCAAGTCTACCAGATCCAAGGATGTCTCATACTACAGATCTGAGTCACCTGCCAAAGTCCTTGCTAGGTGAATAGGCTTGATTACTGAGCACTTGTCACCTGATGTGAGGCATGGGTCTTTGGAGCCCATACAGTATTGAGATAGGTACTGGGCCTTGTCCCCCCTCCTTTCAGACTACCGTTTTATCCCACAATGGACTGGGAATCAGCTTACAGATGCCAGAATAAGGCAGGGATTGGATTGGTATCCCATTCCCTTTTATTCATCATAATTCCTATGTGGGGCCTTCCTCCACAGGCAGGTGATTGGGCTTTTCCCTTCATGCATCCATGGAATTCTGTAACCTTGTCCTCATAGTAGTGAGTTATGCATATGGGCCTACTTTATCTTATATTGTTGGGTCTAAAAAGAGGTAGGGGGATAGACCTTGTCCAGAATGTGCTAAGTGGGTGGAGAATAACCATAAACCACCAAAGGAGACCACTGCTTAAAACGGTTTATTATCTCCACAGGAAGAGTTTCTATATCAAGTTTATTATCTTGCTAAATCTCTCCCTAAGCAATGAGATACTGGGTCACATAGTCCTGCCTCCCCAGGTGTGCAGGATGAAAATTTCCTTTCTGTTTGGCCAGTGTTGTCCCACCTGCCATCAGATCACCTTCTCCATATTTGGTTACTAAAGAGGCAGAAGAGGACGAATCATGGTCATTTGATAAAGTGATGAATGAAGTTTACTACCTCTTGCCTAATGATCTGTGTCCCAAACCTTTAGGTTCCGGTGCCTTTAAAATAGATTCTAGTTTAGAGAAATTTTCTGGGTCAAACTCACAACCACATCTCTTGATCCTTCCTTACTCAGTTACAATCAGGGAGCTTTCTTAAATGTTTTGGAAAAGCTAAGCTTTTGCTAGACAACATTGGGATGGTCTGATTTTTCCTTCTCCATTTTGACCCATGGTAGCTGCATCCAGCTACAATGTTCATACTCCTTCCTGGTCCACACATACTCCTGCTTTGGATTGAGAAGCATCTCAAGTGAGTATTCATACAGGACCTGGGCTAGCCTTCCATTGAAAACAGTGGAATTATTAGAACAAAAGGCTAGGTCATTAGCAGCTACAGCCTCACATGCTGACCTTATTTCAGCAACCTTATTCAGCCTGCTGAAGGAGGACTCGGTTGCTAATGACTCTCCATTGTTTGTTGGAAGCAGTGGCAAAAACTTCTAGGCATGCATTGTCCTTGTCCATGGCCTTGTCAGCAGAGTTTCTCCACCTCCGCAGGGATGTGGCACTGGACACATCCATGGTCTTACTAGAGAACAGTACTAACCTTCTGAGGGCAGTTTCTCCACACCGCTTCCCGAGCCTGAGTGTCTCTTCAGAGGGCATAACCCCACTGTGGCTACTCAGGATTTGAGAGACTATCAACACCAGCCCCATGCATCCACTTCTAGCTCTTTGAAACCAGCCAAGAAATGGAATCATCCTCACTGCTCACAGGACCCACTGGCTAAATGTTTTAAAGCCATGCAACCCCTGCTGAAGCAACAGCCTTATTTCAGAACTCTCCTATGGCAGGGGGGCTCAAGAAGGGCTTTCCACAAAGGTCTCGGGAAGAAGTTCACAGAGCCTTCACCCTTTCCTAAGGACAAAGCTGGACAGTTGTAGGAGCTCGTCCTTCTCATGCATTATGTACCTCTTGTTTTTGGGTTCCTTTTGGTGCCAGACTTAACCTCTTTGTGTAGGCATGATCAGGTATAATATCGATGGTTAGATCCTTTCTATCATAAGAGATAGTTTCCAGCTTTGGATCACCCTCCTCTAATAAATGTTATGACTCTGTGATCATAAACTAAGTAACAGAAAGAAGCAAGATCAATAAGTAATTTAATTATCAAAGTTATAAATGAAAATGTGAGAGGAACATACATTATTATGAAGTGAATGCAAAATAATCCTGATAATAAGCAATGTCCATGAAAATCCAAAACAATGAACATTTCTGCATAAATTTCAAAACCCTAAGTGTACCGGTCCATCAAGGATCATGACTTTATCAGAATGGCATTGCCCAGAACTCTTTTGAATAAGTCTAAGATAATTTTATTGTCCAAAAAATTACCACTCTGTTTCCATTGAACAATCCAAAAAATTTTTTCCCTCTCAAATAATATTTAAGTACATTTAATTGCCTTTTGGAGATTATACATGTCCTCTCTCAAATCACTGATTATTTGGTTTCTTTCAGAACTGTTTCTTGTAGAATAATCATCAGATTCAGATCTGACTTGATGAGTCTTGGTTCACTGAATTTTCAGTTTTGTGTGCATGGGGAAAATATATAGAAGCCTTGGCACTTGGTCAGATTTTCACACTGGTGTAACCTGAAAACTGATGAAAAGTATCAATGAAGGAACCATAAACCATAACCTCCATTCTGTGTGTCCTGGTCCTTGAACATGAATTTTACATGTTTTTGCATTGGAGTTGCTATAGTAGATTACTCATCTGTGGATTTGTAGATCAATTCATTGTTTCTATCCTCTGTAGAAGTGGAGAGTCTCATCCAAGAATGTACACCCTAGATCTGAATCTAAACAGACTGCGAAGAGCAGTTTTCTCCAAATTTACAATGTTGACCCCTGTGTACAAAAATGCTGCTTGATGCTGTTCACAGAATCTCTTTGTGCATTAATTGCATCAGTGTAAAATTAATACTGATTGTCCACTTGTGTTCAGAGCTATGGTAAACTATGTCAGGATTGCTTGTAAAGATAAGCAAGCTTTCACTGACCCTTTACTAAGGCAACTGCTCTTCCATTAGATGTCAAACTAATATTCCATTTACATGCCAATTATTTATTCAGATTTTATGAAACTTTCATTGATGTTAAAATGACAGAGTGATGAAACCATTATTTAGCATTTTATATTTATATTGATGAGTAGTGTAAACATTATATTTCCTATGTTTTTCAGGTGAAGAAAGATGGTTTACTGTATGCTGATCTAGTGCTAAATCCTCCTGCATCAAAGAATGGCAAACCAATCATCCGAGGCATAGAGAACTGCACTGAATATGCTGATATTGCCTATGGCAAGAGGGGAGAGCCCCTTCCTGACATTAATGATGAAAAGGAGAAATATTGAAACAAGAATAGATGAAACATCAATTTTTTTAAAGCGTGCATGACATCGCATACTTTGTCAAATCATTTATTTTTATTACTTTATTTTCTGTTAAAATATTTTATCTGCCACTGATGCCATGGTAGGTATTTGTATGTTTTCCAAGCTATACCCTACATAAATGTTTGCATTCCACATGTGTTTTAACTGAAAACTTGGAATTCTGTTCTCTTCTGCAGTCACAAAGGAGAAAACTTTTTTTAGTTGGAGAAATGAGTGGTATTCTTAAACAGAGACATCATGCTCACTCAGAGCCTAACAAATAATGATGGACACAAAGTGGATTAAAACTTGTCTGCTCCACTGTAACTGGCATGTATTCTGTTTTTGTATCAATAAAAATGTGGTTCAGAATATGTGTAATTCCACATCTTTACCTGTCAAACATCTGGTATTTCTATTCCTCAAGAATTATATACTATTAAAAGATTCAGAGATATAGAATAGTGGTAAGTATTGGGGTTATGTCTCATTATATTTTAAATCTTTTGACCACTTTAAATTGGCTCATGTGGATTGCATGCCACATTGGAAAAGGAATAGGTAAAACCAACATACTTGATCAGCACCTTCATTATGGAAACATTAAATTGATTCCGAAAATGTCAACATTTATTTTATTTCTTTTTCATGTAAGAATAGAGATTATACTTGTTGTGCCTTGTTCCGTTGTTTCCCCAAATCCATCAGTGTGTTTAGACTCTTGACATCAAGTTCATATTTCTCAGAATTTGTCAAATGTTCATGCTAGAAAAAAGTCTTGTATAATCATTATATTAAAACTCGACAGCCAATTATATAGATGTATATTCAAACAGAAGTCTAGACAAATGCATCTCATTTTCTTTTACGTATGCATACGTTTTATCTAATATGTCCATTTAAAATGAGAGAATAATTTATTTATTCAACTAAGATCTGTGACAGAAATGTTTATGTCATGACCATAAAATATCTGTCTTGTGTCTGTATAGACATGCTTTTTGGATGCCAATCTGCTAGGCAATATAACCGTCGTTATTAAAAACAATAAAACCTTTTACAAAGGACATGAAAAATCAATGAACAGAATTAAGAAAATTTGACAGTGAGGTCCTCTCAGGGATACCATGATAAACACAGCTACCTATTAATAAATATCAAAAGTTGCTGATACAGAAAAGATATAGAAACCTTAAAACTTCTGAAGCAAAACTGTTGATTAGAATTAGATAGGACCTAACAGAAAGCATTCTGTCATGAAGAACTTTCATACTTTTTACAAATGATGCCACACTGGCTTCCAATATGATTGTTCTTACCAAAAACAGAAAAACAATTAGGCAACTTATACAAATCTGCTGAATGCAGTTTGATCAATCTTGAGAGGAAACATCTCATCATGAAGCTGTCAGATTTATACAAATGATCATTTATAAACATTGCCAGAGATGATACAAAAATAAAAAACATTTAAATGACTTCACTTCAAAAACTATTGTAGTGAATTTACTGAAACTTGAAAACCTGTCCTGATGGGTTTTTAAACATTCTACATAGGCAGATTAAAATGTTTGATTATTAACAGTAAAATATGTGTACTGTATTTTGTATATTATGAATGTGAGTATAATTTGTATGCAACTTGGATTTGCGATATCAAGTTTGTTTATCTCAAACTTAAAAATCTTGAAAAGTCTACAGTTACATTTCCTTTATTTATCTCAAACTGTGTTGTATGTTAATTTACTTTTGCTAATGTTGGGAAAAATTAATTCAGTCAACTTTGATTATTGCCGTCATTTTTTAAAATCTTGATCTTAAATTGGAAATATAAAATAAAGAATAATTGGGGAATACATCAAAGCTTACATGATTTCAGAAACAAACTGTGGGAATAAAAGTCTACATAGTTAAATTCCATTTTTTTTTTAATTTTTACAATTTTCACTGTTAGAATGGAGTTGTAAAAAATTTTGATCTTTATCTAATAAGATAATTATAGAAAACAGAGTGCTAGTTATTTTTATTTTTTAATAATGAGGTAATCTACTTTAAAATACTATCATAGATACTTGATTATTGTTAATGTGCATCAAATTTATGCTTAACTTGAATTTATGAGATACATTTTTGGTCTTGATCTAATAAGGGGAAAAGTTTTCATAATCACATTATTTACATTAATGAACTTTCAGTTTTGCAGTTTTGACTGTCTTGTAAGATGCACCTGAAGGCATGGTAGTTTTGATTAAATATGAAAGAACAAGGCTGATCATCTCATATCTACCAGTAAGAGCAATTTGGGACCTTTCTGTTTTCTTTTGATTGCTTCTCATAGTGCCCAAATAGTTCTCAACATCAGAGTAAAAAGAAGGTGTTTTTCTATAAAGTAGTAATACAATCAAAGCTTTAATGACCCATTTCTCTAAAACAAATTGGCAATAATTTCTGTGCAGGTTGAGCTGTAATCCTTTTTGAAGATCTTGTCAACAAATTATAGAGGAGAATAAGCCTCTTTCAGGATTCTTCAACCCCATTTTAAACTATAAAAGGGATGAAAATGACACAAAACTGCTCAGTCAAGCAACTGACTGATATGCAAGCAATGAGATGTGATTAAAAGATCATCACCGCCTTGGTCCTAAAGTTGTAAATTGTGTAACTTGGATATAAAACTCGAACCAATGCCAGCAGGTAAAGAGTTAAATTCAGGCCCAGATTTTACACCGCATAATAAAAATAGGCAGTAAAGGGACAAATTTAAAGTATTATTGATGTATCATTTTTTCAAAAAAGAACACTCTATTATTAGTATTAAAAGCACAATTTACATGACTTGCCAGACTTTAGCTGTAAGTCTGTCACCAAATAAGAGACCACTTCCAACCAATGCCCCTTTCAGCAGTTCACTGTGAGGGTGGTGATTGGCAGGTTCTTTTGAATATGTATTTCTATTAATAAGCCTTAACATTTCACATTGTATATAGGACATAAAGTGCCTATTATTATCTGTTGCAAGTATTTGATCAGTATATCTTCTTGAATGCTTTAAAATATAACGTAGTCACATAGCATGAGACAAAAAAGTTTATTGCAGATTTGGATTGTACATCTAATGCTTCAAAATTGTATGGTTTGTTTTCGTACAAAGATAAAGAGATTAAAAAAAATATTTTTAGCACATTTCTTGTGCAGATTGATATATTGAATAATTTCAGTGGAATGGACTATAATAGTGCATAAGAGAATGTTCTAACAGACTTCAGATCATTACATCATTAAACAAAAGATTGTAATGATATTAAATTTGCTTGTAATGATTTTAGCTGCTATTTGTGTTTATATTTTGCATTTGACATGGAATTTTTGTGTTGATAGGCTTGCAGTCGATTTAGGTAACAGAGGCTGCACCCATTTTAATGCATAATTTTGGTATCCAATCAGCACCATTCAGTGTATTATTTTTCCATCATTTTCAGACATTATTATGGTTGTCATGACAGTTAAAATCACTGCTTTTAATTACTGTAATTTATGTAGTGAAGACTTTGTATTTAAAGTATGGTTCAGAAAAATTTACTCAGCTTTTGGGTACCTATAGCCAATAAAAAAATAGATTTGACTAAAAGGGTAAGTGAAGAGAATAGTAATATTATATGTAATAATAACATTTGGTTTTTATTGTGAATGCATGATCTATGTAATACATCAGCTGCAAATAGTACAAAAAATGACCCAATTTTTACATCTCATAAACAAAATGGTGAAAATGAATGGTAATCACATGATTGTGACTGAAAATTGCATGCTAAAACTACTCCAGTCAGATGTATACCTCACAGGCCTTGATCACACTATAAAAGCCTGATTATGGCATGTATTCACACATGTTCAGCTTTGAAGTTACATGTAACATTGCTTTTTGCTGTCTGATTTGCTGTTTCACTTAGTTGTTGAATCGATAGGCAAGTATAGCTTAGGAAAACTCAGGCAATTCACACATCACTTCCAGTATGACTGGTCACAGAATAGCGGCATTGATGCTACTGGGGCAAACAAGTGCACAAACTATGCTGCAATAGCTGACTTTCACATAATTTGAAATAAACTCAACTTGTACAATGAAATGTGAATTCCTGCATATGAAAATCTGTGATGCTGTTGTTGTTGTTGTTGTTGGGTTTAACGCCATTTTTCAGCACACAATAGGCTATACATGGCGACCAGTATTAATGGTGGAGGAAGAACCCGGAAAGAACCACCGACCCTCGAGAAGCTACTGGCAAGCTTTCTCACATATCCACATTGGCCGAATCCGAGACTCGAACCTACGCAGACAGAGGTGAGATGGCAGTGATCCGTAACGGAGAGCGCATTAGACCACTCGGCCACTCGGGGCCCCGGAAAATCTGTGATGCACAAATAATCTAAGTGAGATAGGGCATTATTTTGCACCATGTCACGTTGTCTGCTTTAGACTTGATCATCTATGGTATTTTTATGTTTGTCTTTATCATTGCCTGACTGCACAAGAAGGGAAATCCATTCAAACCTATTCAAGACTATGTCAGTTTGTATGTTGATAACAGATTTATATAATATTTCTTAAAGTTGTTGTTGTTGTAGGGTTTAATGCCATTTTTCAACACACAATAGGCTATACATGGCAGCCAGTATTATTGATGGAGGAAGAACCCGGGAAAATCTAGGAAAGAACCAACGACCCGCGAGATGCTTTCTCATATACCCACATTGGCTGAATCTGAGACTCAAATCCAAGCAGACAAAGGTGAGATGGCAATGATCCATAAAGGATAGGGCTTTCGGACACTCGGGGCCCCTGTTTCTTAAAGTAACTTGGAGACTGTTCATAATGTAGATATATCACTGAGGATCACTGACTGAATGGTAAACAATTAAAGTTTCTCAGGAGATAATTTCTCAGGAGATAAATGATTTTGATTCAGAGTCGGCAAAATCTTGGACAACCCATGATGAAGAAGAAAACTCAAATTCAGAATTTCAGAAGTCATGGTTATGTTAAAGCTAGAAAAGCTAACCATGCACATGCCTTTCCAAGTGGCAAATTAATCACTGTAGCAATTATTCGCAGCAAGCATTTGAATTGTCAGATGTTGTACAGTGCAGAAATTATCACAGCTCATCTTAATAGCATGATAACAATACCAGCCTCTGTCAAAACCAATCATACTAGTTGTTTTGCAGTTGTTTCTCTAATACTTTCAAATCTTGTTTTTTTTATAAATATTCCTTCAGCATGATCATATTTTTTAGTTCTATTTTTTTTTATATCCTTTTTGTGTATATACTTTTAGAGTTATTTAATATTTTTTTTTATAAACAAAACCACATTCCATATCTGAATGTGACACTAATTGTTATTCTAATTTTGCGATCGTATTAAATGCAAAATCAACATGTACTGCTTGAGAGTTTCTTCTTTCTTTCACTGTTGGTGAATCTACCAGCAACAAATATGCGGAAGCTAATTGATTTGCATCACTATAATCATTTACAATATCAAGCAACGTCTTTTTATCATGATAATCCACACAAAGTTTACGAAATATTCTGCATTTCAAGAACATATCTCTAACCTCTGTATTGTATTTTTAGACTTTCTTTTCTGGTTTTGGCTAATTTATGAAGTTCATCATGTACTTGCTTTACCCAATCTTGTTCTGGTTTTTTATTTCCATGAACTCTGGATGTTATAATATTTGATCGGTTAATCAATACTGTATTTTCTTTGTTAAGTTCAAGCAACACTTTTTTAATAGCAGCTCAACTTTTGCTTGTTTCTTGCAACATTGATCTGGATGACAGTACTTGCTGATAGTATCAAAATATATTGTTGCCTGTTTCAGTTGAGGCCCACACATATGCGTAACACTTGCAAAGTTATCCTTGGCCTCTGTTAACTTTACGTTGACATCGTTCAGCTATTCTAGTTTTAAGTTTTTCATATCATTGATATTATTTGCTGCATTTGCTTCTGATGCACTAACTGGATCATCAGCATTATCAACGTATATTTTTGGGGGAATTAAAAATATTATCATAAAATTCTTTAGCGACTCTTATAATTGGTGGGTATGTAAATTTATTCTACAACGTCAGATTAAATTAAATCGCCGATGATATATATTTGAAACACTGTCAGACATAGATATGGACCTTCTGTGGCGACAACATATATTCTGAAATACTGGTACTTGTTTATGGTATTTGCAGTTGGAATTGTAAAGAAAGTTGTTGCACCAACATATGTGTTAGTTGTGCTGTACAACGTTGTCCAAGTTTTGTTGTCACTAGATCCTTCTAATCGCCAGTTATAAATACATCCAATGGCATAATTTAATCAACCTTGCAAATGAAATTGCCAAATACCAACTGCAAAAGGGCTTTTAATTTTCAGCCAAAAGTTAGAGGTTTCTCCATTAGTCGCCCATTCCCCTCCACTAACCACAACAAAAGTAAATAAGAAAGCATGATTTTGGATTATTTCCAGTATATTGTGTGGATGCACTTGTAATAAATCCAACTCAGTTATCAGATGCCTCAATGAATTTTGGAATATACCCAGCATTGTTTTTGGTTCATTTTATTCCACCAACGGCGACAGAATCAATGTAAGATTTATTTGTAAGATCTGCTAGATTAACTGGAGTATAATTTGTCATTATTTTGTTTGATACCATGCCAATAGGACTAGATATAATGTCTCCGGTTTTCTTTACGTACGCAGCATCAACTGCTGAACACACAGCTGTAATCACAGATGTTTTGTTCTCATCAACTTACTTTTCATTTGTTAAGTCCTCGACCGCAACAGGAACATAGGATGATTTTACCTTGTTAACGCCCACATCCAGCATGCCTGACACATTGTGTCGTTTGACAACGTAATACAATTGTTTTTTAGGAACCTGACATTGGTTAACCAATCATTGTGGCCAATGTTTTATTATCAAGTGGTGTATTATGAATTAACTTGCCACCCATATCAATGCTACCAGTCATTTAGATACTCAGTTAGTGCACCTCTCAAATGAAAATAACTTACTGCATCAGAATCAGCTGCTGGCGGTGTTGTTTTTCCGCTAATCCGGTTATTTTTGCGTTATTTAACAAAATCAAATTTTCAGTAAATGTTGCACTGACATCATAGACTGACTTTAGTTGATTGTAACTTGTTGTCTGACTTTGATTTACATTTATTTGACAGAAAATCCTGTTCAAATCTGATAATTTTTTCCAGACATATTAAGACCACCAGTCAAGTACCACCTGACAGCGATAACTTGTCATCGTTGATGGATTTGAGTTGGGCAAAACTTACTGTCTGTGTTGGGTTTATATTTGCAGGTGGTGGATATGCGGTTTCCAACTTTATAATTTGTTTACTGCCCATTTTCATGTCACCGGTGAGTATTCCACCTGACAACGGCAACTTGTTATCGTCGACGGATTTGAGGTGTGCATAACTTACTGACTGCATCTCTTTTACATTCACTGGAGGATATGTTGTTTCTAAATCTAGTACTTGCTGACCAGACATTGACAAATTGCTGGTCATAATATCTGCTGATTTCTTAAGATATCATGGTAAATTTACCCTTCCATTTGTTGTTGTATCAGTAGAAGTTGATGTGGTTAATGTTTTTCCAAAATTTGTGTAGTAGCTCATTCTTATTCTTATATACCCAATACAATATTATCAGACATATCAGCATAAGAATGAGCATAATCAACTTTGATACCGAAAGTTTTATCAAAATACAAACATAATAACGAACTACCGGATTGTCATTATCTTATTCTTGGTCGAGCCGGATCTGGTTAAACGAATTTATTAATGAACTTACTGCTCAACAATGACTTTAACTACGACAAGGTTTATGTTTACAGGATAAATCCACAGCAAGACAAATTTGTTTTTTAGACGATTACAACAAGAAACTGTAAAACGAATTTGATGTTGGCCAGAACACGTTTATTATCCAAAAAACCTGAAGATTTTTCAGGTAAAAGAACTAGAGTCTTCTGAACAAAAGATATTGAATTTGACTATATTCCCTTGAACAACAGCAAAAATAAAAAAAAAATAAAATCCTTCTTCTCGTTGTCGCGTAATCGCAAATGTAACGCGGTTTATCTAGCTCAAGATTTTTAAAACGTTGACAGAATTATTCGAGGAAATACTCGTTATTTTATATTATTTCCAGGACTCGACAACCCTGACGTGCAGAATATAGCAAATGAATAATGTGGAGATGTATCGCGAGATAAGTTTATCGATCTTTATCATGGAGCCACAGGTGGTTCCACAAACGCAGACAATTACAACTTTTTCTTGTTTGATAAACTGGCACGAGATCCGATGAAAATGTTCAGATGCTGCAATGACAAATTTCCATAGATTACAGTTTTGTCTGACGATAATAAATAACAATGGACACAGCAATGATTGAAGTACTAAAGAAATTTACAGCAACAAGAACCGCGTTTAAGCAGAAAGTTGAGCAAGAGTGACGAAGGCAAGAGGCCGCAGCAGAAGAAACCTCTAAACAATTTAAACCTGTTACCGAAGCTGTACATGGAAAACAATCCGATATTTGAACGTTATCACAGGAAGAATTTAAGCTTCTATCTGAACGTGTATTGTTGGGACTGATCAAATTCCAACAGCAGAAAGAAATAGAGCAAGTTGTCTAACGAATAGGTGATCCAGTTGCACGACACGAAGAAATATTTTTAAAGCATTTGCAATCCAGCTGCAGCACACAAGAAATAAGAGAATTATTTCAGCGACAACAAAAATGTGATCCAACTAAAAATTCTCTGATATTATGACAGCCCCAAAAGAAAAGCAGATATAGGATTTTATAAATTTTGCCAAATAATAATTAGATCAAAAGGAATATGACATATTTATCGACGAATTTCCAGTGGGAAATCATCTTTTTGATTTTGATGAGATTTGCAAATAGGTTTATGAAAACTACCAACATTTTATAAAAGTGCTATAAGATTTTATTTAAATTGGATCTGAAGCATCCTAATATGTTACAAAATTATAACAAACTGTGTGATGCGGTTATAGCTTTTGTTATGCTTGAAACCGCTGATGAATATAGAGGAAGAGAAAAAGATTGCGACAAATCTTGAAATTTTTACAGATTGGTTAAGGGTTATGATTCGCGTCAAAAAAGAATTGTTAAGAAAGAGAGATTATGATTTGGTGTCAAAATCTTAACATCAACTGCAGAAATAGTTAACCGGTTGGTGTTGCTGATATCATCGAAAGAAGCTGATAGTATATGTAAGGAAGTCGACCACGAGATCTTATATATCTTGGATTATCTACGATCAAATGGATATTTGATAACAGCCGAGTATCAGATTTTACATTAGGTTCTCATACAAGTTTTATCGGATACTAGGTAATAAAAATTATATGAACAACACTTTTACTTGATTCTTCACAATCAACCGCCGACAGCGTAAACTTTTCAGTCGCGTATAATCCGCGGTTGAACTTGATACAGCAGCAAAATAAAAATATGATTAATTTCCGGAACTGCCTGGCACTCAATGGTCAACGTTAAACAAACATCAACGATAATTTTACGTTTCTTTCAGTTGCCTGGACGTCAGTAAAATTTTCACAAGGTGCGTATCAGTTAACCTATCTTAACAAGAAAATAAAAGAGTTCAACGCGTTAAACGGAGGCGGTGGCGTTGCCAATGCTGATAATTTCGAGCTTATTCCAAACTAAAAATACGTTGTGCGCTAGAATCACATTAAAAAAAACAATTTGTTAGTTGATTTTTCACCAGCAACTAGTATTGCGTCTGTTCTCGGTGTCAATAATCAACAATATGGTTCTGTTGTACAACAAACAATATCATATAACTGCGAAGTATCGGTCAACATTACACAAGGAAATACAATTTGTATTAATTGTTATATTGCATCTGGATCTTATTGTACACTGGAAGTCGACGTCAAACAATGTTCAGTTTTTCTCCAGATGTTCCACCAGGGTCACTGATGCAGGTTAAACCGCGAAAGATAATGTATTATCCAAAAAACTTAGAAAGTCAAATATCTTCTATCGTGATGCAATGACAGATCAATCCGGACAACTAGATCTTAACAATAAAATTGAAACATATTACTTACATCTAAGATCTGTGAACTAGTTTAAGACAAATATTTGTTAATTAAATTTATCGGGTGTTTGTCAATAACAAGGTGTAACTAAGATATATTTACAGGCGTAAGATTGTAGGAGGATTTTTCGGAAGTATATTCTTTGGAATACTTGAAAATATACCTGGTATTGCAAATAAAGTTGCACAAATTGAAATAGACGCATAAAAATCATTTGCTACTGGAGCTGCACGTGCCTCAGGTACTGCAGTCGGTCAAAAGATCGCCGACAAAATCAAGGGCGACGCTAACAGCGTTGCAGATATGAAACAAGTAATTTCAGAGATAGCACCAACATCAAATACAGCAAGATCTAAGATATATGCAACCAAGAAACTGTTGTCCAAACCAAATTAGGAGACTGTACGAATATTATTAACGAAAACAAGATCAAAGATTGATGATGCTGCCTTTTAGTTGCACAATTTTATCGAGCTACTACAGATAAGGTATGGCGGATAAAAATTATCTTGACCTTACCGAAGAAGTCAATGCTGATTACATAGCAACCTAACTCGATTACGTCGAATACCTTGACGAAAATTCTAATGAACCAAATAAAGCTGGAGTTCGAACGTTTAACATACGAGACGAAGATATGTTTCTGTTACCGCACAAGGCCGTACTTGAAGTACGTGGACAAATCTTAAACGTAGCTGATGGTGATATTTCAGCTGACGCTGCAGTTGCCTTAGTCAACACTGGCTGGATCTTGTTCAGAAGCGCACGATTTCAATTTGCTAATCAAACAATATAAAATATTTCAATGCACTTGCCTGTTGCAAGTACAATTCTTAAAATTATCTCATTCAGCGATGATTATTTGAGATATGTTGCAACAGAAATGATGTGGTTCAAGGTCACCGGAACTGGAACTGTTATTGCATCACAATTGCGCACTATTGCAGTTGATAATAATAATTTAATCGCTGATCCTGATAATGATAATGCAGCTGTAATAGAAGATTAGCGATACAGTGAAGGTTATAATAAACGTTTGCTGCCGAATCAAAGCCAATTACAAAGCACAATCTCTGGATTTTGCCGTGATTACAACAGAGTATTTCGTGGTTTGAACATGTACTTATTCTAGATCGAGTCGAACAATGCGATTGCTTGATTCGATTTGGTGAAGCCGATTCACAGATGGTAATTTCCAGACTTGCGCTACGAAACCACGAAATTTTCCGTCGATCAGCAAATCAATCGAACTTGAATCAGTGTTGAACGTGTACACCAAACGACTTTACTTTATCAGAATAAGGTCTACCGCGATTCCAAATACAACACATTACACATGGCGTATTACAATTGCGCCTAGCGAGCAACCAAGATATGTATTTATAGTGTTTCAGCAACAGGCATGGGGTGGAAGTCAACAGAAAATCAATGTCGTGTTTGATAACGCTGATGTTAGACGAATCTTCTTCAGAATGAACTCAAAACATTATCCAGAACGAGCAATAGAATGTAGATTTGCGGCAGACGCTAACATAAATGTATCAAGACTGTACATGTAACTGATGGACGCCACACCAAAATACCAGGACGCTGATAGCGGATATCAGATATTAATCAAGTAATTTCAAACTCTTTACCCGATCTTTTACTTTTTGACGTATATAAACATTCTAAACGAGCTATTGGATTAATAGTTGACCTTGAAGTTACGTGGATGTTGGGCGCAATTTCAGTTGTTGCATTTAACACATATGCACTTGTTGTCAGCGACAGGTTTGTGACCATCGGCTCAACTAAAGGCCAGATGGCAGTCCAAGTGTAAGCAAAAGTATTGTTATCAAACAAATATTATCTGACAAATGTTATTAATCAGGAATTAAATACATTACGGAAGAAGTATATTTAACACCAAGTCAAATTAAGAAACTATCGTTCGCATTTGTTAAACGACGTGCGCTTTCTCTTGCCCCGGTAAAAGGATTTCTTGGAGTATATTCTACAGATGATTTGCCAACGTCTGGCAGCGGCATCTCATGCGTTATCAATATACAAGAGCGCACTGGGTTGAAGTTTACAAAAACAATTACTTTGATTCATTTGGACCTCCTCCAAGTGATGTTATCAAACAATACATCAGCAAAACGCATGGGTTTCGAAAGTACAAAAAATAAATTATTCTTTTAATCAACTACAACCAGTTGGATATGTTTCATGTGGATATCATTATATTATAGTTTAAAGCAAATGTCACAATGTAATGATTTTGTTAAGTTTATTTTACAATTTATTCAGCGTCTATGTTTACACAACGACGAGCTTTTGCAATTGTATCTAGCAATCAAATATACTATGACAACGTCTTGTCTTAAATGTAGAAGTAAAACAGAAAGTAAAATGAAGTTAAAGGAATAATTAAAGAAACAACAGACTAATACTGAAAAATATTTGTACGATATGCGGCAGAAAAACGTATGTTTTTAAAGCGTAATAAACTTGTTAGTAAAGGTGTAGATATAATTCGAATAAACGATAAACTGATATTAGTAAACGATTAAGTGAAAGAATGATAGCACAAAGTGCGACATGTTAATGTCAATGTGATCGAGATCTTTGTTTAGAACAATATAAAATTGTAACTTATTGCAGACAATGTAACAAACGTGAAGTCATTGGATCTGGTATTGACAGCCACAAACTTATTGGCAAGTAAATACCATACATGAAATGAGAGAAAGTGTGGTATTGTGGAACGATTTAATCGTACGTTTAAACAAACGATCTATAAACATTTTACAAAAAAAAAAAAAAAAAAAAAAAAAAAAAAAAAAAAAAAAGAAACGAATAGATATATTGATGATTTGCAAAAGATTGTATCAGAATATAATAATACAAAACACAAATTCTTTCCTACGTTGTTGACAATAATTTCTGGTTTTGAATAAATTTCATTTGTTTTTTGTTTATCAACTTCTTGATATATCTTAGCTAAACGTTTCAACATTATACCAATAACTTTTATCTAATTAATAAAATGAAATGGAAATTATTCGATATCATTTGCAAGCAGATATTCTTAACCAAGAAAAAGTAGAAGTCGAAAATCTTTTGATGTTGAAGCTGGTAATTTTGTGGTTGATGTGATTCTTCAACAAGGAGAAAACGACAAGGTGCTTCTAACAGCAGACGAAAACAGTTGTTAGAAGAAACCTTTGTATATGTGATGCAGTATAACAGAGAGATCGTAATGATTTGGTGCCACTCCAGTATTAATCGAGCATAACTTGATAGAATCTTCAAAAATATATAGTTGTCGTTTCTAAAGAAAATGTTATAATTTTATTTTTTGAAAATGCTAATCTTTGCACAACATATGCAACTCTTTCAATTAACCTTGGAACAATGTCAAACTCTTTAGATGCAGCATAAACTGATTTAAATTTTATTTCTTCATCAGTTTCTAAATTTATTGATGTAACAGAAATAACAGGTCTCCTAAGATTTGATCTTTCACCGCCTCGTCCATGTAATATATTTTCTTTTTCCTAAGTAGGTTGTCAGCCGTTATGCTGTTCAGATGGTTTATCACTAATCCAACAAGAATAGATCCATTAAAAACTTCAAACAATAAACGATGAGCTTTATGATAAACTTGATTAGCTCTGATACCTCTTCTCATAACTCTTAAATATTCATCTTCACTTACATTACCATTTACTTTTTTCGTTTTTATATGTCTTATAACACCTTTGTAATTTGCTTCATAAAGATCAACTGCAGGTGTGGTTGATATTCAGCTTGCAAAGACAAATTAGCAATTTTATTATCAGCAATTTCAGATTGATCTGGAATGTTCGACCCTCATACAGGTTTTCAAACTGTTTCTTAGTTCTTTTATATAAAATATGTTTACTTAAAAATTAGTAATTCTCAGCATAAACATGTCGTAAGGGAATCATTTAGTTGTATGAAATTTTTCATTCGAGTTATAATGTACTTAGACTTTCGGATATTGTTGTTGCTTTGGAATCATCGTTAATTAATTTACAGACGTTTTAGAATATATCTTTATAATACATCAACACTATTGGCATATCCGCACAAAGAGGGAACTTCAGTTGTAATATTACTGTAACCTATTTGGATTTCTTAATACTTTTTGGCTCGTAATAACAATTATGGGTATTTTAGTATTTCATTCACAATACTGTAAGGTTATTTTAAATTTTGTACTTTTTATTTAGGGAGAACATTGGAAGCTATTCGGTTGATGGTTGTGACCGCAAGGTCGTCTCCGAATTTAATGGATGAATTTGTTTATAGCTGGCCGGCCTGCTACTCTCAATTTGACACGAAAAGAGAATTCTTACAGTGCACCGTGAAAGAATTGTTTGAGAACACATACCAAAAAGCTGAATCAAACAGGATGCCAAGTGGTTAGAAAACCAATCACGAGTTTAAGAGGATCATGGAAAAGTTACAACCGGGTAGACACTTAAGACCGACTCGACAGTTTATATGGAGGACTCACGAATGTCATAAATTTGCTATACTAATCGGACGAAGAGAAAGAAGAAGAAATCAAATATCTAAACGTGTCTTCGCTGTATCCTTGGATGTGCAAATATCGTCAATTTTCATCAGGAAACTTACAATTAGTGAGAGAACACAGGACGTAAAAACATTCGTGAACACGAAGCCTTGATCAAATGTAAAGTCTTGCATCCCACTTACCAATACCATCCATCTTATTCTACCATTGCCAACAAAAGCTGATATTTTCTTTGTGTCATGCCCGTGCTAAACCTATAACCCAGACCAGCCTTGTGAACACACTTAGGAAGAACACGTATGATAGGAGCGTGGGTCTTCGTGGAATTGTTTCGCGCTCTTGAACAGGGATACTATTATAAGTGTACTAAAATTTATCACTTTCCCAGAAAACTAAGGAAAGGACACTCATAAAGGTATTTTCTACGGCTACGTCGATGCCTTTATGAAACTCATACAGAAAGTCAGCGGTGGCTATGCTTCCTGGTGCCAGACTCTCGATGACCAATACAAATTCAAAGAAGAGCACCGTTCCAAGGAAGTCATCACTTTAGACCACGTCGAAAAAAAAAACGAAGAAAATTTCTCGTTTGCCACAATCGTGTTGAATTGCTTGTGAGGACAATTAGCGCAACGTCAGTGCTTACCCATGACGGAGTACTTGGCAGAACCCTTCTGCTACTATATGATGATTTACGAGCAAACCAAATATATGAAACACGTATATATGAAACCAATCAACCAAATCTTCAGTCGCCCTTTGAAAATAAATGTATACAATCGTCTACAAGAAACGAGTGCGACTTTCAAAATATTTCACGTTACCGTACAGACGTGTTGATATTTCCCGGTGTAAGAAAAGGAACGCTTATAAGACCGACATTTCAGTGTGGCTACTAACGCCGAAATAGAAAGATGAATTGTTTCACATAGACATATGCGAAAGAGGGGTTCAAGGTCACTGAAAAACTCGAGTGCGATGCTCTGCTTTGTGATTGCATCGATGCCATTACCCTGTAACATCATCAAGTCAGCATGACATGGAAATTTCTCTACTAAAACCATATTTTACACCATATAAGGTGATACTGTGCGCATAAACCCTGAAGGATGCGAAAGCGTTGCCACTCATCATAGTACATCTTGCCTCTTTACTGGTTTTCATAGGCAACGTGATACAGTGCGTCTCACTTTACGGAGCTCATCCATACCTGAGGAAACTATTTCGTCTTACCTAGAGCATGTAAGAAGATCTCCGCACTATTATTTTCTTTATTTGGTGGGGCTTTAGTAATATCTTCGTGGAAACTTTACAAAAGGACATTCTTTTTTGTTTCTGGATTTGAAAGAACGCACTCACAAAGAGTTCGTCAAGATACAAGTGAAAAGCAAGGTATAATTGCATCTTTTACGTCACCGATGTTTTACTCATTGGTACCTGAACGCTACAGATTGAGTCTTTTCAAAGTGTCAAATGGTTGGACATCGATGAACTACCCGAGATTCAGAATTCTTTGGATGTCACGACTTCAACTTACAAGGTGACAATAATATATATATAATTCCAAATGAAGACTTAGAGGATTACAACAAATGTTTACAAGAACTAGAATTGTTTCAAGATGAAACTTCTGTGCGATGAGTGGTGTTTGAGTTAGTGACTAAAAGATATTGGTTCGACATCGGAGTAAAAGAGAGTCTGTGCAAAAAGTAAATCCTAAGACAAACATTACGGTGAAAGACTAGTTTAGTAGAGCACATTCAGAATCTAACTATGAAGCTGAGAGAATGCATTTACAGAGTGTGTCAAAATACAAGTGACTGTCGAAAGAACATCAATGATGGGCATAGTTTAGAAATGATCTGTCATTTGCATTCGGACGTGTGGTTGCAAGACAAGAATTTGTTGAACGGAGTGGCTATCCTCCTGGTGTTGAATCGAAGCAGTTCCGCATTCCATATCATCGCTGATGCTTCCAACTATAAAAACCATCATCGAAGTTTCTCTACTCAATGTGCGTCGCGTGGAAGTTTTACCTCATGTGGGAAACAATATCAGTCACTCTTTGGACAAAATGACCGCCAGGAGTGGAGGTGTAAACCTTCACTATTGCCGATATTCTTCGATCCTATATCGACGATCATTTTTTCCAAGGACAGTTACCCAAATTGTAATGATTGACATTGTCAGTTATGTAGCCTTCAACGAGTCGTTCCTCAAAATCATCTCAAGTTTAAACACTGCGAGATGTCGAAGATAAAAGTCAGTCGATGTGGCAGGACCTTGTATATTGAACTTCAGTTTGCATGTTCTCTTCTTAACACTGTGAACATCGTCTTGTATGCATAATTTGATAATATGCTGGCAATCAACAAGTTGAGAGAAGATATTCTAGACTATTAGAAGCTAAGAAAAAATAGCTACCATCTTTGGAATGTAGAGCCTCTGTGTTGATGGCTGAGGTGGTTGTCTTTGTACCAGAACAAAAAATGAAAATAAAATACCACTGAAGAAAAATATAAAGAGACCTTCATGATGCCGACATTGCCAGTACCCGAAGAACATTTAGTTTCCTGTTTTGTTAAGCACCTGGCTAAAAAAAAATCACAGCGTTGACCCATAGACATTGTTATGGATCACAACCGATCATACTAGTCAAATTCAACACGATAAATATATAACGATGAGGGAAGAAGAAAAATTGGAATAGTATCTGGCTAACTCTTGTGGTAAATGGCAAAGCTTACGAAGTATAGTCTTTTCTAGACATTAAATCTGATAGAAAGAAAGTTATTAATTATACATGAAGTGGCATTTGTACTTGTTAAAAAAATACATTTCTGTAAAATAATTAGAATATGCATCATTACACATATAGTGCTTCCACCAGCATAGTTTTGTTTATTTGATAATTATTGTATGAACGGCATAGACATACAAATCCCTTGGAAAGGAGTAGTACGAAACTGAGTCTTTAACACCACTTGCCACATTTTGGGGTTTCTGCCATCCATCCTAACGTCTACCGGCCCCATGATTTGTTTTTGCAGATGCAGTCGATGCATATTTATCAATTTAAATTTTCCACGCTTTTGACCAAACTCTGTTGAATACGGCATTGATCAATACATGCTGGCTGAGAGTCCAGCATAATTAATGAATTACTGTAGCAAAAGTTTCGATCGTTAACCAGGAGCAGCAGAGAGGGTGAACAGACCATAGAATTCCGACAAAACAAATAAAACAAACAAATAAATCATCTCGTAGAAAGGTCCAGATTTTACAAATGAACTTTCCTTGAGATGTTTATTTTTGCAATGACCGATTGTGCTAATAAAACCTCAGTTCGAAATAGTATCTGAAAAAATAAAGTACTCTACGTGTTTATTTATTTCTTGTTTATTTTTTTGACGACCAACGTTGGTAGGTACCCTCTCTGCTGCTCCTCTTCTGCTGATATTAATTAAATTATTATGTTATAATAAAATGGTACATCCAGAATCTCATACTGCAAGAACAGCACGAGAACGATTAGAAACAATTAAAAAATTTCTTCCTGTCAGAGACTCATTTAGAAAAAATCTACAAGCGCAGCAAGAATCAAAAGTTGAGTATGAAGAGGACACTAAAAAACTGTTTAAGCCCGTTACTGCGGCTACTAAGAAAGCTGCATCGGCTGTTGAAAAAACTATATGGGGAGATATTGCGGAGGAAGATGAGAAGAGGAAAAAGGGTATTTTTCCGGTATTAGAACAAACTGCAGTGCAGGCTGAAAAAACAGCAAGAAGAACCAAACAAACAAAAAAGATTTTACGAGACCTTCCAACTGACATAGCTGCAGCTCAACCTCCACCTGTTGATGAGGAAATACTTGAACGTATTGGAGAACTTCGTACTGAAGTCGCCGATGTGAGAAAAAAACTTGCATCTGAACCCAAAACAGCAGAAGAGAGCTTAAGATTAATTGCAAGATTTAACGAAGGAGTTGTTGAGGAAATTAGAAACACTGAAAGAGAGAGATTACCTGAGTTGATATCAAAAAATATATCTAATAAATCTAATTTTTTAAAACCCGGTCATGAAAAAACAAGTGATGATAATTTCATTAAATGGATATATCGCGTATATTACAACAGAAAACAAGCTAGAGGTCAAGAATTTAAAAGACTTAAAGAAGAAGTAGAAAGACTTAGAGGGGGAGGGGAACAACCAAAACAAGGAGAGTTCTTCCAGTATCAGCTTCCTCCACCTCTGCAACAAATAGAACAACAACAACAATCTTCTTCGCCACAGCAAAGGATGCTGTCGAAAATTAAAAAGGCTAAAGAGTCACTTAAATCACCCTTCTCGAAGAAAATTTCTGCACCGAAAATGACATTTACACCGACAGGTTCACCACATGGATTTCGAGAAGGTGACTCACCCCCGGACACCACTGAAGTACTTACTCCGGTAATGCAACCACCACCCCAAGATGAACCTAAAACAGGATCTGGTTTATGTCCTGATAATATCATCAATGACGTATCACGGTTAGAAGTTCTCATAGGAGGAAAACGAGCTGGAAATAATTCACCAGAAATAACCAATGAAGCAGCTGATATTTGTCGGCGACTATTTCAAGGTGGTATCATGGATATTGGCGTTTACCGAGAACTTATTGATGAGCTCGTTGATGACTAGTTGTTAGATAAATGGTAAATAAAATAAGATGATTGTGCATGATAATCATCGTAAACCCACACAGGTTAGAGCGGTAAACTCACGATTACCAATCTATAGTGTTATTTACGGAGATGGACTTGGTGATGTCATTCGAGGATTATTCACGAGGATAGCTCCAAAAGTAGCACCTGTTGCAAAACAATTATCGATGAAGGCTATTGATATTGTTCGAGCAGCAGAGGGGGCGAATCGGACATTTTGTCCAATCGTTATTTTGCTTAATTATTACTTCTGCACTCAGCGGATCCGGTGTAGTCAGCGCTGGTAAAAAAAAAAACGACGACGTCGTTGGGGAATCGTCGCGTCGTCATTTGGTTTAATTAACACCTTCTGCGCGTCGATCCCCAGCGTCGTCAGCGTCCGGTAAGCACATCGACGACCGCGTCGATGTCATCGCCCCCCTCTGCTGCTAAGTGGTTATTTACAATGAAAATTATTTACAACTAACCGAATATTTGGTCAAGTCCGATACGATATCGTGTCCGAGGATCATGTAAATTTATCGTTACGAATCCATGTGGGGTCGACTGAGCATGACTAAAAAAGTTTCGAAAAACATTAAAGTCCATGTCACCGCCGCACCATGTCTGCCAAATATTTCGTAGCGTGTGTGTATCAACGCCGTTGAACACAGCAAGAATATTACAGTTGTCTCTAATTACTTTTGGAATCTGAGTGTATCGTTGAGTGACATATATCACGTCAGTGTTTTTATGCCTGCCTCTGGAAAATATCCTAGCTGGGTTTTTTTGATTGTCTAACATAACATCATCGTACACGACTAGATTGTTAACGTCGCCATCAATATCATCAATACCCGGTGCATCATTGATATCTGTAATAAACTCGATGACATTTTTTTTAGCGATCGCTGATGCATTCTCGTTGAAATCTTTCAACACCTCGTAGCATCGTTGATCATCTACGCTAGGAGCAACCAAATACAACTTATCCCACTTCATCCATCTCATTATTAAATTGAGTAACAATTGCGTCTTGCCGGATCCAGATGGTCCGATGATAATCATCCGGATCGAGTTTGGTAACGCTGCAACATGCTTAACTGGTTCTCTTGTTTTAGTCGCCGAAAAATCAATTATATTCATATTTCTATACATAAATTATGGATCTATATTGTGTGAAGTGTAGAGTGCGTACTGGCACAAATGATATGACAACCGCTACAACAAGAAATAACAGATCGGCGCTTACTGGTAAGTGTGCACAATGCGGTACAAAGAAATTTAGATTTATTTCTATTAAACCCGGGGATGTTTTAAAAAAAAGCGAGGAGGTGACATCGCAGCCAGGTTATCAAAACTCCCCGGAACACCGTGGGCAAAGTATCCAGGAGAAAAGCACCTCCCAGGATATAGCTACTGTGGCCCCGGAACACGATTAGATATCAGACTCGATGATCAAAATCAGCCCAAACCCGGTGAGTATCCAATAAACGCTATCGATAAGGCGTGTCATGCTCATGATGTTGCTTACAAAAGTAGCGATCTGCAACAGCGTCATATCGCGGATGTAAAATTAATTCACGCGTTAAATGCTATTCCTGATAAATCCGTCAAAGAAAAATTGGCTTCATGGTTGGTAAAATCGGCTATGAAAGGTAAATTAATGATTGGAAGCGGAGCTTCTCGCGCTGGTAATTGAAAATGCTAGCATTTATAATAACAACATGGAATCCATCTATTATTCTCCGAGAGGATACTGGAAGGGGAAGGCCGCAATTGGTAAGCTTGCAAGCGCTGCAAAGGTAACAAAGACCACTGCGGCTAATTGGTTATCCAAACAGGCTATATGGCAAATCTATCTACCACCGCCTAAACAAATCAACTTCTCGCGCTTTGATGTCAGCGTACCTAATGAAGTTCATCAGGCTGATATACTATTTCTGCCGCATGACAACGGTTACAAATACGCGCTAACCGTAGTTGATGTTGCGAGTCGATACAAACAAGCGGAGCCGTTGAAAACAAAGTCAGCAACTGAAGTAGCCGCTGCGTTTGAAAGAATTTATCGAAGAGGTCCTCTGCGCTGGCCAAATCTATTACAAGTTGATCCTGGTAGTGAATTTCGCGGCGCTGTTTTATCAACGCTGAAACATCATAGCGTCGCGATACGACGAGGTCATACTGCGCTACATCGTGATCAGGCAATTGTTGAACGATTCAATCGGACTCTTGCTGAACGGTTATTTGGATATCAATACGCGAAGGAATTCATCCAAGAAAAACGATCTCGTGAATGGGTTAAAAGGTTGCCAGGCGTAATTGCAGCGTTAAATAACGAGATTACCCGAGCAATCAACATGAAGCCCAGCGACGCGATTAAATACGAGTATATACCCGGAAAATCAAAAATAAATAGTGTTTCCAAGCCGATTCTTGGCGATGTCACTGTTAGATATCTATATGAACCAGGAGAGCTTGAAGGCGGTAAAAAAAGGGCTACCGATCCTATTTGGAGTGTTACCACACATAACATATCAACGATAACACGATCAACTGGTAGACCACCGATCTACAGACTGGATTCAACTGCTCCTCAGCGCGGATTTACACGCGAGCAACTACAAGTGATACCTAACGATACTCAATTACCCCCACGTGGTCTTAACTAGCGCCGTTGCGTCTATTGCACTCAAGACAGGTCAACCTCACATTGTTTTTGACATGACCGAGACTGTTATCGATCCTATCCACGGTAAATTGGCGAGTGTCTTTATCCGAATAACGCCAACTCATTATACAATTGCAACTCGCGCAGTGATTATTCTGTTGTTGTCGTAGCGAGATTATTAATTCGGCATCAATATCAAAACGCCGCTGTTTTTTTTTATCCTGTTGGCGGTAACCCGAGAGTTTTCTATCAATGACGCTTGCATCGATGGTGACTTTGTCGTTGGTGACTCCGTTACTGACTTCGTCAACAACAATTCTTCGAAGCTGATTTATCCTTCGTACTCTGGACACTGCAAGATAGACTAGATTCGACCATTCGATGCGATTATCAACTATCCAAACAATTGTGTCCGTGATGGTTAGTCCCTGCGAGGAATGTATTGTTGTTGCGTATCCTAGCGTCCACGGGGATTTATCAGCACGTAGCGCGTCCTCGACGACGCTGATATCAACGAGCACGATATCATTCAGCACGAGAATTTGTTTTTTTGCCCCCGACGCTGTCGGGGCTGGAATTTCAACTTCAATGTTCTGCCGCCGTGTGTCCGCGGGTCTATAACATAACGGCACTGGACGCGTTGGAAACCTTTCCTTATGCAACGTAAACAACTTCCGCTGAAGTGTGTCTCTGACTATCTTTCTACTCGCTACAATTAAATCGTTTGGTCTCCATGTTTCCCAGAATTCATTTAACGGCGTTTCCGGAATCACCTCGCGAATTATTTCACATTGAATTCTATCCGGCTGTAATCTGATTAGTTTTTTAACCTCGCGCAGTTGTTCATCAAGTGCTCGGTAATCAGTATCGGTTTCTTCATAATAGTCCACGAACCCGCTCAACCAATCATGTGGACCCTCGCCGACAAATGGTGGTGGTTGGCCATGGTCCCCACACATGATTACCGCTGTATTCGCGCGCAGCAACCACTCAAGAAACATTTGTAAAGTATCTAACGAAACAGTACATATCTCATCCCAGATGATAATGTCGGGAATAAATTTTTCACCCATTCGATCAGGAGTCCACTCACCGCCGCTGTATCGAAAAAAGCTGTGATAAGTAACGGCGTCAACATTTCGTTGTTTTATCTCTCGCGCTAGTCTATGGGTCGGTGTAAGCACGATTATACTTGCCCGCGTTCGAAATAATTCAATTGCCCGAGTCGTCTTTCCCGACCCGCCACAGCCGCTTAAATAAACCGTCTTGTGTCTACAAATTGGATCAGAACACGATGGTGCATTAGACCATTCTGACAATTTATCACCGCGTAAGTAGTTGTTCTCAACGGTGACATCTGCTGACGGGGAATAATCGCGTCGTATTTCATTTTTAATTCTCCATGTACCCCAACTCTCGTCCGGACTAGTAAACTCGGCTACGTTTCCCTTATACGCTACGTCAATATAAAACGAATCAACGGCTACTCTAACCGCGGTATCGGGGAATCTATTTATCATCGAGAATAAATTGATAGCGGCATAACCCAGCATAGACGCCCTCAAATGTGGATACGCCGGGCTGTCTCCATCGCTGTAGGTAACAACTGTACCCAACCTCGTTCCATTGGACAAGAAAGCTGTTTTGCAGTTCACGTATCTATTTTTTGCCACTGCGTCCTTGATTACGAAATCATATTCTGCGTCATCTATAATCAGCCGTGAGCAATATCGTTTGTAGTCGTGGTTTTTTCCACCTTGTGTGAACTTACCAATTATTCTTCTACCGAGATCTTTTGCCTCGCGGTTTCGTTGGTTAAATATCCTCCTGGACCATTCGATGATATATTCCTCGTCGGCATCAATGTTTTTTCTGGACTCGTCAATTATGCTATCTAGACGCTCCGGTTCTGGTAACCAGACTTCAGTCTGTGCCCGGTATGATATAATCGCGTCACTGACAATCAACGAAACTAGCATGCTACAATCAATCATATACCGTAGCAGCGCTATTGGCAGCCACTTCTTTTCAGCCATGTGTCTACCGATCCAAATATAGCAACAGCGATGGAGTCCTGCCGCGAATTCAAATGATACTATGCGAGCGAATCCGGTTAAATCAAAATCAGGCAGTGGTCCATTAATAGCAACACGAGTCATTTCATGACTGGGGTGTCCAAATCGTCTAAAGTACTCGGCGGCGGATCCATACCCGAGAAAACTCGCTGGATAACAGGCAACCATATCAACCGAGATCATAGCGTCGCGGTTGTATTCAGTGTTCCATAATCCACCGTGATAATACTCCAAACAACTGGATTGTACATCCGGCAGAAATTCCTTGCGCGTTGGTCTCCACGCATTTTTCCTTGCTGCAACATGAGCTACAACCGATGGAATCGTAAAACAATTTGTTAGCAGTTGTTCATCATGCTCCTCAAATTCTATGGCGGTTTTTTTCATCCTGTTGTGAAATGCTTCAGTGCGATATAATTCGCCGTTTGGTCTTACAAACTGATCAAAGGTATCCACATCGTTTTCAGCGCTGCGAAGTAACCACACTGATACAGGGTCGTTTTTACACAAGTAGGCAATAGCATCAAATAGTTTCCTCTCCGCGAGAAAACCATCCCTGGAGAATTGTTCTCCTAAAAATTCTTCGGGTATATACTTTACTGTTCTATCCCGTGGAAATATTGTGATCGCGGGCGTCCATGCGTGTTCGTTATGATCAATAATTTTGATTGGGGCTCCCTTCGATTTATACTTCGATTCGTATAATACTTCACCGGTTATCGTTGTAACGGTTATTGGAAATCTCAACGACGTTTCTAATCTCGCTATGTCGCTGATAGTTGCTCCACGCTCTTTTACGGTTAGTTCCCACTGGTTGATTTTGCTACGTCGTAAATCAGTCAATTTGTTTCCTCGACATGCATTTGTAAAATGCTCTATTATTCGTTCTGCTACACAATTTATCCCCGTTGACTGTTTCATCGGTTTCAGTTTTCCGATATCAGGTTTCTTATTTAACGGGTATATTCCATAAACAACTGCTGTTTCAGGATACGCTCGTTCATAGTATGGTCTGTCAATTCCGGTTAACAACCCCGGCTTGGAGTCGCGGCTGACAGTGACTGTTTTCTTGTCGCTGAGAACTGGTTCAAATTTATCACGCATGATCCAATCGCCTGATTCCACCCGGACAATAAATTTTACTCTGAAGAAATACCTTTTACCGTCAAGTTGTGATATTATCATTGCTGCGCGGTTGTCGTTCATGGTAGCATCAACAACACCATCAATTCGAAATGTTGACCAACTATGAGATGCACCATCACGTTTGAATTCATTGATACAATCGCGTATTTTACTCAACAGGGTTTTATCGTTTATTAACGCTTTTGGTGTGTCCTTGAGGACTCTATCGAGATTGAACTTAATATTTTTCCAGGGCTTAATTGCTGCCAATCTCTCGAACTCATCCATATAATTAAAACAAGTATTTAAATGAAAGAATATAGTATAATGAATCACTGCAAATGGTTGATGATTGGGTCGACAACCCCGTGCAATAAATCATGTAGAGGTGAATTCTGCGGGTACCATTTACAAAGCGTTCGTAATGGTTCTCTTGGCCCCCTCCCGTGCTTGGTTTGCCACGTCGGTGTAAGAGGAAAATCGCAGTTGTGTATCAATTGTGGCGGAAAGCGATACAGGGAACTAAAACGCTATTATGACAAACGAATAAAAAACGCCGTCATTGACCCCACCGCTGACTTCGTCATCAAAACCCCCCAAGACTACGTTGAAAGATTCATAATTAAACCAAATAATAAATTAGACAAGTAGTATTATTATATAAATGGACCAAGAGTTCAGACCTCACCCCTTGCTCGTCAATTACGAGGCATCTCGCGACGGCATTGTTAGAAACCGCAAACTGAAGAAGCCGGTTGGTACCGTAAGTAATCAGGGGTATCTGATGTTTGGTGCCGGAAAGAAGAAGTACCATGTTCATAGGGCGGTATTTGAGGTATTCAACGGATTAATCGAAAATGGACTTGTGATTGATCATATTAATAATAATAAGACTGATAATTCTCTTATAAACTTGCAAGCTGTCTCGCAGAGTCAAAATACCAAAAAAGGCCAAACCGGTAAATACCCAAAGAAAGCAAAACCCGTAAAGTCATTTGATACAACAACTCACGAGGAAAAAATATTTCAGTCGATGAATGAAGCCAGTAGATACTTTGACATTTGTATCGCCTCAATACGAAAAGTAGCAGAACGAGTATATCAAACAGCAATCTCAAAAAAGACCGGGCATAGAATTCGATTTTCATATATAGATACGAAGTCACCGGCGCCTATGGCGCTGACGAAGTCGCCATGACAATAAATTGTCCATTCCGGAAGAAAACAAAGTATTCAGTATTGTTGAACACCTCGGGATTGATACACGGGGTTTCATTTTTTTTTATTTAAAAACAAGATGTTCTATAAGAATAATGAATATCGAAGACATCAATAATATATTAGCCGAGATTTCAAAATTAAAAAATCAAGGAATTGAATTATCTGATGGTCTCGACAGTGAAAAAATATTATCCGATTATGAGATTATTAACGAACAGTCGAAACGGGGGCGTTTTACCCTGGCCCGCGAGTACTTTTTTATAAAACGATTACAACATACGATCAATGAAAACTTGTACCACAATGACGCAAATGCATTCATTGGACTATTTACTGCCGTTGAAATAATACGAAAAAAACTCGGACGTGTTTATGAACGACGCCGGGAGATTTCTAGTAAGATCAAAAACATTAGAAGGATTATAGACGAAAACTCCGTGGAACCCCCGATGGTACACTCGGCGGAAAATTAGAAAATTGCGGATCAATTTACAATAATGGTAGGTGAATCACTTACTACTCGGCTAGCCAGAGAGCGACTAGCAGCGCTTAGAAAGTTTATACCGTTACGAGACAGAGTGAGAGAGAAACTTCAAACGCGACAACAAATGCAAACTGATTTTGCTGTTGGAAGTGAACAGTTATTTGCCCCGGTAACTAAAGCGACTAAGGATGTTACGGCGGTAACTGTACCCGTTCTTGGTGCGCTTGAAAAGATAGCAACTCAGACCGAACAAACAAAAAGGTCTTTAGAAACACTCCCTGCAAAAATAGCGGCTGCTACAACACGGAGGCCACCACCACTCGCTATAACCGAACCACAAGAACCTTATGTTACAATGGCCGACGAAGAAGAACTAGGTGCTACTGCGAAAGAACCAGAAGAAGAAATACCCGAAGAAACACCAGAAGAAGAAATACCGGAAGAAAAAGAAGGGAATATACCCCGTATTGTACTCAAGAAGAGCACAATAGATCAAATTAGAGGCTTCAGCAACAGGGAAGAATTAATTAATTTTGCTGCCAACAATTTTGCTAAGAGCATACGAGATAAGAAGCATATCAATAGCGGTTACGAGAAAAATATAAAGTCGTTAAAGGACTGGGCAAGAATAGTGTATTTAGCAAGTAAACATAAAGATGCATTACCACATCGTAGTAAATCCGATTACGACGCATTCCACAAGGAAGTTAAGAGTATAACACCAAAAAAAGGAAAAGGATACTCTGTTGGTAAAGAATCCTACGGCGTTACCTGTCCTAATAGTGTTCTCAGTGATATATCACGGCTGGAAGTACTAATCGGAGGAAAACGAGCCGGAAATAACTCTACGGAAATAATCAATGAGGCCGCTGATATTTGCAAGCGGTTATTTACAGGCGGTATTATGGACATTAATGCATATCGAACGCTCATAGACGAGCTCGTGGATGATTAATTGGAAAACTGGTGTTTTTAATAAGGATGATCATACACTACAACCATGATAAACCAGTACTCGTCTACGTGGTAAACTCGCGATTGCCTGTTTACCGTGCGTACTATGGAGATGGTCTCGGTAGCACCATTGCGGGGTTATTTACAAGAATGGCTCCAAAAGTAGCGCCGTTAGCCAAACAATTAGGAATGAAGGCTATTGATGTTATTCGTGATAAGGGTATTAGTGCCATTGGAGATGTTGCCGGAAAGGCGCTTTCAGCCGCGCGGGACAAACTAATGTCGTTGGTGAAATCCAAGAGATTCTCAAAAAGAAAACAGATGCCATCAACGACAGTGATGCCTGCAAATGTCAGTAAAGTAATAAATAACGCCGTGGAAGAAAAATTAGAGTCGTTGGCGACGACTCAGTCGTTGGCGACGACTCCGTCGTTGGCGACTTCGCCATCAGCCGATGCGGCAACCAACGCGCTCATGAACGCGATAGCGGGGAGTGGTTTAAATTCGAAGAATTTACGACGAAAACGACGTTGATGGATTTCAATTGAAAACATCAACATGATAAATAATAGAATGTTTGCGCGAACCGCTGATCCCGCGTTTGATATGGACGCCCCAGTGCGCAGGGATGATTCTGTCCGTGATTATCAATATTATTCTTATTATGCAGCGCAACCCGACCTACGATCGCGAATTGAACTTCAGGTCCAAGATACCAGTAAATACTTTCTGCCGTGTGAAGCGTTTATCGAAATTGAGGGAGAACTCGTGACAAATGCCGCCGATAATGCACCATACGCAGATGACCATCGTATTCGAGTTGGCTTCGTCAACAACGGTATCATGGCGTTATTTGAGAGCGCCAGATATCTTATTGACGGGCGAGAAATTGAATCAATAGAACGCGAGGTTGATGTTGCAACGACGATAATTGGGTTGGCGAGATACTCGGATGATTATACAAGATCGGCGGGTCCATCTATGATGTTTGCGAAGGACACCGACGATAACGCTGACCATATTCAGTACATCAACGTGCTGACACCACGAAATACCGCAGCTGACCAGGATGAAGCAGCTAACCCAGACCGCAGAGCAAAACCAGGTGACAATTTCACTGTTATAAAAAGCACCAACAATGATTTCAATCTAGGATTCGCAACACGAGTAGGAATGTTGCAAGGACCACGCCGAAAGTTTTCATGCGCGATTCCACTCCATCACATATTTGGATTCTGCAGAAATGTCAGAAAAGTTATCTATGGGGCTAAGCATACAATCGCGCTGACGCGAAGGGGTGATGATAACAATGCAATATGGCGTGCTGCTGGCGTCGCTGCCGGTAAAGTCATTTTAACTAAAATGGCATTGTGGATGCCGGTGCTGACTCCATCAGTTACCACGGAAGCACGATTGTTAGCATTTATGGAACAGGGAGGGAAATCGTTGTTGAGTTGGCTAGCGGTAACAACTGATGCTAAAGAGGATAACGTCGCCGATACGTTTACATGGCACCTGGCATCAAAACAGGGTGTTTCAGCCCCGCGTCATATATTCATAGCGCTGCAGAATAGGAATCGATTGGGTAATCAAGAACACAGCCATATGATATTTGATAAATTAGGAGTCAGGGATGTTTCGCTGAGAATAAACGGACAACAGGAACCGTCCGAGGACATACAGCTTAATTACGACGACAACCATATCGCACGTGTGTACCATCGATTGCTGTCGTATATGGGTCGTGATCAAAACGTCGACACTGGTTTGCAAATATCACAACTTGATTTTAAAAAACTGTATCCGATTTATTATTTTTCGCTGGAACATCTTGATTTAACGAGACAATCCGTCGTTGATATACACTTCCGAGCTCGTATAGCCCCGGGTGGTGTTAATTATAGAGCGGTTGCTGTCATTCTCAGCGATAAATCAATGCTGCTAGAAGGTGTTGGTGGACGAATGAGAATCGTTGATGCGCCAGTGGAAAACATGTAATTGAAAGCACAAAACGCGTTTACAATAAAATGTCGTATAGTGTCGTCAGTGTAGAGTTGACCGATGGTCAAGTCAAGAAATTACGATCAAAGTCGGCTAAACAATGCGGAACCACAATAACGCTGAAGCCGTCGCAGATGGCGGGTGGTAATCATAAGATATCGTTGACGGCGCGTCAAATAAAACATTTCAATGATGCGATGAAGAATAAAAAGGGTGTTCAAATAGATTTTTCGGCCGCAGCAATTAAAAACATGGAAAAGACCGGTGGGATATTTCCGCTGTTAGCTGCGATTCCGGCATTGATTGCCGCGGCCGCACCAGCAGTGGCTAAGGCGGCGGCGTTAGGAGCCGTTGGTACCGCGGCGGGAATGGCATTAAAGAAGGCAACCGGGAAAGGCTACAAAAAAAAACGACCCGTGGCCGGAAAGGGTCTAAGACTACCGGGAACCCCGTATTCATGGTACTCGGGAAAGGGTCTAAGACTACCGGGAACCGTTTAATGACTCCAATGTCTAATTTTGATTTAATAGACGCCGCAAACGCGCTAGCGATAAAAAACTTCAGAGGTGTTTTTATGAGGGATCAATTACCGGCGGCACCAAGGAATATTGAAACCGGCATAATTAACCTCGATGGATCCTCCGGAGCGGGAACTCATTGGGTTGCGTACGCGATTGATCCGCGTGCGATCGTCTATTTTGATTCATACGGGTTAGCCCCACCAAACGAATTCATGCGGTATATCCGGGCGTGTTCAGCCCGGGCGTGTTCAGCCCGGGTTTTTTATTCCACGCTGCCAACACAGCGATTAAGTGACCCACCGATATGTGGCCGCGAGGTATTGAACGTACTTGCGGCGATTTCATCATCGCGGAAACCACCTCATGTGGTTGTAAACGAATACACTAGTGGGGTCGTAGAAGCTCAACGGATTTTAGAGAATAACCGGACGACTCAAACCGGGTGAATCCATCTTGACGATAAATGGAAAAATAAGTACACTTGGCAACAATTATGTAACCATGTCGGATTCGTTAAAGGGTTTACGTGGTGAATTTAACTTGCAGGGAGAACAGTTCAGGTCGATAATAACGCACATCGGCGAAATGCGAGACATTGTCGAAAGATTTTTTCGGGGACCCCCGACGGCAGACGAACCAAATCTTGTAAAAATAAAAAATGCTATTTCGGATCTTATGGAGATGTCGGCCAATTTACCCCCGTTGCGAAAAAATGTTAACAGGATCGATGACAACTTTGATAAATTCTTTGGTAAAAAAAATACCAAGCCGGATGAGATTACAATAACTATAAATGATATCACTGCGTATGGACAGGAAATAAAAACAATCAAAACTGATGTCGCAACAAACAAAAGGAGTGTAGACGCGCATGAACGGGAAATAGAAATAATCGGCGCTAATGTTGCAACGATCATAAATAATGTAGACTCGCATGGACGGAAAATAGAAACAATCAAAACTGATGTTACAACGATCATAAATAATATGGACACGCATACACAGGAAATAGGAACAATCAAAACTGATATTGAAGCGAACAAAAAGGGTGTGGACGCGCATACACAGGAAATAGGAACAATCAAAACTGATATTGAAGCGAACAAAAAGGGTGTGGACGCGCATACACAGGAAATAGGAACAATCAAAACTGATGTTGCAGCGAACAAAAAAGGTATAGACGTGCATACATATGAAATAGAAACAATCAAACTTGATGTTGCGGCGAACAAAAAAAGTATGACCGAGAATACACGGGAAATAGAAACAATCAAAACTAATGTTGTAACGATCATAAATAATGTAGACGCGCATAGACAGAGAATAGAAACAATTAACACTAATGCTATAGCGAGCAAAAAAAGTATAGACGTGCATGAAGGGGAAATAGAAGTACTCAAAATTAATGTTATAGCGAACAAAAAAAGTATAGACACGCATATACAGGAAATAAATACACTCATTACTAGGGTTGCAGCGAACAAAAAAGATGTGGACACGCATATACAGGAAATAGGAACGATTAAAACTGATGTTGAAGCGATTAAAGACGGACTACCGAGAGTAGCAGAGCAATTCGAAAAAATAAAAATCCCTCATGAGAACATCATCAACACAGTATACACAATTCGGCATGGATCATTCGATTGGACTCCTACACAGAATACAGTAAATATTACCGCAACTGTTAAGGGTATTTATCGATTGACACTGGTTTCAATGATGCAGTTTAATATATTATCGTCGAGTTCATCCGGGTTTAACAATACAATATCAACAATTATAGACAGGAACGCAACTGAACAGTTTACAATTTATGCCGTTGATAGAAATCTAGCCCGGGCAAACATTACATGGTATGTGGAATTTGCAGCGAATCTAAGTAATTAAAAACACTAGCTCTTTTAAAATAAAAATGACCACCAAGGAAGTTGAATCAGAGGTATCACCGACGTCACATCAATATCGATTCGATACCGCAAAAGAATTTTCCGCGAACTTGAAAACGCTTTCCGAACAATACCGTGTAAAAATAAAAAAATACCGTCGTAAAATAACCGCCATCGACGCGGTCGTGTACTCGGTGTCGGGTATAGTAGCTGGCGCCGGTGTTATTTTATCCACGGTGACCACGATAACCCCGATCGCTGTTCCAATCGCTGTCTCCGCGATGACAACAGTTGCTGGAATTGCCAACGCAATCACTAGGAAGATATCATCGTGTTTTCAGAAAAAACTCAACGAGTATACAGTAAAACATCAAATAGTATCCGACGCATACTCGAAATTATCCGGGTTGATCTCGTTATCGATTGATAATTTGTTCGTATCCGATGTTGAATTCTCCACGATGGTCCAGTTGTATAGCTCCGCGATGTCAAAAATCGAGGATTTTCAACTGGAAGCCGAAACCACCTGGTTGTTGAAATTAGACACTAAAGACAACGAATAATAATAATGTCGCTGAACCCCGAAGGGTTTCAATTACTTCGGCGGATCGCGGAGAACACCACTCCGGTACAAACAAATATGATATCAATAACGTCAACGAAACCCGAATTCAGTGTAAACTTTCCATCACCGGTTCCAGTAAAGGAAATAGCACTGGCAAAATTGCGAGTATATCACAGTTGGCCTAATATCCGAGCGGACGCATTTAACGGACAACAACCTAATAACTCGCTGGTTTTTGCACGGACAAATAAACCCGATGGGACCCCAGACTGGGAGGAGGTTACAATACCAACTGGGTCATACCAAATAGAACAAATCAATAAAGAATTTCAACGCAGGATAAAATCGATCACAGGAAAGGAATCAAAAATCGCTATTACGGTTCATGAACCGACGTTATCGTCGACGATTGAAATAAGCACACCGGGGTATATGGTTGATATTTATAACAGTTCAATAAGAACCATACTAGGATGGCCTGAGAATCCACCCGCGGACACCCCCCCCCCATCAACTATCCTCAGACACGATAACGGAGATGGTGGTAGGCATATTGCTCCATACAACGTAAATATTGCATCGGTGATAGCGATTAATCTAGTGTGTGATGCTATCGAAGGAAGTTACCAGGTAGATACCAAGCAATCAAATCAGGCTCAACAGGGATATATCCTTTATTCGTTTTCACCAACAGCCCCTCCGGGATTTTTAATCGTTGAGAGTCCGATTAATCCGGTCTATATGCGATGCCATGATCGGTTTTTAACGAGAATTAATTTTAGAATTACCGATCAGTCAAATAACCTAATTGATCTGCAAGAGGAGGAGTTAGTGATCACTCTGTTTGTAAGATCATAAAGACTTTCATTGTAAATAACCACTTAGCAGCAGAGGGGGCGATGACATCGACGCGGTCGTCGATGTGCTTACCGGACGCTGACGACGCTGGGGATCGGCGCGCAGAAGGTGTTAATTAAACCAAATGACGACGCGACGATTCCCCAACGACGTCGTCGTTTTTTTTTTTACCAGCGCTGACTACACCGGATCCGCTGAGTGCAGAAGTAATAATTAAGCAAAATAACGATTGGACAAAATGTCCGATTCGCCCCCTCTGCTGCTGTTCGTGATAAAGCTCCTGGAGCAATTGTCAATGTTGCTGGTAAGGCGTTCTCGGCGATCAAAGAAAGACTAGCACGATTACTGCGACGAAAACAACAACCACCAGTAAAATTACCAAGTACTGAGGTGATGCCTGCAGATGTCAGTAAAATAATAAATCAAGCTGCAAATCAAAAACTAGCGGCGATATCTGAAGAAGCAGAAAAAAATATAACGGCAAATTTAATAGCAGGAAGTGGTCTTCGTCGACGATGATCATCATTTGGAAAAATGATAATTATAATAAAAATGTTCAGGCGCGAATCAGACCCAGCATTTGATATGGAGGCACCTGTCCTTAAGTACGAGTCAGTACGTGATTATCAATTTTATTCTTATGACGCAAGACTACCAAATCAGCGGGGGAGAATCGAATTACAGGTTCATGATACAAGTAGATATTTCTTGCCCGCTGAGGCGTTTATTGAAGTAGAAGGTAGACTTGTAACGAATGTTGAAGCTAATACGGCATATGCTGCTAATTTACGTGTTGGTTTTGTCAACAACGGGATCATGGCATTATTTAGTGGCGCCACATACATGATTGATGGAAAAAATATTGAATCAATTCAGAATGATGTCGACGTTGCTACAACAATAATTGGTCTGGCGAGATATTCTGACGACTTTACAAGATCAGCTGGTCCAACAATGATGTTTGCTAAGGATATCACCGACAACGCTGATCATATCAGGTATGCTAAAATACGGACACCGCAAGGTACTGCAGTTGATCCACAACCAGTTGACTTTGAACACGCAACCAGACCAGCTGCTGAATTTGATATTGTAAAGGGTGATAGCGCGACTTTCAACTTAGGATTTGCAACACGCCAAACAGCGCTGTCAGGAGATAATAGAAATTTTTCGTGTGCAATTCCATTATCTCACATCTTTGGATTTTGCAGAAATGTTAGAAAGGTCATCTTTGGAGCTAAACACACAATTGTGCTCGTAAGAAAAGGTGATGATAATGATGCAATCTGGCGAGGTGCTGGTATTGCCGATGGTAAAGTAAATATATCAAAACTTTCATTGTGGATGCCAGTAATGACACCATCTATTACTGAGGAACAAAAATTACTATCTTTTATGGATCAAGGCGGTAAATCATTGCTATCATGGTTAACAGTAACCACAGATGCTGCTCAAAGCAATATTAATGGTTTATTTACATGGCATATAGCATCACAACAGGGTGTTTCTGCACCACGACATATTTTTATTGCACTACAAAATATTAACCGGATAAATAATCAACAACGTTCACATATGATATTTGACAACCTTGGAGTTAGTGAAGTTTCTTTACGGATAAATGGACATCAAGAACCAGCCGAGGATATACAACTAAATTTTGTTCAAAATCATGTAGCGCGCGCATATCATCGTTTAATGTCATTCATGGGACGTGATCAAAATATAGATACCGGGTTGCAAATATCACAACTAGATTTTACAGGTCTATATCCGATTTATTATTTTTCACTAGAACATCTTGATTTATCCAAACAATCTGTTGTTGATATACACTTTCGAGCTCATGTTACTAACCCTCCTCCTGATATACCCGGTCCACCAGTTGTTCCCGGCGCCTACAGAGCGATCGCGGTCATACTTAGCGACAAGGCCATGTTACTTGAAGGTGGTAGTGGTCGAATGAGAGTTGTTGATGCACCGGTGGAAAATCTTTAATCGTGTTATTTAGAAAAATATATTTTATATAAAAATGTCGTATAGTCATGTTAATGTTACTCTGACCCCGGGTCAGGTAAAAAAGCTTCAATCAAAAACCGCCAACAAATGCGCAACTAAAATATCACTAAAACGAGATCATATTAGTGGTGGTCCAAACAAATTATCGTTGACAAATAATCAGATTAAACATTTCAATAAAGCCCTAGAATCAAAAACTGGAGTTCAATTCCATCTCTCCCCGAGCGCCATCAAAGACATGGTTAAAACGGGTGGTATATTTCCACTTCTTGCGGCCATTCCGGCATTAATAGCTGCAGCTGCTCCAGCCGTAGCAAAAGCGGCCGCGAGGTGCTGTTGGAACAGCCGCTGGAATGGCACTAAAGAAAGCAGCAGGGCGGGGATACAAAAAAAAGGGACGCGGTCTAAGATTACCGGGATCTCGTTGGGGGAGAGGCCTAAGGCTTCCAGGGTCATTTCGTTAGACGTTCCAGCATCAAATTTTGATTTACTTGATGCTGCTAAAAAATTAAAAATATCCGACTTTAGAGGTGTTTTTATGCGAGATCAATTACCGAAACAACCAAACAAACTAGAAACAGGTATTATTAATCTTGACAAACGTTCCGGACCCGGTACTCATTGGGTATCATACGCGATTGATCCGCGTAGAATTGTTTATTTTGATTCGTACGGGTTAGCTCCACCTGTTGAATTTATCAAGTATGTCGCACCACTCCACGCAACAACAAGAGGTTACAAAGTTTGGTATTCAACGCTACCCACACAAACAATGACAGATCCGCCAATATGCGGCCGTGAAGTAATTAATGTACTCGACGCTATATCAAAATCATCCAGGCCGCCACATAAAGTCGTGCACGATTATACAAGCAACCGATTTGTTGCGCGTAAAGCATTTTAAACAACGGATCTTATTATAATGGTTGACATCTACGGAAGATCTTCTACTAGTAAGAAAATAAAATCCGACGTTGATCTGTCAAAGTATGCGACTAAAGATGACCTCGCTGATATTATGAACCTGGCTGGAGTTGACCCAGATGAGGTTGTTATTTTTCAAGATCGATATGGTAAACTAAAAACCAGCAATATCAAATGGAATGATATAGTCCGGCGAGTACTTGGTGCAGTTACGGATAATATTCCCGTGTTTACTGACGGTGGTAGAATCAGAGATTCAAGTATGTCACTTAAAACCATCAGAGATGAAATTGCAAAAAGTGTTGCTAATCGCGTGAGAAACACCGGTGACACGATGACAGGTGAACTCAACATGAGCGGGAACAAAATAGTAGCTGTAACAGCTCCAAAATCTGACAACGACGTCGCAAACAAACTATACGTCGACGACGTGGATGGAAAACTATCCACGCTGCGGGCCGAATATGATGTTCACGTAACCGGTTTTACAAGGCTTCGAAGAAATTTTCAGAAAACCGATGATGCCATAAATAAGTTCTTTGGAACTCCTTCCGTCATTGACATGAAACTCGTTGATATCAAAAGTAACCTAGACACGATCAAACGAACACAACTAGACATCGTAGCGGGAATTCCTGAGATTATCAATAAAACCAATCTGATTAAAATTCCAGCTGAAATAACTCCCGGGCATATCACAAACATCGTATGCACGGTATCATCGGGATTTGCAACATGGTCAAAACAAAATAATACCATCAAATATACCGCAACAAGTACTGGCGTGTACAGGCTGTCTGTGTTTAGTGCTGCAAAATTTAAAATATTTACAACGTTTCCATGGCGTCATTCCACCGACAGGTTTTCCGGGGTTGTATCTGTTATATTAAATATCGGAACCGAAGAAATATTTATTCTGGAAGCAGCTGATAGGACATTAACCGCAACATCTTACTGGTGGTGTTTGGAATTTGTAGCTGAAGCACATCAATTGGTTACTGTATAAAAATATATATGGACGGTGCACAATACAGATACAATCAAGCGCGTGAATGGCAGGCGGCGCTAAAAGATCAAGTCGATCAATATACAGTAAAAGTAAAAAAAATATCGACGACGATTGGTTATCGTTGATGTGATTGTTTATTCAGTATCCGCTGTTGTTGCTGGAACCGGTGTAATATTATCAGCGTTGACAACGATGGCACCAGTAGCTGTAACTATCTGTATTTCAGCAGCAACAACTATTGCAGGTGTGCTTGGTATCATCACAAAAAAAATATGTACTTGTACGAACGAAAAATTATCCGATTACACAATAAAATTACATACAGCGACGGTAGCATACTCGAAATTATCCTCGTTGTTATCAGCGAGTCTCAGTGATGGAATTATATCTGATTTCGAATTTTCAATGATGACCAAAATATACGATGAAGGTATCGGTATTAAAGATACAAGTATCAATAATGACAGAATTACTCCAGCAGATCGTGACCAACACAACTCCGCCAAAGATAACGATGATCTCGGTAAGTTCAACTAATCCTGAATTTAGTGTTAATTTTCCTACTGCAATTCCAGTAAAAGAAATAGCACTAGCTCAATTACGGGTATATTACAGCTGGCCAAATATCAGATCAAAATCATTTAATGGTACACCAGCAAATAATTCGCTTGTATTTACTAACAAGAACAAATCCGATGGAACACCTGACTGGATTGTTGTTGGAATACCAACCGGCAGTTACCAGATTGAAGAGATCGGTGAGGAATTTGCGCGTAGAATAAAATCAATAACGGGAAAGGAATCAAAAATATCAATAAACGTTCATGAGCCGACGTTGTCCTCGACGGTTGAAATAAACTCGCCTGATTATGCCGTTGATATTTATCAATCTTCAATCAGATCCGTGCTAGGATGGCCGGATGTTCCCCCGGTGCATGAAGGACCACCAGAACCGAAAAAGTCTGATTATGTCACGGATAGACAATCATATCATGAAATTAATCCATCATACGGGGAAAAACTACGTATTTTTAAAAATAAATTAATATTTAGCCATTTTCTCTTTCACACCCCCATTGAGGCATGGACTTTTCTAAGTCGGGAGGGGGAAACAGGACATGTTTTGGGTTTTGATCGGAGTGATATTATTATATATTTTCAGGAAATCAATCAAGAATGTAAAAAACAACTAGATCAACTGAATCAATATTTTAACGAACATATGTTTGACATATCAGCGTCATCGCGTGAAAAAATCATCACGCGTGTGGAAATATTAAATCAGCTTATATCAGATATGGAATATTTTAATAGCCGAATAGTTCAAGCGATGGTTAGTTTAGGATCATTTAAAAAATTTGATGCATATAAATGGTTAGAAAAATATAAATTAACAGAAGCCGATGTACCGAATTATAAATTCCCGGGGTATAGTGTAACCGAGTTAAGAAAATCTGTCAGTGATGTCATTGATGAGTTTTTTCCTAAAATACTCGATGCGTGGAAAAAACTAGCACCATTAGCAGTTGTTCTCAGATATGACAATGATCCACACGGCGGCGGAAGACACGTATCCCCGCGGATCGTTAATATAACACCGACGGTCGCGGTCAATCTGGTTTGTGACGTAATCGATGGCAGCTATCAAATAGATCTCGGAAGATCAAATCAAGCTCAACAAGGATACATCCTATACACGTTCACACCACAAGTTCCCCCTGGAAATTTAATCGTGCAAGAACCAACTAATCCGGTGTATTTGCGGTGTCACAATAATATGTTAACACGAATCAATTTTAAACTCACAGACCACCTTAATCGCTTAATTGACATACGTGAAGAAGAGCTTGTGATAAATCTGTATGTAAAGTCGTAAAGACTTTTGTCGTAAAGACTTCCGTCGTAAGACTTCCGTCGTAAGGACTTTTTCGTAGATCTTCATGTGGAGGAGGGTTTTACACGCGAGGATTTCTTAACAGTTAGAAGAACATTTGTAACAGAGATCAGACTCAAATTCGATCAACTTAAAAAAATAAAAAAAAATAATATTTATTAATTTTCCTGATTTTTACTGAAATTGTACAAATTACTTGATTTTGACTACCAACTACCCCCTCAGAAACATAAAAATGCACGAACTACTTGATTTTGACTACCAACTACCCCCTCAGAAACATAAAAATGCACGAACTACTTGATTTTGACTACCAACTACCCCGTCAAAATCAAGAAAGTTCTAACCTTGTCAAATTGTTCCTAACAAATTTTATTTATTATAAATTAATTTTATTTATTAATAATATTATTTTTACTGAGATTTTTATTTTTTTTTTACTAAAATACAACGAAATTGCTCAATTTTCCTGATTTTGACTACCAACTACCCCGTTAGAAATCAAGTAGTTCGTGCATTTTTCTTTGATTTTGACTACCAACTACCCCGTCAGAATCAAGTAATTTGTGCATTTTTCTTTGATTTTAGTAAAAAAAAAATAAATCCTCAGTAAAAATAAAATTTATAATAAATAAAATTTATAATAAATAAAATTTATTAGGAACAATTTGACAAGGTTAGAACTTTCTTGATTTTGACTACCAATACACGTGGTCAGCGTTGACTTGGACCCCAGTTACCAAAACTTTCATTTTCATTATCACCAGTAACGAAGTTACCTTGGATCGTTTCACCAACGAAGTTACCTTGGATCGTTTCATCAGTAACGAAGTTACCTTGGATCGTTTCACGATCTGACATTATTTTTCTTAATTGTCTTATGCGAGTACTAATCGTTTTCTTTGCCTCATACTCGTGGGATAATAACGACTTAATTCTTTCTACCGCCGTAGAAACAGGAACGAACTCCTTCACATGATCATCTTCTACGGTAGCTAGCGACTGAAACATTGCCGATTGAATCCGTTTCATGAGCCTGTATTCAGATGATAGTGTGTGTGTCCCCATGGTTTTACGTTCTTGTAAAATCTCAAAGTCAGAAACTATTTTTTCAGGATTAAGTTCATCAGATATATTAATTCCATCTTTTTTTAATTTTTTAATAGCGACAATTACATCATTGATATTTTCATGGTTCATTATATAATATATAAATCTTTAAAATAAAAAAAATATCCCTAGAACACCTATCGAGTGTATTAGCGAGTTCGTCGGGATGTTTCAGGGACAGCACAACATATACAATGAATGAAGAGCTCCTATCGAGTGTATTAGCGAGCTCAGATTATGAATGAAGAGCCCCTATCGAGTGTATTAGCGAGCTCAGATTATGCTTGGACGGCACAAACATATAACTTAACTAAGGAAATGGATATATACAATGAAATGGTTATATACAATGAATGAAGAGCTCCTATCGAGTGTATTAGCGAGCTCAGATTATGAATGAGTACAAACATATAACTTAACTAAGGAAATGGATATATACAATGAAATGAATGATATACAATGAAATGGTTATATACAATGAAATGAATGATATACAATGAAATGGTTATATACAATGAATGAAGAGCCCCTATCGAGTGTATTAGCGAGCTCAGATTATGAATGAAGTACAAACATATAACTTAACTAAGGACAGTACAAACATATACGCTCAGCAAAATCACAGCCACAATAATTAATCCAGTGGGTGATACGAAAATAGGTATCAACCACAAGTCAATATTGTGGGTGAATTTTGCTGAGCGGGGTGGGTTCTTGCGGTTCCCCCCACTATTATAAAAATCGCAATTATGCGCACCACCGACAAATTGTCAGCCATGGGGGTTTGATCCTGGACCGCGAGCGCCACAGTCCAATACCATACTGATCGAGCTATCAAACATTGTTACGAACATATATTTCGGAAGTTAATATATAGCTAGCTATATAGCTAAGGAACCAATATTTACACTAAACAGCGGTTTCTGAATAATAACAGTTTCTGTATTTAACAGTTTCTGTATTTGTAGCGGTTTCTGGATAATAACAGTTTCTGTATTTATAACAGTTTCTGAATAATAGTTTCTGTATTTATAACAGTTTCTGAATAATAGTTTCTGTATTTGTAGCTGGTTTCCTAAGCAGACCGAAAATCAATAATAACAGTAGCATTAATGCACCAGTCAAAGAACTTTCCAGAATGTAAGTTCAGTGAACACACAACTGCAGGTCAATTACAATGAGTAACGGTTTCTGATTCACACACAGCTTCCTACGGATCAATAATATTATCATGTGTTGTATGATGGGGAAATATTTAAAAACCATAAATAATACTTATGAGTCTAATGAGTTAGGTTCGTCGGCACTATACGATGTAATTAGTTAAACTGACTAATTACGATCATAAAAAAACAACCATCTACGAAGAAAACTATATATTACAAAGTAATCTCCCCTTAAATCAAAAATTCAGTAGTGTATGGAGGACCTACTGTGACATAAATTAAAAAAATTAATTCAATGTGGTGATGATAGTTAATAATGTGGTGATGATAGTTAATAATGTGGTGATGATAGTTAATAATGTGGTGATGATAGTTAATAATGTGGTGATGATAGTTATTGATACTGAAATGTAATTTTCTGTTTATATTTTTTCGAGAAAGTAGATCTGGTTATATTATCTGCGACGTATTTTACCACACGCGAGTCAATATCAAAATATGTCGCAGCCGCGTTCATAGACTGAAACATAATTTCTTTACCGGTTTCTATGTTTGTAGAAATTACCGCCCTCTTTCCGATTGTCTTACATCTTCCTGTATTACCACATGCAGAGTTCACGCTTCGAGTGACAACACGAAGGTTGTGTAGGGAGTTATTTTGAGTGTCCCCGTCAATATGATCAATAACAAGACCGTCTTTGATCAAACCCCTGTGACACTCGTATGTGAAACGATGACAATGATAATTTTTCTTTCCAACTACAAATCTAAGATAGCCAGTATTAGAAACATAACCAACTGGTTTTTTTAACTTGCAGTGTCTGATGATACCATTAATATATGATTCATAGTTTGTTATGACAGGATGTGGGACAAATATATTTTGCTCCATTATAATAATATTATATGTTTAAATCATTGTTTGTCTGAAATCTTGATATATAATCCCTCACGGATTTTATAGCGTTTTCACCGCTATTATTTTTTTTGTCATAATATCTTTTAAGCTCTCTGAACCGTTTCCCGCCGCACTTCCCACATAATTCTGTCTTTCCTCGCACTCCAATACCACACCGTAGACATGGTATTGGTCCTAGACTTCCTCGTCGTATGTTTTGTGAGTGCATCCAACAAAATTCCTTTCTACAGGATTTGTTGCATCGATTTACTGAGCCGATCATCAACCATCTGCATTGGGACATTGTATATATATATATATATATATATATATATAATTTTCTTTATTTAAATATTTGTTTTAATTATATGAACGAGTTTGAGAGATTATCCCAAACTAGGCCTGTTAAGTATAAATTCAACCTTGACAGATTATCTTCTGACTTGCCAGTACGAGATCTGGTTGATCCGAAAAATAAAAGTTTGATCTCGAAAATTCACGACGCCAAGAAAGAATTTTACACGGATGGTGCATCTCATACATGGTCAACGTTCAAGATTATACGCCCTGACGGAGTCAAGGAAGCTGTCACGGACGCCACAATGAACGACAAGCGAGCGGCAACTATCATTAACTACATCGATGAATACGAGGGCAATCAAAAATATTTCTTCAGAGTAAAATTTATTGTATTAACAGAAACAGATAGTTGGATTATCCGTGACAAATATGATCCTGTCCTTGGTAATAATAAAACTATCATATTAAGTAAAATTTCCAGACCGGGTCTACTGACAGGTATTGATAAACCGTATTATGAGCGAGCGTATCCTGTAACAGCAGTTATTTATGGAATTTATGAGATAAATAAAAAACCCAACGTTGATAAACTAGCGCCGATGAAATTTTCAAGGTTAAATTGTGTGGCTGAACGAGTAATAGAACACTTTACAAACGCGATGCGTGGAAATGGATTAACTGATTTAAGGCGTGAAAAAATAAACTCGTGGGCTGATTCAGTTAAGGATACCGGTGCTACAATAAAAGATGTTGCTGAGTTAGGAAAAATATTAAAATTTCCAATAACTGTGGCGACAATAACGGGAGAAGTACTGTACCAGTCGAAATATAAATCGAAGGGAGCTCCAATAAATATTATCGATCATAACGCGCACGCATGGACTAACGCAGTAACAATATTTCCACGTGATCGAACTGTTAGATTTTACCCCACAGAATTATCTGTGGCAGATATGAGTATGTTTGATTTTATCAACGAAATAAGTAAAACCGATCCTGTATCGGTATGGTTATTCAAAAGTAATGAGGAGGGTGAATTTGATCAGTTTGTCAAACCGAACGGTGAAATATATCGCACAGAATCCCTCCATGACGAGATGAAAAATCTTGCGACGTTTTTACAGTGCAAGCACGCGGAAAATACTGACAAATTACTAACTAATTGTTTTACCGTTCCATCTGTTGCGGCTCATTTTGCCAGAGAACGAAATTCATGGAAACCAACACGATTTGATTTACTCGAGGACGTACGCGCAAGTTGCGTCGAATATGGACATGGCGGATTATGGAATACCAAATACAATTACAATGATGTTATTTCGGTTGATATGGTTGCATGTTATCCAGGAAGTTTTCTGGGATACGGAGATTGTTCTACGTACTTTGAAAGATTTGGTCACCCTACAAACGAGATGACTCGAGTGGCAATTAATGGACCATTACCTGATTTTGATCTGACTGGATTCGCCTGTATTGAGTCGTTCGAGTTTAACGAAAATCTTCACAAGATTTGTTATGTTTGGTTTGGCAGACATTTTTGTGAAAAACGTTGGGCACCTATAGTTTTGTTGCGATATATGCTAGATTGTGCGATACTGACATCGTTGGTGGTCAGTGAGGCAATTATATCATATCATGCACAGACCAAAGTTTGGTTGCCCATGTCAGATTCTGAAGTTATCAGCGAGTTTAAGGATGATATTCCTAATAAACTCAAAACCGCAAAAGATCTCGGTAGAAAAATTATAGGTAAATTTACTCAAGGTGGTGCATATGATTATAAAAGACATCACGCACGATTAATTTTAGATGATGCCGAGTACGATTTTATAATCGCTGATACAACGGCGAAAAATACATTTGTAAATCGAGAGAGTGTTTATTTATCCGACGGAACAAAATTAGGTACGATCGTTAGTTACATAAATGACGTATCCCCGCAATATACTCATCTAAGATCTTCCATGTTGGCTTATGTTTCTATAAATTTATTATCGATGATTAATAGATTTCCTGAGACCGCAGTCAGAGTCGCAACAGATTCGTTTTATATTTCAAGTAAATATTTAGAACCTGTTATGAAATTTACAAGTAATGATGAACGATGGGGTTCGTGGAGAATAAAAAAGGAACTATTACACAATTACACAGAATCAGCAGATGTTCCAGTGAGAGATGTTTATCGTGAGGGTAATAAAATATCAGAAATGTCGAAGGCACCATCGTTGAGTGATCCAATAACGAGATATAAGACAGTATATCTCAATGGACCTGGTGGATGCGGCAAAACAACTCGAACGATTAATGTTTTTAGAAATTCAGATATAATCGTGCTGACACCCACACATAGACTTGCACGTGAGATGAAACAGCGGCAAGTACAATCGTGCACGTATCATAGTTTCTTTCGGTGGCGCGGAGATACATGGACTCCTCAACGGATGGGGGAAAAATATATACCTAAAATAATTATTTGGGATGAGATATGCACGGTGTCATTAGATACATTAAAAATGTTTCTTGATTGGTTGTTGACGAAAAATACCGCTATAATAATGTGTGGCGATCATGGTCAACCTCCGCCTTTTGTTGGACCATCTCCACATGATTGGTTAAAAAATTTCGTTGATTATTATGAAGAAATAGATGATGATCATAGAGCTCTTGATGCAAATTTGAAGGAGTTTAAAAAATTAATCAGATTACAATCAAACAAAATTCAGTGTGAAATAATACGTGGAGTGATCTCAGAGACATCAATGAGTGATTTTTTGAACTCATGGAGACCCAACGATTTGATCGTAGCAAGTAGAAAAATAATCAGAGACGCTTTACAACAACAGTTATTTCAACTACATAAAGAACAATATTCAGAATTGCCTGTTCCGTTGTGTTATAGACCATCAGATACACGAAAACAGAATATTAATGTTGATATTCCAGGACAGACAGAGTCAAGGAAACAGAATCTCGTATTAAATGATATTGTCGCCGTTGATATCAGTGTGGTCGAAGATGCATTACGCGCTGACAAATCTCCATGGGTGTTGGGATACGCCATAACAATCCACTCGTCTCAGGGATTAACTATTTCTGATACACGAGTCTGGATTGTGGACGATCGAATCGAGTGGTCAAATTTAGTTTATTTAGCGGTATCGAGGGTCAGAAATATATCTCAATTACGTAGAATTATAATTCCTGAAATCGTTGATAAATTTAACATCATCGATGATGATATAATAAGAAAAAAATTAATCGGATACAAACAATCTGATAAAAAAAATAAACGTGACTTTGATCTTGATGTTGAATTTATTATTAAGTTAAAACAGTAGCAGAACAATCATTGCGCATGTTGTAATTGTATAATGTTATGGCGGCATTCGAGTAATGATTCAAGACAATTTACCGTAGATAGAAAAGATAATAGTCGCGGTCATACACGAGAAAATACCATGTTAACCTGTCTTGAGTGTAATCGACGTAGAGGCGCTAGTGCTAGTTAAGTGATCGAAATCACCGAAGTGATCGCGGCGGTAGTTGTGTATCCGCGGGAATTATTTGTAGTTGTTCACGTGTAAATCCACGTTGAGGAGCAGCTGAATCTAATCTGTAGATTGCAGGTCTGGAAACGCCTACGTTTCTTCCAGTGGATCTTGTCACGGTAGATATTTTGTGTGTGGTAACACTCCAAATAGGATCAGTTGCTCTCGCGCTACCACCTTCAAGTTCACCAGGCTCATATAAATATCTGACTGTGACATCACCTAATATTTTTTGTTTTCCAGCATCTTTCCGTTGTATTGGTATATTTTTTTTTGTGACCGCGCTAATGGGTTTCATGTTGGTTGTTCGTGTGATCTCATTATTTAATGCAGCTATCACGCCTGGTAATCTTGCAACCCATTCACGAGATCTTTTATCCTGAATAAATTCCCTCGCGTATTGATATCCAAATAACCGTTCAGCAAGTGTTCGATTAAATCGCTCAACAATTGCTTGATCACGGTGAATTGCAGTATGACCTCGTCGTATTTTGGTATTATGTTGTTTCATCAGCGATGATACTGGACCAAGAAATTCCTTACCAGGATCAACCTGTAGTAGCTGTGGCCATCGTAGACCACCTTGTGGTCCGAGTCCTCGTTGATAAATTCGTTCAAACGAATCAGCTACTTCAGATGATGTTTTCGCCGATAGCGGCTCTGCTTCTTTATATCTACTTGCAACATCAACTACGGTTAGCGCGTACTTGTACGTTTTTCCACGCACAGTATCATGCGGTAAAAACAGAATATCAGCTTGATGAACTTCATTAGGAACACTGACATCGAAATACGCGTACTGAATTTGTTTAGGACGTGGTAGATAAATTTGCCATATTGCTTGTTTAGATAACCACGTTTTAGCAGTAGAATGTTTAACCGATGCTGCATCAGCGAGTTTACCAATTGCTGCTTTGCCTCTCCAGTATCCTCTCGGTGAATAATAAATTGATTCCATTATTAATTACCAGCCCCAATCGCTAATTTACCTTTCATCGAGGATCTTACTAACCAATTAGCTAATGATTCTCTAATATTTTTATTTTTTATAGAATTTAATGAATGAATTAATTTTACATCTGCAATATGCCTATCTTGTAGATTTTTACTTTTATAAGCTACATCATGAACATGACAAGCTCGATCAATAGCGTTTATTGGTTCCTCGCCTGGTTTTGGTTGATCTTGATCATCGAGCCTGATATCAAGTCTGGTACCAGGACCGCAATAATTATATCCTGGTAGATGTTTTTCTCCGCTGTATTTAGCCCATGGAGCACCTGGAAACTTTGACATCAAATTAGCAATATCACCACCGCGCTTATTAGGTAAAAACGAAAATTTCTTTCTACCGCATATAGAACATTTTCCACCGTACGCTATTTTTTTATTTTTTGTTGTAACCGTGGCTAAATCAGTAGTTGGAGTTTTAACTCTACAGCGTAAACAATATAAATTCATGTTATAATATATATGGATATAATTGATTTCTCAGCAACTCGGCAGCGAGAGCCAGTTAAGCATCATCCTGCGCTACCGAACTCCATCAGAATGATTATCATAGGACCATCTGGATCGGGTAAGACGCAATTATTACTTAATCTGATAATGAGATGGTTGAAATGGGATAAGTTGTATTTAGTAGCACCATCCGTTGATGATCAGCGATGTTATGATGTACTTAAAGATTTCAATGAAAACGCACGATTACTGGATGAAGATAATGATGTTATAGAGTTTATAACCGATATTGATGAAGCACCATCCGTAGATTCCATAGACGGATTTATTAATAATTTAGTTGTATACGACGATGTGATGCTAGATAAACAATCAAATCCAGCCAGAATATTTTCCCGAGGTAGACACAAAAATACAGACGTGATCTATGTTACTCAACGATATACACAAATACCAAAAGTGATCAGAGACAACTGCAACATTTTAGTTGTGTTTAATGGCGTAGACACACACACGTTGCGAAATATTCATCAAACTTGGTGTGGTGGTGACATGGATATAATTAAATTCAAAAATTTCTTCTCACGAGCGCAAGCTACCCCGCATGGATTTATAACAATAAATTTACATGATCCAAGAACAAGATATCGTGTGGGTATTGATAAAATATTTGGGTAACAGGGGTGATGATAAAATTAAATTTAATTAAACAGATATCATTAATATAATGAACAACTGTGCGTGGCTGCGTCAAGGAACAACAGATAAATGCAACAAAAGGTGCCGTGGAGAATATTGCAAGAAACATAATTATCTTATAAAGAAAAACCCTCATGCTGGTCCACGAAGATGTGTTGGATGTAACAACGGCGTTAGAGGATTATATCAGATTTGCAAAAATTGCGGTGGAGATCGATATCGATGTTTGATGAACTATTACAGAAAAAGAAAGAACATAAATCCCAAAATAGAAAAACCACCATCAGAACTTGAATATTACTTGAAACATAGAACAAATTCCGAAGATTCAGATGAAGATGAAACAGATGAGGAAAAACGACAGCGAGAACGCGTTGAAAAATATTCATCAAACTTGGTATGGTGGTAAATTAATAGCAGCAGAGAGGGTACCTACCAACGTTGGTCGTCAAAAAAATAAACAAGAAATAAATAAACACGTAGAGTACTTTATTTTTTCAGATACTATTTCGAACTGAGGTTTTATTAGCACAATCGGTCATTGCAAAAATAAACATCTCAAGGAAAGTTCATTTGTAAAATCTGGACCTTTCTACGAGATGATTTATTTGTTTGTTTTATTTGTTTTGTCGGAATTCTATGGTCTGTTCACCCTCTCTGCTGCTCCAGGCTTGTGCATGCAAGTGATATAAATAGCTCATAATAACCCTGTGATATTACTCAGAACAGGTCATTTCTAAATTTGGAGAGAAAAAGCCTCTTTTATTTAGTTCAGACGTATTGATTTCAAAGGGAAATCGTTATATACAAGCTGACTTTTCACCCGTTATTAAAAAATTAAAAAATTGGCCAACATTGCAGAATATGTGAGATTGATTTTGACAAACGAGCTGAAAATAGCGTAAATGCAATATTGGTCTCATTATATTAGGCACTATTACGTGTTTTTCAACGCATTTTTTAAGTCGAAAAGGAGAATTGTTGTAACTCAACCTACTAACAGAGAGTAGGCATGGAGTTAAGGCGTGAGTAATATCTATAAATAGGGTGTCTGGCTCACCTTTATCACTGCGTGATAAAGAATGTCCGAGATATCCACCAAAGATCTATATACTACTGGGATTTCTGGCTCACTGCGTGATAAAGAGGGTTTCCTTGTCTGTGGCTTTTTCGTGCGATAATGTCCGTGCGCGAGTGTGTGAATACCATTGGTGGAGTAAAGCTTGTCATGAAAGGGACAAAGATATTTTTTGTTGAAGAGCATGGTAGGTATATGATTTCGTTGTGATAAGAAAGTTCTCATCGAATAGTAGCATAGATGTAGTTGTAGTGACTGTATGTACTGATCGATAGTGGATAGGTGACCAATGACAGGTTTATGACGCCATTTACATTTTTCCTGATTGTGTCATCATCGAGTGTGTGACAATACATTTCGGGCCTTATTCATATGACGTCTGTGATGGATATCCCACAAGTTTCATTTTTGAATTTTCCAAGTTTATTTTCATCATTTTTGCAGTGGAATGGATTTGTCTCGATTTTGATACAGATCCGCGTATATATCGTTGATGTGAATTTCATAGATGAGTGACTCATTATCGGTCATGCGCAGTGTAGCTCTATTGTCGTTCAATGAAGTCATCATGAAACTGAAGCATGAGCATTTTGGAGTTTTCGAGAACAGCTGCGACAACATAGATGGGCTTGTCTAGCTTGAGGTATGTTTATTTGGATTCGATCGCGACGTGTTTTTCATCAAAGATTTTCATGTTGACGAATGCATCGTTGGCTATGATCCTATCCCGTCGTCGCTGGTTGTTTACAATTTCGATTTTCCGTCTGCGTCTGATGTTTACCATGTTTTTTTTTGCGAAGACGCTATTGTTCATAAACTTAAAGAAATTTTTACCGAAGTCCTCGGTAGCTTTGGCTGTTTGTCTCGTGTTGACGTTTTCATCCATGAAAATTGTTTAAAATTGAGAGCACCATGAACTTTGTCAAGAATGAGTCCATATTAGAGAGTTTCTTTGAGCAGTCGATAATGTGTCTTGTAGTGTGTTGTTTTTTTGATTGGGTACTTGTTTTTTCACTTTCGCGTCTCGTTGTCCGAATTGGCTTTTTTGATCAAGTTGTTGTGAAGAAAGTATCGATCTGGGGTGACGAGGAGTTGCTCAGCGCAGAAGGGATACTCATTATGAACCTCGTGGAGGTAGGAGGGATGAATGAGATCGATTGCGATGAAATAGTCATGTTCATTATCGTATCACGCTTGTCTGTCCTCGAGGAACTGTTCTCCAGTGATCCAGTAAAAATCTCCGATGGAAGGGGTTGTGACGTGGCCAGTTCATAGAGACTGTTGTCATTGAGGTAGAGGATGTACGTGGATGGCTTTGTGGGATCGTAGTTTTTCGTGTATTTGTTGTTGGCGATGGAGTATTTTTGACTGATGAAGAATATTCCACCACGAATATGATTCGGTAAAGATTTCAATCTGAGCTTGACTCGTCTCGAAATTTTCGAAGACATCAGTGAGCAGGAGTACATTCGTTTTCAAACTTAGGTAGCGATAATCGCCGAGAGTTTGACAACCAACGTCGTTCCATATCTTATTCGCGTATTGGTATGTCAGAGAGGTGTAAGTAAGAATAAAAAGCGTCTTTGGGTGGTAACGAGCTGATGCCAACGCATAGATGTATTCGCAGGGATAAATTCCATTTTTACTGGAGTAGATTTGCATGGGGTATAAAATCTTTTTCTAGGTGTGTGAACTTAGGGCATATTTAAGCGAGTTGTTGCAGCGACGATGCCATGAACTGGAAAGAATCGATGATTCGGAAAGGTCCAATCGAATACTACATGTACCCATCAAAATTGTTTGGGATGCATTTGATGTTTGTTATTATCTCTGCGCTGATGAAAGGTCCATCGTATCCTCGTAGATTATGCGCGATCACCGGTATAAAGTCTGGATTCGAAGCGTAGATTACAATTAGCGTGAGCAGCTCCTCAGTAGTGACCGGTAACATGGCAATCGTCTCTGAAGTTTTATCATGTAGCTTAAAGTACTCTTGGCATATATGGCATTGCTGCGCAGACGTGTACTGTTGCAGTTGAGACGATGCGAGTGGAATGATCGGCGTTATATATTTCCTGAAAGCGTTGATACGTTTCCATTCGTCTACGAGTTGCTCAAAGAACCAGATGATGCAATCCTCACCGCTTTGTTGTCGGTAAGGCGAAGACTAATGTTTATCGACGGAGCAGCAGGTTTTATAGCCTATCGAGCACGGGATATGCTTGTTTTCTACTTGGGCGAAAGAATGCACTGGATCAGGAGAGGTTTCGTGTAATCTTTCGTGGATCACTTCCAAGTCATAGATAGTATAAAACACATGCGCGTATCTTTTGTACTGGTGTCCGAACTGCAGCCTTCCCTCGAATGACATCGGCACGGTTCGTAATTCCTGACAGTCTCCAGATGTAACGTCATTATTTAGTCGGTTAGTTTGAGGAAAGCATTCCTTGCATCGATAGCAGAAATATCCATGACTTTTTTGCATGTACTGTGATCGACATAACTTAATAGGTTGAAGTTTTTGATGTACACGAAATGGTAAGTTGATGCTGTTTCGTGAGGCTGTTTTGGACATCATCAGCGGATAGACGACGTACTGTTGATCGCCCTCTTTCTTGTTTCTTGTCCAAACATGTTGATGGAGAGTCCATCGTTGAGCGCTCCTAGTCTTGGTACGTTTTTCACCGCTGTAGGAAAGGTGATGCCAGTGGCTTTGATGGCATCAAAATAAGACTTGTACTTCGGTATTGGCCTCTGCGGGATGTAGCGCGAAAACGTAGGCCCACACGTAACACTAGTTGTTGTTTTTTGATGTTGATGCATGCTTTGATGGATACTATTTACTTGGGAAGAGGTGCCTACCGCCGCGCAACGGTGCGAATTTGGAAGTTTGAAGCAAGACAGAACTGACTCTGGCAAGGACCCATGTATATCTGGATTCTTGATAATCGTCGATGCGACGATGGATAAACGACCAGGCGATGTCGACGATTTGACTGAAATCTTCACTGCGATACACGATCATCGAGTTTGCTCTGATCCACATGTCGATGCTCTTTTGCTCCTTCAAAAAACGAACGTTGAGAGATACTCCTAGTTTGATTACAATATTTTCCAGAGCTGCACCTACGCACTTGAAATATCCAGATGGCTACTGTACCAGGTAAATGCACCTGAAGCCAGAAATTGGATGTAATTCCAGGCATGGCCCACCCGTCACTAGCATCGGACGCCACCAGTTGATTGGCAAAAACACAATAAGCCCGGTAATAAATTGAGAATTCTGATGATGCTGATAGAGAAATTCCACACTGGTTTCCATTATTTCCTGTGAGTTCTGGAATGTGCCCAGATCTGTTTATGACACGCCACGTATCCAAATACATTTTCGTGGCAATCGCATTGTTTTTTGTGAATGGATAATCCGACACTGCGATTTTAGCCGCAGTCGCCACGGTGAGATTTCCTGTGAGTGTTGATCAAGTGGTAGATAACTTTGTGCCACCAAACGAGCTCAGCTGTGAGTACGACATCGACTGGGTGTTATCTGTGATTCGTCATGTGGTGAGAAGTCCTTATACTATTTGGTTTTACATCGATGTCGTTCTGTACAAGCTAATCTTGTATTATTGAAGGTCAAAAGTTGATCATAACCATCATTGTTAACTGGGAAACCTTCAACGGTTTGGAATACGACTGGTGTATAACTTCCGCTGACATCTTAATGATCCCGATAGAACGATTCAGGGTATCAAAGTGACAGATCATATTCCTTCTCGTGTTCATCCCGGTATACACTCCAACTCGTCTATAATTCAGCGATGTTGATCAAGATGGAGCTGATGACATGGAAAGATCGCTAGTCACTGGCCCAGTCACGGATACATTTCCAGATATCACACCACCAGTTTTATCATATTTGTCAGCCAGTGCCACATCAAGATCTACTGTCGAGACGGCCTGAGAAGATACAAGAGCCTGTCCTGTTGGAGCTGAGAAACCAGAGAGAATTTTACACCCATGTAAATATTTCCTGTCATTTCTCCTCCGGCCAAAGTCAATTTAGTCCTTTTCAGTCTATTCATATGCGACCATCGTGCGGCGTTGCCTTCCGGGGTTGGAACCTTACATCGTCGATATTGGTGATTCCATTACCGTTCATGTTGATATCACCCTACATGGAGCGCGGTTGACCTTTTAGTCCAGCTCATCCTGTCGTGCAGAAGGGCCGCTGATTGACCAGAGAAGCGTACCAAAGGAAGCGTAAGACACCGTGAATTATATAGAAAATGAACATCATTAATTTCGACACGAAGGAGAAAACGATAGAGCACCAGCATCATGTTTGATACCTGATTGCCTTTGCATGATCATGGGTCCGACAAGTCGTGGTAAAACGAATCTGCTCATAAACATGCTCCTGAATTATATGTTGATGTACGACCGCGTGATCATTTACATGCTCAATCTTCACCCGGACATATACAATATGTTGCATGAATTCGGAGAGTTGCTTGAAAAAGTTATTTTAACCATAGCATATCCGGATCAGATACAACCCGCAGAAATTTGATTCCGACACGCATAAGATCACCGTGTTCGACGATATTAAGAGAGACCGCGAGAACATGAACCGTACCTTTGAGTATTTTTCGTTGTCGTGAAACAAGCGCTGCAACGGCCTCTATCTCACTCAATCGTACTATGATGTGCCTAAATACATCCGACTTAACACGGTATGATTGTACTGTTTTCAGGACTCGACAACAGAAACATCGACGAAATTGCTAGAGACCATTGCATTGGTGTCACCACAAAAAATTCAAAGATGCTACGCCGCAGCGACATCCGTATCCAAACTTGATTTTATAATAATAATAATAATAATAATAATAATAATAATAATAATAATAATAATAATAATGACTTTTTAATGAGGGTAACACAATTAGCTAAGAACTAATTTACCTTGAAGCCCTCATGTAAAGGAATTTATTTATTTTATTTGCATCTCTGAAGAAACTGAATATATTTGGTTTGGAAGAAGGAAATTGAGTGGACATTTCTAATATCAATTGGAATACTGTTCCAGAGCAATGTTCAAGAATACTGGAAACTTTAAAAAATAATTCCTTATTTGGTTTGGGAGTTTCAAATTGTTTGCTAGATTTGGATCGCAGGTGGGGAGTAATGCCAGGTAGCCTATATTGGTAAAGTGATTGTAAATATTCAGGAGCACTATTATTGGATATCCTGTACGTTAATTTGGCTTTTCTCAAACAGATTCGGTCTTTAATAGGTAATATTTCTAACTTAATGGCTAAAATTTCCTTGCTTTCTTTCTGGATTGATATTAGCCCAAATGCTCTTTTTTGAAGACGTAACAGATTTGCTATATTTTTATCATTTGAATTACCCCATACTGTATTACAGTAGTCTAAATAGGGTTGTATGTAACTGTTCTAAAATAGTTTTTTGTGCCTTTCAGGGAGATAATGTTATATCCTACTGAAAAGAATTAAACTTGAATTAACTTTTTAACTGATATGTTTGATATCTTCAATCCATGATAGATTATTATCTACCAAAACACCAAGTAATTTATCATGATAGACCATTTGCAAATTTGTATCCTTCCATGTCGGACATAGTTCATCAGTATCAAGATTTGTCCCTATTTGTCGTTTTGAAATAAGTAATATTTAATTTTACCAGTATTTACCACCACGCCATTGCATGATACCCAGTTGTCCAGTTTGTTTAGGGATTCTGATATTTTATGAACGATATCGAAAAGGCTTTGACGAATTTTACCTACCTGATTGGTATATCGACTCCTCTGTCAGTCACAATGTCATACCATTCAAAACGATCATCAGTCGTTTTCACGTTTATCTGACAGCGGGCGGCGTTACGTCAGCGTGTCCTTCAGCCTTTTGTCGCCGGGCAATAGTTCAAGCTGGTCCTGTCTAAACTCTGCGACGTAAGAGCAGTTGCTGAATACTCTAAACGCAACGCAACGTCAACAACAACGACTTCTGTAAGGGTTAGCGCCTGCGACTGAGGAAGCTGCAGAAGCCATTACAGAAAAACTTAAAGCTAAAATATGTAGAAAAGGGTAGATAGTGAAGAAACTAAAGATGTAAAAAAGAGAAGAAATCTAAAGCCAGACTGGAGAAGATAAAAAAGAGGAAGAAGCAAAAGTGGATGAGATCAAGAAACAAGAAGTAAAAATTGAGAAGATGAGGAAACAAGAGAAACTTATGAAATCACACGGATATATGCATGAAAAGTTAATATTATAAAAGTTGTACGAGGAGGATAAATAATTATTAAGCTAGAAACTTGTGAAGATGATTTGCGTGTTAAAGCTATGAAGTACATTACGAGTGACATTGGTTATTCAGAGCCAGATCGACATTAGAATGGCTAGTTGATTTCCATCATGAGAAAGCTCCAGCTATGGCAAAATATTTAAAAAGGTAAGCAGGCACTAATGAGGCTTATTTCGACATTTTAGCGGCACACAGCATATTAACTATAGTAACAATAGTTATGACAGACTTATTATAAAAGTCAAAGATAAAGGTAGAGATGAGGGGAAAATAATTCAAATGAGTGAACTGGTTGAACAAATTAAGCAGTGATCTTCATGGTAATCTTGAAAATTCAGAAAAATAAGTATAAATCTTTGCTTGAACAACATCAGCATGCACAAAAATCAGAGCAACAACATACATATATAACAGGTAGACTTAACTCATGGCTCACAGGACCAAGGGAATAGGACGAACCTGAAACAGAAGGATGTGGAATCGGTGATGCTGTTACTAACAACATCTGCTACTACAAAAATCCAGCCGATATCGTCTCGCGTTAAAAATTGCTGATATCTTCCAAATAAGCGAGAAATGTCGGAACCGAGATCAGTAACGAGATGGTGGATATCCTAAATCATCTTTTGGAGAGTAAACCGGTGACGTCTGATCAGTATCAAATTCTCTACGAGGACATGATCTAAAGGGGCTCACATTTGTCGCCTGTACTTACATAGAAAACCTTGCTTCAGAAAACGTTGTTTTCCAAAAATGTCTCTCAAAGATACCACGTTGCTGTTTGGCTCACGTTCGGTCACTTCCAAGGTGAGGTATAATGTTCCGCCCGATTTAAGACCAACATTCGTTATACGAGATCGTTCTGATCTCTGCCACAATGGAACAGCTTCGTTAACGTTACGAGAGCAACAATAAGTTTTCGTTCTGGACCTCAGATCAGTGACAGGCTGTTACAATCTCGACATCGCCATGGAAATTTCCAGACTGATCACCGACAACCCACATACAGCCGCGAACTTCAAAATCGAAACCAATTATTCCACGCTGCGAACCAGAATCACTCTCTCAAGCGGTTATCTCGTGGGCTTTGACATTCCTAATTCGATCGGATTTATTCTAGGTTTTATTGCAGGTACTGTCTTAAGCGCCCATGGAACATACGAGAGAGAGCTGCCTGTCAAAATCACCAACGTGATCAGCCTTCTCATCAACTACTCGTTCGCTCAGGGATCGTTTTCTTCAGTCGGTTCGGCCTACGACGTGATTTACTCCACAGCAATTAATGTGCAGATTTGTTCTAATCTAATCATTTCTTATCCCATCCTGAACACGTGCGCGATATCGGAAATTACCATTTGGGTCACATTCCAGTCTAGAAATGCTGTATATAATAACCAGGAAAGAATCACCTATAACCTGCAAGTTCATTGCAATGCTTCTTGAAACCGTCGACAGAGTGCGCCATATTGAATAGATGACAGAAAATATTCACAGATAAAATTGTAACAATGAGGCAATCACGCAGTGTTTTTGTGACAATATTATGACACAGCGACGTCATGAATTCGAGATTTACACCCGATTATTTTCGGCTGAACTATGACACCCTTGTGGATGATTCAAACACCGATTATGAGTACGTCGAATAGCAGGACACGAGGATCACCAATCTCAATGGGAGCACCCATCGAAAAATAGAGACGCGTGACGAAGATGTGTACCTGCTACCTCATTATGCCTTTATGGAAATCCGTGGGAAAATACAACCTACGGCAGGTGGAAACTATGCAGCAGGCGCACATGTCACGCTCCAAAATAACGGGTAGTAGTCATTTAAGTAGGCGCAATGTCAACTAAATAATCAGACCGTGGAAGAGATCAATGGAAACTTTCCTCAAGCCAGCACAATGATAAACTCGATCATGTATGGCGACGAATAACTGTGATCGTGCGCTACAACATGTCGTGGTTCAGAGATACCAAATCGAGAGCAGCTGTCAGAAACGAATTTGGCACGGGTGCAATGACAGTCAATGCCGCTGAGCTGACGAATGCAGAAACCACTAACATTTTTTTCGTATACAGACCAGCGGTAGCCGGAGCAGGTGCTTTTGGCTGAAAAGACAGCAAACGACACATGATCGGCTGTGATGAGAAACGTTATATCATCTGCGCTGGCACAGGCACGTACCTCTACCTTCAAAGTATTATTCGCAGCTCGACGTACTCTCCCAGATTCAGTCCATGAGATCTGCATGATATTACCCTGAGCAGCATCTTCGGAGCTTGCAGGGATATTCTAACGGTGTTCAGAGACGTCAAGAATACGCTCGTTCTGGAAAGAGATTCTCCAACACAGTACATACACAGAGCAGACGGAGTAACAGATGGACAAATCGCCATAACGTGGCTTTCATTGTGGTTGCAAAAAAAAAAATACACCTTCTACTGTTCACATGATCGAATTAGAATCCACGTTGGCCAGATTCAGCAAAAAACTTGAATTTGAGCAGCACCATATTTACATGCAAAGATTTTCAGCTGAACAGCCCATCACGTCGTGGAGAATTTTCACCAGTCCAGGCAGCGAGCTTCCCAGGCATGTGTTCGTGGTGTTTCAGCTGGCAACATAGCACTCAGATCAAGAAGGAAGAAAGCACATACTTAAACATCTTAATCTGTCTCTCATTCACGTCCACATCAACTCCAGGTAATATCCAGTGAGAGAACTTGAACGAAACTTCGCTGTAGGTACCCGGAATTATTATCGCGCGTACAGGATGTTGATGGAAGCCATGCAGAAGTACGAGGACGTGGACACGAGCACGCATATCGCACTGGATGATTTCGCTAACTTATATCGCATCTTCCACTTCGATGATTCCAAGCATTGCGAGCGTCTCAATGATTCCCTCGCAGACATCAACATTCGATGCACTATTGCCAATCTTGGTGGAGTTTACCTGTGCTACGCGCTGTTGACCTCAGATCAATTCATGTCGATGGATGTGCTCAATGGAAAAATGAACTTTGTATAGACAATGCCTAAAAAACAAAAGTCAAAACATCGTCGTGCCAGAAAGAGGCAAGGTGGTTCTAAAACCACAACCGGTAGTTCTTTTGCCAGCTGTGTAATTCCATTTGTGAAGACGATAGCATCAAAGCGGTTTTCATCCGTTCTAGCTCCGTTGAGACTTGTTGAGACTTGTTGTAGCTACTGGTGCTTTCACCTTAGCCATCATAAAGCGGTGAGGCTAAATGGTGTTTCTCGCAGGCGAAACTACCGCTGTCTCTGGTATAAACGCGCCATCTTGACATCTTCCATTGGTTATCGAAATAAACCCGTCAAAAGAAAACCTAAACAATAATATTATTTAATATAACACCATGTCGTACATTCCAGTAGATGATACGCTGTCACCACAGCAGAATAAAATTATCGCTGTGGCAGCCACGCATAAAAAGCCAGTATCCAATGTATCAGCGCTCACAGGACCTGATAGGCTCATGCTGAATCATCCCCAAGCCACACCAGTAGCTTAACATACCGCTGTACGAAAAAGATGTGGTCTGAACGTGCCGGATTTGCATCTGTTCAAACAAGAAGGATTTATCGCACCCCTATTAGCAGACATCGCTGAAACGTCACATCTAAGATTGCTTGGCATTGGGTAAGAACTGCAACTTCCTGGAACGAACCAGCGGTAAAAGTATTTCCAGCAGAGGAAAAAAAAATATTAACGCGGGAGACAAGGTCTCCTGAACAAAGTTCCGTCCACTGTCCAACATCGTTCCCAGCGTTTTAAAGGATCAGCTTCCTGAACACATTACACCAGAAGCGAACTGCTTAATTAACCCGGACAATTATTATGATGGACCTGGCACTCATTTTGTCGCCGTGGTCAACGATCTATGTTAAAGCGACGTCGAGCATTTCGATTCGTTTAGTTTACCTCCACCCGATGCGGTTGTGCGTTACCTCCAACTATCGCATAAAGGAGATGTGTACAACTCGTTACAGCTTCAAGAAGTCAATGATAGCACGTGTAGAATTTACTGCATCGATTGCATTCGACATATGTAAGGAGGAAAATCACTCCTCGAAGTCATTTTGTGGATACAATAATGTACACTATAACGTACTCAGCCAACACGAACTCGCGATGCTTTAAATACAAAACCAGAACGGATAGTATCGATCCCGTCGAGGTGGTCCCGAAAAATCATCGCCTCATGATCAAAGTGAGGTGTGCAGTATGTGGCTAAATAAAATCACACATCGTCACAGGTAAAAAGACGCCGCATGTATCGATGTCACCAGCGAAGACAACTATGCTGCCCACAGCAGAGTTGTATGCGACTTAGTGTCATGGCTCAGTATAAAAAATGTACCATTGTTGGCACCGTTACATCGACACGAGTTGCGAAGACTTTCTCCTGGAAAGAAAGCAGGCTTAAATAATGTCTTGCGTATGCTATCGCTACTGTAATGTGTTCGTGAAAAAAAACCCACTGTGATCATAAGTATCTGAATTTAAATTTTGAAAGCGTAGTAGTGAATTAGAAAATCACGTGGAAAATAATGATTATTATTAAATAATAATTATACCACCCACATAAAAACAGGTAAAGATGCTCGTCAACCATTCTTGGAATCGTAGTAGTGTCACAAAACTTTGGTCACGTTGGGGTTAAAGCAAACATCGTTCTTAGCATTTATCAGGTTATGCCGCTAAGTCGTGGCAAGGACGGATTTTAATCTACTACCCCGTTGATTCACAGTGATGCCCGCGTAATTCTGAACAGTTAAAATTTCAGCGTCATCACTGCTGAAACTGGCAGAGGCATTGAATAAATTCTCGAAACGTTGGAGATCAGGATCATAACAAGATCAAGATGGACTATTGAACTATATACAAAAGCCGAGGTACATCTCTCACCGTATCAACTGGATCTAGTTCATTGCAATCCAGGATGGGTACTGCTAAGGTCAGTTATAAACGTAAAAAAGTTTGTCAACATTTTATCCGGTTAATGATTACCAGGACATGCATATAAATTACCAGCAATACCCATGCGAGCTTAACTTTAGCGATTTTGAATTTCACGTGCAAGTTACCAAAGTCATAATGAAATACTTAATCCAGATATCAATGATAATGTGTTCACTTATGTAAAAGTCTTTTAACCGCTGGCACTATTTACGCAAGAATAAATTGGACGAACTCAAATTGCCATTTTGCTGCTGTTGAAAGAACGAAACAGAATTGACATCGCACTTCATATGGATATTGAATCTTCGTTCAATTGCTTAATCGAAACAGCAATCATCACGTTAAGAAATATTTAATATGTATTTAATATTCAACAATTGCTCTCCATCTATGACACTTACTCTGGATGTTTTAGTGAAAAACTGTAGTGATCAATCATGCTAGATTCTGGTACAACATTACAGCAGTGCAACGAAAGATGAACGTCCCTATATCTTCTACTCGGAATTTGAATGTGTGAACGTTTCAGTGGCTGCCGCTAATGTGTACAGCTCTAATAATGATCCTATCGATAAGACAGTGAAGTTGCTGAATAAATACTAAGCAGGTTCTGTTATATGGCTGTTTGATGTGATGGCAAAACAGAACCACGAATCCTTTATCTTGCACTTGGTGATAGCACTCTAAACTCAGTTAAGATGTTTCTCAGATCGATTGAAGTTACGGGAAAATAGAGTCGATATCATCTCGACACACCATCAGTCACGATTATGACCGATGATAACATTCACGAGTTTTCCGCGGCCACTTGATGCTGAATATGCGAAGAAACTTTTGCTTCCAATGAAGAGCAATGCATATCCACAGATCGATCATAAAGTCTTCGTTCCAAAGTTCGTGATCAATGTCATATCACTGGTGAGTAAAAGGGTGCCGCTAAAAGCATGAAATTTGCAGTTGAGAATTTTCCCAATAAAAATATTCCTGTGGTGTTTCATAACCTCCGTATTTTAGAAAATGTGACAAACACGCAAAGATAGTTTGATCAGTATTGGGGTGAAACAACCATGGCAACAAACACGATCTGTATCTGCCCACCTATCTCTTGTTGCTCGCTGTGTTGAGAAATCTCGTGACACTACTATGCACGTGTACAAATTCTATCCTGCACTTCTCCTCACCGCGTATGCATTAGGATGTATTGTTGTCCAAAACCAAGCTGAGCTGGAATGTCTTACCTACAATGATGAATATCTGTATATCGATCGATCACTTCGTGGAGGAATATCAATGTCAAGTCACAAATCCGCTCGTGCCAACAATGCAAATGTAAACGAGAATGACCCCGCTGACCCCATCGATTGCAACATGTATTTTGATACGAACAAACATTACTGTGGGGTAATGATGCAACCACTTCCGGTAATGCAGTCACTGACCTATAAAAAAATGGTTGTCTCCGTATCAGCGCACCATCGTCAATGAGACCTGATGCCAATACACTGAATGCACCAAACTGTTACCAAGTCTTGGAACTAAACAAAATTATGTCTTTCATGTGCGAAATCCACAGTTGTTATTGGGTATGTGTATAATCAAAATCGATCGAGTTCATGGATTTCTGCGTACAATCTGTGCAAACAAATTCACGTTGATCTTGTCCGTGATAGTGAGCAAGGCAAACATCGTTGACCTGGCCTTTTAATCAAGAATTTTTGTTATATTTGCCGTTCACAGTTAAACCAAAATGAACCTAAAACTGAGAAAATAAATCTATGTTGGTGCGTCTGAGCTGAACTTGCAGAATCTGCTCTTTATGATTTTTACTATGACAAGATCAACCCGTTTCATCAGGAACCGGTCAAGATGCTGTACTCCGAAACTGACACATTGCTGATGCATATCACTACCGCAGGCTTCTTCTCGGACGTGGCACATATACGTTTGGTCAACGGGTCTGATAGCAGCGAGTATCCTAAAGATCATCCGTTGTTTATTGATGCCAATAAAAGGTTGTTGGTAAGTTCAAAGACGTTAGCTAGAGTAAACTAATTTAAAAGAATGTGGGGCTGCGACCCCAGATGTAATCGATTGTGATTGGACCACATGCCTCTAAAAAGGAATCAAAATGCATTTCAAAGGTGATTTTGCAATCATATCTCAAAGATAAACTGTATGAACGAGGTGAGTACACACACACGGCAAATATAATCCGATCAAAGAAGTCTCGCATGGGTGTTATATTGGGGTGTCATTCCGTTTGAAGTCGTTAATACTTCTACGTACGTGTTTGTCCACTTTCTAACTCTCCAAGTCCATACAGATACCTAACAAATTTGTTCTTTAGTGATTATAACGGTTCAAGCTGGAAATCTTTTCTGAGTAACAGTGACAGTGTTTTGTCGAATTGCATTGGCTGGTTTTAATCCAGTCGTGCTTGTGACTTCAGTGTTCAATGCTGCTATGACCAAAGGAAGTTGTCCGACCCATTCCTAAGACCTTTCCAGCCCCATCAACAATACATCGACATTTTCCCGGGTCTAGTCAAAGGTTGCATTGGATGGGCATCTGATGAAGTGATCCCTGAGCACGAAGTGGCCGTCTTTGATTGCTTGTTTAGAACGTCCTCATCTGTCCGCAATAAACGTGTTAAAGTAAGGAAATTGGGTTTGTTTCGTGTCACGGGTTAGTACGTGACAAGTACGTAGACGTCATCCTGTGGCCTTTACAAATTTCAAGATGTGAATTGTGAAGCGTTAGAAGGAGCTTTTTACATATCGAATTACAAACGAGTGACCCCCAAAAATGAAGACCAGGTGTGCGATATAAAAATCAATTCTTGATTGAAGATCACATAAAGTTGACAAGCGCCAAGTCAAAGAAGTGAAAGAGCGTTGGAAAGGATATCAACTTAGTTTTGATTGTTGGACTGCCGCTTCGCAAGTCAGCCACTATAAACTGAAATTACTATCATACCATTTAAACTACAGTATCCTCTTCTTCCCGGATTTTCCTCTCTGCGGGAACGCAAAATCAGCGCTATGGGTTTGGTGTGGAGAACGTGTGCTTAAGACATAAATAGACTTTTTCTGCAGCATCTCTATGGTATGTTATGACATGCGAGCAGCGATCATCAATCTGAGTTTGCAACAAGGAGAGCCAAAACTCGGGATCATTTTACTCAGAAGTTGCATGGGTTAGCTTCGTCCCAGTCCTTCCATGAACTATTCTAGTAACAACAGTCGGCTTGCCTGCAATGTGGTCCACCACAAGAGCATTAACAACAGCAGTCCTCTTTCGGAAATGTGGAAACTACTTGCTATCGTGGGACTCTTCGGAAAGAGGAACCCTCTAATTGCTAAGAACCAATTTTATTTAACGTTGCCCAGTGACAGATGGATGTGTTTTCCAACAATGCCTTATATTGTTAAAGACCAACTTACATCAGGTCTTCCGATTAGATCACTATGCGCATTGGGAAGTAACTTTGTTAGAAATCATTTATCCCGTGCAAGCCCTTAACATTGATGAAGATCACAACACTTGCTCTCCTCGAAATTCACAACCATATACAAGAAGTGTCAGAAAAATTTGATCCCCTCGTGTACGAATTCAAAAAGCCATTACCCTACAATCCTGAAAGGCTAAGTACCTATACCACTGGATTTCCTATATAGATTGATTACGGTCCCATTCATCATCGCCTGATGCTCCATTTTAAAGATGAAAAATTCAAAATATTAGGATTGTTCTAGGTTGTTTGCTATTTTGTGTGGAATTGCTACTTACTCTCTCTTTAGAAAGAAATCATGAACAACGAGGAATTCTTCTATTAGTTTTAAATACTCTATGGAATTAAATGTATTACGACTCTAAGGTCTTGATAAAGTAATAGAAAAGAGTGAGAAGCACAACCTCTTAAGTTCAACAAATTATATATTTCCCTAGAATACAAGGTGAAAATGTTCAAAATGGAACTTACATCATTGCTAAATAGATCTCAAATAATCATAGAATTACAGATGCTAGTCCTGATAATATACGTTCTGAATAAACTTTAGTGGAAATTCTAATTAAATCCAACTCTGAAAGCGTGTATGTGGTGGCCTGTATTTTGGAGTTGTAATAACAGTCTTTTGTTCAAACACAGTAAAATAATTCGAGGTTGGAATTCACTATAAATTCAAATAAATGCCACTTTCCAAGAATCTTATTTTTAAAGCACTCTGGATTTTCTGAGAAAAAGATCACTTGAATTAAGAATGTGAAGAAATAAATTTCAGCCTAAATGAATTACTCGACACAACAATAATACAACCGATTCTGCTTGATCTTAAAGCATGAATGAATATTTTTTCCAGTAAATATATTATATGGTACAATGTTTGGCTTTGGGTTACAATAAGCATTTTCTAATAAAAACTATTAACTAATGGCAAATTTCAATCTAGAAGGTTATATATGTCTAAGAGTTCAAACTTTAGTTATAATTAGAGTGTCTGCTACTAAAATTATAATAAAAAACTGGAATATCTTAGGTACGCCATGGGAATCCAAATAACCTAGACCCAGGCCCAAATAAACACTTCTATTAAACATAATTCTATTATTAAACATATATACATAGAACATATTTTAACTATGCATTATCTGTTTACAGATTAAAGAAAAAACTAATGTATATCAAGTAGAAAATAAATTTGAATTTACACACGGTTTAGTCCAACATACAATGTTACATAATAATAGCATATAATAAATTAATTTTTTAAAAACCTAACAAACAAACATTGCAGATTAAATATTCATTTCAAATTAACGAATGAATTTGATATTTGTTTCCTCCTATATTGCAGAATACAAAGTAATATGAGACACAGCCTCTAAGTTACTGAAAGCCATTTACTTTCAAAGTGGATTCTGCTGTTGCTGCTAATGAGGAAGGTGGAAACACGTATCACGTTCACCGTGAATTTGTACATCCTCACCATTTACTTGTCAGTAAGTCAAAAATTGTCAGTATCGACATCAATTTGAAAGATGTGAGACAAAGTGATCTATTCTCAAAAGGAAATGACAAGGTGAAATTACGTTTCGAAAACGCATGACTATGAAATTCTAACCTATGTAGCCTTGACGACAAGGACATCGTTTAAGAGATATGTTCAAATCTGCTTCTTTCACAAAAGGTCCCCTCTTAAAACCGATAGTGACCAGAAGTTTGCCCGTTGTGAAAGATGGTGCTTTGAAACCAAAAAGAAGAATTTCTCCAAAATGTCAAAATCGAGAAATAAGCTCCACAGAATCTTTCATATGAGCTGGAAAACTTGTATTGTTTCAAAATGAAAAAAGTCTTTTTGGCTCCCCGAGAGAACCCTATAAATTCACTGCCTGCTTCTGGCCAAAGCATTTCTTCCTCTGCAACCCACGGCAATGGCGGAGTAGAAAGGCATGTCGATCGACATCCCTTCAGATAAGGTAAATACGTTGCTAGAAAAACAAAGAAAAGAAGAAGAGCCGCCAGAGTATTAGACGTATTTGATTATTAACAGGAAATTATTCGCCCAGCTTTTTGATAATGTTTCAAATCCGATCTCGATCATGATGATGATGCAAGAATCATTATGAGTAGAATGTGATCCTGTTTCCTCTTTGACTACTTTAACCACTATTTAATTTGAAATCAAACCTGAATGTCAAAGTGCTCAAAACCGATAACGCCACTCCAGGTAGTGATGCCAGATTAGCTCTCGTTAACAATTTGTCTTCTTTGTCCAGAGAAGTAGACTTCTACTTGGACAACAAACAGTCAGCTACAGCATGGATACTTACCCTTACAATCTCATAACGCATGGAAAGAAGCCAAGAACACATATCTGGATGCTTGTTAGGTATGGAGGCCTAACACGTTTAACGATGAAGCTCTAACAGAAGTTGACAATGACTACACTGTGTGACTTAACGACCTTCGAAACAAGATCTAACGAAGTCATAGTTTAGAAATGATTAATATTTGCATTTGAATACGTTGTTTCAAGACAGGTACTATTTGAACGGAGACTGTATCAAACTAGTACCTTTTCACATTTGATGACCAAATTTAACGAGTATAAAACAATCGAGAAAGACAGAGTCTATTTGCGCCTTGTCAATGTTTGACCCAAAGTGGGAAACGGCATTAGTTTCATTTTGAGTAGACCGACCGCCATATATCTGATACGATGAGAGGAAGTAAAAAGTTTCACTATTGTTGCTTGACTCCGATCCATGAGCAAAGATCATCTTTTCCAGTATGAGTTTCCCAAATGTTTAATTATCGGCATCCTTAGCATTGCAGCCGAGAATTTAGCCATCGATCAAAATCATTCCGAATGTTAAAACTTCAATGTTTCCAAGACAGACACGAGTCGAGATGACTAGACCTTGTGTACAAGACCCATCGATCCTTACTTTGCTCAGACGAATTCCTTTAAATTTTACTTGTCCCTGTTTGAAGCCACATGATACTTATGTACTGACAGCAGTATTTCGCACGATGATAATACAAAGTTTATGCTTTATGAGCTTTTAATTTCACTCACTAAGGCAGTGAGGAGGTACACTTCCACCCCATACAATTAGACCAGCTGCGTTCAGAACACCACGTTGGCTACAATTCTAGCAACACGGCACACGTGATCTTGTATGCAAGAATTCGGTAATACTTTCGAAGTCTATAGACTGAGAAAAGTGATTATAGATTGTTAGAAGCTATGAAAGAATACACAATATCCTTGGAATACGGAATCCCTTTTGAGATGGGGGACAAGGATATCTTTGAGCCAAAACAAAGAAAAAAGGGAAAAAAGGACCGCAAAAAGCAATGAGACGGTTATGATGTTCAAATGGCCAGAAACAGGAGAAAATACGTTTGACAAATGTGTCTTTGAGATGACGATGTTTTAGACACTTTTGTTTCCTTGTTTCACCAAGGTTATCAAGCTAATCATAAATCTTTTTCAGTCGCTCTTGCTCTTGTTTTTCACCACCATGAAATTGTATTTTCACAAGGTTAGATTTGTCAATCGTCAAAATAGTTTCCTTATTTAGCTCAAGCAACGTCTTTATCAAGAACGACTCAACTTGAATCGTTGTTCCAGTTGATGAAATCTCATTCCTGCATCTATAACAAAATTGTCACTGTTCTCATTTAAGCCGGGTGAATTTCAAGTTAATTGTTTCATTCGAGCATTTATATGTATTGCTCTAGCTTCCTCAGCACTCTCTGGGTCTATCTGATCAACATCAACTATTTCAATCTCCGTTTTCAGGTTTATTATAAAATTATAAAACTCTTTTGCGACTCAGATCATGGAGATCAACATACATTATATATTACAGTCATATTAAATCGTCAACTGTATATATTTGAAACATCGTCAGACCTGGATGTGGACCCTCAGCACTGGCAACATGAATCCGGAAATACGAGTACCTGTTTGTAGTTAGTGCAGAATCAAGTGTAAATTGATGACTCGTTGAAATATAAACACCTTCCACGTCATATAATATTAGTCATTTTAAATAAACATTTGATCCTTCTAAGAGCCAATCATAAATTCTTCCAACATTTAGCGGACCTCGTAATTCAAATTTCCATATTGCAACGGCCGCTGGATACGTTATTTTGATCTAAAATTTAACTTTTTTCCGTTTGTGATTCATTCTGACCCGCCATATTTAGGGCTGTTAAACATACACGCATATCTTGGATCATTTCCCGGATACTACTTAATGAACTTGCACCAAAGCCCAACGATTATTTATAACACAAGAGAGACGTGTAATGTGACCAACAATATTTTAAGCACGTTTTGTATTACCAACAATCGCAAGTGATTGGGCAACACTGTCCACATACTGTTTATTTACAAGATCGGATAAAGCAACAGGTGCATATGTAGAAGTTATCTTGCTGGCAACCATATCAATTGCACCTGTAATTGTGCCTCCTGTTTCTTTTTTAAGATAAGCGTCATCCGCAGCAGTGATTGTGCTTGCTGATACTATGCTTATTTCAGCGTCTACGTACTGTTTATTTGTAAAATTAGATGTGACAATTACGTTATAAGTCGTTGTTATTTTATTCGAGCAAATATATAACGCGCCAGTCATCGTATCACCTGATTTTATCGCACAATTGTCCTTGACGAACTTTACATTTGTTACAAAATGGTCAACGTTGTATTATCGAGTTGAGTATCAAATATTAACGTTCCGCACATATGAAAATTTCCAGCAATTGTTCCAACTGTAAATGACAACTTGTCAAGCTGTGTATAACTTACTGCTTGTGAATTATTTATTTTAGCAGGAGGGTATTCGGTTTCAAGATTTATTATTTTATTTCGATTCAAATTTATATTCCCAGTCATTTTTCCACCTCTCAGCGATAGCTTGCTATAATCGATCACCTTATATCTGTGTTGATTAATGGATATGTTGTTTTAAGTTCTAGCACTGGCTGACCTGACATAATTAAATTACCTGTCATTTAATCTCCAGAGTTTTTGAGATACTTTATTAAATCTGCACCATCCGCGGTGGTCGTAGTTGCTGTTTTATCTTCTGTTGAGCTCGTGATTAATGTATCAAATTGTGTGTAATAGCGCATTCTTATTCTTACTGAGTGATAACATTTTGTGAATAGCTAGTATAGAATGGGCATAATTAACTTTGGCACGGAGTGATTAATAAGACATCATCATAATCATGACCTACCAGATTGTTATTATCTGATAATAGGACCAACTGGATCAGGCGAAACTAACCTGCTGATGAATTTGTTACTAAACGACCTCTTTAATTACGATCGAGTGTATACTTACACTATAAAACAACAACAAAATAAATATGCACTGCTTAATAGTATAACGAAAATTAAAAAAATTATCTACGCGTTTGTGATGATATATTTATCATCAAAAAACCTGAAGGTCTGATTCCAGTTGCCAAGTTATATTCTGATGACCATGCAATAATTGTCTTTGATGACATCCCACTCATCAACAGCGAAGTGGATAAGAAAAAACTCATAAAATCTCATAAAATGTAATGCAGCATATCTTCGTTTCGGAGCAGCCTGGGGCTCAGACAAATTACATTTTCTTTTGATTTGATAAATGGCATGAGATTGAAATCACTTGTTCAGGTGTGGAATAGAAAAGTGTTTGGACTGTGAACATTAACCTAACAGATACATATAAAAACGGATGCCAAACGAATAGAGGTTCTAAAGAAATTTGTTGCAACGACAGCTACATTTAAGAAAAAGGTGGACAGGAACGTTGAGGTCAACAACGGACAGCAGAAGAAACTGCTAGTCTTTTTATACCAGTAATTGATGCTGTATTAGGCAAACACACATATATTTCTGCGGTATCACCTGAAGATATTTAAAGTTAAAAGAAAAAGGATTACTTGTTAGATTTGAAGAAGGACAAAAGAAAGTTGCTGAACAAATTGTTGTGCGAATAAGTGACTCGACTGATACAGAGCCAAAAATCATATTAGGAAGAAAAAATGATGATATCATGGATGATGATCTGAACAATATCTTTCAAAAAATTGAAGATAAAGAGTATAATGAATTTGATAAAAGATATATTTTGCAAATTATGGAGACTACAATGATATAATGTCCGTGGAGAAGATGATAGAGCAAATTTAATGAATTTATTTGATGATATTAAAAGATTGGTGATGAGACTTGCTTGAAAATTTAGATGTCATTATCACCAGATGAAGTTGCAAACATGTTAAAGATGATAAGAGATGGAGTTATATCTGATGTTTACAATAAGGAATGATACACTTTAAAAGATGTTTTTTTAAAGGCCTGTTTTAGTGGATGGAAATATGTTCAATAGGTTAGAAGAGTCGACTTCTTTCGCAAAAAACACATTAATTTTGGGTGATGGCATCAAATCTATAACTCTCAAGCTATAATAGTTGATGGACTGATGACATTATTCTCATCAACATAAGCCGGAAATGTAAGCACAGCAATTGACAAAGAAATTGTTGAAATTTTAGATAATCTCAGATCAAACGGTTATCTAACATCCGACGATAGTTATTTTATTCGATAACTGCAAAGCACAAACTGCTGGCAGTTCAGTTTTATCCATCAGCTAAAATAAATATGTTGTAAGCAAGATACTAATTGATTCTTCTCAGACTACGTTAGACAGTGCAAACTACTCTGTTATTTATAATCCACCAATCGAACTTGACAGCGATAGCCATTATGAAATATGATTTGTATCAGCTACTATTTGGCACTCAGTGGCAAATGTTAAAGCTAGCATCAATGATAATTTTACATTCGGAATAATAAAATAAGATGTTATCGATAGTACTTAAGTTAAGATTCCACAAGGCACTTACAACGTCACAAAGCTAAACAAAACAATACAATTTCTTATAACCACTGCCAGGAGCGGTATTTTATGAGGTAAGTTTGAGTTCCTTCCAAACTATAACACAGTATGATCAAGAATAACACTAGACACAACATGTTCATCGACCTGAGTAAACAATATACAATCGGATCATTACTCGGATTCAATAAACTACAGTACTGATCTGCAAAAGTTGCAACAATACCGTATCAGGGTCAGTCAGCTGTCAGCATCACATAAAATAACACGATTTTAATAAACTGCTCAGTTGCTATAGGATCGTATTCAGCACGAGGTAGCCATGACAAACAATTTATTCTTTTAGTCTTGATGTTCCCCAGGTTCACTAATGCAAGAAATCAAAGACAGAGAATAAACTATCCGGTCAGTGTCTAAAATCAAATATATATCACACTGAGAGATCGATCAGGTCGACAGCTCGATCCCATCAATGTTGTAACGTATTAGTTGCATGTGCAATCAGCTAGCTAGCTGACAACACTAAGTTTTATCAGACAGTTTTGTCTAACAAGATGAACGAACGAAATATTTATCGTAGAAAAATCATAGGAGATTTCTTCGGAAGTATATTCTTTAAACTAATTGAAAATGTACCAGGAACTGCAAAGAAAGTATCACCAATTGCGTTAGATGCATCAAAATCTTTTGCTGCTGGGGTTGCATCTGCAGCAATGACATCCGTAGGACAAAATATTGCTAATACAATCAAGGGCGGAATGGGTGGCACTTTGCCAAGTGCACCTATCGCAAGCAATATGAATATAAAACAAGTAATTTCTGAAATATCTCCAACATCAGAAACTATTGTGGGGTTTATAAAAATGACAAAAGAACTGCTTTCTCCGCCAGGCGAAGAAATTATTAGAATATTAGTAACTAATACTAGACCACGTTCAGATATTACCACATTTTAGTGGGTTGCTTTTACAACCTCAAACCGCAGAGATTTGCGATTCCATATATAACAGTTATTAAAAAAATGTTTACAAAATTTACCTTGACCCGAGTGAGGAAATGAGAACAGATAATTCAACAACAGAATTTGAGTATGTTGAGTATCTTGACGAAAATTCAAACCTTTAACACAAGAGACGAAGAGGTGTTTATGTTGCCTCAGAAAGCTGTACTTGAAGAATCCGAACAGCTCGACTAGGTGGAGCAGCAGCTGATAATAAAGCTGAGGACACAAATAACACACGTGAATTACGGTTGGAACTTATTTAAAAGATGTCAACTAGCTAATCAAATTGTAGAAGCTATTTATATGCACTTTACAGTAGCAAGTATTATTCTTCACGTAGTTTCGTTCAGCGATGACTACTCACGATCTGTTGCAACACATATGTTGTGGTTAAAAGATAGCAGAGGTGGAAATGCAGTTTCAAGCGAGTTTGTTCTTTTTAATATAATTGTTGCTGGAGCTGATGCTGTTGCCAGTGCAGTTTTAGCAAGAGATTTTCCTATCGCCAACATCACTTCATTTGAATTGCTACACCAGCTGCAAATGCAAATGCAGTGGCTACAAGGATTTCGCTGATAGCAGCTTTTAATTTTCTTGAAATTATCTCACTTGGAGACGCGGAAGATTGAACTGCCATGTTAGCAGTACCAAATCCTATACTAAATAATATTTTTGTTGCTAAAATTCTAACATAAAATGAGGGTTAGGCTAAATGAAAAGCATTCTCAGATAGATCAAATCAAATAACAATGATGCTTCCGTTTAGCACAATATTCGGACTTTGCCGAGTCTTTAATAAGGTATTTTGTCTGATAAAACACACACTTACACTTGACCGAGCAGATCAAAACAATTGTCTGGTAAAAACTGTATGTGTTGATGATGCTCAATTTATAATTTCATTTCTAGTTCTGTGGATGCCACGAGTCGTTCCATCTATCGACGAAACAATCGAATTTGAGACGATGATTGACCACGTTAAACAAAATATATATTTTGAACTAAATAAAATTTATCAAAACGCAGTACCAAATTCGCATGATAACACATGGAGAATAACAACATCACAAGGGGAACAGTTACCAAGACACGTGCTTATTGTGTTTCAACAACAAAACCGACGCAATAGTCAACTTCAAAACTAATCCATATTTGATAGTCTAGATGTCAGACGAATATTTTTCAGAATACAATTATAAACAGTCTCCAGAACGAGCGATCAACTGTGGTTTTAGAGCTGACGAAAGCAGAAATGTATCTCTGCTTATATGTATCTTTTGGAAGCTATGCAAACATATCCGGATGCTGACAGTGGATCTCAAAACAATCAAATTTATCAACTTCTGATATTGAGCTTACATGGACACTGGGAGCGATTTCAGCTTTTAATTATAACGTAATTAAGACAAACATTTAAATAAAAAAATGTTATATATAATGAATCAAATACGTAATAAGTGTAAGTGGCTTATGGTGGGTTCATTGACTCCTTGTAACAAATCCGGTATAAAAAAAAATTCTGCAGACAACATTTCCAGTACGTTGATAATGGAAGCTTAGGACCAATGCCATGTCTGCAATGTGGTGTGGGAGTCCGGGGAAAGACACAGTTATGTGGTCGTTGTGGTGGTAAACGGCATAGAGAATTAAAACGTTATTATGATAAGAAAAATAACGACTCTGTCAGGGGGAGAGTTATAAAACGCGAAGAGGATTATCTAATTAAGTTTTCAGACAAATTATGATTTAAACAAATAATATTATATATAAAATGGAGCAAACAGAATTTGTCAGAATTAATCCAGAATTATGAAGCGTCTCGTGATTGTGTAGTTAGATACTGTCCGCGGAAAAAAACAGTTGGTGTTGTTAATAATGCTGGTTATCTAAGGTTCAGCGCTGGGAATGAAATGTATCTTTGTCATCGTTCCGTATTCGAATGTTTCTTTGGGGTGATCAAAGACAATCTTGTGATCGATCATATTGACACAAAACCTCGGAACAATTCGCTGCACAACATTCAAGCTGTTACACAGAGAATTCTGCACGAGGAGGGACTGGTCGGTTTAAAAGCATTGGAAAGAGAGCGATTAAAGCTTTTAATACAAAGACCGACGAAGAGATTATATTTCAATCAATATGCGCAGCTGGTAAGTATTCTGGTATTCGCCCGAGTTCAGTACAAAAGGTCGCAGATAAAAAATACAAATTATCTTTTCATACTTGCATGATGCCTGGATTTTCTTTTCCTATGTCCCATTGGTGTTAGATACAGATAATAGAGATAACTTTTCAGCGATTGTGTAAAAGTCAATGAAAAAATTCCCTCCCTTGAGATTGCGCAACACACGTCATTACCTTTTATAGGTCCAGGAAATAAATAATTTGTGTTGTATTATTTTTTGCAATCAAAAACTGTTCTGAAACAGGGTTTTGTGGCGAACCGTCTATTGTATTCACACTACAAGCCACAGCGTGTGAAGGCAAACAATTCTCTGTGCTACCTGTAAGATTAACACGGAAGTATACGATTATTTCCCATAGATTTTATGAAGGATTGTCAGTACACGTAGTCTTAATCGTTTATTTACGATAAATGCTTTTTTTTTCACAGACAAAATGCATGTTTTATTAAATTCGCTTGGTTTCTTTGTTCATCAGTATTTTTTCTGCTGCGGTAATTGATAAAAACAAAACAACAACAAAAAACGAGTGTTTACACCATTTCCCCAATTTTTTTCGGGTATATATATTATCCAATCTGACTTATTGTTTTCAAACTTGAATTTGTGTATTCAGAACTAAAATTCAGAATTAAAATTCAGCTGACACCCATTAGTGAGAAGCAAAGTAATGAGATTTTTTAATTCTTATACTCCTTCTTGAGAAGTACAGTCTGTTGTTTTATCGTCTGAAATGGCAAGGACAAAGCAAACAGTTTAGAAGTACTGGACCCCCAGCAGGACTATCTTTACTGTCCATTACGGACTCCAAATCTTATCAAGGGTAAGAATCAGTTTATATCAAATAACAAATCTACAAATACAATTATAAAGGAAACTCAACATGGAAAAACAAGAAACCGAAACCAGAGCACGTGCAACACGAGGCAATATGACGACTAGAAAAGTCATTTACCTTGAGAAATTCTTCAAGGTGAAAAGGGTAGAGACGCATGAAAGAAGCTACCTACAATGTACATATAGGGAAGGAACACAAGAAATATATATGAGGCACATACAAAAGGGAAAATATACCTAATCTTACTACAGTAATGATAGCCATGAAAATAGCCAACCCAGTGTGTATAAATAGAGTATACTAATTAAACCCTAATGGATACAAAGGCTACATAGTAAGACCGAAAGGGAAGAAACCGATTTTACCATATGGAGAGATGTGTATTGGGAAAGAAAAGGTGACAATAAAAGAACCAGAACCCCTGTTGAGGGAAATAAAAAAAACGAACAGGAAAATTACATATAACAGACATCCCGCTTGAAATTCCAATAGAAGAAATAGTGAAGCGATTTGAGGAAATAATTCATATTCCAGTTAGCTCAGCACGAAATAGAACAATAGAAACAACATCAATATTAGACGGAACACGGATACTAGAAATAGAAAGAAGTAATATGAAGAAAGTGAAGAAAGCTTTTACATATTCGGGTTCTTAGCCAAGACGTGGTATAAAGGATGCATATATGACAGAACATGCAATAGATGTGGGAAAACAGGTCAGAATTAGGAAAAGATAGTACCAACAACGACAACAACAACAACAAACATATCCAGCAGACAAATGGTAATAGGAAATATGCAGCAACAACAACAAACAATATCACAAGATGGGCTACAACAACAACAACAACAACAACAACAACAACAAGTACAGGGACAAAAAATACAAGAACAGGAAATACCGAAACAAGCAGCAAAAAAGCAAAGGATAGAACAAATACAACCACAACAACAAGGAAGAGAAATTTCACTACAGAAAGAAATTACAAGCAAAAAACAAGGGCAAAATATTCAACTACAACAACAACAGACGCGAGCCCAGTTTTCAGTAGGAAATGAAGAACAAGGACATAAACGGCAACAACAACAACAAAAAATACAGATACAATCAGGGAATAAAGATTCAAGGCAACAACAACAGGAGATTGAAACTAGACAAGAACAACAACAAAAGACAATAAAATCACAGCAGCAACATGGAAATATAGAGCAGCATGAAACTTCCAATACAAAGCAGGGGAATAACAATCAACAACAACAACACTAACAGAATCGAGCCCAGCTTCCAGTAGAAAATGGACTACAGGGATATAAACAACAACAACAACAACAACAACAACTACAAATCCAGACACAAGCAGGAAGTAACGAGAAAAGTCAACAACAAAATGACATGTTAAGCCAACAAGATATTGAAACCGGGCAACAACAACAACAACAAAAGAAGATAAAACCACAGCAACAACTAGAAAACAACCTGCAACAACAAGAAACAAAACGAAGCCTACAAGTAAAAGAAGTGATACCAATACAATCACAACAGCTTTATGGGACCAAACCACTACACCAAGAAAATGATTCAGTACAGGAGATAAAAGTATTCAAATTACAACAAATCCAGAAAACACAAGCACCCAAAATATTATAAATAACCAAAATCAACAAGCCACCGCAGCAAGAAAACATAAATCCAAACGAAGATTCAGAATCGCTACAAACAGAGAATAGAAAACACAGACAGGAAGAAGAACCCCAAAAAACAAAAATTCCACTAAAGAAGAGAAACGGGAAACAAGCCCAGAAGTAAGGAAAGCACTTAGGGAAATGACGAAAGCAAAAAGACAAGAAAGGAGAAGACAACAACAAGAGGAGGAGAAAAAAGAATAGAAGAAGAAATTTGGTTCAGCACAGATGAATACATTGAAAGTAAAAAACGAATAAAATTTAATTAAAAAAATAAAAAAAAAAATTTTAAAAATTTTTTACAATTAAAAAGAATTTACATTTTCAAAAAAGCAATAACACGATAGCTAAACATACAGAATACCAATCAAAACATGTAGGGCAGGAGGGCCTCCCTAAATGGTCTGCGAAGATGAAAAGGAGAGAGAACCCTCCAAAAACAAAAGAAATGGACAAAGCAAACGGATTAGCAGCTCAGGACACAGGCTTGCTTGTGATAAACTTTATATATATTAATATATTCCATTTTCTAGATTATTACACAATTACGTAACTTTTGACAGCATTTGCGTGCTAGTGTCCTGATTGGGACTAGTAGGAATCTTGTATCTTTGTTTCACATTTTATATTATTTAGGTCATTTGACCTATTTTCCTTTATGGGAGACAAATGTTTGTCTCTGAAAGTGAAGAATAAACAAATTGATAGTGCCCTTTGATAGTCCTCACTGCCTCTAAATCTCAAAATATTGACTAATCTTTAGTAATAAACAAAATAGTGGTGTGCGACCTTCAATTGTGAAATTTGCTCACATAACAATTTTGGACATAATGGATACCGATACGATGCCGTCTAGGGCCGTACCAAAAGGGTCCAAACTAAATAAATTTGTCCACACCAGGGTGGAACAAAACAGACTTAGAGTTAGTCACCCAGTAGGGTGTCAAACATTAGATTTCGGGTTGTCACCCTCAGAGCCCAAGCTCTCAATACAAAGGGAGTAGATATTGGGATGATAGATAGGGTCCAACATGCGGGTATAAACAAATATGTCATTTATCCCATAAACCAAACTGCCCTACTTAAATTCAGTGAAGTGGAAATCAAGGGTGTGACTACAACGGTGAGGGATACAGAACCCTTTATTAGACACATAGAACCAAAAACAATATAAATACATATAATGGGACTACCTTTGGAGGTAAACAACGAAGAACTCATTCAGAAAGTAGAGAAAAAATTCAGGGTGAAAATTGTAACGCACAAAATGGCAATGGTCTGGGGTTTCGCTGGATAAAATCTGGAAACCGGATAATATACGTCCACAGGGAAGATGCAAAGAAAATCCCTTTCTACTTTTACGTGCTAGGCTTCAAATTAGAAAGCTAGTACAAAGGATAGGAAAAAGATAGAAGCTGTCCTAAATGCCTACAGACAGGGCATGGCCCACGAGATTGTCCAGGCATAGGCCCAACAACAGTGAATACGGCAAATACGGCGACATATGCAAATAAGGCAGCCTCGCCAGGAAGAAACGTCCCGAGTGTAGAGACACCACAACAACAACAACAACTACAACAATCTCAACAGTACCAGGAACAAATAATGAAGCTTATCAAGAAAGTCAGAGAAGAACATGAAGGAAGCAAGGAAACAGAAACAATACAATCCCTTCCAGAAATTGATGTAACTGGAATACAGAACAGGAAGAACAGTGACCCCAGCAAAGGAGGGGATAGTTATTGTGAAGAACAGATTCCAAGGACTAGAAAAGGAAGAAATTCAGGAGGAAGAAGAAAATGAGCTTGAACTTACGGGGATTATACCATTGACGTCCACTCCGCTACCAAGGCGAAAGAGAAGCAAAAGAAAAGCAGAATCCGGAATAAAATCACCACAAGAAAAGGAGGAAGAGAGAGAAACAGAACAAATAGAGTCAATATCAAACAAGGAAAATGAGACAGAAAAGAAAGTAACACACTCAAAAAGAAGAGAAAAAATCAAGAAACAGAAATGGACACAAGTGAGATAGAAAGTGAACAGGAAAATAACGGAACTGACGAAGGGAAATCAGAAACAAACTCAGAATAGGAGAAAACAGATGAGACAATGAGCACGATAAGTACTTATAATACTGAAAACACTGAAGATGGAACGGAAAACTCGGACCAAACAAGGAACCAGACAGAAACTGACACAATGGGGGAGGAAACCTCGCCTAACAATACTAACATCACTATGGGGGAAGGGGGTCTAACAACCCCTCCTGAAACCTAAAATCTAATCAAATAATTACAAATCTTAAAACAAATCAAATAGAAAAAGAATATGACCATTAATGCGACAACCTGGAGGAGTGGGAATGGAAGGACTGAACTTCCAAGTTGTATCCCTTAATGTTAATGGTATAAATAAGGATTTTTAAAAAAATTCAGCAACAACCTAAAATATGACATCTTGTTTTTTCAAGAAACCCATAACAGTTTCACAGATGAAGTAAAAGCCTTTTGTGAAAGTCATTTAAATAAATTTTAATTAAAAATGACTATGAAGGGGAAGATGTTAAAGCTGGTGTAGCCATTTTAATTAAAAATAAACCGGGCTATAACTGGAAAAGGCTAGAAGAAAGAAAAGAATTTAGAGGTAGGATGATACATATACAATTTGGGAAAATACATTTGATATATATATATATATATATATATATATATATATATATATATATATATATATATATATACTTGCAACCAGTTACCGAAAACATGCATTTATGAGGGGATTATCGAAATATTTAGAGAAGTATAATATGGAAGATGTAATATTAGGAGGGGATTGCAATTGGGTAGGAGATAATATAGACAGGGAAGGGGATGTAACTAAAAATGATCTAAAGTACAAACTAATAATGAGAGATTTTATAAATAAACATAAACTTACTGATATTTACCGTCTTCTAAATATGCCAAGGAAAGAATATACGTTTGAATATAAACATAACAAAGGGAGTAGGATTGATAAGTTTTTATGTACTAATTACGATGAGTAAATGTACAAAGAAGCAGGGATTTTAGATTTCAAGACTTTAGACCATAAACGTATGCACATTAAATTAACTGTGCAAAATAAAAACAAATGGGGAAAAGGGACTTGGAAGTTTAACAATAAACTTTAAGAACATCCAAATTTTATCTTTGAAATTAAAAACGAAATAAATAAAATGGTGGAATATGGGAACCAGGACATAATCAAGGAGTGGGATATTTTGAAAAATAAAATAAAAGGTATAGCTATTAAATTCGCAAAAATGAGAAGTATGAAACTTAAATTAGAACAGGAAGACATTGAATCACATTTAAAAAAAATAACTCAATAGAATTAGGAAACAAACTCAATGACAGATTAAATAAAATGAACGAAGAAAAAATCAGGGGTAAAGAAATAAGAGCTGGGAAATTTACACAGATATACAAAAAAGCTATATAGGCAAGAATAAATTAGGAGAGGAGGGAAAAATTATAGATGGCTTGAAAATCAATGGTATAAAGCATCTGATAAATATGAAATATTAAAACATATTGAGATTTATTATACCCACTTATATACATCACGAGGAATAGAAGATAATAAAATTGATGAATACCTAAAAGATATCCAGTGCGAGATGATATCAACAGAACATAAGGGCTTATGTGATGATATTATCTCGCAAGAAGAAATAGTGGAAAGTATCCGAAGCCTTACGAAGGAAAATTCCCAGGAGGAGATGGACTCACCACGGATTTATATAGGAAATTTTGTGGTGAGTTGTCGCCAATCCTTGAATGGTTATACAATAATATATTGCTCAGAAATGATGTTATGTCCGAGAGTATGAGTGAAGGGATAATAACAATACTATATAAAGGGAAGGGAGATAAGGAAGATCTTAAAAACTGGAGGCCCATCTCCCTCCTAAATACTGACTATAGACTATTAAGCAAAATTTTAGCGAATAGGATAAAAATGGAAATGGGAAAGATAATAAATACAAATCAAACATGTGGACCCAAAGGTAGGGATATACAACATAATATACTTAGCATAAAACTATTATTGAACATATAAACGAAAGTGGTCAAAAAGCTGTCAAGGTACTTTTTGATCAAGAAAAAGCCTTTGATAGATTGGAACATAACTTTGTACAAAAAGTACTAGAAAAAGTTTTTATGAAATAAATTCCAAAATTGGACTAAAATCCTGTACAATAAAAATAACTGCAGGTAAATGGGGCAAAGACAGGTAAATTTGAAATTAAAAGATCAGTGAGGCAAGGGTGCCCGCTGTTTATGCTATTCTATGTAATAGCCATTGAAATTCTAAGCATAAGCATCAAACTCAATAAAAATATTGAAGGTATAAAAGTAAAGAATATAAAGGAAGAAATCAAACTTATAAAGGACCCGAATTCCTTTAAACACCTGACCAAAGAATTTTAAAAATTTAGTAAAGCGTCAGGATCACAAATTAATCATGAAAAAACTGAAACACTTAAAATAGGGAACTGGAGAGGGAACCATCCAGGTGTGCCCCAAACCTGATCAAGAAACAGGTTAAAGCATTGGGAATATTTTTGGAGAAAACACAGAGAAGGAAAACTGTTGGAAAATAAATGAAGCAATTTGAAAAATGTGGAAATCTGGGCCCTAACGCCACTGTGTTTGATGGAAGGAGTACAAGTAGCGAAAACATATATGTATGTCCACATGAATTATGCTTTAAAATCCATTGATATTAGCAATTAATTTTTTAATACAATAGATAACACCATAATAGACAATATATGCGACTTCAAATTACATTATATAAATAAAGAAACATTGTACAAGGCTAAATAATAGGGGTGGGGGTGGCACTCCCCAGCCCTATTCTTATTAAAGCCAGTAATATTTTAAATAGGTTCAAGAGACTAAGAGCTGAACCAAAGAGTCCATGGGAAGGTATTTATATATACCGTTATGGATTCTCAATAAGAAATAGGGAGGACATATATAAAAAATGATAAATTAGTCAAACGACTGGAAATTCAAAGGAAGTTTAGAATTGTTAAAGAATTAGTTTTAAAATATAGGGATAAAAAAGAACTTTGGGAAAAGGAGGAAAATTTAACATATAATTGGATAAGAGAGGAGGTAACGAAAAATATCAAGAGCACATTAATAAAAGAAAATATATACGTTGATTGGGATAGGGCATGGCGAAATTGGACAAAACTAGGAGCAACGAAAATTCAAAGCCTCTGCTTCATATACATGCATAATGCGTGGTTGACAGGAGAGGCTGCAGTGAGACGGCATATGTTCAGAATACCGCCGAGATGTCCACTGTGCAAAACAGGACCATTTCCAAAATTTCATGTTATAACGCTATGTGCGAAAACACATAATGACCATTTAAAAGTTATAACTCATCCCTATAAAAACCAAAATGTACTATATTTAGATGGGAATTTCACAAAAAAGACACTACATGAAATTAGCAGCTATATTGTATCAACAATGAGTACATGCGGCCAAGTGATAGTTATTGGGACTTAATATGGAGGGGCGGGGGCAAGGATAACTACCCACAGGGGATAGTTACCTTACTTGACCCACGTACCCCCATATATACATCATGAATACTAACAACTGTACTGACACTAGGCCGTATTAAGGAAAATATTCAGGAATTTTTTGGAAATGAAATGAATTATCAAAGGCAGCCAGCTCGAGAGAGTGAAATATATAATAATAAAGGAAATATGGAGCTCCCTCGAATATGGATGACCTTATTAAGTTAGATTGTGAAGTACGATGCATATATATAGCACACATCAAAATATTAATGGTATTTTTTTCTCATAAAAGTGACACACCGTCACTTCGCCAAAATTCCAAAATGACATAAAATCCATTAAATTTTTTTTTTAAACGAAGTTATACGATCCAGTTATACGTATCGAAAGACAACTGGGCTTGATGTGATGAAGAAGGCTATCCCTACATTAAAACAATTTATAGCACGAACAAACTTATAGCACAATCACCTATAGCATACACCGGATATAAGGACCTCTAGCTAAGGTCACAACATTAATAGGAGAGGGATTTCGACATAGGTGATATAAACCTACTCAGAAGAACAAACCTATAGAATACACTAGGAAGCTAAATACCCCGTCAAAAATTCATCAACATTTTTGAACAAAATTCTTTTAAATAAAAAAATAGCCAGCAACATATCGGGGATTCATGAACACAAACAGCACTTTTACTATTTGGCAAGGTGGGGGGGGGGGGGGTATGTCTGGTGCCCCAAAAAGAAAAAAAATAAATAATTAAGATTCAGCTGTACGCGATTGACGGCCATATGTGGTACGTGAGAAAGTTCTTATACTCCTTCTTGAGAAGTATATTCTGTCGTTATATCGTCGGCAGTGGCACGAACCAAGCAAAGTGATTAAAACTCAAGACAGGTCAGTTGTTTTTGTATAACCTTAGTATTGTACTGACTTGTATTGTGTTTTGTTTCCCCCCTGTGGGAAACAAATACATAGTTTTTTTTCTTGCTATAACTTTTTGCATTCCATTTGGACCTAAATCTATATTTGTGAACTCGGGACCCTGAGCGACACAATCACCTGAATTGACAATCTAGTGTTAAACATATTGTGCAGAAAATTAGTGGGGCCCCGAGTGGCCGAGTGGTCTAAAGCGCTCACCATTACGGATCACTGCCATCTCACCTCTGTCTGCGTCGGTTCGAGCCTCGGATTCGGCTAATGTGGTTATGTGACAAAGCTTGCCAGTAGCTTCTCGTGCGTCGGTGGTTCTTTTCCCGGGTTCTTCCTCCACCATTAATACTGGCCGCCATGTATAGCCTATCTTGTGAGGAAAAATGGCGTTAAACCATACAACAACAACAACACAAAATTAGTTAACACTGACCGCCTTGTTTTTTTCGAACCAAGGAAAAAGTATACTAACTTCTAACAATAGTGGTGTGAGACATCATTGTGCAACAACAATCAAAATCTGATTACTACTCAAATGATAAAATGGATCAGGAAAACATGGACCTAGGCATAAAAGGCTCCTCAAGCAAACCCAGTGGGTCACAACTGAGCGACTACTTTCAAACAAAAATGGAAAACAGGGTTTTATTGGCTTACCCTTCCCCCCTTGGGCTGCCAAACTATTAACTTTGGAAAAATAACCAATGCTCCCAAGCAAGGGGAGATTTTAACTGCCCTCAGCACAATGGGAGTTGATATCGGAAAGATAGACGGTTTGCAGAACGGAGGATACAATAAATAAGTATTGTATCCTAAGGAATACGAAATACCATTGCTCACATGGAAAACTATTGAGGTGAAAGGACTGACAGCAGAAGTGGAGACAACTCCGCCATTTAGCAGACAAAATGAAGAGAAGATGATGGAAGTCTTTTTATCAGGATTTACCGCTGGAAATCGATACAGAAGAAATAAAGAAGAAGATAGAGATGAAATTGGGAACAAAGGTCAAAGCATACAAATTGACAACCATATGGGGCTTCAAAGAGGTCAATACCACGTCTACGATTATTGTTTGTCCCTAACAGAATTGTAGACAGGACCCTCTCTGCTGCTCAATAATCCTAGGAATCTTCATCTGAATCCTGTGAATCTTCATCTGAATCCTGGGAATTTGTTCTATGTTTCAAGTAATATTCAAGTTCTGATGGTGGTTTTTCTATTTTTGGATTTATGTTCTTTCTTTTTCTGTAATATATCATTAAACTGCTATATCGATCTCCACCGCAATTTTTACAAATCTGATATAATCATCTAACGCCATTGTTACATCCAACACAACTTCGTCAACCAGCATGAGGATTTTTCTTTAAAATATAATTATGTCTCCTGCAATATTCTCCACGACATTTTTTATCACATTTGTTAGTGGTTCCTTGACGCAGCTACGCACAATTGTTCATTATATGAATTATATCTGTTTAATCAAATTTATTCATTTATCCAAATATTTTATCAAGACCCACACGATATCTTGTTCTAGGATCGTGCAAATTTATTGTTATAAATCCATGCGGAGTAGCTTGCGCTTGTGAAAAGAAATTTCTGAATTTAATTATATCCATGTCACCGCTGCACCAAGTTTGATGAATATTTCGCAGCGTGTGTGTGTCTACGCCATTAAACACAACTAAAATTGTACAATTGTCCCTGATCACTTTTGGTATTTGTGTATATCGTTGAGTAACATGGATAACATCTGTATTTTTATGTCTGCCGTTAGAAAATATCCTGGCTGGATTTGATTGTTTATCTAGCATCACATCATCATATACAACTAAATTATTAATAAATCCGTCTAAAACATCAACGGACGGTGCTTCATCAATATCTGTTATAAACTCTATAACATCATTATCTTCGTCCAGTAATCTTGCATTTTCGTTAAAATCTTTTAATACTTCATAACATCTTTGATCATCAGCGGATGGTACTACCAAATACAACTTATCCCATTTCAACCATCTCATTATCAGATTAAGTAATAACTGCGTCTTACCCGATCCAGATGGTCCTATGATAATTATTCTGATGGAATTCGGTAGCGCAGGATGATGCTTAACAGGTTCTCGCTGCCGAGTTGCTGAGAAATCAATTATATCCATATATATTATGACATGAAGTTATATTGTTTACGCTGTAGAGTTAAAAATCCAACTGATTTAGCTACAGTTATAACAAAAAATAAAAAAAATAGCGTATGGTGGAAAATGTTCTGTGTGCGGTAGAAAGAAATTTTCGTTTTTACCTAATAAGCGCGGTGGTGATATTGCTAATTTGATGTCAAAGTTTCCGGGTACTCCATGGGCTAAATACCCAGGAGAAAACATCTACCAGGATATAATTATTGCGGTCCTGGTACTCGACTCGATATCAGGCTCGATAATCGGGATCAACCAAAACCAGGCGAGGAACCAGTAAACGCTATTGATCGAGCTTGTCATATTCATGATGTTGCGTATAAGAGTAAAAATCTACAAGACAGACATATTGCAGATGTGAAATTAATTCACGCGTTAAATTCCATAAAAAATAAAACTATCAGAGAATCAGTAGCTAATTGATTAGTAAGATCTGCGATGAAAAGTAAATTAGCGTTTGGGTCTGGTAATATATAATGGAATTAATTTATTATTCACCAAGAGGATACTGGAAAGGCAAAGCAGCAATTGGTAAACTCGCTGATGCAGCAGCGGTTAAACATTCTACTACTAAAGCGTGGTTATCCAAACAGGCAATATGGCAAATTTATCTACCACCACCGAAACGAATTCAGTACGCGCATTTCGATGTTAGTGATCCTAATGAAGTTCATCAAGCAGATATTCTGTTTTTACCACATGATACTGTGCGTGGAAAAACGTACAAGTACGCGTTAACTGTAGTTAATGTTGCAAGTAGATATAACGAGGCAGAGCCGCTATCAACGAAAACATCATCTGAAGTAGCCGATGCGTTTGAACGAATTTATCAACGAGGTGGTGGACCACAAGGTGGTCTGCGATGGCCACAGCTGCTACAGGTTGATCCTGGTAAGGAATTTCTTGGTCCAGTATCATCGTTGATGAAACGACATAATACCAAAATACGACGAGGTCATACTGCAATTCACTGTGATCAGGCAATTGTTGAGCGATTTAATCGAACACTTGCTGAGTGGTTATTTGGATATCAATACGCGAGGAAATTTATTCAGGATACGAGATCTCGCGAATGGGCTGCAAGATTACCAAACGTGATAGCTGCATTATGAAACCCATAAGCGCAGTCACAAAAAAGTATGCCAACACAGCGAAAAGATACTGAAAAACAAAAAATATTGGGTGATGTTACAGTTAGTTATTTATATGAACCGGGTGAACTTGAAGGTGGTAGCGCGAGAGCGACTGATCCTATTTGGAGTGTTACCACACACAAAATATCCACCGTGACAAGATCGCCAGGTAGACCTGCAATCTACAGACTAGATTCGGCTGCTCCTCAACGTGGATTTGTACGTGAGCAACTACAAATAATCCCCACGGATACACAACTACCACCGAGATCACTTAACTAGCACTAGCGCCTCTACGTCGATTACACTCAAGACAGGTCAACATGGTATTTTCTCGTGTATGACCGCGACCATTATCTTTTCTGTCTACGGTAAATTGTCTTGAATCATTACTCGAATACCTCCACAGCATTATACAATTGCAACTTGCGCAATGATTATTCTGCTGCTGTTTTAACTCAATAATAAATTCAGCATCAAGATCAAAATCGCGTTTATTTTTTTTATCAGATTGTTTGTATCCGATTAATTTTTTTCTTATTATATCATCATCAATGACGTTGAATTTATTAACGATTTCAGGAATTATAATTCTACGTAATTGAGATATATTTCTTACCCTCGATACCACTAAATAAACTAAATTTGACCACTCGATGTGATCGTCTACAATCCAGACTCGTGTGTCAGAAATAGTTAAATCCTGAGACGAGTAGATCGTCATAGCGTATTCCAACACCCATGGAGATTTGTCAGCGTATAATGCTCTTCGACCACCCTGATATCAACAGCGACAATATCATTTAATACGAGATTTTGATTCTCAGTCTGTCCTGGAATATCAACATTAATATTCTGTTTTCGTGTATCTGATGGTCTATAACATAACGGTACGGGTAATTCTGAATATTTTTCTTTATGCAGCTGAAATAACTGCTTTTGTAAATCGTCTCTGATTATTTTTCTGCTTGCTACGATCAAATCGTTGGGTCTCCATAAATTCAAAAAATCACTCATTGAGGTCTCTGAGATTACTCCGCGTATTATCTCACACTGAATTTTGTTTGATTGTAATCTGATTAATTTTTTTAATTCCTTTAAATTTGCATCAAGAGCTCTATGATCATCGTCTATTTCTTCGTAATAATCAACGAAATTGTTTAACCAATCATGTGGAGATGGTCCAACAAAAGGCGGCGGTTGACCATGATCGCCATACATTATTATAGCGGTATTTTTCGTCAACAACCAATCAAGAAACATTTTTAATGTATCCAATGACACCGTACATGTCTCGTCCCAAATAATTATTTTAGGTATATATTTTTCTCCCATTCACTCAGAAGTCCATGTATCCCCGCGCCACCGAAAGAAACTATGATACGTGCACGATTGTACTTGCCGTTGTTTCATCTCCCGTGCAAGTCTATGTGTGGGTGTCAGCACGATCATATCTGAATTTCTAAAAACATTAATTGCTCGAGTCGTTTTGCCTCATCCACCAGGTCCATTGAGATATACTGTCTTATATCTAGTTATTGGATCACTCAACGATGGCGCTTTCGACATTTCTGATATTTTATTACCCTTACGATAAAAATGTCTCATCGGAAAATCTGCTGATTCTGTATAATTGTGTAATATTTCCTTTTTTATTCTCCACGAACCCCATCGTTCATCATTACTTGTGAATTTCATAACAGATTCTAAATATTTACTCGAAATATAAAACGAATCTGTTGCGACTCTGACTGCGGTCTCAGGAAATCTAGTAATCATCGATAATATATTTATGGAAACATAAGCCAACATGGAAGATCTTAGATGAGTATACTGTGATGAGACATAATTTATGTAACTAACGATCGTACCCAATTTTGTTCCGTCGGATAAATAAACACTTTCTCGATTTACAAATATATTTCTCGCTGTTGTATCAGCAATTATAAAATCGTACTCGGCATCATCTGAAATTAATCGTGTGTGATGTCTTTTATGATCATATGCACCACCTTGAGTAAATTTACCTATAATTTTTCTACCGGGATCTTTTGCGGTTTTAAGTTTAATCTCGAGAATTTTAGGAGCTTCTTTGATAATATCATCTTCGGAAACATCAGGACATTTTTCCTTAAACTCGCTAATAACTTCATCAGCACTGATAGAATCTCATGGGCAACCAAACTTCGATCTGCGCGTGATATGATATAATTGCCTCACTAACCACCAACGATGTCAGTATCGCACAATCTAGCATATATCGTAATAAAACTATAGGCGCCAAACGTTTTCCAAAAAAATGTCTACCAAACCAAACATAACAAATCTTGTGAAGATTTTCGTTATGCTCTAATGATTCAACACAAGCGAATCCTGTCAGATCAAAATCAGGTAATGGTCCATTAATTGCCACTCGCGTCATCTCGTTTGTAGGGCGACCGAATCTTTTAAAGTATACAGAACAATCTCCGTATCCTAGAAAACTTCCTGGATAACATGCAACCATATCAACCGAAATAACATCGTTGTAATTATATTTGGTATTCCACAATCCGCCGTGTCCGTATTCGACGGAACTTGCGCGTACATCTTCAAGTAGATCAAATCGTGCTGGTTTCCATGAATTTCTTTCTCTAGCGAAATGAGCCGCAACAGATGGAATGGCAAAGCAATTAGTTAGTAATTTGTCAGTATTTCCCGCGTGTTTGTACTTGGAAAACTTCTCCGCGAGATTTTTCATCTCGTCGTGGAGATATTCTGTGCGATATATTTCACCGTTTGGTCTAACAAACTGATCAAATCCACCTTCCTCATTATTTTTAAATAACTATACCGATGCAGGTTCGTTTTTACTTATTTCGTTGATGAAATCAAACATATCTGGGAGGTAAAATCTAATAGTTTGATCACGTGGAAATATTGTTACTGCGCTGGTCCATGCGTGCGCGTTATGATCAATAATATTTATTGAAGCTCCTCACGATTTATATTTCGATTCGTACAGTATTTCTCCCGTTATTGTCGCTACGGTTATTGGAAATTTTAATATTTTTCCTAACTCAGCAACATTTTTTATTGTAGCACCGGTATCCTTAACTGAATCAGCCCACGAGTTTATTTTTTCACGTCTTAAATCAGTTAATCCATTTCCACGCATCGCGTTTGTAAAGTGTTCTATTACTCTTTCGGCTACACAATTTAACCTTGAAAATTTCATTTGTGTCAGTTTATCAACTTTGGGTTTTTTATTTATCTCATAGATTCCATAAATAACCGCTGTTACAGGATACGCTCGCTCATAATACGGTTTGTCAATACCCGTCAATAGACCCGGTCTGGAATTTTTACTTAATATGGCAATTTTATTATTACCATGGACAGGACCATATTTGTCACGGATAATCCAACTACCTGTTTCTGTTAATACAATAAATTTTACTCTGAAGAAATATTTTTGTTTGCCCTCGTATTCAGCGATGTAGTTAATGATAGTTGCCGCTCGCTTGTCATTCATTGTGGCGTCCTTGACAGTATTGCGTATAATCTTGAACGTTGACCATGTATGAGATGCACCATCCGTGTAAAATTCTTTCTTGGCGTCGTGAATTTTATTAATAAAACTTTTATTTTTCGGATCAACCAAATCTCGTACTGGTAAATCAGAAGATAGTCTGTCGAGGTTGAATTTATATTTAACAGGCCTAGTTTGGGATAATCTCTCAAACTCATTCATATAACTAAAACAAACATTTAAATAAAGAAAATTATATATATACAATATCTCAATGCAGATGGCTCATGATCGGCTCATTAAATCGATGCAACAAATCCTGCAGAAAGGAATTTTGTTGGATGCACTTACAAAGTATACGACGAGGAAGTCTAGGACCAATACCGTGTCTGCGATGTGGTATTGGAGTGCGACGAAAAACAGGATTATGTGGAAAGTGCGGTGGAAAAAGGTTCAGAGAACTTTAAAGATATTATGACAAAAAAAAAATAATAATAGTGAAAACGCTATAAAATCCGTGGAGGAGTATATATCAAGATTTCAGACAAACAATGATTTAAACAAATAATATTATTGCATATATGGAGCAAAATATATTTGTCCCACATCCCACAATAACAAACTATGAATCAGATCGTAATGGCATGATCAGACACTGCAGGTTGAAGAGACCGGTTGGCGTTGTTTCTAATACTGCCTATCTTAGATTTACAGTTGGGAAGAAAAGGTATCTGTGTCATCGATTCACGTATGAGTGTTTCTTCGGAGTGATCAAAGATGATCTTGTTATTGATCATGTTGACGGGGATCCTCAGAACAACTCCTTATCCAACCTTCGAGTTGTCACACAAAACGTGAACTCTGCACGTGGTAATACTGGAAGATGTAAAACAATCGGAAAGAGGCGGTAAATTCCACAAACACAGAAACTGGCGAAGTAATTATATTTCGTTCGATATGTTCTGCTGCGAAATACTTTAATATTAATCCACGTTCAGTGCAAAAAAGTAGCAGAAAATATATATAAAACCGCTTTCTCAAAAAAATATAAGCAGAAAATCACCTTTCAGTATTGTTAACTATCATCACCGCCTCGAAATATATTTATTTTTTGGGGGGTCAGATATTGTCATTTTTATACTACTTACTTTTTGACTCATGAAAGGGAGGTAATTTATGGTCATAATCATATACAACATCCAAGGTCTGTGATGCCTGGTGGAGCAAGTTGAACAGTATGCATTGCAGAAAGGATTTATGATTTCTAACTTACAAAAATATACAGTTCGTGTATTTTTCTGCCCTATTCGTGAAACGTTTAGAACAGCGCAACACATAGACAGCATATACATTACATCTAAACTACAGAAAACCGACATGTATATTCCAGCCTACTGAGTGCAGAATCCAGCGTCTAGTCTGTATCGTGTGGCGGGTTAATTTTAGATCCAATGTACAGCATGTACTGACTCGATTACAGAAATAGGTCCATGATAGTGTTTGGAACTAAAAATCAGTTGCATTTTCCTTGTTCAGTGCAGAAATATAATGCGATATTGTGTATGTATGTGTCATTATTTATTTATCGAGTAAACTCCCTTTGACCAGTCATAGGGAGGATCGAAAAATCTGACAATTAGATGATCTAGACCGGATGTTCTATCATAGTTGGCGTGGTATAGTAAATAGGAAATTCCTTAATTTAGCTTTGTTTGGTGAAAATATATTGTATAAACGTATTTCTTGAATTCAGAATTGTATTTTGAGTAAATATATTCGAAATTAGTTCCTTTTCAATGATTATTAGCTATATATTAACTGTCGAAACATATGTTTGTAATAAGATTTGATAGCTCAATCGGTATCGTATTGGACTGTGACGCTCTCGGCCCAGGATCGAATCCCATGGCTGACGACATGTCGGTGGTTTGCGCATAATTGCGATTTTCATAATAATTGGGGGCTCCGCCAAATCCCCCCGCTCAGCAAAACTCAACCACGTATCAACCGTTGGTTGATACATATTTTCGTATCACCCACGGGCTTGATTATTGTGGGTGGGTTTTTGCTGAACGTATGTCCTTCATTCGTTATATGTTTGTAATGTCCTTCATTCATTATATGTTTGTAATGTCCTTCATTTATTGTAATACCCATTTCATTGTATATATCCATTTCATACTTAATGAACTTGCTAGAAAACTCGAATAGAAGTTTATTTCATAATATATGTTTGTGCCGTCATTCATTCTTTGTATATATCCATTTCATTGTATATATCCATTTCATTGTATATATCCATTTCATTGTATATATCCATTTCATTGTATGTCTTCACCAAGCACACACTCTTGGGCCTCTAGACAGTTGTTTGATGGGTTAGGGGCTCTCATAGGGGGGTAGTGTTTCGTGTACCTGTGCCGTCATTTAAACATCCCGACGAACTCGTTAAAGACTCGTTTGGAAAACTGATTGATTTCTATACTTTTAAGACTAGTAGGGGTTCTAGGGATATTTTTTTTTATTTTAAAGATTTATATATTATATAATGAACCCTTAAAATATCAAAGACATTATTTCTGCTATTAAAAAACTAGAAGAAAACGGAATTAATATATCTGATGAACTAAATCCTGAAAAAATAATATTTGATTTTGAAACGTTAGAAGAACTTAAAAATGAAAATAAGTATGTTCTATCATCTCAGTATAAGTTCATAAAGCGGATTCAGGCAGCTATGTTTCAGTCACTGGCTATGGTGAACGATGATCAAGTAAATGAATGTATTCCTCTTTCTGTTGCAGTAGAAAAGATCAGGTCGGGATTATCCAGCGAATACGAAAAAAAAAAAAAAATCAGTACCCGCATAAGGTACTTAAGAAAAATTATCTCAGCGGGTAACGACCAAAGCAACCCTGAGTAGTAGTATAATTCCCCTCACTGTATATCACATCAGAATTAATTTACATAAAAAATAAAATATTTCAGAATAATAACAAAATATTTTTTGGAAAACTGATTGATTTCTATACTTTTAAGTACCAACCACCCCATCAGATTGATTCATAAAAAAAATAAAATATTTCAGAATAATAATACAATATTTTTTGGTAGTATTTTTTGGAAAACTGGTTGGTTTCTATACTTTAAAGTACCAATCACCCCATCAGAATTATCATACTGATTGATTTGCATACTTTTAAGAGGCAATCACCCCATCAGAATTAGCACACTGATTGATTTGTATAATTTTAAGTACCAACCATCCCATCAGATTGATTCATTTCAGAATTATTTCAGATTGTATAAAATTGATTAATTTGTGTAATTTATCCCATCAGTGATTATATTTATTTATTCTGAAATATTATTTTTTTAAGTTGATCGAGTTTAATACAGGAGTGTGTATAATTTAGAATCTGATCTCTGTTACAGATGATCTCCATAATATGTTCTCGGTGGAGTTCATCTAACTGTTCTTGTGTCAATAAGAAATCCTCGCTTCCGTATTCATCAATAACTGAATTAACGCTAAATTGCTCTGTGTCTTGTGAAAACACTGTTCTGATGGTGTTTTTCAAGTGCTTCTTTGTCATGTATAAAAACAATCACGTGCTGGTACATTATATAATATTTACTAGATTAATTAAGATTTCACATACAGATTTATCACAGCTCTTCTCCACGCATGTCAATTAAGCGATTCAGGTGGTCTGTGAGCTTAAAATTTATTCGTGTTAACATATTATAGTGACACCGCAGATGCACAGGATTAGTTGGTTCTTGCACGATTAAACTTCCAGGGGGAACTTGTGGTGTAAATGTATATAAAATATATTCTTGTTGAGCCTGATTTGATTTTCCGAGGTCTATTTGATAGCTGCCATCGACTACGTCACAAACCAGATTGACCAGAATCGTGCTGGATATATTAACGATTCCCGGAGAAACGTGCCTGCGGCCGCCATGTCGATCATTATTATGTCTGAGAACAGTTGGAGGTGGTGTTAGTTTTTTCCACGCATCGAGTATTTTAGGAAAATATTTATCAATGACATCATTGACAGATTTTCTTCGAGCGTCCGGGTCATAATCGGGAAATTTGAACGTCGGTATATCAGATTCCTTGATTTTATATTTATCAATTAAAAATTTTTTGTAGCGGGAGATGATTTTAAAATTAGATCTATACTTTTGTTGTGATTGCGTTCTATAGCTTCTGCGATATAATTCAGAATTTCTATTTGTTTGATAATTTCCCCCTTGTGTCTCGTGGGATGTTATATCGAAAAGATACTCAGTGAGGCGTTAACCTAGTTTATTTAGTTGATCTGTATGATCAAGATTGGAACTGTCAATAGTTCTTTTAATTTCGTGTTCATGAATATGGCCAGGGGTTTTATCTTCTGGTAAAGCTGAAAATATGTCACCACCATAACCAATTAAGTCATCCAAACTATCATCCCAAGTTCGAGGTCCACGCCACCACCACCAAAGATTTGTCATTGTAACTTCGTGACGAGAGCTATTTGTTGACGTAAAATCAGATTTTTTTGGTTCTGGTGGTCCTTCATACACCGGGGGAACATCCGGCCAACCTAGTACGGATCTTATCGTGGATTGATAAATATCAACGGCATAATCAGGAGAATGTATCTCAACCGTCGAGGACAGCGTTGGTTTATGAACGTTAATTTATATTTTTGCTTCTTTTCCGGTTATTGATTTTATTCTACGTTGAAATTCCTCATTGATTTGTTCGATCTCATAACTACCAGTGGGTATTCCAAAATCTATCCAGTTAGGAGTACCATCTGGTTTGTTCTTGTTAGCAAATACAAGCAAATTATTTGCTGGTGTACCATTAAATGATTTTGATCTGATATTTGGCCAGCTGTAATATACCCGTAATTGAGCTAATGCTATTTCTTTTACTGGATTTGCAGTAGGAAAGTTAATACTAAATTCAGGATTAGTTGAACTTACCGAGATCATCGTTATCTTTGGCGGAGTTGTGTTAATCACGATCTGCTAGGGTAATTCTGTCATTATTAGTATTTATGTCTTTAATACCGATAACTTCGTCATATATTTTAGTCATCATTGAAAACTCGAAATCAGATACAATTCCATCACTGAGACTCGCTGATAACAACGAAGATAACTTCGAGTATGCGACCGTCGCTGTATGCAATCTTATCATGTAATCGGATAATTTTTCATTCATGCAAGTACATATTTTTTTTTGTGATGATATTAAGCACACCTGCAATCGTTGTTGCTGATGAAATACAAATAGTTACGGCTGTTGGTGCCATCATTGTCACCGCTGATAATATAACACCAGTTTCAGCAACAACAGCGGATACTGAATAAACAATCACGTCCACGATAACTAATCGTCGTCGATATTTTTGCACTTTTACTGCATATTGTTCGACTTGATCTTTTAGCGCCGCCTGCCATTCACGCGCTTGATTGTATCTGTATTGTGCACCGTCCATATATTTTTATGCAGTAACCAATTGAGGTGTTTCAGCTACAAATTCCAAACACCACCAGTAAGATGTTGCGGTTAATTTCTTATCATCTGCTTCCAGGATAAAAATTTCTTCGGTTCCGCTATTTAATATAACAGATACAACTCCGGAAAAACTATCCGTTGAATGAACGCCATGGATACTTTGTAAATATCTCAAATTTTGCACCACTGAACACAGACAACCTGTACACGCCAGTGACTGTTGCGGTATATTTGATGGTTTTATTTTGCTGCGACCATGTTGCGAATCGCGATGATACAGTGCATACGATGTTTGTGATAGGCCCAGGAGTTATTCCGGCTGAAATTTTAATCAAATTGGTTTTATTAACGATATCAGGAATCCCCGCTACGATGTCTTCAAGTGTTTTTTTAGTTGTGTCGATGTTCGTCTTGATATCAGAAAGTTTCATGTCAACGGAGTGCGGAATGCCGAAGAATTCTTCTGCGGTTCTTTGATGGTTTCTGCGAAATCTTCCAAAAGCTCCCACGTGAACGTCATACTCGACCCGCAACGTGGATAACTTACCATCTACGTTGTCGACGTATTTTTTTGTTGCTGCATCTTCGTCGGATGTTGGATCTCTTAAAACTACTATTTTATTTCCGTTCATGCTGAGTTCACCCGTCATTGTGTCACCGGTATTTTTCACGCGATTAGCAACGCTTCTTGCAATTTCATCTCTAATTGTTGTAAACGATATACTTGAATCTTTGATTCTACCACCGTCAGTAAACACGGGATTATTATATGTAACTGCACCAAGTACTCGTCGAACTATATCATACCATCTGATGTTGCTCGTTTTTAGTTTACCATATCGATCTTGAAAAATAACGACCTCATCTGGATCAACTCCAGCCAGGCTCATGATATCAGCAAGTTCATCTTTAGTCGCATACTTCGACGGATCAACATCGCCGGATTTTCTCTTAACGCGGAAAGATCTTCTTCCGTAAATATCAACCATTATATAAGATCCAAGATCTATTTAAAACGCTTTATGTGCAACGAATCGGTTGCTTGTATAATCATGCACAACTTTATGTGGCGGTTTGGATGATTTTGATATAGCGTCGAGTACATTAATTACCTCACGGCCGCATATTGGCGGATCTGTCATTGTTTGTGTGGGTAGCGTTGAATACCAAACTTTACAACCAGAGGTTCTTGCGTGAAGTGGTGCGACATACTTGATAAATTCAACAGGTGGAGCTAACCCGTATGAATCAAAATAAACGATTCCACGTGGATCAACCGCGTATGATACCCAATGAGTACCGGGTCCGGAACGTTCGTCGAGATTAATAATACCTGTTTCGAGTTTGTTTGGTTGTTTTGGTAATTGATCTCGCATAAAAACACCTCTAAAGGCTTTTATTTTTAATCGTTTAGCAGCATCAAGTAAATCAAAATTTGATGCTGGAACATCTAACGTGGGAGCCTCAGACAGCTTCCCCAACGAGATCCCGGTAATCTTAGACCGCGTCCTTTTTTTGTACCCCTTTCCTACTGCTTTCTTTAGAGCCATTCCAGCAGCTGTTCCAACAGCACCTAACGCGGCTGCTTTTGCTACGGCTGGAGCGGCAGCAGCTATTAACGCTGGAATAGCCGCACGAAGTGGAAATATACCACCCGTTTTAATCATGTCTTTGATGGCGCTCGGAGAAAGACGTAATTGAACTCCAGTCTTTGATTCTAGGGCTTTATTGAAATGTTTAATCAGATTATTTGTCAACGATAATTTGTTTGGACCACCACCCATCTGATCTCGTTTTAGTGATATTTTAGTTCCGCATTTGCTGGTGGTTTTTGATTGAAGCTTTTTGACCTGACCGGGAGTCAGAGTAACATTAACATGACTATACGACATTTTTATATAAATAATATTTTTCTGAAGAATTAAAGATTTTCCACTGGTGCATCAACGACTCTCATTCGACCACTACCACCTTCAAGTAACATGGCTTTATCGCTGAGTATGACCGCGATTGCTCTATAATTAGCACCACCTGTATTCGATGTTGCTTTAAGATGTATATCAACGACAGATTGTTTTGATAGATCAAGATGTTCCAGTGAAAAATAATAAATCGGATACAAAGTTCTGAAATCAATATTGTGATATTTGCAAACCGGTATCAACATTTTGATCACGTCCCATGAATGACATTAAACGATGATATGCACGTCCTATACGATTCTGTTCTTAATTTAGTTGTATATTTTCTAATGGTTCTTGTTGTCCGTTTATCCGTAAAGAAATATCTGTGATACCTAGTTTATCAAATATCATATGAGAGTGAACTTGTGAGCCTAATCGATTAGTTTCCTGAAACGCAACAAAAATATGTCGCAGTGCAGAAACACCCTGTTGTGATGCTATATGCCATGTAAACTGACCGTTAACGTTAGTTTGCATACTATCTGTGCTTGTTGTTAACCATGACAACAAGGATTTACCACCAGTGTCCATGAAAGAAATTAATTTTTGTTCTACTGCGATCGTTGGAGTCATTACCGGCATCCATAGTGAAAGCTTAGACAATATTACTTTACCAGCATCACCAACAGGTCTCCACAGAGCATCGTTATCATCACCTTCTCGCACAAGAACAACAGTGTGTCTAGCTCCAAAAATATCTTTTCTAAAATTTCTACAAAATCCAAAAATATGCGATAGTGGAATTGCACATGAAAATCTTCTATTGTCTCCTAGTAACATATTTTTAGGTACTGCAAATCCCAAGTTGAAATTTTCGCTAGAACCATGAACCACTGGCCACACATCAGCATCAGCGTTATTGGCAAAATTTCTTGGTCGTCTTATATGATACGGATCGCTTTCAGGGTGATTGGACTTATCTTTTACAAACATCATTGTATGACCTGCTGATCTTGTATAATCATCAGAATATCTTGCTAATCCTATTATTGTTGTAGCAACGTCTACATCTTTCTGAATCGATTCAATATTTGTTCCATCGATCATATCAGTGGCGCTATCAAACAACGCCATAATCCCATTGTTGACAAAACCAACTTTTACTGCACCTCCGTAATTAGTATCATCCATTTTTATAATTGTACCTTCTACCTCAAGAAAAGCCTCAGCGGGTAAAAAGTATCTACTTGTATCATGAACGTGTAGTTCAATTCTTCCACGTAGCAGCAGGGAGGGCGAACAGACCAAGGGTTTCGAAGGACCAGAAACATCTCCACGGAAATCTCATCCGGAGAAGGATTTTATTTACCGAATAAAGGCTTCCTGGAAGAGTTACATCGTTATTGACCCCCAATCCGAATATAAACACTTAGTTCGAAGATCTAGCTGCATAATAATATGTTCATGATTTTATTTTTTACATTTTGACGACCGACCATACTGAGACGCTCTAACTGCTGCTATCGTATTTAAATGGAATTTTTGAGATTGTTATCGTTAATGAGATTTAATATCGAATTAAAAAATATTTTAATTTTCGATTTCAAGACACAAATAAAAATAAAATAACATGGATGTAGGAGAATCATTAAGCTCCAGAATAGCACGAGAGCGACTAAAGGCAATTGAAGAATATCTAACAGTACGAAAAGAAGTCAAGAAGAAAATACGAGCAGCTCGAGAAGCAAAGGAAGTAATCGCTGAGCAACGACAAGAATTATTTGAACCAATAACCAAAGCAACAGGACAAATTATTTTAGGTCATATAAAAGACCCTGATGTAGCGAAGGAAGGAATTTTGCCTTTGCTGAAAAGAATTGAGAAACAAACTATCGCGAAAACTCCTCACGCTGACAAATTCAATGATGATGAAGTAACAAGAATAAGAGCAATAGCAGATCTTGACGCTCTTGCTGAATTCGCCTATAAATCATTCAACGATCGAAAAAATATATTGAAACCTGAACATGCTAATAGCGTCCCTGGTCGTGACAAATGGTACAAATTACTCTATTATGTGTATCGTAACATCAACAGAATTGATGATGATTACGTTAATTATATCAATAAAGTAAAAAGAGTTGCGCTGCCAGCTCGAGCGGCAAAACCTCAACGTGCACAACCTCAACCTGTGACACAACCTCAACATGCACAACCACGTAAACCTAAACCACATGAATTATTTACTAATGATACTCTTCAAGATATCAAAGATCCAAATAAATTGATCAACATAGCAAGAAATTACGCTGATAGACAAAAATATGTGAAACCTGAATTCATCGATACATTTAAATTTATAGAAAAGAATTGGCCGAATTTGTTATATGCTGCATCCAAGAGATCGGAATCAGTAAATCCAAAAGATCAAGATTATTTAAAATTTATTGATGCAATATCTCAACCTGTGCAACCTGTGCAGGTATATATTCCAGTTGATCAATCAACGATGCAAGGAATAAATCCTAAAGAATTTTTCTACGCTGTTGCCTTAAAGGAACTTGGTAATATAACCAAATTATATCGTATCGCTTCATTCGGATATGATGAAAAAGATAGATATTTGCAAAAAAAATATCAAGACAAAATTACTGAGGTCGATTGGATTCCTGCTGTATTTTTCGCTGGAAAAAATGCCAAAATCGATCTGTCCGATAAAGAATACATGGAATTTAGAAAAGAGATATACAGATACAGACAACCTTCATCGGTACAACCCACAATCACCAGAGGAGGAATTTCAGGATGTACCTGAAGCTCCAAAAACAGGCAGTGGATATATCATTTGTCCGGATAGTGTTGTCAATGATGTATCTCGTCTTGAGGTTCCTTTTGGAGGAAAACGAGCTGGAAATAATTCACGTGAGATAATTAACGAAGCAACTGATATCTGTCGAAGATTGTTTCAAGGAAAAGTCATTGATGTACATATTTATCGTGATCTTGTTAATGAACTCGTAGATGATTATCACAGCGATTGCATAATTATACTATAAATAAAATGATTATTCATAAAAGTCATCAGAGAGCGATACAGGTTCGCATCGCAAACTCAAGATTACCCGTATACAAATTTAGATACGGATTGGGGATAGGTGATTCCGTCATTAAATTTTTCACGCGAATAGCCCCTAAGGTCGGCTCGCTAATTAAGCAGCTGCCATCAAAAGCTATAGGTCTTATTCGCGACAAAATCATAAGTCCTATTGGTACCGCGTACGATACCATCAAGGAGCGAATACTGAAATTAGTAATGGGGAAACCAAAATTACCCATCACCGCCGAGATGCCCAAGACTATCAGTAAAATTATAAACGACGCAGCTGATCAAAAATTAGCGTCGTTAACACTAGGACAAACACAACCTTTAGCACAGTTCAGTCCAATGCAGCAAGAGACTGGTGGTACATCTGTGTTTGGTGGTCGTCTTCGTTTTAGACGATAAGGATATTTTATAAAAACATGTTCTCGCGGACATCCAATGAAGTTTTCAAACTGGATGAGCCAGTGGAGAGAGATGATTCAGTACGAGATTATACGCATTATTCATACGACGCGATAACACCAAACAGTCCCAGCAGAATAGAATTACAAGTACAAGACACAACAAGATATTTTCTACCGTGCGAGGCGTATATTGAGGTTGTCGGTAAGATCGTGAAAAACGATAATACTAATTACGCTGAAGGTTTCAAGATTGGATTGGTCAACAACGGTATTATGGCTCTATTCAAGAGCGCTGCATATATGATCGATGGTAGAGAAATCGAAACAATCAGTGACAACGTCGACGTGGCAACCACAATCATAGGCTTAGCGAGAAACTCAGATGATTTCACTAGATCGGCTGGTCCTAGCATGATGTTTGCTAAAGATAATTCAGATGCTGCTGAAAACAAACAATTCAAATTAGTGCAATTGACGCATACTGATGTTGTCGCCGATGCTGTAGCCGGAGTGACGATAGATAAACCAACTGCTGCCTTTCATGTTATTCATGATTCTAATGATAATTACAATCTCTTATTTGCTGTTCGTAAAGCTATGTTGGAGGGTGACAGCAGAAGATTTTAATGTGCTATTCCACTTTCGCACATCTTTGGATTCTACAGAGACTTTAGGAAAGTTATATTCGGAGCTAAGCACACGGTTGTTTTTTATCGAAAAGGCGACAGTAACGATGCTATCTGGAGAGCAGCAGGTGATCCTGGCAAGGTTGTATTAGAAAAACTAACACTGTGGATGCCGTCGATAACACCATCAATAGACGAAGAAAGAAATTTGTTATCGTTTATGGATCAAAGTGGTAAATCAGTGATATCATAGTTAACGACGTACACAGATAGTATTCAAAGTAATATCAAAGGTAACTTCACCTGGCACATAGCATCTCAGCAGGGCGTATCAGCACCAAGACATATCTTCGTGGCTATTCAAAAATTTGATCGATTAGGTGGTCAAACTCAAACTCATATGATCTTTGATAATTTCAATGTTAGCGATGTATCACTGAGGATAAATGGACATCAAGAACCAATCGAAGAAATTCAATTAAATTACGCAGAAGGATCAGTAGCACGTGGTTATCATCGTTTATGGAGCTACATGGGTCGAGATCAAAATATTGATACTGGATTACAAATATCTCAGCTAGATTTCAGAAAATTCTATCCGATCTACTATTTTTCACTGGAACACATTGATTTGATAAAACAATTTGTCGTTGATATACATTTTAAAGCCAGAGTCGGTCCACTCGATCTAGCTCAACCTAATGTAGTTACTCAATACAGAATGAGAATAATTGATGCTCCCGTCGAGAGAATGTAATTTAAATTCAATCATACTTTTATAAACATGCCGTATGAACACCTTAGTGTGACTCTGACTCAGGGTCAAATAAGAAAACTACAATCGGATTTAGCAAAAAAAAAATGGAGTAAAATTAACTCTAAAAAACAATCAAATTCAAGGTGGTCCAAACAAATTATCGATAACAAGAACGCAATTAAAACATTTTAACGCGGCTAGATTATCTAATACTGGAAGGCAAATTATGTTATCTCTAGCTGCTATAAAAGACATGATCAAGATAGGTGGACTTTTCCCATTGTTGGCTGCGATACCAGGATTACTCGCTGCAGCGATACCGGCTGTAGCAAAGGCCGTTGGGTTAGGGGCTGCTGGTGCTGTTGGTGCAAAGGTCGTCGATAAGATTACAGGTGGTAAATACAATTAAAAAAAAGGACGAGGACTCCGATTACCGGGGACTCCTCCATGGTACTACGGGAGAGGTACAACTCTGCCAGGAACTGCCGCGGTGTGGAAAAGATAACACCGATGTAAAATTACGATCTGATTGACGCTGCTAAAAAACAAAAAATAAGATTCTTCAGAGGCGTGTTTATGCGTGATAAATTACCGCGCCGTCCGAATAAATACGAAACAGGAATCATAAATCTCACTGGGTAGCGTACGCGATAACTCCACGCGAGAGTATTTACGCTGACTCATACGGTTTAGCCCCACCCAGAAAATTTTTGGATTAAGTAGCTCAGCTGAACATCCCAACGTGGTATTCTACGCTAGCGACACAAACACTTACTGATCCTCCGATATGTGGCGATGAGGCAATAAATATTCTATCAGCGATATCTAGATCAAAACAACCGTATCATAAGGCAGTTCACGAATACACGTCAAGTAAATTAGATCAATAACAAAGAATATAATGGTTGATATCTATGGTAGATCTTTGTTAGTAAGAACAATAAGAAAGATTCTGGAGAGAGAAAAATTCGATACAGGCGATTTATGAAAATACGCCACAAAGGACGACGTTAACAATATTTTATCGCTGGCTGAAGCAGATCCTGGTGAGGTTGCTATTTTTCAGGATGGTTTTGGAAAACTAAAGACGAGCAACGTGAAGATATAATCAAACGAAACGAATACAACGCTCACGTTGGTGATATTAACACAAAACTCAATGATCGTGTTAAGATAACCGGTGATACAATGTTGGGAGGAATTAATATGAACAAAAATAGAATATCTTCGCTGGGAGATCCAGCAGCTGGTGAAGATGCTACACACAAAAATTACGTCGATGATATAAAAAAATAAATTACTGAAACTGTCCGAAGAATATAATTCTCATATAATCACATTGACAAATTTCAGAAGAAACACCCTGGATGCAAACAAAGCTACAGTTGATTTTTTTTGGAAGACCGGCCGCAATCACCGTAAAATACCAAGAATTCAAAGATTTATTTGATAACACAGTCCGGGTCGTAGCATCATCCTTGTATGCAACTTGGACGCAATCAGATAACACAATAAAATATACTCCAACCGTTGCTGGTGAATACAGATTAACAGTAAGCAGTGCAACGAGATTCAACGTGGTTATACATGGATTATCAATCGAAACGCCACATCCAGTGACAACCCAATTATTGGGAGGTTCTGAAGCGATATTTGAATTACAACCGATCGGTGGCGAGGTTAGAGCAAGCTACAATTACGTGATAGAATTGTTAGTTAAATATACGTAGTTAAAATATGGAATATAAATACAGTCAAGCTCGTGCGTGGCAGATGTCGTTCAAGAGTATCATCGACGTCTATCAGGTAAAAATAAAAAAATACCAACGCAGATTGGTTATTATTGATGTTGCCGTTTATTCTGTATCTGAGGTCATCACCGGCGTAGGGATAATAATATCTGCGTTGACGATGACCGCTCCCGTTGTCATCACGATAACTGTTTCTACGACCACTACACCTGCTGGTGTATTCGGTATCATAACGAAAAAATATCTTCGTGTACTAACACAAAATTAATCGTGTATAAAGATAAAGTAAACACAGCAACGGCAGCGTATTCTAAATTATCTTTGTTGTTGTCGGAGAGTCTCAACGACGGCGTTATATCCGACGTAGAATTCGGGTTGATATCTAAAATTTACAATCAAGCGATTAAAGATATCAATATAAATAATGACAGAGTTACTGCAACAGATTGCGGCGAACACCACAACGACAAAAACAACGATGATTTCAGCTAGCTCGACCAAACCCGAATTCAGCATCGTTTTTCCCACCCCTATCCTTATCAACGAGATAGCACTAGCTCAGTTACGTGTTTATTACAGTTGGCCAAATATCAGATCGAAATCATTTGGTGGACTGCAGTCAAATAATTCATTCGTTTTTGCATATAGAAACAAGCCCGATGGTACTCCTGATTGGACCGTGGTTGGATTACAAGCAGGTAGTTATCAGATCGATCAGATCAACGATGAGCTCGTGCATAGAATAAAGAATATAACAGGGGCCGATCCAGGAATAAAAATAACCACGCACGAACCCACATCAAAATCAATTATCGAGATTAATTCTGATTATCAGGTTGATATCTACGCGAGTTCGATAAGAACCGTATTAGGTTGGCCCGAGATCAAACCACCGACACCACCGATACCACCAGAGCCCATGAGGGAGGATTTTAATATTCCATTGGGCGATGCAAGACATGAATTTTTGAAATATTACTACTCAGTTATTGCTGGAAGCGAAGTACGCGCCGGTCTCATAGATCCATCAATTCAATTTAATTTCAGAGGAAAGGATATGACGTGGAGGGGTGCTTACGACACTATCACCTTTTCTTCTCTGATGATTTGGTTCGATGATCTAGTAAAAAAATTTAATGAGGAGTTATCGATACTGCAGAAATTTTTTCATGAATATATCGATGATTTATCGTTGATTTCACGTGATAGGGTTATTGATCAAATGAAAAAAACATATAGCGTCGTTGAGATGTTTAATTATGTTAATTCCGCTTTGCGAGAACGAATAAATAACAATCGCACAGGGGACAGGGAACGATTTATGGCCGCATATTCATTACAGGGAGATGAAAATTTAATGAATTTCATATTTAGAAAGAATTACTACGATGAGATGGAAAAATCTATCAACGATATCATCGATGATTTATTTAATGAATCACATGAAAAGTGGAGAACAAGATCACATCCACCGCCGGCCACTCTCAGACGTGACAACGCCGAGGGTGATGGCACCGGCAGGCATCTCTCGCCGGAGTCAATATAACCACAACCATTGCGGTCAATCTCAAGTGTGATATCGTCGAGAACAGCTACATCGCTGATGCATCAGTGTCGGACGAGGCAAAACAAGGGCTCGTTTTGTATTCATTTTCACCCAAAGATCCACCAGGATTCCTCTTGATACAAGAACCGATCAATCCTGTATATCTCAGATGTCCTAATAATTTGTTACAGCGAGCGAATTTCTCACTAACTGATCAATCCGGTCATCTGCTGGATACGCGCGGAGAAACATTGAGTGTAAATTTATTGATAAAATCATAAATCATGTGCAGATTTTCTGTAAATATTTCATTTTCTGTAGAATATTTTATTTTTCTTTGTAAATATTTTATTTTTTCCGTAAATTTTCATTTTTCGGGTGAAATTTGACTGATTTTGGTCGTTTTTTGATTGATTTTGGTCGTTTTCTGACTGATTTTGGTCGTTTTGACCCTGGATGAATAACCCAACCCAGTCGATTCTCTAAATGATTTCAATTAGAAGGAATACAAAAATCAACAAAATCAAGTAAAAATCAACCAAAATCAACCAAAAACAAACAAAACTAACTCGAAAACAAGGTAAAAATCAGTCAAAATAATCAAAAATTACTTGTTTGTATTGACTCTTGTATCACTTCTAATTGAAATCATTTAGAGAATCGGGCATCTTACTCAGCCAAACTGATGAGTGAAATTGACAAAAACAGCCAAAACAGTCGATTTTTCACCCAAAATAGGCCAAAATTCACAGAAAAAATATAATATTTCACAGAAAAAATAAAATATTTCACAGAAAAAATAAAATATTTCACAGAAAAAATATTCTACAGAAAATAAAATATTCTACAGAAAATAAAATATTCTACAGAATAATATTTCTCATCCGTTGTCAGCGTTGACACAGACCCCAGAAAGTATGTTCACAAGAATTATCACTTTGGATCGGTTCACTTCGGATCGGTTCACCAGTGACGGGAGTACTATCTATCAATGTACGTAATTGTCTCGCACGTGTATGTATTGTCTTTTTTGACTCATATTCATCAGATAGCGATGATCGAATCTTTTCAACAACACGTGCCAACGGAGCAAAATCACCTATGCCAGATTCATCAATGTTGATGAGCGATCTGTACATCTCTGATTGTATTTTTTTATGAGTCTCTATTCGGACGACAGCGTATATCTAACCTCTTGCTTGTGTTGTAATATTGTATCAACATCAGTGATGATTCTCTCAGAATCTAGATCATCTGATAACGATATTTCTTTCGTTTTAAACGCCTCAATGGATTTTATTATCTCGTTGATGTTTTCTTGATTCATATTCATAATGATTCTATTTGTCTAATATAAGTGGGAAGTAACTAAATTTGATCCATGATCCAGACTTGTACGAGAAGGTTGATTTATTCATTTCCTCTGCAACAAGACATACTGAATTAGAATGAATACCAAAATGTTTCGCAGCCAGATTCATTGACTGAAAATATCTCTCTTCGTGCGTCTCCGTATTCAGCGATTTCACTGCTTTAGAATTTTTCTTCCGCAACCAGTATTTCCCTTTGCGTATTTTCTCTCTGAGTGATAGCTTGAAGGTTGTCTATGGAATTATTTGATATATCTCCATCAATATGATCAATTACCAAGCCGCGCTCAATCGGGCCACGAAAACACTCGAGCACAAATCGATGACTGAAATACGTTATTTTTTTTCTACCATTACCGATCGTAAAACGACGATAACCATATTTATCGGTGGTACCGACTGTTTTTTTCAATCTGCAATGTCTGACTGTACCATCAGCAGATGCTTCGTAGTTGTCAATGATCGGATGCTTCTTGTATTGGGAATTCATTATACAATATACCATTTATCTAAATGAAAGTTTGTCCGAGAATCTACTCAAATAATCCTCCTCGCATCTGATAGCGATATCACTGTTGGGAGATTTTTTATCGTAGTTTCTTTTTAGTTCTCTGTATCTTTTTCCACCACATTCCAAACATATTCTTGTCTTTCCACGAATTCCAATGTTGCATCTGATACATCTCGTAGGACCTATTCCACTTCGCCGTATATAAGCTAGATGTATTCCACAATATTCTTTTCTGCACAATCTATCACAGCAAGTAAACGAACCAACCGTTAACCTTTTGCAATTGTTCATCATTATTATTATTTAGATACCTGTTTAAAATATAACAAATGATATTTGATCTCGACGAAGCAGAATATATCATTCCTGAGATAGGTCAGGCTAAGAAAGAATTTTACAATGATGGAGCAGCTCATGTATGGTCGACGTGGAAAGCAGCAGATATCGATAATACGAATAACGATACAAGAGCTAAAAAAATAATTAATTCAATCGGTGGTGATAAATATATATTTAGAATACAATTCATTTGAACAACGAAAATGATGTTTGGATTACTCGAGATAAACGCGATCCTGTAATTAACGGTAAAAAAATCTGTCACTGTCAGGAGTAATTCCAGACCAGGATTACTGACAGGAATAGATAAACCATACTATGTGCGAGCCTATCCTGTAGCTGCTGTTGTTTATGGTATTTACAAGCTAAAAAACCCGCCGTTGAGAATCTCGCCAAGATGAAAATGTGAGTAAAAATAAATTGTGTAGCTGAACGAGTGATAGAACATTTTACAAATATCAAACGCGGGAACGGATTGACAGACCTGAGGAAAGAAAAAATAAATGACTGGGCGGAATCTGTTGCTGATGGTGCATCAATAAGCGACGTTGCTGCGTTATCAACGAAATTGAAATTCCCGATCACGGTGAAAACGATATCAGGTGAAATACTGTACTCGTCCGCGTATAAATCTAAAGGCGCGCCTATCGAAATAATTGATCATAATTTTCATGCTTGGAGTAGCGCTATGACTGTTTTTCCTCGAGAACGTAACATTAAATTTTATTCTGTCGGGAATATGTTTTATTTTATTCACGAGATGAGAAAATCAGATCCTGTATCAGTCTGGTTATTTTCCAGCGACGATCGATACGATCAGTTCGTCAGACCCAATGGAGATATGTACCGAAGTGAAAAATTACATGATTCTATGATATCGATAGCGGAAAAATACTCGGTGAATGAAGAATTACTTGTTAACTGCTTCACGATTCCATATGTTGTTGCTCATGCAGCACGAGAGAAACATTTGTGGAAGCCAACTAAAAAAGATTTTCTCAAGGACATTCAAGATAGCTGCGTTGAATACGGCCATGGTGGATTATGGAATACCAACTACGGTTTTATTGATATGATATCGTTTGACATGATAGCATGTTATCCTGGTAGTTTTCTCGGAATGGGGGAATGCAACAAATATTTCACTCAATTTGGTCATCCTTGTGATGAAATGACGAGAGTATCAATTAACGGCCCGTTGCCGGATTTTCCCCTAACAGGATTCGCCAAAGTTACATCGTTCGACTTCGCCACAGGATTACACAAAATATGTTATGTTTGGTTTGGAAGGCACCTATCAGAACGGAGATGGATTCCGATAGTATTATTGAGATATATGTTAGATTCTGCTATGTTGACGTCGTTGACGGTCAGCGAAGCAATTATTTCGTATCAGAAACAATTTGATGTTTGGCTACCAACTGAGCATGATGATGCAAAGGATTTAGGTAGAAAAATTATCGGGAAATTCACTCAGGGTGGAGTATATGATCATCAGAGACGTAATTGTAGATTGATTATGGATGAGGCTGAATTGGATTTCATAATTGCTGATACCGCACAACGAGGTATATTTTGCAACAGAGAAGATATTTACGTCGCTGATGGAACGAAATTAGGTACCGTGGTCAATTATCTCGAGGGAGAATCACCACAGTACGTTCATCTAAGATCATCGATGTTAGCTTATGCGAGTATAAATTTGCTTTCGATGATAAATAAATTTCCTGATGCCGCAGTCAGAGTAGCTACTGATTCGTTTTATATTGATAAAAAATACCTGCCTGAGTTAGAAAAACTAACAGGAGATGGTTCATGGGGTACATGGCGAGTGAAAGACGAACACATCCTATGGTATTGTGAAGACGCTGATGTAGCTGATGAGGAAAAATATCACTCAGATAGCGTATCAGAAACATCAACAGCACCATCTGTTTATGATCCTGCCGCGAGACATAAAATGATATACATAAACGGACCAGGAAGATCAGGAAAAACAACCAGAATGATAGAATTATTCAAGAATTCCGATATGATTGTGTTGACGCCGACGCATCGATTAGCACGGGAGATGAAACAACGAGGAGTAACTTCGTGTACGTATCATAGCTTTTTCAAGTATAACGGTGTTACGTGGAGTCCGTCCAGGATGGGAGAAAAATATATAAACAAAAAAATTATATGGGATGAAATTTGTACAGTATTTGCTGGTACATTGAAAATGTTCTTGGAGTGACTATCAACAAAAAATACTGCTGTGATAATGTGCGGATATCACGGTCAACCTAACCCTATTAATGGTGAATCTCCTCATGAATGGCTGAAGGATTTTGTTGATTATTATGAAGAGGTCGATACTGATTATAGATCTCTCGACGGCAGATTGAGTGAATTTAAGAAATTAATTCGATTAAAATCAAATAAAATTCAATGTAGCGTGATGAGGGAGGTAATTCAAGAAACATCAATGAAAGATTTCCTGTCACGATGGACGCCGAATGATTTGATAGTGGCCAGTAGAAGGATAGTCAGAGACGTACTTCAGCAAAAACTATTCAAGATACACCAAGAAAAATTTCCTCTGATGCCTGTTCCGTTATGTTACACACCAATCGATACCAGACTACAGAATATCGACGTCGATATACCTGGCAAAGGTAAAAATAATCTTGTGTTGAATGATATTGTTGTTGTTGATATTGATTTCGTTGATAATATGCTGGGTGTAGAAAAATCGCCGTGGACACTAGGATATGCCATGACGACACATTCTTCACAGGGATTGACTATCTCTGATTGTCGGGTTTGGATTGTGGACGATAATGTGGAGTGGTCCAATTTGGTGTATTTAGCTGTATCCAGAGTGAGAAAAATATCTCAGTTGGGCAGAATCGTATTAGATAGAATTATCATTAACGACGAAACGAACGAATATGTGATTTAAAAAAAATTATTCAGCTATGAACAAACTGATAAGAAAAATAATCATGAACTTGATCTGGATGTAGATTTTATCTTATCGTTGAAAGAAAAACAGAATAATCGCTGCTCCGGCTGTAATTGTATTATGACATGGACGTATCAAAAGAACGATTCCAGACAATTCACCGTGGACAGAATAAACAACAATCTTGGTCATAACAGAAAAAATGTCACTCTGGCTTGTTTAGAGTGTAATAGACGCGGATTTGATTATTTGAGTGACTGAGGAGGTAACTGAGTATCAGCGGGAATTACTTGTAATTCTTCTCGTGTGAAACCTCGTTGAGGGGCGAAAGCATCGAGTTTGTAGATAGCTGGTCTACCTGATGATCTCGTTACAGATGCTATCTTGTGTGTTGTTACGCTCCAGATAGGATCAGTCGCTCTTTTTCTGCCTCCCTCAGCCTCGCCATGTTTATATAAATACCTGACTGTGACATCACCAAGTACCGGTCGAATTGAAAAATAAAATCTTTCCTGATGATCGGTATGAAATTTGTTTGTATAGCTGTTGCTGGTTTCATTTTTATAGCCGCTGTTACATCGTTATTTATCGCCGAGATGACACTCGGTAGTCTAATGACCCAGTCGCTGGATCGTTTATCCTGAATGAATTCTCTCGCGTATTGATATCCAAATAATTTTTCAGCTAGTGTTTTGTTGAATCGCTCAGCAATAGCCTGATCGTTGTGAATATTTACTTTTCCGCGTCGTATTGCTACATTCTTCTTGTTCATCAACTGAGTGACAGCGCCGAGGAATTCTCGCCCAGGATCAACCTGAAGTAATCTTGGCCATGTTAACGGACCTCGTTGATATATTCTTTCAAAGGCATTAGCTACTTCAGTTGCTGTTTTCGTTGCTAGTGGTTCAGCTTCTTTGTATCTGCTAGCGATAGCTACAATGGTTAGTACGTATTTGTATGTTTTATCGTTAACGGTATCGTGTGGTAGAAACATTATATCAGCCTGATGAACTTCATTTGGAACGCTGACATCAAAGTGAGCGTATTCTATTCATTTGGGCGGCGGTAGATATATTTGCCAAATAGCTTGTTTAGATAACCACGCAGAAGCTACTGATGGTTTTACTTTAGCAGCTTTTGCTAATTTCTTGATCGCTGATTTACCTTTCCAAAATCCAGCAGGAGAATAGTAAATCTCTTCCATATATTATCTACCAGCACCAAAAGCTAATTTACCTTTCATCGCAGCCTTTATCACCCAGCTGGCCAATCTCTCCTTGATGGTCTTGTTTTTTTATTGAATCTATCGCATGAATTAATTTAATGTCAGCTATATGTCGCTGCTGTAAATCTTTGTTTCGATGCTCAAGATCATGAATGTGACATGCACGATCGATTGCATTTACAGGATCCTCACCAGGATTAGGTTGATCTTGATTATTTAGTCTGAGATCGAACCGTGTTCCTGGTCCACAGTAGCTATATCCGGGTAAATGTTTTTCTCCTGGATATTTCGACCAAGGGAATCCTGGCAGCGATGACAATCCTGATGCAATGTCACCTCCGTGTCTTTTTCTTTTTTTTAAATATATTTTACTTCGCCCGATAAAGAGAATCTAAATTTTTTTGTGCCACATATTTCGCATTTGCCAGTAACGGCTGATCTATTGTTTTTTGTGACGACCGTAGATAGATCCACAGTTGGAGTTCGTGTTCTACACCGCACACAATATAGATTCATGGTATAATTATATCATGAATGTAATTGATTTTTCAGCTACAAAGAAATCTGTCCCTATGAAACATCATGCTGCACTACCTAATTCGATCAGAATGATCATAATAGGACCGTCTGGATCAGGGAAAACGCAATTATTGTTGAATCTGATCATGAAATGGCTAAAATGGGACAAATTATATTTGGTTGCACCATCTGTGGATGATCAAAGATGCTATCAGGTACTCAAGGAATTCAATGAAAACGCAGCGTTGTTGAATAACGGCGAGAACATAATTGATTTTATCACCGACATTGAAGAAGCACCATCAGTAGATGTTCTAGATGGTTCAATAAACAATCTTGTTGTTTACGATGATGTCATGCTGGATAAACAATCTAATCCTGCTAGAATATTTTCACGTGGACGACATAAGAACACCGACGTCATTTATGTGACTCAGAGATATACACAAATACCTAAAGTGATCAGAGACAATTGCAACATGCTAGCGATTTTCAACGGTGTGGATACACATACACTGAAAAATATTGATCAAACGTGGTGTAGCGGCGACATGGATATAAATAAATTTAAAAATTTCTTTGGACGAGCTCAATCTACGCCGTATGGATTCGTCACTGTGAATCTATGTGATCCGAGAACCAGATATCGAGTCGGTCTAGATAGAATCTTTTAACGATAACAATCTCAAAAATTCCATTTAAATACGACAGCAGCAGGGAGGGCGTCTCAGTATGGTCGGCCGTCAAAATGTAAAAAAAAGTCATGAACATATTATTCTGCAGCTAGATCTTCGAACTAAGTGTTTATATTCGGATTGGGGGTCAATAACGATGTAACTCTTCCAGGAAGCCTTTATTCGGTAAATAAAATCCTTCTCCGGATGAGATTTCCCTGGAGATGGTTTTGGTCCTTCGAAATCCTTGGTCTGTTCGCCCTCCCTGCTGCTTCCACGTTGATCTGGTATTCTTGCCTCATAAGAATAAAACTGATACTCACGCACCGATTCATCTTTAAGGACAGGTGCCTCCATATCAAATGCTTCATCGGATTCACGTTTAAACATTTTATTATAATTATTTTCGTCTAACACGAAAACCGGGTTTGGAAACTCCACTTCCTGATATCATGCTTGAAATATTATTTCCTGATTCACTGAGTCTTTGATCTGCTATCAAATTTGATGTTATATTTCCTTCTGCCTTTTCAGATAATTCCGCTAGTTTTTGATTTGCAGCCTGATTTATTATTTTACTTACGTCTGCGGGCATAATTTCAGTATTTGCCAGTTTGACTGGTGATTGTTGTTTTCGTCGCAATAATCGGTGTTTTAAAATCCCAGATTTGTTAGCTATTACACTGTATATTTTTTCGGGGTAATTTTTCTCTTTCAGTATTCCTAATTTCTTCAACAACCCCTTCTTTGAATTTTGCAATCAATTTTATATTTTCTTTTACTGGCCAGGGATCAGGTGCATGTTCTTTTTGCACGTCGGCGACTTCAATACGAAGTTTTCCAATACTTTCAAGTATTTCTTCGCCGACAGGTGGAGGTTGAGCCGCAGCTATTTCCCTGGCTATGCCAGGTGGAAGATCTCGTAAAATCTTCTTTGTCTGTTTAGTTCTTCTTGCTATTTTTTCTGTTTGTTCTGCTGTTTGTTTTGATACTGGAAGACTATCTTCTTTGATGACAACTGTAACTTGTTCAGTAGCTGCAGTAACGGGTTTAAACAGTTTTTTTAGTTTCTTCTTCGTACTCAACTTATGGTTCTTGCTGCGCTTGTAGATTTTTTCTAAATGAGTCTCTGACAGGAAGAAATATTTTAATTGCTTCTAATCGTTCTCGTGCTATTCTTGCAGTATGAGATTCTGGATGTACCATTATTTTTAATATAACTTTTTTATTAATAGCAGCAGAGATGGTCCTGTCTACAATTCTGTTTGGGACAAACAATAATCGTAGACGTGGTATTGACCTCTATGAAGGGTCACTATTTTTTTTGTCTAAACACAAGGGTGACCATTCCTTTAAGTGGTCTGTTCACCCTCTCTGCTGCTAGAGTGGGAAGCACAAATAGAACTAATAGAACAGATCAGAAATAAGAATGAAAAAACAAGCCCCCGTAGAGAAATTGAACAAAGGGAAATAACCAGTCCAACAGAACAAGTACAAGAAAACACAGAATGGGCAAACATGCTGAGCCCAAATAGGACTGGCATCCAAGCCACCCCCCATAAAGAGAAAATTACCCTAAAAAAGGTTTGTACTCCTGCGGAGGAAGAAAGTTCACTACAGGAAGAGAAAGAAACGGAAGACAAATTAGAGCTCTCCGGGATGACCCTGATAACGTCAACACCAGTACACCAAGAGAGAGAGAGAGAGGAAAAGGAAAATACAATCAGGCTCAAGTTCATCGCAGGATGGAGTGTTAGAGGAAATAAGAACGGACACTCCAGAAACAGCGCATAACAAACATGAGACACTCTTACGAAATGCAACACGAAAGCAAAAGAAAGCGGAAGGGAGAAATGACACAGATGAACAAACAGATACGGATAATAGAAGCGACAGTGATAGCGAAAATGATAGTGAAATAAGAGATGAAGAAGACAGCGACGAGAACAACGAAACTGGGACAGAGATTGAAAGTGACATGGACGGAACACAACTAACGGAAAGCACAAAGCAAACGGTAACAGACATGGAGACAGGAAGCATTATGGATAACACAGATGAGACAGACGAAAACCTGACAGATACTCCACAAAACAGCACAAAGGGGGGGGGGGACCAAGCGCCCCCAAAATAAACTAAACTAAATTGAAATAAAACATTAAAAATAAACATAATCTTAGGAATAAAAATAAACATTTCAAAAACATAAGCCAATTTTTCATGCAACCATAAAAGCGGCTACCTGGGATGAACAAAAATGGAGGGAACAAACTTCTGTGTTTTGTGAAGTAATGCAAATGGGATTAATAAAGAAAAATGTTTACAAATATATAATGAAAACCTAAAATTGGATATATCGCTTTTTCAAGAAACTCACAACGGATTTATAAAAGGACTGATATCATTATGTGAGGAAAAATTAAACGGAATCTTAATAACAAATAATTTTACTGGTAATGACTTTAAAGAGGGAGTGGCAACTCTGATAAAAAATAAAAAAGGGACAAAATGGGAAAGGAAAGAAGAGGGAATAGTTTTTTACAGGGCGATAATTGCATATAATAATAGACGGAACACATTTTGTCAATGTTTATATGCCAGCAAACAAATATAAAAAGCAAGAATTCATAGAAAAACTATCTAAATATCTTGAAAAATATACTACGGAGAATGTAATTATGGAGGGAGATTTTAATTGGGTGGGGACATAATAGACAGGAAATTTAACAACCAATGATTTAAGATTCAAACCAGAAATATAATTTCTTTTTAATAAACACAGATTTGTAGATACTTCTGGAAGATTAAACATGATAAGGCGGGAATTCACATATGAATATAAAACAAATAAAGGAAGCAGACTGGATATATTTATGGGTACAAACTTCGATGCAAAGATTTACAAAGAGGCAGGATTAGTAAATTTTAAAGTATCACATCATAAAATAATATACTTAGAAATAAAGATACAGTATAGGAACAAGTGGGGTAGAGGGACATGGAAATTAAATAATAAAATATTGGAAGACTAAGAATTCATCAAAGAAATACAAGAAGAAACAAAAATAATTTTAGAGAAAGGAAACATAGACATCATTCAAGAATGGGACAAACTAAATCTACTTTTAAAAGCATAGCAATAAAATACTCTAAAATTAGATTAACTAAACAAAAAATGGAGAAAGAGGCCATAGAAAGACAACTGAAAAAAGAGAATACACCAGAGCTTGAAAAAATACTAAAAACTAAAATAAGAATAATATTGGAGGAAGATCAAAAAGCAAAGAAATAAAAGCCCGGAAATTCACCACAATCTGTAAAAAGGCAGAGGGGCTCTACAGAAGGGAAGAACTGATAAGAGGGGGGAGATAAATGTGTAGACAGTCTAAGAATTGGAAATAGGAAAATAACGGAGAAAAAAGAAATTTTGGAAAATGTAAAGAATTTCTATACAAACTTATATAAATCGCTGGAAGTAGAAGATAACATAACAGACGAATATTTACAAGATGTAGAATGCGAAGTGATCTTATCAGAACACAAAAGCTTGTGTGATGATTTCATCTCGACAGAAGAAATAATGAACAGTATAAAAATGCAAACTAAATGAAAATCCCCAGGGGGAGATGGACTCACAGCGGAATTTTATTCTAAATTCTGCTGCGAGTTGTCGCCCATCTTAGAATGGTTGTTTAACAATATCTTATTAAAAAACGACAGCATGACAAAAACTATGAGGGAAGGGATTATTAAATTAATATATACGGGAAAGGGAGATAGAGAGGATCTAACACCTGGAGGCCCATCACCCTCCTAAACACAGACTACAACATTTTAAGTAAACTATTAGCAGAAAGAATCAGAAAGGAAATTCGAACAATAATAAATATAAACCAAACATGCGGAGCTAAAGGGAGAGATATAAAGAACAACATATTAAGTATATAAACAATAATAGACTACATAAATGAAAGTGGGTGAAAAGGTACTATGGTACTTTTTGACCAGGAAAAAGCTTTTGATAGATTGGAACATGATTACATACAAAATGTACTAGAAAAAAATTGGTTTCGGATTTCTTTTTTCAAAAATGGACTAAAATCCTGCACAATAAAATAACTTCAAGAGTATAGGTTAATGGAGCCAGAACAGAGAAATTTGACATGAAAAGATCAGTGAGGCAGGGATACCCACTATCAATGCTATTATACGTAATAGCAATATAAATTCTTAGCAAGAAAATAAGACTGAACAGGAAAATAGAAGGTACTAGAGTTCCAAACATAAAGGAGGAAATAAAAACGCTGATGATTGCATAAACTTTATAAAAGACCCAAAATCCTTCATACACCTAATAAAGGAATTTTAAAAAAATTCGGTAAAGACTCAGGGTCGAAAATAAACCAGGAAAAATCTGAAATTCTTCAAATAGGAAACTGGCAGGGCAAACACTTTGGTTTATCTACCCAATTAATTAAAGAAAAAGTCAAAGCATTAGGAATTTACTTCGGGAAAGGAGAAGAAAATAAAAAGTATAAGGGAATGATGAGAAAAATAAATGAAAATGTAAATATATGGGCGTTGACGCCACTCTGCCTCCTGGAACGGGCCCAAGTTGCCAAAACATACATGTATGCAAATGTAAACTTCATAATAAAATTCATTGATTTAGATAATAAAATATTAAACAAAATTGATAATCCAATAATAGAATATATATGGGATTTTAAAACGCATTACATAAATAAAGAAACACTTTACAAATCGGGGGGGGGGGGGGGGGGGCTAGCAATACCGAACCCGACAATAATTAAATACGCGAACATATTAAACAGATTTTAAAAAAATTATCGGCAGAACCAAAATCACCATGGGAAGGAATATGCAAATATTGTTTTTTTTTTTTAAGAAACAGAAAACACATGCCAGAATAATAAGTTAGTTAAAAAACTGGAAGTAACAAGGAAAATTTAGAGGTATAAAAGATTTATTTCAAAAATATAGGGATATCAAAGAACTGTAGGAGGTGGATGAGAAATTAACTTTTAAATGGCTAAGGGACACAATCACTAGCAAACCAAAATACAAAGTAGAACAGAAAAACTTATATGTTAATTGGGAAAGGACTTGGGGAAATTTGATGAAATTAGGTTCGCTTGAAATGCAAAGCCTCTGCTTCAAATAGATGTATAATGTGTGGTTGACAAGAGAGGTTGCAGTGAGACGGCATATGGTGAGAGAACCGCCGAAATGTTCACTGTGTAAAAAAGCAATTTTCAGCAAAAAACATACAATGATACAATGTGAAGAATGGAAAGCAAAAAGAATAAAGCTAATAAGTGAAATATGTAAGAGGGAAAAATAAAAATACCAAAACATTTTATATTTAGATGGTAACTTTGATAAAAAAAAACACTCTGTGCAGTAACAGAATAGATAATAGATACAATGAAAGCCTGTGGAAAGGTAATAGTCATAGGAAAATGAATCGAGTAACACTTTTATAGCGTAACACTTTTATAGACAAAAGAGAGGAACAGCTATGATACTAACCCGAATGAATAGTACCCGAATGGGACATGGCTGTTCATGTTTCCAATTTTTTTTTCTTATATTTTGTTTCTTCTCCAAATAACAGTCTATCTTGCGGATTTATTTGGTTCAAATAAAAACTGAAAAGGCGGCCCAACTTGAGCGGGGAGAAATACAGAGGAATACAAAAAGTATTTATCCCAACTCGAGCCCTACCGACCTCATATATTTAAAAAAAATATAACGAAGAACCATACATGCTAGCGCAAACATAAACACCAGGCCTTATTTTTATAAAAGCTAACGCACCGTTCTTCGGCTAAATCGAAAAAATTACGTCAGAATTATCTCGTGAATATGAAGCAAAGAAGATAATTCTCTTGTGAGGCAACTAAGAACGAAAGTTAGGTGCCTTGATGAAATCAAGAATTTTATAAATGATGAACGAGTACGTGGAAATGAAAGTGAAAGTAGCATGTCTGTCCACAAGGACGGATAATTATTTTTTTTCCTTCACCACTGTAAAATATTAAAATATTATATCCTTTTTTTTGTTTTACACCGAAATGTTTAATTTTCATGATTTTTTACTACCTAAATACCCTATCAGAATTAGCAAACCGAATGATTTCCATGAATTTTAATAGCAAATCAGTCGATGTGCACAATATATATATATATATATATATATATATATATATATATATATATATATATATATATATATATATATATATATATATAATATTTGTACCGTTGCCCGTGCACAAAAATAAAATTATTATACTTTATTTGTGAACTCAGTCGATGTATACGATTTTGACGACATAAATACCCTTTAAAATTAACAAATTTGAAAGATTTTCAGTAAAAAATAATTTTCTTGTGAAATATGAGCGACAGCTTGGGTCTTGTCAGTCAGTAAAAAATTAATATCCACCTTGACTATCAGCAGCTCATCGATTACATCATTATTTTTAACTCCGTTGCGTTATACCCGGGAAATTTATAATTTGGTAGCGTAGCTTCTATTATCGAGTATGCAGTTAAAAATCGGCGTTGGTTGCCATCTAAATCATCAGGGAAATCAATTGTTGCCTGAATTACTCCTGGTTAATATATTCCATGTCGGATTCAAGCTGATTTAATATTTCAATGTGTTTAATGATTTCACTACGTGAACTTGTTATATCAAAAAGATGTTCTTGGAAACTTTGCCAGAGTCGCTCTAGTTTTTTGTGTGTTCTTGTTTAATTTCGTAGAAGTATCTAATAATCTGATCTAGGTCAATAGTCCTGGATTTAATTCTCGATGTATTCGTTCATGAATAAAACTCCAAATTGCATAGTTGATACCATCTCTACTCCAAACACTAAATTCAATACCCAACGTTGCACTTGCTATATCAAGTAGATGTTGTTTGAATGACAGGATAACATCGTGGTATAATTTATTGTCCATCGTATAATCAGATTTGTTCGGTTCTGGTGGCGCTGGTTTCTCCGGCGATGGAAATTCAGGCCATCCTAACATTGTTCTGTTGCGGCATCTTGGTCGGATGTTGGATCCGCTAACATCACTATTTTATTTCCGTTCATGTTGAGTTCACCTGTCATTGTGTCACCGGTAATATTTAACCGATTAGCAACACTTGCTGCGATTTGATCTCTGATGGTTGTAAATGATATGTCAAAATAGTTTTTCGTCGCGGCATCTTCGTTAGATGTTGGACCCGCTAACACCATTATTTTATTTTTTTTTTTATGTTGAGTTTACCTGTGGTTGTATCACCGGTATTTTTAAGCGATTAGCAACATTTGCTCAGATTTCATCTGTGATGGTTGTAAATGACCTATTTGAGTCTTTGATTCTACCGCCATCGGTAAACACAGGTATGTTATCCGAGGTAGCTCCAAGAACCCTGCGAACTATGTCATTCCAATTAATGTCACTCGTTTTCAAAACGCCGTATTTAAACTGAAAAACAGCAACCTCATATAGGCCAACCCCGGACAAGTTAACGAGATCACTAACATTGTCTTTTGTCACATATTTTGATAAATCTAAGTCGTCACGTTTTTTTTTGCCTTTACGCTCAAGAGATCTTCCGTAAATGCCAATCATTATTATCTTTAAGAGCTGTTTAAAATGTTAAATCTTGCTGCGGTATACTCGTGCACGACTTTTTGAGGTTGTTTTATTGATTTTGATAACGCGTCAACCACATTAATTACTTCACGGCCACATATCAGAGGATCAGTTAGTGTTTGTGTTGGAAGCGTTGAATGCCAAGCTGGAATGGGATCGGTAGTGCTTTGCACTTTGTGTACGTTTTTTAGAAATTCAGCTGGCGGTGCTAACCCATACGAATCGAAATAAACAATTCCGCGCGGATGTATCGCGTAAGCAACCCAGTAAGTTCCTGGACCATCGCTGTTATCGATATTAATAATTCCAGTTTCTGGATTATTTGGTTCACGTGGTAAATGATCTCGCATAAAGACACCTCTGAAATATTTTTTTAAAGTTTTTTAGCAGCATCGAGTAAATCAAAATTTGACATCGGTGTAAAACCGCTGGTTTTCAAAACCGTTTGGGATACCATGAGGGCGGAGTTCCTGGAAGTCTTAGACCCGCTCCCTTTTTTATATCCTTTTCAAGTTGCTTTCTTTAATGCCATTCCAGCAGCGGTTCCAACAGCTCCTAACGCGGCTGCTTTTGTGACAGCTGGGGCAGCAGCAGCTATCAGCGCTGGTATTGCTGCGAGAAGTGGAATATACCACCGGTTTTAATCATGTCTTTGATGGCACTTGGAGCAAAATCAAGTTCAACCCCGATTTTTGCTTGCTGCGCTTTATTGAGATGTTTTAGTTGAGTTTTAGTCAACGATAACTTGTTTGGACCACCACTAGCAATTTGTTCTCGCTTTAATGTTATTTTTGTACCGCATACACTCGCGTTTTTTTATTGTAATTTTTTTCACCTGACCGGGAGTCAGAGTGAGATTAACGTGACTATATGACAATTTTATAATCAATGCGATTGGTCTAATTGTCTACATGTTTTTCACTAGTGCATCTACAACTCTCATTCGACCACTACCACCTTCAAGTAACATTGCTTTGTCACTGAGTATGACCGCGATTGCTCTGTAACCAGCGTCGGCACCAGCTGGCGGTTCATTAACACAAGCTCGAAAATGTATATCAACAAATATAACTGAGTAAATCGGATACAGATTTGTAAAATCAAACTGTGATATTTGCAAACCAGTATCTACATATATATTACGCGCCAGGAATGTCAGCAAACGACGATATTCGCGTGCCACACAATTATGTGTGAAACTTAATGATATATCTTCAGACGGTTCTTGTTGTCCGTTTATTCTCAACGAAACCTCTGTAACGTCGAATTTGTCAAATATCATATGTGAACGTTCCTGACTATTCAACCGATTTTTATCTTGCAGCGCAAGAAAAATATGTCGTGGCGCAGAAACACCCTACTGTGATGCTATTTGCCATGTAAATGTACCTTTGATGGTACTTTGAGCAGTGTCTGTGGTTATTGTAAGCCATGATAGCAATGATTTACCGCCTTGTTTCATAAAAGACAATACATTTTGTTCTTCTGTGAATGATGGAGTTAATACCGGCATCCACAACAAGAGTTTTGTTATATTTACTTTACCAGCATCAGCAACACCAGCTCCTCGCCAGATCGTATCATTATCATCACCTTTTCTAAAAACCACAACTGTGTGTTTAGCTCCAAAGATGACCTTTCTATTATCTCTGCAAAATCCGAAAATGTGAGACAGTGGAATCTCACACGAAAAACTTTTTTTATTTCCTGACAACATTTCTCGGCGTGTTACAAATCCCAAGTTGTAATTTCCATTAATACCTTTTATAATATCAAATGCACCAGCTGGTCTATCTTCGTATCCAGGGTCAGCTGGCTGTGGATCAGCTGCAGTACCTCGTGGTGTTTGTAACTTGATATATTGAATATGATCAGCGTGATTGGTAATATCCTTAGCAAACATCACTCATGGACCAGCTGATCTTGTGTAATCATCAGAATATCTTGCTCGACCAATTATTGTTGTAGCAACATCGACATCCTTCTGAATCGATTCTTCCATCAATCATATATGTGGCGCTATCAAACAAGGCCATGATCCCATTATTGACAAAACTAACTCGTGAATTGGCATCGTATGCAGTATTATCCGCCTTTACAAGTTCACCTTTTACTTCAATAAATGCCTCAGCGAGCAAGAAATATCTACCTGTATCATGAACTTAATGTTCAATACGTCCCCTTTGATCTGGTTTGTTTGCATCATAGGAATAAAATTGATAATCACATACTGATTTATCTTTGGGGACCGGTTCATTTGTTTAAAATGCTGCGTCGGATACGCGTTTGAACATTTTATTATAATTACGTATTTTCCAAATGGTGATCTAAATTATCGTCTGACAAAAAGTCTACCACCTGCTATAATATTTGCGGTGATATTTTTTTCTGCTTCATTAACCCCTTGATTTATCAAGGCTGCTAGTTTCTGATTTGCAGCTTGATTTACTACCTTACTGACTTTTGCGGGCACATGTTGTGCTCGGTAATTTTACTGGTGATGATTTTCGTCTTATTAATCGTGCTAGTCTTTCTTTGATTGCCGAGAATGCCTTACCAGCAACATTGAGAATCGCACCAGGAGCTTTTCACCAACAATATTAATAGCTTTAATCGATAATTGTTTTGCAAGAGGTCCCTCTTTTGGTGCTAACCCCGCGAATAACCCCTGAACAACATCACCGAGTCCATCTCCGTAAGTTGCTATGCAGATTGGTAATCGGGAGTTTACTGCTCTGACCTGTACGGGTCTATAGTGTCTATTGTACATGATCATTTTATTATATTTGTTATTTATCTAACAACTAGTCGCTGTGGTAATCATCAACGAGTTCATCAATGAGTTCTCTGTAAACACCAATATCCATGATACCGCATTGACATAATCGTCGACAGATATCAGCTGCTTCATTAATTATTCCTGGCGAGTTATTTCCGGCACGTTTCCCTCCTATGAAAACCTCTAACCGTTGTACATCATTGAGGATATTATCAGGACAAACAATAAGACTACTTCCCAAACCACTGCCAGTAGCACCAGGTTCTTTTCCTGGAGGATAAAGTGTATCATAAGGTGTTTCTACTTCCTCATCTGGATAATACATTTCTTCTGCTGTTCATTGCAATGGAGGAGGAAGTTGATAGGAAGTATCTTGATTTTTTCCGCTTGCCTTTTTGTTTCAGCTTTTGTTCCTTTTCTTTTTATTGTTGTTCTCATTTTTGTTCCCTTTCTTTTGTTGTTGTTCCTTTTCTTGTTCTCTTTGTTCTTTTAGTTCTCTTTTATAACGTTCTGTTCCTGCTGAATAAATTTTATAATCAATATCTTTTTTGTTTATAGAATCAGCATTTCGATTTATTTTAAACACCCAGTCATTCCATGTAGCAGCAGAGAGGGTGAACAGACCACTTAAAGGAGTGGTCACCCTTGTGTTTTACCAAAAAAAATAGTGACCACTCATAGAGGTCAATTACCACGTCTACGATTATTGTTTGTCCCAAACAGAATTGTAGACGAGCCCTCTCTGCTGCTATCAGTCTTGGGAATCATCATCTGAATCATGGGAATCTTCATCTGAATCATGGGAATTTGTTCTATGTTTCAAGTAATATTCAAGTTCTGATGGTGGTTTTTCTATTTTGGGATTTATGTTCTTTCTTTTTCTGTAATAGTTCATCAAACTTCTGTATTGATCTCCACCGCAATTTTTGCAAATCTGATATAATCCTCTAACGCCGTTGTTACATCCAACACAACTTCGTGGACCAGCATGAGGGTTTTTCTTTATAAGATAATTATGTTTCTTGCAATATTCTCCACGGCATTTTTATTACAATTGTTAGTGGTTCCTTGACGCAGCCACGCACAGTTGTTCATTATATTAATGATATCTATTTAATTCAATTTAATTTTATCATCAACCCTCTCTGCTGCTCCTCTTCTGCTGATATTAATTAAATTATTATGTTATAATAAAATGATACATCCAGAATCTCATACTGCAAGAACAGCTCGAGAACGATTAGAAGCAATTAAAAAATTTCTTCCTGTCAGAGACTCATTCAGAAAAAATCTGCAAGCGCGGCAAGAAGCAAAATTTGAGTTTGAAGAAGGAACTAAAAAACTATTTAAACCCGTCACTGCAGCTACTGAACAAGTTACAACTGTCATCAAAGAAGATCTTCTTCCGGTATCAAAACAAACTGCGGCGCAGACTGAAAAAATAGCAAGAAGAACTAAACAGGCAAAGAAGATTTTACGAGACCTTCCAACTGACATAGCTGCAGCTCAGCCTCCACCTGTTGGTGAGGAAATACTTGAAGGCATTGGAGAACTTCGTACTGAAGTCGCCGATGCGAGAGAAAAACTTGCATCTAAATCCAAATCAGCAGGAGAAAGCTTAAAATTAATTGCAAGATTTAACGAAGGAGTTGTTGAGGAAATTAGAAATACTGAAATAGAGAAATTACCTGAGATGATATTAGATAATATATCTGATAAATCTAATTTTTTAAAACCCTCTCATGAAAATACAAGTGATGATAATTTCATTAAATGGATATATCGCGTATATTACGATAAAAAACAAGCTAGAGGTCCAGAATTTGAAAGACTTAATGAAGAAGTAAATAGACTTAGAGGGAGACGGGAACAACTAGGACAAGGAGAGTCCTCCCAGTATCAGCTTCCTCCACCTCTGCAACAAATAGAACAACAGCAATCTTCTTCGCCGCAGCAAAGGTTGAAGTCGGAAATTAAAAAGGCTAAAGAGTCACTTAAATCACCCCCCTCGAAGAAAATTCCTTCACCTTTACGTAAAATTTCTGCACCGAAAATGACATTTACACCGACAGATTCACCACCTGGATCACCCCCGGCCACCACTGAAGTACTTACTCCGGTAATGCAACCACCAGTATTTAAAACACCTCAAGATGAACCTAAAACAGGATCTGGTTTATGTCCTGATAATATCATCAATGACGTGTCACGGTTAGAAGTTCTCATAGGAGGAAAACGAGCTGGAAATAATTCACCAGAAATAACCAATGAAGCAGCTGATATTTGTCGGCGACTATTTCAAGGTGGTATCATGGATATTGGTGTTTACCGAGAACTTATTGATGAGCTCGTTGATGACTAGTTGTTAGATAAATGGTAAATAAAATAAGATGATTGTGCATGATAATCATCGTAAACCCACACAGGTTAGAGCGGTAAACTCACGATTACCAATCTATAGTGTTATTTACGGAAATGGACTTGGTGATGTCATTCGGGGATTATTCACGAGGATAGCTCCAAAAGTAGCACCTGTTGCAAACAAATTATCGATGAAGGTTATTGATATTGTTCGTGATAAAGCTCCTGGTGCAATTGTCAATGTTGCTGGTAAGGCGTTCTCGGCGATCAAAGAAAGATTAGCACGATTATTGCGACGAAAACAACAACCACCGGTGAAACTGGCAAGTACTGAGGTGATGCCCGCAGACGTAAGTAAAATAATAAATCAGGCTGCAAATCAAAAACTAGCGGCGTTAGCAGATCAAGGACTCGGTGAATCTGGAAATAATATCTCAAGTTTGATATCCGGAGCTGGAACTTTCCGAGGTGGAATTTCCCGATGGCGGTAATCAACGTGTTAGACGAAAAATAATTATAATAAAATGTTCAAGCGCGTATCCGACACAGCATTTGACATGGAAGCACCCGTCCTTAAGGATGAATCTGTACGTGATTATCAATTTTATTCCTATGACGCAAAACAACCAGATCAACGTGGAAGAATTGAACTACAAGTTCATGACACAAGTAGATACTTTTTACCCGCTGATGCCTTTCTTGAGGTAGAAGGTACAATTATAAAAACGGATGATACTAATTACTTAGATCCAGTAAAAATTGGTTTTGTCAACAACGGGATCATGGCATTATTTAGTGGCGCCACATATATGATTGATGGAAAAAATATTGAATCAATTCAGAATGATGTCGACGTTGCTACAACAATAATAGGATTAGCAAGATATTCTGATGATTATACAAGATCAGCAGGTCCCACAATGATGTTTGTGAAAGATAACTCCGATAACCCTGAAAGTAATCCGTACAATATAAGACGACCAAGACATTTTGCCTATAACAATGATGCTGATGTGTGGCCGGTGGTTCATGGTTCTGGCGAAAATTTCAACTTGGGATTTGCAGCACGTAGAAATATGTTGCTAGGAGGCAATAGAGGTTTCTCATGTACAATTCCACTATCGCATATTTTTGGATTTTGCAGGAATGTTAAAAAGGTTATTTTTGGAGCTAGACACACGGTTGTTCTTGTAAGAAAGAACGATGATAATGATGCTCTGTGGAGACCCGCTGGTGATGCTGGTAAAGTAATATTATCGAAACTTTCACTGTGGATGCCGGTAATGACTCCAACGATCGCAGAAGAACAAAAATTGATTTCTTTCATGGATGCAGGTGGTAAATCCTTGTTGTCATGGTTAACAACAAGCACGGATAGCATGCAAACTAACGTTAACGGTCAGTTTACATGGCATATAGCATCAAAACAGGGTGTTTCTGCACCTCGACATATTTTTATTGCTTTTCAGAGAACTAATCGTTTAAACTCACAAACTCACTCTCATATGATATTTGACCAACTAGGTCTCACAGATATTTCTTTACGGATAAACGGACAACAAGAACCAACGGAGAATATACAACTAAATTATGCACTAAATCACATAGGACGTGCATATCATCGTTTGATGTCATTTATGGGACGTGATCAAAATGTTGATACTGGGTTGCAAATATCACAACTAGATTTTAAAAACTTGTACCCGATTTATTATTTTTCATTAGAACATCTTGATCTATCAAAACAATCTGTCGTTGATATACATCTCAAAGCAACATTAAATACCGGTGGTGTTGATTACAGAGCGATCGCGGTCATACTTAGCGACAAAGCCATGTTACTTGAAGGTGGTAGTGGTCGAATGAGAGTTGTTGATGCACCGGTGGAAAATATTTAATTGTGTTATTTAGAAAAATATATTTTATATAAAAATGTCGTACAGTCATGTTAATGTTACTCTGACCCCCGGTCAGGTAAAAAAGCTTCAATCAAAAACGGCCAACAAATGCGGAACTAAAATATCACTAAAACGAGATCATATTAGTGGTGGTCCAAACAAATTATCGTTGACAAATAATCAGATTAAACATTTCAATAAAGCCCAAGAATCAAAAACTGGAGTTCAATTCCATCTCTCCCCGAGCGCCATCAAAGACATGGTTAAAACGGGTGGTATATTTCCACTACTTGCGGCCATTCCGGCATTAATAGCTGCAGCTGCTCCAGCCGTAGCAAAAGCGACCGCGTTAGGTGCTGTTGGAACAGCCGCTGGAATGGCACTAAAGAAAGCAACAGGGCAAGGATACAAAAAAAGGGGCGCGGCTTAAGATTGCCAGGATCTCGTTGGGGGAGAGGCCTAAGGCTTCCAGGGTCACTTCGTTAGACGTTCCAGCATCAAATTTTGATTTACTTAATGCCGCTAAAAAATTAAAAATATCTGCCTTTAGAGGTGTTTTTATGCGAGATCAATTACCAAAACAACCAAACAAACTAGAAACAGGTATTATTAATCTCGATGAACGTTCTGGACCTGGTATTCATTGGGTATCATACGCGGTTGACCCGCGTGGAATTGTTTATTTTGATTCGTACGGGTTAGCTCCACCTGTTGAATTTATCAAGTATGTCGCACCACTCCACGCAACAACCAGAGGTTCCAAAGTTTGGTATTCAACGCTACCCACACAAACAATGACAGATCCGCCAATATGCGGCCGTGAAGTACTTAATGTACTCGACGCTATATCAAAATCATCCAGGCCGCCACATAAAGTCGTGGACGATTATACAAGCAACCGATTTGTTGCGCGTAAGGCGTTTTAAACAACGGGTCTTATTATAATGGTTGATATTTACGGAAGATCTTATTCACGCGTTAAGAAAAAGCCCGGCGACGTTGTTCTGTCAAAGTATGCGACTAAGGATGACCTCGCTGATATCATGAACCTGGCTGGAGTTGACCCAGATGAAGTTGTTATTTTTCAGGATCGATATGGTAAACTAAAAACCAGCAATATCAAATGGAATGATAGAGTCCGGCGAGTACTCGGTGCAATTACGGATAATATTCCCGTGTTTACTGACGGTGGTAGAATCAGAGATTCAAGTATGTCACTTAAAACCATCAGAGATGAAATTGCAAAAAGTGTTGCTAATCGCGTGAGAAACACCGGTGACACAATGATGGGTGAACTCAGCATGAACGGGAACAAAATAGTAGTTTTAAGAGATCCAACATCTGACGAAGACGCAGCAACAAAAAAATACGTCGACGTCAACTATGGCACCGTAGACGGTAAATTATCCACGTTACGGGCCGAATATGATGTTCACGTAACCGGTTTTACAAGGCTTCGAAGAAATATTCAAAAAACCGATGATTCCATTGATAAGTTCTTTGGCACTCCTCCAGTCATCAACATGAAACTTTCTGATATCAAAACTGACCTAGACACGATCAAACAAACACAGCAAGACATCGTAGCGGGAATTCCTGAGATTATCAATAAAACCAATTTGATTAAAATTCCAGCTGGAATAACTCCCGGGCATATCACAAACATCGTATGCACGGTATCATCGGCATTTGCAACATGGTCGCAGCAAAATAATACTATCAAATATACCGCAACAGTCACTGGCGTGTACAGGTTGTCTGTGTTTAGTGCTGCAAAATTTGAAATATTTACAACGTTTCCATGGCGTCATTCCACCGACAGGTTTTCCGGGGTTGTATCTGTTATATTAAATATCGGAACCGAAGAAATATTTATTCTGGAAGCAGATGATAAGAAATTAACCGCAACATCCTTCTGGTGGTGTTTGGAATTTGTAGCTGAAACACCTCAATTGGTTACTGCATAAAAATATATATGGACGGTGCACAATACAGGTACAATCAAACACGTGAATGGCAGGCGGCGCTAAAAGATCAAGTTGATCAATATACAGTAAAAGTAAAAAAATATCGACGACGATTGGTTATCGTTGATGTGATTGTTTATTCAGTATCCGCTGTTGTTGCTGGAACCGGTGTAATATTATCAGCGTTGACAACGATTCCACCAGTAGCTGTAACTATTTGTATTTCAGCAGCAACAACTATTGCAGGTGTGCTTAATATCATGACAAAAAAATATGTACTTGTACGAACGAAAAATTATCCGATTACAAAATAAAATTACATACAGCGACGGTAGCATACTCGAAATTATCCTCGTTGTTATCAGCGAGTCTCAGTGATGGAATTATATCTGATTTCGAATTTTCAATGATAACCAAAATATACGACGAAGGTATTAAAGATACAAGTATCAATAATGACAGAATTACTCCAGCAGATCGTGACCAACACAACTCCGCTAAAGATAACGATGATCTCGGTAAGTTCAATTAATCCTGAATTTAGTGTTAATTTTCCTACTGCAATTCCAGTAAAAGAAATAGCACTAGCACAATTACGAGTATATTACAGCTGGCCAAATATCAGATCAAAATCATTTAATGGTACACCAGCAAATAATTCGCTCGTATTTGCTAACAAGAACAAACCCGATGGAACACCTGACTGGGTTGTTGTTGGAATACCAACTGGCAGTTACGAGATTGAAGAGATCAGTGAGGAATTTGCGCGTAGAATAAAATCAATAACGGGAAAAGAAGCAAAAATATCAATTAATGTTCATGAACCCACCCTGTCCTCGACGGTTGAAATAAACTCGCCTGATTACGTAGTTGATATTTATAACTCTTCAATCAGATCCGTACTAGGTTGGCCGGATGTTCCCCCGGTGTATGAAGTACCACCAGAACCAACTAGGGATGATTTTACATCATCGAAAAGTTTTCGTCATAATATTAAAATGAATTATACCCGTTTCTGGTGGAATATAGAAAAACGGGTATGGGATAAACGGGATCAATTTCGTATCGAGCTAACTGGTGAATATTATTGGCTCTTACACAACGTTGCTGGTGGTAATTCATCTTACGATGCAGATATCAATAATGGCATTAATATCATAAATTTAGATCACGAAGAACAACTGGTTGATTTACGTATCCTTTTTCATGAATATTTGTCCGATGTGACATATACGCGTGAAGAAATTATTGAACGAGTGGAAATTTTAAATCATATAGCTGATACTATTGAATATTTTCATAATAGAATCATAAACCTGGTTTTTGAATCATCGGGCGATCATAGAAGATTTTTCGCAGCTAAGTACAAAATACCCGAAGCTGACATTGTAACGTTTAAGTTTCCTAATTATAATCCGGATAAATTAAGAAAATCTGTCAATGATATCATTCATGAGTTTTTTCCTAAAATACTCGATGCATGGAAAAACCTAGCACCATTAGCAACAGCTCTTAGATATGATAATGATCCACACGGCGGCGGAAGACACATATCTCCGGGAATCGTTAATATAACACCGACGGTCGCGGTCAATCTGGTTTGTGACGTAATCGATGGCAGCTATCAAATAGATCTCGGAAGATCAAATCAGGCTCAACAAGGATACATCCTGTACACGTTCACACCACAAGTTCCCCCTGGAAGTTTAATCGTGCAAGAACCAACTAATCCTGTGTATTTGCGGTGTCACAATAATATGTTAACACGAATCAATTTTAAACTCACAGACCACCTTAATCGCTTAATTGACATATGTGAAGAAGAACTTGTAATAAATCTGTATGTAAAGTCGTAAGACTTTTGTCGTAAGACTTTTGTCGTAGATCTTTATGTAATGGAGGGTTTACCAACTCACCCATCAGAGTTATAAATAAATAATAATTCAGAAATAAAATAATAATTCAGAAATAAATAATTTGTAAAATTAAGAAATTTGTACAATTTTATGTTTTTGATGGGGTAAATGGTACTCAAATTAAGAAATTTGTACAATTTTGTAAATTTGATGGGGTAAATGGTAGTCAAATTAAGAAATTTGTACAATTTTATGCTTTTGATGGGGTAAATGGTAGTCAAAATTAAGAAATTTGTACAATTTTGTTAAATTTCAGTAAAAATAAATAAATTAATTCAGAAATAAATAAATAATAATTCAGAAATAAAATAATAATTCAGAAATAAATAATTTGTAAAATTAAAAAATTTGTACAATTTTATGCTTTTGATGGGGTAAATGGTAGTCAAAATTAAGAAATTTGTACAATTTTGCTAAATTTCAGTAAAAAAAACAAACAAATTAATTCAGTAAATAAATAAATTAATTCAGAAATAAATAATAAATCTGAATACCAAGTAACCCATCAAAATTGCAAATTGCATGAATCTAAGTACCAACTAACCCATCAAATTCAGAAATAATATTTCTGATCAAAGATGTCAGTCATCTTCATCGGAATTACTACTCTGGATCGTTTCACCAGTAACGAAATTGCTCTCTAACATAATTTTTCTTAATAGTCTTATGCGAGTACTAATCGTTTTCTTTGCCTCGTACTCGTGGGATAATAACGATTTAATTCTTTCTATGGCGGCAGAGAGAGGAACGAACTCCTTCACATGATCATCTTCTACGGTAGCTAGCGACTGAAACATTGCTGCCTGAATCCGTTTCATGAGCCTGTATTCAGATGATAGTGTGTGTGTTCCCTGGGTTTTACGTTCTTGTAAAATCTCAAAGTCAGAAACTATTTTTTCAGGATTTAGTTCATCAGATATATTAATTCCATCTTTTTTCAATTTTTTAATAGCAACAATTACATCATTGATATTTTCACGGTTCATTATATAATATATAAATCTTTAAAATAAAAAAAATATCCCAGAACCCCTATCGAGTGTATTAGCGAGTTCGTCGGGATGTTTCAGGGACAGCACAACATATACAATGAAATGGTTATATACAATGAAATGGATATATACAATGAAATGGTTATATACAATGAAATGGTTATATACAATGAAATGGATATATACAATGAAATGGTTATATACAATGAAATGGTTATATACAATGAAATGGATATATACAATGAAATGGTAATATACAATGAAATGGTTATATACAATGAATGAAGAGCCCCTATCGAGTGTATTAGCGAGCTCAGATTATGAATTGGACGGCACAAACATATAACTAACTAAGGAAATGGATATATACAATGAAATGGATATATACAATGAAATGGTTACATACAATGAAATGGATATATACAATGAAATGGTTATATACAATGAATGAAGAGCCCCTATCGAGTGTATTAGCGAGCTCAGATTATGCATTGGACGGCACAAACATATAACTTAACTACGGAAATGGATATATACAATGAAATGGTTATATACAATGAATGAAGAGCCCCTATCGAGTGTATTAGCGAGCTCAGATTATGCATGGGCAGTACAAACATATAACTAACTAAGGACAGTACAAACATGTACGCTCAGCAAAAACCCACCCACAATAATTAATTCAGTGGGTGATACGAAAATATGTATCACCCACAAGTCAATATTGTGGGTGGGAATTTTGCTGAGCGGGGGGGGGGGGGGTTTGCGGTTCCATCCACTATTATAAAAATCGCAATTATGCGTACACCACCGACAAATTGTCAGCCATGGGGGTTTGATCCTGGACCGCGAGCGTCACAGTCCAATACCATACTGATTGAGCGATCAAACCTTGTTACGAACATATGTTTTGGAAGTTAATATATAGTTAGCTATATAGCTAAGGAACCAATATTTACACTAAAACAGCGGTTTCTGAATAATAACAGTTTCTGTATTTATAACAGTTTCTGAATAATATCAGTTTCTGAATATAAAACAGCGGTTTCTGAATAACAACAGTTTCTGTATTTATAGCAGCGTTTTTCCTAAGCAGACTGCGAATCAATAATAACAGTGGCATGAACACACCTGCAGATCGATTACCATGACAACGGTTTCTGTTTTACACACAGCTTCCTGCGGATCAATAACATTATCATGATCTCTCGTAATGTTGTATGATGGGAAATATTTAAAAAACATAAATAATACTTCTACGAGTAATTAATTACGATGTAATTAGTTAAACTGACTAATTACGATCATAAAAAATCAAAAATCTACGAAGAAAACTATATATTACAAAGTAATCTCCCCCTTATATAATCAAAATTCAGTAGTGTATGGAGGACCTACTGTGACATAAATTAAAAAAAATTAATTCAATGTGGTGATGATAGTTAATAATGTGGTGATGATAATTATTGATACTGAAAGGTAATTTTATGTTTATATTTTTTCGAGAAAGTAGATCTGGTTATATTTTCTGCGACGTATTTTACCACACGCGAGTTAATATCAAAATATGTCGCAGCCGCGTTCATAGACTGAAATATAATTTCTTTGCCAGTTTCTATGTTTGTGGAAATTACCGCCCTCTTTCCGATTGTCTTACATCTTCCTGTATTACCACGTGTATTATTCTCACTGTATGTGACAACACGAAGGTTGGATAAATTATTGTTTTGAGTATCCCCGTCAATATGATCAATAACAAGACCGTCATTGATCATCCCATTATGACATTCATACGTAAATCTATGACATAGATAATGTTTCTTTCCCCCCTCGCATGTGAACCTTAGATAACCATGATTATTAATACAACCAACTGGTTTTTTAACCTACAGTGTCTGATGATACCATTAATATTTGATTCATAGTTTGTTATGACAGGATGTGGGACAAATATATTTTGCTCCATTATAATAATATTATTCGTTTAAATCATTGTTTGTCTGAAATCTTGATATATAATCCCTCACGGATTTTATAGCGTTTTCACCGCTATTATTTTTTTTGTCATAATATCTTTTAAGTTCTCTGAACCGTTTTCCGCCGCACTTTCCACATAATTCTGTTTTTCCTCGCACTCCAATACCACACCTCAGACATGGTATTGGTCCTAGACTTCCTCGTCGTATGTTTTGTGAGTATATCCAACAAAATTCCTTTCTACTGGATTTGTTGCATCGATTTACTGAGCCGATCATCAACCATCTGCATTGAGACATTGTATATATATATATATATATATATATATATATATATATATATATATATATATATATATAATTTTCTTTATTTAAATATTTGTTTTAATTATATGAACGAGTTTGAGAGATTATCCCAAACTAGGCCTGTTAAATATAAATTCAACCTTGACAGATTATCTTCTGACTTGCCAGTACGAGATCTGGTTGATCCGAAAAATAAAAGTTTGATCTCGAAAATTCACGACGCCAAGAAAGAATTTTACACGGATGGTGCATCTCATACATGGTCAACGTTCAAGATTATACGCAACACTGGCAAAGTCAGTGTCGACAAAATCACGGACGCCACAATGAACGACAAGCGAGCGGCAACTATCATTAACTACATCGCTGAATACGAGGGCAATCAAAAATATTTCTTCAGAGTAAAATTTATTGTATTAACAGAAACAGGTAGTTGGATTATCCGTGACAAATATGATCCTGTCCTTGGTAATAATAAAACTATCATATTAAGTAAAAATTCCAGACCGGGTCTACTGACGGGTATTGACAAACCGTACTATGAACGAGCGTATCCTGTAACAGCGGTTATTTATGGAATTTATGAGATAAATAAAAAACCCAACGTTGATAAACTAGCGCCGATGAAATTTTCAAGGTTAAATTGTGTAGCCGAGCGAGTAATAGAACACTTTACAAACGTGATGCGTGGAAATGGATTAACTGATTTAAGGCGTGAAAAAATAAACTCGTCGGCTGATTCAGTTAAGGATACCGGTGCTACAATAAAAGATGTTGCTGAGTTAGGAAAAATATTAAAATTTCCAATAACTGTGGCGACAATAACGGGAGAAGTACTGTACCAGTCGAAATATAAATCGAAGGGAGCTCCAATAAATATTATCGATCATAACGCGCACGCATGGACTAACGCAGTAACAATATTTCCACGTGATCGAACTGTTAGATTTTACTCCCCAGATAATTCTGGGGCAGATAATTCTGGGGCAGATAGTATGTTTGATTTTATCAACGAAATAAGTAAAACCGAGCCTGTATCGGTATGGTTATTTAAAAGTAATGAGGAGGGTGAATTTGATCAGTTTGTCAAACCGAACGGTGAAATATATCGCACAGAATCCCTCCATGACGAGATGAAAAATCTTGCGACGTTTTTACAGTGCAAGCACGCGGAAAATACTGACAAATTACTAACTAATTGTTTTACCGTTCCATCTGTTGCGGCTCATTTCGCCAGAGAACGAAATTCATGGAAACCAACACGATTTGATTTACTCGAGGACGTACGCGCAAGTTGCGTCGAATATGGACATGGCGGATTATGGAATACCAAATATAATTACAATGATGTTATTTCGGTTGATATGGTTGCATGTTATCCAGGAAGTTTTCTGGGATACGGAGATTGTTCTACGTACTTTAAAAGATTTGGTCACCCTACAAACGAGATGACGCGAGTGGCAATTAATGGACCATTACCTGATTTTGATCTGACTGGATTCGCCTGTATTGAATCATTCGAGTTTAACGAAAATCTTCACAAGATTTGTTATGTTTGGTTTGGTAGACATTTTTGTGAAAAACGTTGGGCACCTATAGTTTTGTTGCGATATATGCTAGATTGTATGATACTGACATCGTTGGTGGTCAGTGAGGCAATTATATCATATCATGCACAGACCAAAGTTTGGTTGCCCATGTCAGATTCTGAAGTTATTAGCGAGTTTAAGGAAAAATGTCCTGATGTTTCCGAAGATGATATTCCTAATAAACTCAAAACCGCAAAAGATCTCGGTAGAAAAATTATAGGAAAATTTACTCAAGGTGGTGCATATGATTATAAAAGACATCACGCACGATTAATTCTAGATGATGCCGAGTACGATTTTATAATCGCTGACACAACGGCGAAAAATATATTTGTAAATCGAGAAAGTGTTTATTTATCCGACGGAAGAAAATTAGGTACGATCGTTAGTTACATAAATGACGTCTCCCCGCCATATACTCATCTAAGATCTTCCATGTTGGCTTATGTTTCTATAAATGTATTATCGATGATTAATAGATTTCCTGAGACCGCAGTCAGAGTCGCAACAGATTCGTTTTATATTTCAAGTAAATATTTAGAATCTGTTATGAAATTTACAAGTGATGATGAACGATGGGGTTCGTGGAGAATAAAAAAGGAACTATTACACAATTATGTAGAATCAGCAGATGTTCCAATGAGAGATTTTTATCGCGAGAGTAATAAAATATCAGAAATGTCGAAAGCACCATCGTTGAGTGATCCAATAACTAGATATAAGACAGTATATCTCAATGGACCTGGTGGATGCGGCAAAACAACTCGAACGATTAATGTTTTTAGAAATTCAGATATAATCGTGCTGACACCCACACATAGACTTGCACGTGAGATGAAACAGCGGCAAGTACAATCGTGTACGTATCATAGTTTCTTTCGGTGGCGCGGAGATACATGGACTCCTGAACGGATGGGAGAAAAATATATACCTAAAATAATTATGATGAGATATGCACGGTGTCATTGGATACATTAAAAATGTTTCTTGATTGGTTGTTGACGAAAAATACCGCCATAATAATGTGTGGCGATCATGGTCAACCGCCGCCCTTTGTTGGACCATCTCCACATGATCGGTTAAAAAATTTCGTTGATTATTGAAATAGATGATGATCATAGAGCTCTTGATGCAAATTTGAAGGAGTTTAAAAATTAATCAGATTACAATCAAACAAAATTCAGTGTGAAATAATACGTGGAGTTATCTCAGAGACATCAATGAGTGATTTTTTGAAATTATGGAGACCCACCGATTTGATCGTAGCAAGTAGAAAAATAATCAGAGACGCTTTACAACAACAGTTATTTCAGCTGCATAAAGAAAAATATTCAGAATTACCCGTACCGTTGTGTTATAGACCATCAGATACACGAAAACAGAATATTAATGTTGATATTCCAGGACAGACTGAGAATCAAAATCTCGTATTAAATGATATTGTCGCCGTTGATATCAGTGTGGTTGAAGATGCAATACACGCTGACAAATCTCCATGAGTGTTGGGATACGCCATGACAATCCACTCGTCTCAGGGATTAACTATTTCTGACACACGAGTCTGGATTGTAGACGATCGCATCGAGTGGTCAAATTTAGTTTATTTGGCGGTATCGAGGGTCAGAAGTATATCTCAAGTACGTAGAATCATAATTCCTGAAATCGTTGATAAATTTAACATCATCGATGATGATATAATAAAAAAAAAAATAATCGGATACAAACAATCTGATTAAAAAAATAAACGTGACTTTGATCTTGATGTTGAATTTATTATTGAGTTAAAACAGCAGCAGAATAATCATTGCACCAGTTGTAATTGTATAATGTTATGGCGGTATTCGAGTAATGATTCAAGACAATTTACCGTAGATAGAAAAGATAATAGTCGCGGTCATACACGAGAAAATACCATATTAACCTGTCTTGAGTGTAATCGACGTAGAGGCGCTAGTTAAGTGATCGAAATCACCGGAGTGATTTTGGTGGTAGTTGTGTATCCGCGGGAATTATTTGTAGTTGTTCACGTGTAAATCCACGTTGAGGAGCGGCCGAATCTAATCTGTAGATTGCAGGTCTGGAAACGCCTACATTTCTTCCAGTGGATCTTGTCACGGTAGATATTTTGTGTGTGGTAACACTCCAAATAGGATCAGTCGCTCTCTCTTTACCACCTTCACGTTCACCAGGCTCATATAAATATCTGACTGTGACATCACCTAATATTTTTTGTTTTCCAACATCTTTTCGTTGTGTTGATATCTTTTTTTTTGTGACCGCGCTAATGGGTTTCATGTTGGTTGTTCGTGTGATCTCATTATTTAATGCAGCTATCACGCCTGGTAATCTTGCCACCCATTCGCGAGATCTTTTATCCTGAATAAATTCCCTCGCGTATTGATATCCAAATAACCGCTCAGCAAGTGTTCGATTAAATCGCTCAACAATTGCTTGATCACGATGAATTGCAGTATGGCCTCGTCGTATTTTGGTATTATTTTGTTTCATCAACGATGATACTGGACCAAGAAATTCCTTACCAGGATCAACCTGTAGTAGCTGTGGCCATCGCAGACCACCTCGTGTTCCACCACCTCGTTGATAAATTCGTTCAAACGCATCGGCTACTTCAGATGATGTTTTCGCCGATAGCTGCTCTGCTTCTTTATATCTACTTGCAACATCAACTACGGTTAGCGCGTACTTGTACGTTTTTCCACGTACAGTATCATGCGGTAAAAACAGAATATCAGCTTGATGAACTTCATTAGGAACACTGACATCGAAATACGCGTACTGAATTTGTTTAGGACGTGGTAGATAAATTTGCCATATTGCCTGCCTGGACAACCACGCTTTAGCAGTAGAATGTTTAACCGCCGCTGCATCAGCGAGTTTACCAATTGCTGCTTTGCCTCTCCAGTATCCAACTGGTGAATAATAAATTGATTCCATTATTAATTACCAGCCCCAATCGCTAATTTACCTTTCATCGAGGATCTTACTAACCAATTAGCTAATGATTCTCTAATATTTTTATTTTTTATAGAATTTAATGAATGAATTAATTTTACATCTGCAATATGCCTATCTTGTAGATTTTTACTTTTATAAGCTACATCATGAGCATGACAAGCTCGATCAATAGCGTTTACTGGTTCCTCGCCTGGTTTTGGTTGATCTTGATCATCGAGCCTGATATCGAGTCGAGTACCAGGACCGCAATAATTATATCCTGGTAGATGTTTTTCCCCATTGTATTTAGCCCATGGAGTACCTGGAAACTTTGACATCAAATTAGCAATATCACCACCGCGCTTATTAGGTAAAAACGAAAATTTCTTTCTACCGCATATAGAACATTTTCCACTGTACGCTATTTTTTTATTTTTTGTTATAACTGTAGCTAAATCAGTGGTTGGAGTTTTAACTCTACAGCGTAAACAATATAAATTCATGTTATAATATATATGGATATAATTGATTTCTCAGCAACTTGGCAGCGAGAGCCAGTTAAGCATCATCCTGCGCTACCGAATTCCATCAGAATGATTATCATAGGACCATCTGGATCGGGTAAGATGCAATTATTACTTAATCTGATAATGAGATGGTTGAAATGGGATAAATTATATTTAGTAGCACCATCCGTTGATGATCAGCGATGTTATGATGTACTTAAAGATTTCAATGAAAACGCACGATTACTGGATGAAGATAATGATGTTATAGAGTTTATAACCGATATTGATGAAGCACCATCCGTAGATTCCATAGACGGATTTATTAATAATTTAGTTGTATACGACGATGTGATCCTAGGTAAACAATCAAATCCAGCCAGAATATTTTCCCGAGGTAGACACAAAAATACAGACGTGATCTATGTTACTCAACGATATACACAAATTCCGAAGGTGATCAGAGACAACTGCAACATTTTAGTTGTGTTTAATGGCGTAGACACACACACACTTAGAAATATTCATCAAACTTGGTGTGGTGGTGACATGGATATAATTAATTTCAAAAATTTCTTCTCACGAGCGCAAGCTACTCCACATGGATTTATAACAATAAATTTACATGATCCAAGAACAAGATATCGTGTGGGTCTTGATACAATATTTGGGTAACAGGGGTGATGATAAAATTAAATTTAATTAAACAGATAATGAACAAGTGTGCGTGGCTGCGTCAAGGAACCACTAACAATTGTAATAAAAAATGCCGTGGAGAATATTACAAGAAACATAATTATCTTATAAAGAAAAACCCTCATGCTGGTCCACGAAGTTGTGTTGGATGTAACAACGGCGTTAGAGGATTATATCAGATTTGCAAAAATTGCGGTGGAGATCAATACAGAAGTTTGATGAACTATTACAGAAAAAGAAAGAACATAAATCCCAAAATAGAAAAACCACCATCAGAACTTGAATATTACTTGAAACATAGAACAAATTCCCATGATTCAGATGAAGATTCCCATGATTCAGATGATGATTCCCAAGACTGATAGCAGCAGAGAGGGCTCGTCTACAATTCTGTTTGGGACAAACAATAATCGTAGACGTGGTAATTGACCTCTATGAGTGGTCACTATTTTTTTTGGTAAAACACAAGGGTGACCACTCCCTTAAGTGGTCTGTTCACCCTCTCTGCTGCTCATGTACCACTATTTACTTTTCTAACGTGTTCAGGTTTGAAAAATCGATCTCTGGAGGAAAACCCTTCGGCAGCAACCTCACCAAACTTGGCTATATCCCGTCTAGTTTTCATTTTATATTTTTGAATTTCTTGTATACTCTTTTCTCCCTAAAATCGACTCCTCTCTTTCCTTTTTTGGTTTTTCACCAACAGCACCTTCAAGTATTTCTTCGCCTTCATCTTCAATTTGTGGTTGTGCGGGAACTATTTTTTCAGCAGTCTGTTTTAATACCTGAAGAAGACTATCTTCCTCCTCCCCTTCATTCTTCTCTTTCTCAGGACCCCTAATGGCACTTAAGACTTTTCCAGTAACCGCAGTGACGGGTTTAAATAACTGTTCCGTTTCCGCTGCGTACTCAACCTATGCTTCTTGTCGCGCCTGTAAGTTTCTTTCTAAATTCGTCTCTGACAGGAATAAATGTTTTAATTGCTTCTAGTCGTTCTCGAGCTAACCTAGCTGTGTAAGATTCCGGATGTACCATATTATGATATACTAATTTTTTAATTAATTAGCAGCAGAGAGGGTGTTGCTTTCAACTTGGCATCGACACGATCGCATATTTTCCTTCGATGTATCGCGATTAGAAAAACTTATCAGCGATAGGCTCGGTTAACCAGTTCGTCGTTGACGAGGTTGTCGTACACTGGATATCGCGTCTTTTGTGGGATTTTTTTGCGATTTTCCAGGAAGGCTTATTTTGCGAAACGGGGAGTGAACCACTTTGAGCTTGTTCGCCCTCTCTGCTGCTGGCTATATAATTTTAGGGAAAAAAAATCAGAGAAACAATCATCAAGTATTACGAGACATAGAAGCAGAAGGCCACAAAATGTTTGCAAAATGAACGTTGTGCTGAAAAATTTATCTTTCTTTAACGCGTTTTGGATTTTAATTTTAGACTGTTTTAAATGCTAAAGTTTTAAATGGTAACGACATAATTTCATTTTCAATGCATGATATGTATTGGGTAGGAGCAAACAGTCTAGTAATAATAAGAACTGTGTTGTATGGATACCCGTCAATTTCATAATTTTACTTAAGTCTCAATCTATAAGAAACGTAGAAAGAGTCTTTTTCCTCTAACTGCCCAGGGAATGGAACTACCTAGAATGGGTCTAAAATAAGAAGTTCCTCTCAAACAAAATTCAAAGACATTGTTAAATATACCGGCTGACTAAACATAAAAACCCAGAAATAGTAAACGTGAATCCAGAATCACTATATAGGTCTTTCTCTCTCTCTCTCTCTCTCTCTCTCTCTCTCTCTCTCTCTCTCTCTCTCTCTCTCTCTCTATATATATATATATATATATATATAGATAGATAGATATATAGATAGATAGATAGATTTAATTGGGATTTTTTTTTTAAATTTCGTTATTTGCTTTTGTAATGTAAGACTGCATGTTTGACTTATTCGTGTCCAAAATGTTTTTTATTTTCTTCTTGACAAAATTATGCATACCTTTTTAATTAAGTAAACAATTATTACATACCTAAAATATTATCCATCTGTATGGGTTTAATTTCATGATCATTTTAATAGAAGTGAAAATGTTTATTTGGGTCACGGTCTAATTTATTGGAATTCCCTACAAATTGTGTTGTGTGCCTGACGCAGTACAGGTTATATATAATAACTAGAGAGATACCCATTCTGATTATAACTAACATTATATTTTGACAAACATTAAGACGTTTCTTGAAGGATATTTTCCATTAGCGAATATTAATTTTTACATTAGGTCAAATAGAGGATACAACAATCTTGAAACTTTAAAAAATATTCATTCGTGCTTTAAAATCCAACATTTATCAATTTTATGTGTCCTTAGGCTCAGTTGGGCTGTAATTTATTTCTTCAGTTTATTTAGTTTAGTGATTATTTCCTCTTTAAATACGGAGTGCTCATAAAAAAACAATATTCTTGAATAGAGACTTTCACTGGGATTTATAGCGAATACAAATCTGGAATATTATTACTGGTTCAACAAAATGTGTTGAAACAACTACACGAGACAGACAGTGAGAGGCACATCAACACATCCAGCGTTGGACTTCGACTAACGTTTATTTGGAGCTTTTAATGTTAGAACATATGAATATAATTCTAGGATTATTTTTAGATTTAATTTACAGTACCGTAAGTTCCTTTTTTATTTTCACTTTGTTTTCCAGGGAAATGAATTATTTGTCGAATTGTATAAAGCTTATTGCTTTTCACTCTTTTCAGTTTGTTGCTTTAGGAGCATGGATTTTACCAAAATGTATCTTAAAATAAACTTTTTAAAAATTCCGAAAACCAAACAAGTTTATAAAATTGAAAATATATATTTTCATTCAAATACAGGGTGAAGAAGTTGAACCTACATTACGGTAAATCAAATTCTTAGTAGGCCTAAACATTCTATCAATTTACAGAGTATCGAATAATCCGAATGAATTCCAATAATATTCCTAATGAGGTTTTGTAAGGTTCTGATGTACGAAACAGTACAGAAGAGTAACTATTACATTACCCAAAATGTCGTTAGCTGAATTCTCTGTAATTTTGTAACCGCTACAAAATATCTATATGTCTTGCAATGAATGTTATAGCACTATAATAGTAACAAATGATACTTAAATAAATGAATCAAACGAATATCTTTCAAGACTAGTAAAAATATTAGAAATGCCCTATTCCACATAATAATTATAATCTTATTTAAGTGATTAATACGCAATTCAGAAAACTTATCAATCGATATTCTCAAATATCAACAAGGTCACGTGGGTTATACAAAGTGGTCAGAAAAGAGGTCATCCTGGCCTTTGTAAAATTATGACGTCCGTTTACACCACATGTCATGTTTACGTGAATTACAATGCAGCTCAACATTGGAACTTTGTTAATGAATTTAAGCACTTGATACAAGATCGACATCTTGTTGAAAGTGCTTACTTGTGATTAGTTTTTAAATATTAAATATATGACCCTGACAATCTAAATTGATGAATAGAATACATACATACATATATATATATATATATATATATATATATATATATATATATATATATATATATATATATATATATATATATATATATATATATATAATTGGTTTAATTTCAGCTTCGGTTGTTGTTGAGGAGATTGCGTGGGCAGTGGTAGAGTTGTTTTGTCTTTGTTTTGAAGCTAACTTCCTTTTTTGTCCAGCTGTTTCAAGTTGCATCTTCATTTCTTCTTCTCTTAGTCTCCTTTCTTGTTTTTCTTGTTCAATGTACTCATCTACTGCCTGGTTAAAAATTCTAAGCTGATTAACATCTCTGTCACATCTAATCTGTATTCGTAACGATGCGATATATATTCCTAATCCAATGGTGTATATCAGAGTGTTAACATATTAGGGTTTTACATACCTATCTCTATAATGATATCCAAACGCGACAATATTAATTAATTGGTTTGAGTCCTTGATGGCGGCATTAGCTTCAGTCTTAAATGTATATGCAATATTAGTTCTAACTTTTGGCGGAGGCTGAATTTCCGGTTGTGATTGAGGAGGTTGCTGGGGTGGTGGTTGAGCTACCTGAAGACAGCCAGGTAATTCTTAAAAGCTTTTTGAGCTGTCTCAGTCGCTGTAACAATTTTCTTTGTTGGTTCGACAATTTGTTTAAATAATTGTTCTGCACCTTCTGTATACACCAACTGAGACTCTTGACTCGACTGTGGCTGTTTGTTGAATGAATCACGAACTGGAACATATTTTGTAATTGTATTTCGGTCTAAACTTTGATAAGTCCCCCCCCCCCCCGCTGCTCACAATGCAGATGCTGAACTGACTTTATTTTGTAAACATTGGTGTCAGTACATTAGAGTCTAAGAGTCTCTTTCAGGAACTCTTGGGTTAATGATCATGGGGTCAGAAAGGTTGCTATTTATTACGTAAAAAGAATGATATATTTGTTTAAAAAAATCGTAAAACATATTCGGTCACTCAAAGACGTCTAGACTCCTTGCAATGCCTCTTTTTCCAAACATTTCAACCATATATTAGCTGGGTTCATTATATGTAAAATAAGATCAAATCTGAAACTGAATCAATCGCTCTCAACATTTAGGGAGTAGTTGCATAATATATGTCGGTGCAAGGTTACCTGGGGTTTGGCTTGCTACCATTGTTGAAAATTTCTCACCCATGCGACAGAGAAATTTAGCTGTTTTGCTAACCTTACTTTTCATATCTCTTCTCTGACCAGTCGTCTCAGTCAAGGTATCCACGCGCTCAGAACTACTTTTAAAAAAGAAACCCTTGTTGTCTTTTGTTGTGCCTGACGTAGTTTTTCTAAAATCAAACAACAACAACACATATTTAAGAAAAACACAATAACTTAAGGTAAATCCATCTTTAAGAACACACCATACAAAAGTATTTAGAGAGAGACAAAGACACACACGCATATGATATCGAGCTTTTTTGGGATTATGCTAGTTCGTTCTACACAGCATGGTCAATTTTATCCTATATGGAGGCCTAGCTCAGTTCATTTTCAGGTCAGCGTCATTAAATGTAGCTAAATCTACGTAATTATTTTTAAATACTTCGTGTGAAACAAATTATATACTGTTAACTACATTTAATGACGCTGACCTGAAAAATGACTGCAGATAGGATAAAATTCTTAATGCTGTTGTGAAATGAACTATGACAGAAAACACTGATCCATACACATAGACTATAGACGTATTCACTTCATAGCGTACCAACTATCTCAAACAACTCATACATGTGTTATGTCAAACATGTTTTATTCTAATTTTGTTAAGCATCTCCATTGTGCCCCATTTGAATCCAAATTCTACCTATGCTATTTAATGACAAATAATGCACTTAACAACCATATGGAATCATTTATCCGTCAACACATTAATCCATAAGCAAATTTCATATTCATATTTTTCCTATCTTAACTCATTACTTAAATTAATACAAGCTCTCAACAGTATAATTCCCCTATCTAATTTGGAAAACACTGGTATTATAAAATGTTATACAAGAATAATCTGTGAGTGTATTTACTAATATTATTATATGATTCATATATACATATATGGTTCATTGGTTACAAGTTTCAGAACATATGAGTGCAAGCTTTTAAATGTAGCGGAGCATTCCAAATAGTCATCTCCATCAACCAGTCTACAGCGCTCCTGTTATTTGATTATAAATATTTCGTTCAATATTTCCTCTATGAAGTTCCTCATACATTGGTTTCACAGCCGGAGGGTTATACTCAGTATTTGAATATGTGTGCATTTCAACATCTCTTTTTCCTCCGCTAAAAAAAAAAAACAAAAAACAAAAACAAAAACAAAAAGAAATTAAGGCATTGACATACATGTATGCAATTAGTCAAAATTATCAAGTGAAGTTTAGTTCGGAAACATGTTGTAATAAAAAATTATATGAAACGTCCCCAAAGAAACAACAATTAGTTTATTGAATTATTTGTGAAATAGGTTTTAATATTTGACCATTATAATACATAATAGCATTATATAAAATCTCAACACGATGGTTTTAAGTACATTTCATTGATGGCAATTTGTATGCAAATAATATAAATTAACGAAATTATTACGTTATCAGTTGATCATTAATGATGATTGTTTATATAATTTACATTCTAAATTAATAATTGTGATAATACCTATACAATTTCAGCCTGCGTATATTCGATACTAATATTTGTCTGTAGACATTACCCGTGTCTCTCTGCCCTCAAAGCTACATTGCTCTTATGCAAATCTTTACCACAGTATAAGCTTCATTTTATTATCTTATATTAAAATGATTGATTTATATTTGTCATTATTGGTACTTTTGTTTTCAAATAAAAAAATGTTAAAGCATGCCCATCTAATCTAATCTTATAAAGACAAAATTTAGCTCCAGTAATCTCTAAAAACTTTCTTGTCATATGAATATGTAAAGATATGCCCACCTAATCTATCGCTTTATGCTACATTAAAGTACGCAACACAGTAATTAAATGTAATAGCGTGTTCTCTTGGCTTATACACTGGTTGTTACACATTTTGTAAATCCTCTAAGCCTATGTTATGATTGTTAAAATAAATAAATGACTCTGCCCATGTAATAATAATTTATATGACAATGTCTTTATGGTATGCACTCTGCAGGGGATACACACTGTTTGCACATCTGTATTTTAAAAAAAATACTGTTAGCGACAGACATGGCTGAAATTTGTTAGTGTCCTCCTGGCTTGTTGAAGAAAATCTAATTGTCATACTTAAAATACCTATCTAATTATTAAGCATGTAAACATATTATAATGTCCTTTAAATGGATAGGCTTTCTAATGTACTGATCTAATCATAATTTGTGTTGACCCTTTATTTTGGCCTGCTGATATTATACTGTTATTATCCGTGATATATCTATCGAAATACAAAATGAACATTGATTGATATTCAAATCATACCCAGCTAATTATAAATTATGCCGGTCCAACTGGCCTGCAGAAGAATCCAATTAGTTTTTGCGCAAGATACCCATCTAGTTATTTCGTGTTTTGCCCAATCCTCATGGGATGCTGACGGATCCCTTTTTGTTACACAATGTATAATCATCTATTTATAAAGTAATTTAACCTGTGTTCATATTGATCAGAAGGAACCCTGGATGTCATACAGAATATGTCCATCTATTCAGAAGTTATCGGACGTTATCCTATTAGGCTGCTCATGGAATCTTCAATGGTGTACATAATAGACCTATCGCATTGATTGTAAATTATTCTACATTTCCATCTCTTGACCTGCCACAGCGTGCTACCCATGATGCACCCATCTAATTGCACGTTATGTTAACCCACCAGAAGAAGCCTGGTTAGTATCCGTACAAGTATACCCAAATAATCGTACTTTGTGTCCCCTTGGATTGCAGAGGAAATCTGTGTTACATACAATAGCAATCTAATCATAAGTTAAGTTAGCGTGCCTTCTTGGTCAGCAATTGGAACTCTGACTGTAATAGACGCTATGCTCATCTGGTCATAAGTTATCTTTTACTGTCCTCTCAGTCTATGAAATGATTGTTACACATGATATACGCATCTAAGAATGAACTGTATGTCTATATTCCACTAGCAAGTCGACATCGTAGATTTCTAGGTAACTAAGTATGCATGTTTACATTATACAATTGTACTCACTCTCTGATGCATGTGTGTGGGGATCCTGCAAAAAAAAAGAGAAAAAGAAAGAACAAATTATTGGGGCAACAAAGAACCATATATACACATTTTATTCATGTATATGGAATGGGATTATGTTTGTTTATGTGTGTCTTTATTTGGTTAGTAAATATTGCTATTGGCCATTGTGTTAAAATACGGCTAAGACCAAGTGCATTTGTAGCGATGATTGATATTCTGCAACTTCATTTTATGTGAGGCTCAAATCATCAACGTTACGTTTTTATTATTAATATTTTCATAAATAAGCAGGTCTTAAATGCATGGGGTATTTTTAATTAATGTGTATGAGCTATAATTAACTTGTTCCAACATGCATGAAGAACATAATGCTCGATTATTGGGAGGACAACAATAATTCATAGTGCATTGGGTAATTTCCTTAAAGTGACTTAATTAATCTATATTTCTCATAGGTGTTTAAAATACATTTTATTTTTGAAATACCTTCTTTATAGTGTAATACATAATTATAGTTAAGGGGCTTTTTTAAGATCCTTGACTTGTCCAATGTTTGTCTTAGAGAAAATCATAATGGCAAGTAAATCAATGTTTACATATGTCAATACCGAATTAACTCAGGCAAACTAAACTGAAACAGAGCAATTATTATTTAAATCTTTCGAACGTGGTTTCATAGGTGTCTTCAAGAATTGGTGATATGTGGGACAGCTAATTGAAATCATTGGCACAAGAAAGTTAAATATCTCTATACTTAATGATGTATTGCAATGAATCCAAAATTTTATATAGTATTTTGAGGATTAAAATGAATATTTCTCTCTTTTGAATCAGCTACGGATATATTTGGACGTGGACACACGGAAAATATTCCTTGATATAAACTTTCGGTCAAATTTGTATCAGCTGACTAAATTTTTCAATAAAACGTTATGAAAACTGTTTGTTTATTAGACACGTTAGAAATATATATATATATATATATATATATATATATATATATATATATATATATATATATATATATATATATATATATATATATATATATATATATATATATATATATATATATATATATATATATATATATATATTCCGCATAGATAATTAATTATAATAGATTTAATGTGTTTTCTCTATCAAATACTAGTAAATCATTACATAGTCGGTACAAATTACATGCAGTGTGTGCATTATCAAAGTTTTGACACAAGAATGTGTTAAACATCACTATAATGCAATTCTGACTGGTCAAAATGAGCCCATATAGCTCTTTTGCAGTATTTTCCGCACTGACTGGCTCTTATTTGCGACTTCGTCGATACCCCTCGTTTTGGAACTTTTTATTTTTACTATTAGTATCAACACTCAAATGGAATTAGGTAAATATATCCAGTCTATCTAAATTTGATGAATATACCTTACAGGGTCTCATTACACTATATATAGTCCATCGTGTGCTAACATTGTCGTTAAACCCCAGACACGAACAACAAGATCAACACCAACTAACGCTAAGGGTGTAGGTCTATTGATAGTGGGTATGGTGAGAAAGGTGTGTGTTATACCTGAACACGGAATTCACCCATTTACACAAGTTATTTAAATTTTAAATTATGAAACTAAATAATCTAGCCCATGTTCATGGAAGAATGTGGACACCGTCCAGTATCCCAAATGATAGAACGTTATCGAACCAAATGCTGTTTATATCGTAAATAACTCCAATGCTCTAAAGTTACTTCTCATGTAATAAAATTCCGACCATACTAACATTTGTGTATATCTAATATTACAAACTGAATAATGCAAATATTCTGCCGTTATTACACTACCATAAATATTTAATATCTGCATCGATAATCGTCTCCCCTCATTATTGACAATGACATATTTTCGTATAATATTTACTATAAAATGAGCCATAGTCAAATTATGAGATATCATATGGAACTGGTGTTGAGAATGCATGTGATTTGAGTGAAATATTATATTTATTAGGAAGGATAGTAGCTATTTGAATCATAATCGGTTACAAAATCTACTTATAAATGTTAATAGTTATAAAACAGAGCTGAAAAACATACATTACAGAAAGGGATTATCTTGTATGATCAGAATATGAAATTTGAAGTGTCTGACTCAGAATAAACAAAAGTATATAGTCTTCTTTCTCTGAAAGATATTTCCATTAAATAAAACTCATGCGATAAAACAATCTCAAATGGGTACTGATTTAACATTGAATTTATGAAACTTGTCAAACAATATAGTTTTAGCTGGACAATGTTCTCAAAAGTAAAACATTATTCAGCTTGTTTCATTAATTCAATATTAACTCATTGCCCATATGAGAACTTTATTTCGTGAATTAGATGTTGACAACCATTGGTTTGAATGATGTCCAGTAATATAAGTGTAACACAGGCTTTGAAAATGAATTTGCGATATCCTTAAATGTATTGGAAAATGTTTTGTTTATTTCTGGGTAGAATCACAAAACATTGACGTACGTTTGTGGTAGGGATATTAAAAGCTTATTTTGTTTACGGCACTCTTTTAAGAATAATGGTTAAAGTGTGAATTTTAGCACTTTAGCATTATTCATTTTACATTACCATTAGGGCTGTTGACTAATAGTTTTAAAGACACATTTGTTATGAAAATGACATTGTATTAAAACGTGCGAACAACATTTCAGAGAAACGGCATCTACAGGTGGAATTATTTAAAATTCATGAGAGACTAAGTGGAAGTTATTAATCCCACCTATTGAAACGATTAATTAATATCGCCCTAATCAAACATTTCAGATCTCCATCTCCCACTTATTTTAGGTGTTGTGGCTCTTTGCACCCTAAACTTATGCAATCTTCTCGAATGTAAAAGCAACGATCAACAAATTGATGTTGGGTCATATTGTCGATTCGTTTATGTATATCTAAATTATAAATTAAAAATAGCTAGTTTGAAGCTAAAGTAGAAAAGTTACATATTATTTATTTGTGACTGAGAAAATGTTTGACATTGCATGCATACGCCAAAGCAAACAAATAATATTACATGTACACAGATGATAAGATGAAAAGGACATGGTAAGAGAAAAACGAAGGCTATTCGTTAAGCAGACTTTGTACTTTCGGTTCGTACGCATGGGCAATGAACCAATGCATTCCTTATGATAGTTTTACACATATAATCAGTTGTAAAACAGTACAAAAACGTCTGTTTGCAAATTCTAAATGACAAAAATCCGTTTCCAAATTAAACGTTTACATATATATTACATTATACCCTCTTTGGCTCTTTGAAAACTACCCATTGACTCCAAGGAATTTATTTCTAGATAAAAATTCCTTCCACAAGATACTGATTTATGCATTATAACCATATGACTCTAAGTATACAAGGTCAGTGTGCGTATTGAAAACTAAAGGGAAAGTGTCTAACACATTATATATATAAAGTTCTGCTTACATAAATTAGGTTAAAACTGTAATGAATTACATAAACACTTGCTGAAACTGATGAACATTATTATATTGGTAAGCAGATGGAAGGTCTGCAGACAAAACAGCAAAATGGCAGATACAAATAAAAACATTTTCTTTAAATTTATCTAAGTTTAAACACACCTCTAATTTTTTATCAAACACACTAACATATTGATCAGAATGATTTAGACGATCTAAAAGATACGAGAATTGGAAAAATGTGTAGAGTATTTTAGAGTTTTAGCTATGCATTTGTTCAATGTTCGAATTTTATTGCAAGGAAATAAAATTCCTTTGAAAATATGGGACCATTATTGACTTAGAGATATTCCTTAGGTATTCATGTTGAGACAAAAAGACTTGTAAAGTCACATTTAAGGTTCTTCCCTATACATACCATTTAGTCGTCGTCTGATTGTGAAGGCAATGATAGCTCCAATTAATCCGAGTATAGCTCCCCCAACACCTATTCCAATTGACGCACTAGTTTCTATGGAAGGTAGGCACGCGCATTCTGTTGAGCAGATGAGGACATTAATTTAGTATTTACTTACAAAAGTAATCTAATTTAAATACGTTTTTGCAAGTAGCATTATATATACACGTTTTTAATAATGTTTCCACTGGAGCCCAATATTATTTTCTAATTTTTACTGCCGTCGTACAAATATTTAGGTTTAAGTGTATATTTACTTAACATGTACTCCATCAAATATAGAACTTGACACGTTTATTTACTTCTAAAATATTTTTTCGATCATTTACTGAACTGGACCGAATCCTTTTCTCCTTGTGTTCTAATATTTGAGCCGAAAATTGAATATTCTTCCCTCCTCTCTAGCCATCCCATGAGAAGCTTTCAAAATTGCGGCCCCACTCCAACATCTGTCAAAAGTCAATCTCTATTCATAACATACCTGTGGCAGAAACCTATCTATACCTGGCAAGTCTTACCTTATATAAAGATTAGCGTGCGTTTGGAAACATCAAGATACTTTATAATATTAGCTCCAATTAGAGTGCAATTGGAAAAGCATGACGAATTCTTGCAAGGGCAAAATATGCCCCATTTCAGAGATTAGCGCATGGATGGAAAATGCAATATCGTTTGAAAGTTTTGGTCAAATGGAGGTCCTATAATTATCGTTTCGGCACAAAAAGTAAACATTTTGCAAAATTACAGGCGGTTAACGAGCAGCCTTTGTAAGCAAAGATGTCTGAACACGCAAACCTTTCAAGCTGGCTACACTGGTTGATGAGATTGTGAGATGAAGTTCAGTGAATAAAACGGTAGAAAGACACAGGTCAAACTAATGTGGCCGCTTTTGCAACCGCTGCAGACACTGTTTTAAGCACCCCCATTTGATTATCTCTCCCTCAAATAATCTTGTTGGAACGAATCACTCTTTAGCGTCGATAATCACCACTAGCAACACCTACAGGTGTATGCAAATAAAATGTGTGAATGCATTGCCTAAATATCCCCAGGTGTTCCAATAAAAGGAATATATCGGGTATAATGAAATGTTTCTTGGAGAATTTGCAGACCCGTGTCAACGATTTGATGCCGGTCATTATGCAACGATAGATTGGGATATACAAGTGAAAGAGGTGGAGTGGCTTTTGCATAGGTAAGCAAGCGGGACAAGTACAATTTAAATATTCCTCTGAGTCGAATGCCTACAACATTTGGAAAGATAGAAATGGCCAAACTGTATTTTCCACACTAATTCAACACCGAAGCCAATCAATACACGTTAATGCCGCATGTGAATGCCGCTGAGTATTACGACCCGACAATAGAAGCACCGAGCAGAGAGACACTTTATACGTTTGGTACCGCTTTCAAGCTTCTAACGTCTTCGACTTTCAGGAAGAAATGTTCATGTATTGCCGATCTGATGTGGACATTCTACGTCGTTGCTATGGAAAACTTTGACAATTGTTCATGGAGAACGGAAGGATCAATCCTTTGGCCGAAGCCTCTACCATCGCCGAATAGTGCTCCTTTGTGTACCGGAATCGCTTTGATAAAACTCCAGCCATCATACGCTCCCCCCTATTACATTCAATCAAGTATCGATACGTGACCAAAGCAGTGCTCTGTTTACATTACTATGCGAAAAAGGGAAAAATTGTTCGCGAAAACCTACCAACAACACATGAGCTTAAAGCAACACGGATATGGAGTGCTCAGAATGTGGGAGCAGGGCTACAATCAACGTTTCAAAACCGAGTCCTAGTATTTGGCGCATTGCAGAAAGTTACGACATATGAAGGACATGAGACTGCTGTACTTTAGCGACAATATATTTTCAGGACGAACAAATGCCACACGTTTGCTGTTTGAAGAGAACGAATCCTAATGAGAATAATTCAAACACCTCGTTGTGTTCTTGTTGTATTTTTGATGTGCAAATATTGTCGCTTTCAAGGAAGACAGCCCTAAAAGTAGACGGAACACTACTACGTGGATCAAATTTGTCAATACAAAGGCTTGATCAAAATGCAAATTCTTAGGTCTCTCCGACTTTTATCATCACCTGTATAACCTCACCGTTGTGAGGAATAGCTGATGCTTTCTGTGTGTCGTACCTGTGTCGCAATTTGTGATCAGTACCGACCTTGTGATTACACCGAAGAAGAAAATACTTTGATAGGAAAGTTTCTGCAGCACAGAATTGTTTCGTGGTCTGGGTCTGGAATACCAACTATTAAAAGTCTACAAAATGTACCAATTTCCCAACACGGAAATTTACCAAAAGGACTATGACTCCCAGAGAGAATTTTCTCGGGTTGCGTCCTTTCTTGAAACTCAAGCAAGATGCCATTGGTCCTCCCGTCTGGTGTCTAACTCACAAAGACCGAGACACATTCAAAGATTAACATCGTGCCATCGAAGGCATCGCTTTAGTTGACGTAAAAAAGAACGATTGCAGACGCTCATTTGTCAAAGTCATGCTCAATTGCTTATGAGTAATAATGGCACAACGACCGTACTTACGTAAGCGAAATAACTGGTAGATCCCTTCCACAACTATGCACTGGTGAACGACAAAAGAACGAATGGAATTCGTGGACGTCTTTCGAGAAGATTTGTTCTGATCAATTACAAAGAAGAATCAGAGTTTGAACCTCCTATCGAAGATGATAAGTAAATAAAAAGTCAACGAAGTTTTTCTGCTACGACGTTGTATTTGCCAGTCATCTCATCAGTGGCGACCTCCATTAAATTCCATCAAGTTCTTATTACAATCAACCTAGCAATCCTCGCTAACGCTTCCAATGGTACAAGATGTATTTGGTCTTAAGAAAGTTCCTGGTTTTGTGTGGCACTGCATTCAGTAGTGGTATTGCATTTGTTTTAAATACGCTGCAACCGATTAACTCTGAAAATGCCGAAGGCTCTGCCATTCAGTAATGAGCAACATCGAGGATAGAAACTTCAATGTAGAGCAGCATATCGTGGGGAATTACCCTATTGGAATCGCCGTAATTAAATGCAGCTCCCACCAAATGTTTGCCTCGCTATTATGACTTTGTTCATACGAAATAGGTTACATCTGCTAGCAAAAGGCTTTGCGTGACACTTCATTAGCTATCTGTAAGCCTTTGGGACATAACATATGAGCGTATTACGAAACAAACTAGTTTGTTTGTTGTACAAAATAATACGATGGCTACTAAAACGTAGGAACCCCGTTTGCATTGATTACGTCTTTTACTTTACGATATTAAAAGAAAGCAACAAACTCTTCATATAAATAAGCGATAACCCTCCTGCTCTTGTTATGGTACAGGGGTGGTTTGATATCTTGTTGTAGATTATTACGAACCTCTTTTTCACTCCCTATACACATGCGTCATTCTCCCAAATTTCAGCATCTGGTAGAATTTGGAACCATACACATTATATATTGAGTGACCCCTTTTCCTAATATTATCCAATCACAAACATTTCCTGTGCAAAATTTGCGTATGCACGTTGACACATTTGTTTTCCGAGTTGGCTTGGACATTTGATAAAACTGTGAATGGCCTGGTTTGTGGGATAGGCAGGCATATCGTTGAAGTAAAGGGCGATGTAACATATTTTCGGGCCCATATCTAATCTCGGGAGAAATGGCTTCTGGCAAATTCAAAACTATCGACGTAAAACTGTTCTGGTCCCAGTTGTACTACATGGTAAAATCTATCCAAGTACAGCACACATAGGCATTTGTTTTAGCACGTCTTCTCTTAAACCGATAGGCAAATGGGGCTAAGCGCGATGAACAATGAAGCTTTCAAGGATTATATATATATATATATATATATCAACTAAACTGCCCTTTTCCCATCGACTGTTGGGATTTAGACAAGTGGAAAGACGAAATACCCAAATCTACATACATATAATCATACATGCACAAATACCGACATAAATGTAAACAGATATTCAGATAAAATATCAAGCAAAAAAATTTGTTTCGGAGCTGAATAAAATGAAAGAAATATAATATATAATATTGTCTCCAACCAACCAAATTTCAAGTGATATGTATTGGATAATTGTTATTTCCACCAGTAGACTGCTTTTTTAATTGAATTCTTCTCTACACCTTATATTAGCATTAAATAATATGTAATAAATAAACAATGGACCATCAATACCAGTAGCTAATAATTAAGCAAATTAAAAAAAGAAAGAAAATGTCATCTACTGAACAGTTACAAGTTACACACGTCATTACTCGTACTCTTCTATCACTGGATTTATTTAGGCCGCTGAAAACGTATGTCTTAAATTATAAATGGAATCACGAGAGCTTCATCTCGGTGGAAACTTTGAGGATTATCTGCCCTTATATATATACAAATACCAGTGATATAAATACCAAGTGTTTTATAAAGAACGATGGATGGACGTGTTTTATTTTATTGCAAAAATAGTTTCTAAATAGATATACAAACATTAATTGAAAATATGCCAATATTATTTCTTAACTTTATTTATAAATCGATACAGAAGTACCCAAAGAAATTTCTGTCTTGTAACGAAAGATATTTCTTATTGACACGGTAGTGTGGTAGAATAACGGGAAGATATATAGAAGGATATACTAAAATAATGAAATTCATGATATATATTCTAACCTTTTAGGGTTCTCATGGCAAGTTGAACATCAGCAAAATCTCCTCTTCCATTAACATTATACGAATACAATCTAGCGAAATATTCAGAACCTGGTAAAAGGTCTACAACAATGGCAGAAAACCACCCATCTTCTATTCCAGAACTCAGTAAAGATGCATTTAGCCATGTTATGTTATCTGGACTTATCTCAATAATGAACGTTTGATCGAATCCTCCATCGTATCCAGATAGCCACTTCAGCGATATTTGTTTTTCTTCTACGTTGGTAGCATGGAAATTTATCGGCTTCTCTGGTGTAACTGAAATGTGTTATATCAATTAGAACTCTGGTATGAAATATTTACGTTGTCAAAATAAACACCATTTGTAATTTATTCTTGCTTATTAGCCATTCACATTCATTTGTTTCTTCGAACGGGTATAGGCATTGCCTAAGTATGATTTGAACAGTGTTAAACATATGCAGCGAAAAATTACTTGTCTGAAAACTGGATACCATGCTAGTTTTCTTTTGTGGTCTGTTTTACTTGACAGGTTGTCAAAATTGCATAAATATCCCCACATGTCAGTTCGTTGTTTCACCAATAACACTACTGACACATATGATTGTACCGTTACGTTTTGCAATATTGTAATTTACATTTCATTTAGACACTGAAGGTTAGAAACAAATGCTGATAAAATATTGCATTGACATACCTCCACTGCCAACTAAGTTTTCCTAACATCTTAGTCTATTTTATTTCAATTTTAGTTTGTTTTCATGCAAAATAAGTTTAGATAGCTTAAGTGGCACAAATATTCAGTGTGTATAGAATTTATCATAGCTACTTGTAAGACGCTCTAAAATGAGCTATTCAGAAAACAGGACTATATTACTTTTTATTCACAAGAGAACTGAGTTACTTTGTTGGTTTTATAAATAATTTATAAATAATGTATATGTTTGCATTACAATATGACAATCTTTGCTATTTATTGTGCCAGGGCAACTCACAGAATGTTCATATCCAAATTTTAACTGAGGCATTCAAGATATTTTCACTAATTATATTACATGACCGAAGAATACACTCTCATTCGTTTCAGAGTCTTACATTTTTGCTTAGTATTATATGTATTATCCAATGATATAGGTGGTATCACATTAACTTTCTTGTTTCATTCTTTACATATCAAATCTGAGAACAAAATCATAAGTGCGTTTTTAATCTCTAACTCATTCCGTCAGAATTCTATACTTAAAGTTGTGTCTACGCCTAAGAGAAATATGTCTGGGCAAAATCTATAGCAATAGCTGTTTCTTTTAATCCCCTGAAAATAGACCTCAATCATGATATAGATCGTTCGAGAATAAAACTGAATTCTAATAGACGTATACTTTGAAGCATATCATTTCTTCTGAAGTCACAAATTTGTATTTGCGGAAATAAAATTCTTCTCAGAGTAAATATGTGCATTTCTGGTCCAATATTAGAAGAATGGATCTATGGATTATGACGTGACTTACTCTGTTCTATGAGTTTGGTGCCTTTTGAATCTGAACCAATATAATTTTTTACTTCTGTGTCATAGTATCCGAAATCATATTCACTCATAATGCTGATGAGTATGGTTGCTTTGAAGTTTGGAGCTGGAAATTGTGAAGAATACACCGGTAGATTGTCAAAACGATTTGGTCGGATTTTTCCTCGATGTATTAATCCGCTGGTGCTCGAATGTCGTGCTGTGACAGTTAAGTTCTCCTCCATGTCAGAGTAAAAATCAAACTGGATCATGATATGTTGACCAACATAACCTTTATAGCTTGGAGATACATATTGTATTCTTGGAGCAGCTGCAAAAGAAACATTCATGTTTATCAGTTATAAGAAAACATACTTTTTCTTTCTTCACCAGATGTCGTAGTTTATGTTTACTTACCCAATTTCCATTACTAAAGTATATATATGTATTAAAACATCATTGAATACAACATGTCTGAAATACTACAAAAGGAGCAACGATGGTAGGGGCGAGTATAACACATTACGTTGTAAGAGAAATCTCATCGGTTAGTTTTCACACTGAAGTGATCCATACTGTATACTCACTTTGTCACGAACTGTGCGTAATGAATATATATGGAATGTGTATGATCACTCGTGATCATAGTTAGTAAGTATGTGTTTTGAACTTTTTGAAGTTTCTAGAGCAGATATTGAGATGAACCAGACATAATTGAGTCACAATAGTCCAGTCTTAACAGTACTAATGAACACACGCGTATTTTAGTGACATCAACTGAAAGATATTTGCGAATTGAGCTGATGCGTCTCAGCTGAAGATATGGAGCCTTGCATATGTTCATGACATGTTGGTGCAATGTGAGAGTACTGTCCAGAGTAACACCTAGGTTTCGTACTGATTGTGTGAATTTAATGTTGGTGTTGCTGATATTTATTGTTTGAGGTAAAAGCTGTGAATGAGAAAGTCTTTGTTTTGTAATCAGAATGGCCTCATTTTTATCATCATTCATCTGCAGCTTGTTAAATATCATCCATGATTTCACATCAGAAATGCACCTCTCTACACCTTGGATGGCAGCATTAACTTTAGTCGGGTGGCTAGATTTGTATATTTGGGTGTCATCAGCGTACAATTGGTGAGACACTGGATGATTATCTATAACACTTGAGAGCAACTAAGTATACAATATGAAGAGAACACCACAACTCAGATCAACTGGGCTGGAGAGTATTCCATTTGCAGATACAATTTGTGTCCTGTTGACCAAGTAGGACTTGAACCACAGTAAGGCTGTATCATGAATGCCAAATACATGCTGGAGACGGTGAAGTAATATATCATGGGCTATTGTGTAAAATGCTGCAGACAAATCAAGGAGAGTGAGGACTGTAATCTCTCCGCTATCAAACGCAGAAAGAATGTCATTGACTACTGTTAGAAGAGTAGTTTCAGTACTGTGGCAAGGGCGATATGCAAATTGTGCATCGCTAAAAAAACTGTTTGAATTTAGATGAGATACAAACTTGGATAGAACAACCTTTTCTAATATTTTTTATATGAATGGGAGATTAGAAACTGGGCGGTAGTTCTTTAAATCGTTATGGTGTGCTCTTCATTAGGATTGTACGTACGAAATCCAGAGACAGGTTCAAAGGCTGCTAATGGTTGCCGCCCAAATTCTGTATCCCAACTGTATTGTGACAACGAGTCAATTGAAATTGTGGTGACAAGCTTATCTCTAATGGTTTGTACTTTGTCACGGAAGAAATTTGCAAACATGTCAGGAAGGCCGACTGGAGAGAAGGTAGTTGGAAGTAGTGTAGATGTCTTCCTTGCCATTAGCTTGTTAATAACCTCGAAGAGCTCTTTGCAGCTGGAACTTTCCATGATCATAGTAGTATAGTGGGCTGATTTCGCTATATGGACTATATTTGTAACATTCTTCTTAGAGGCTTCATAGATTTGCTTATGAATAGTGAGTCTGGTGGAAAGCCAAATTCTCTCAGCTCTGAGGCGGTCTCTTTTAGCAGTGCGAAGCTGGTCCCTAACACTGCTATACCATGGAGAACACTTTTGAATTGATACTATGCACTTGGTAGCAGGGGCATGTTTGTCAAGCAATGAACGCAGGCAGTTATAGTTGTTCTGCGATAGGAGGTAAGCAATTTGTTAGGTTAGCTTGGGTGTCTTGCATTAGTTTGGTTCTATTTATCATACGGAGGTTTCTCTTAGTAGCAGATAAAGGTGGAGCGTTAGGGACTGATACGTTAAGATGGCATATAATGCAGAGGTGATCTGATGCAAGGTCATGGGATACCAGGGAGGACTGTAGAATGTTATCATCAGGTCTATGAAGAATCCAGTGTAAAATGTGACCACGTTTATGGGTGGGTTGGTTAAGTGACTCTTTGAGGTTGAAAACATTAATGGAATCTATGAGTTTTGATGTATTTGGGTTTTCGGGACAGTCAAAGTGAAATTTGAAATCTCGAAGAATAATCTGGTTGCCACCTATCGAATTTCCATAGTCCAGGAGATTCGGAAACTGCTCCAAAAAGAGAGAGTCAGCCAGTTTGTTTTTTGTACTAGACGGAGGGCGGTATAGGAAGAAAAAAATGGACTGACCTTTGTTCCTGTGTGAGTGTGGTTTGGACTAGTTCAAACGATGTGTGGTCGAAATTGAATGTTGTGGTGTGCTTAAGACGTTTTATCATGGAGTTCTTTGTGATGACAGCAATTCCACCTCCTCGAGAATTACTGGGTAAAGACTTGATAGAGTAACCAGTGGGTGTTAGATCTACACACTTGGGCTCATCGCCTGATGTTTTTAGCCATGTTTCTATCAGGAAAAAGACGTCAATAGTCTAGTCTTTGATAAAATTAACTATTTCTGTGCGTTTTTCCGTTGGTCCTACTGAATGGGCATTTAATAATGCAATACGCAGAGGTATCTATTGGATAGTTGACACACAGGTTGACGAATTAATAGGGATTTGAATTAGGTTATCTAAATTAACGGTCGAACTTTTTTAAATTGTTGAGCCAAAATAAGGGAGATAACTGGAATTATTCTTCCTGTTCTACGCCGGTCAGCTTTGAAACAACGTTTCTTTTTTCGATTCTGTTTACATTTAGGTAATCATAAATGTAGTCTCAGTTCGTTTAGTCTACATCACAATGTAGTGTGGAGAGCCAAGGAGTGATCATTTAAAGCAATTAATGAGGGTCCATCGTAGCATAAACGGGTTGACTGGCGAGTATCACGTGATGGCGCTTTGTTCAAAAACAGTGGAGCAAGACAGCTGAGAAAAAGTCTGATTGTTCTCATTTCCAAAACAAAGAGATGAAGAAACACATAGGAATTTAACAGCCAATATATAATAAACACAATAACGTAGATAAAAACAGGCAGCAAGCATAAAGATCATGAAAACGGCACTAAAAGACGGAACAGCTGCTTCAAGCCGGTTAAGCGACAGCGGCCATCTTGTTTCTTATATCAATTACAATTTTTATATTACAATTTTCCTTCGACATTTAAATTTCACTTGGTTTAATACTTTTAGTCCCTGATGTTTTACATTGAAATATTTGGAAAAAGTATAGTGAGACTAACAGACTATCACCATGACATCTTACGAAAATTGCTTTCAAAATAGAGTTAGATTACTAACACATTAAGTGTTGCGTGAGATTACCAAACATTATGGTCTTTCTGAACCAAAGGCGTCTTTATCCAAGCAAGAGTTAAAATATATTGATCCATTATTTGGTGAAAAATGGTACTCTTATTATAAGTAGTTTGTTTTTAATAAAGTAGTCTTTATCAGATTCATTCAGAAAATTTAGGGAATTGCAGTTAAGAAAAGATGGAAACTTTGAAAGCCTTAGCTTTAGCAGGAAGTAATAAGAATGCAGATGCAAATAGGGAAATAAGGAAGATAAATGCAAATGCAAAAATATGAAAGTATAATACAAATGAGCTACAAATAGAAAAGGATAAGAAGAAAATGCAATAGCAAAAGGACACAAAATATATGCAAATTAAAAAAGAGACATAGAGATTTGCAAATGCAAGACGATGCGAGAGAAATGCAAATGCAATTCAATTAAATGGATTAGAACATATACGTAGAGCACATTCTTTCTGTATATGCACTCCGCGTTTTTATATTACAAAAATGCTAGGTTGGAACCACTTTTAATGAAAAGGTGGTAGATACATATTTTCCTCATTTTAAGAACAAAGATGAAAATTAGAAATTACCAAGGGAGCAGTAGACCTTGATATCACAAAGTGTATTTACTGTCAAAACTCGTGAAACCTACATTTCAAAATCAGTAGAGCAAAACAATAATTATGATGTTTTCAGGAATGTATATCAGAGCATTATGAGTTGGTATCTTATGCGTTGTAGAAAGTCACTAAACCAGACTCCTGTTGGGCTTGCATGAGAAAAAGAGCAACGGTTTTAACTGATATTATAACCTATAGATTAAAGAGTTAAATAGTTTCTATAGTGACATAAAGACCTACCTTGGTGAGACAAAAGTTGAAACATTAGGGAATCCAATTGGCAGAGCTCGTGAGTATTTCTTAACCCAGAAAGTTTCATTAGTCGATACATCTTCCTCTTAGGTTTTTGCTAAATAAAACATGTACGTCCAACGTGAATATTTCCAAATCTTAAACTGGCACAACTACTAGGAATCAAACTTTTGAAAAGACTGATTATAAATCCTGATCTGTTCGTACATGCATTTTCTTGAACGAAGTAAAACACGATATTTCGTATTCATATTAGTTTAAATTAGGCAACAGAACAAAGGCTGTTTCAAATGTTTTTGTTTCTAAGAGGTCAAAGTCATGGGTCGTTTTCTGAAACAAACACTTTCGTTGGGTTTTTGAAAACCTCAGTTCGCTTTTATCATGGAGAATTAAAAACCATTAATGCCGAAGGTTTCTATATCACTTATTGGTAATTATGCTAATCCTATACCTGCTCAGATATTAAAAGACACATGAGCTGGTCCGAGACTTTTATTGTCATGTAATTTGCCTTTTATAGGAGACGTCTTCTTCAAATGAAATTATTCTTATTTAGCTAGCATTGTGCTCATTTGTTAATGTTTCTTTCCATTGTCTTATTTTGCCATCAGACTCATTCTTATAATTCGTGACAGTATGAGCTGTGACTTCCTTGCTCCTTGAGGGTGTTCATATGGTACTACATAAATACCTAGCTGGTGATAAGGTTGTGAGTAATAGACTTGTAACTGACAAGATTTGAATCAATCACACAGTTGATCATATTGAAAATAAAATCAATGTTTTATGTCCACCGTGTGTAGATGATAGAGCTATGGCAAAAGAACTCTTGAGAATAATGTTGGTGAGGAATTTATATATTGTAGCTGACATATTTTAAGGGTCAGTTATTTAAAGTAGAAATGTTTACTCTGAGAATAAAGAAATCATGATGTATTGGTCAGTGATCATTTTTGAATACACATTGTCTAAATTATGATTAGGGCGATAACGGACAATCACTATTTTTCATCCAAGTAACAAGATCGTGAGGTCTGTTTCAGGAGTCTTTTAGAGAAACTGAAGCCACACAAGCAACAACGTCTTATCTTGTTAAAAAGAAAGTGGTCCTTATGATCAAATTTTGCCATCTGAAGTACGCGTTGGTGATGAGGAGTCAGTAGGCTAACCAATTATTGTTCCTACGTCCTATCAACAGGACATTCTTAGTGTAGCTTACGAAACTCCATTGTCTGGTCATTAAAGAGTCAATACGACTTGTCACAAGATCATTCAGCATGTTTAATGGCAGAAAATTAAAAGTGATGTTTATAAACGCTGTAGATTTTTGTTACATTGATCAAAGAGCATGAAAACTCAATCAGAAGACACTTAAGTGTCTCGCGCAACCTATTTCTGTATCTCACAAACTATTTAATAGTATAATGGTAGAATGTGTTTCTCAATTAGCTAAGAACATTTTAGGCGGCCAACAACTTTTTGACATTAATATATGTGACCACAAGATGTTCAGTTGGTTGTAAGTTTTGTCACACTATGTGGTCTTCCCAAGTATTGCAATCTAATCGAGAGTCAAATTTTAAGTCTGGAATTTTCCAGCAAGTTATGCATTATTTGTGCTACTAGCAATTCCAAACTGTTGCATGTCATCCCGTGAGTCAAGATGGTTTGGAAGGATTTTTTCAGACTTTAAGGAAATTGAATCAGTCCTTTTACTTTGATAGGGAGAAGATTGAGACCAGGATGTTCATTTAGCTTGCTGTAAAATAATATATTCAAGAGTCTATTCAGATTAGGTATTATGGACATTGTGAATTCAGAAAATATGTTTGTGACTTAAATTGCATTATTAAGTATTCTCGGAAGGAAAAGGACATATAGTTTTTCTCATGTTAATATGTTAATGGATTAGTTTATCATTCACTCAAATGAGTTGTAATTGTCTCACATAGTATGGATTTAAATCATGAGGTGAAAACGGTCAATAATGACTTTGATGTAACCAAGTTTCGAAATTCGGAAACATTGGACAATCCAGACCGGAAACAGTGGTGAATTAAAATAGTTGTAAAGTGAATATGAGCACTTGTTTATTCATGAATCCAGATGGAGTTTACCAGTATAGTGATTCCATATCAGAATGAAAGATTATACTTGTACCTTCCAACATTGTATTAACCTGATAATATCTGGTACATTAAATCGCGACCAATACATCAATGAATTTTAAATATACACCTATTCCTGAATCTATCACTTGAAAAAACATTTTGAAGTTCTTTGATTAACTCATTGATGTAATTTTGATAAATAATTTAAGTAAAGGTCACCTTTACATTGCTATTGTTACAATTCATGGATATGTTGTGAGACACGGTCAACTTAACATACGGAAGTTAAGGTTAATGCTATCTTTGAAGTCTCAACGCCTATTAATAAGAAACAAATGAGGAGATATTTGGGTATGGCTCGATATTAAAGGAACATTTTCTATAATTTGTCAATAATTGCTGAAGTACTGACCTAGGTGTTAAGTAACCGAAGTTTCTTTTGTCTGACAATTTTCAGGAGGCCTTTGGTAATATAATGACCATATCATTTCATTCATGTGTTATATATATCTATAATGTTTGTAATTTGTATTTATGACTATAAATCGTAACGTTCCGATTTTTGTTACGCCCATATGATCTGTTTTAGGATACTATGTCCATAGAATTACATGAGATCGATAAATAGATGTAACAATCTGCGATTTTTCACTTAAGAAGTGGTGACCAGTGCGTGCTTTTTCTCACCTAGACTTATATATAAGTACCTATCGTTGGACAATTTCCTTAATCTTATTTCCCGTGTTATTGTTGGAACAGCACAGTTTCATGTTTTATTTAGATATTATTTGGGAGGAAATATTTGTTTGTATTATTCACTGTAATTAGAAAGTGTTTTCGAGTTATTGTGAATTATTCAACGGAATTCTGGACAATGACATTGTTTACATTTCAGGACAGTTGGCAGACTAGTATGTTCTTGGATATAAAATGTATACTGAACATTTTATACTTTTGATATACGTTTAATATAACTTTCTTCAGGATTGTTTTTTAATTCAAGTTATGCATAAATCGTTTAATATGTCAATGTATCTAAGTGGGGTTGGTGAGTATTGGTACAGGAAGAAATACAACATTGATGTTAGCACATCAGGAGACAAGAATATTTGATGGCAAACGAAGTAAAATAATTATCAAGTAGAATTTGGTATTTCTAGTATTACCACCAGTTTTGGAAGTCATTCATTGAGAAGATTATTTTATTTAATTTAATCAGTTGTTTTCATTACAGTGCTCGAATTATTCAGATTAATTGGAATACTAGCAGTTATGGAATTACTGTGAATACATTTGATGACATGTTAGGATTATACAGTGATCATTATGTACAGCTCTTACGTCAGTACTCTACAATACATCATTCTGAATACCACTGGAACACATTTGTAACACTCGGTCCATTTGGGCTTGATAACAGACGTTTTAGATTTAAATAATACTCTAATTTATTTTTACTTTTACACTTTGTATTGTATGGAAATACATTATAATTTAAATTTTTGAGACCTTAATTTTGGCTCTTTCCCGTTAGTTAGTTAGGGCCATAGCAAGCTACGACTTTATTATCATAAACGAAGTAACAAGAACACAATTGCCAAGTTTCATATCAAAATGCCCACACGACAACAATTATTTTGTACGAGAAAATAGGATGTTTGATGCTGACTCTATTCATTTAGAGATCATTTGCCTTATTCATACTGGATAATGAACAAATATGCCATATGTATTGCAGGCGTGTAAAATGTGAGGAGTAACGTGGTAGAGTGTATTAAGACTGGAAGTACTGTGTAAGTTTCAGGAACGGCATGACAGCCTGGCATATTACCATGCAGCAAAGGAAATGGGGTGAGAAATTACCTGTCTTGGCAACATAGAACTTCTAGTGACCAAGGACTCATTTACCATCGACAAACTAGCGTGGCACCCTGCTCTTATTGCCAGAAACCTAGACCACACTATATGACGCCAATCTTTAATGCAAGATCAACGGAGCAGTTTCGCCTATAGCACATTTCGTGTTGTGTAGGAGTAGGAAAACTTTAGATAATAAGACCGCAGCAACCTACTTAATACGGTTCAGGCGTTTGATGTTAGATTTTGGACAGATGAATAGCTCGTGTGAAGCCACCTGTAGGAAGAAATTACTTCATGCTAGACAATATTATCTCTAGAAAGCGACATGTGTAGACCGTTACTGACAAGTTCGAATGGGTCAAAATGGAAGAGCGTAGGGTTTGCGAAATAAAAAAAAATATCACTTAACACTCGGCTAAGGGTTTTCTTCAGTATTGAAATGCTGAATCCCGACCACAACAACTCGATAGCGACGGTGACATAAACTGTGAAACAGGAGCAGCTATTAATAGCATGGGCAAGACGGAGCGACACATCACAAGCGTGACCAATAAAACAGCAGGCGCTAAGGTGATAAGCAAAGAAGCTAATCTATTACAATGGGCACGCAAGGTCAGCCGATGTTCAATTTTTATTGGTGCGCAGGATAGCATGTTCAGATGACAATATTTAGGCAACTATAGAGATTACCATAGTAACCGATTCTAATGCCGTGTGTATTGTTGGCAGAGGAAATGACAAGACTCTACACTCCAAAGTTGCTGAATGGTCTGTTACAGTGTCTGGAAGGTGCTTCGAACTCTTGAAAAGCGCTTGCAGATTAGATTATATGAACTTGCAGCAAGTAAACATATAAAGCAGATAAGTCTTTAATAAAGTATCCATTGCGGACAGAGCCTTAAAAAGGAAACGGCTCAAAGTCCATTTATGCAACCACGTTGGAGAATAATTAGGCAAAGATATTGTTTTAGATTGGTCGCTTATTGGCTGAAGGTTACAATACGTCGGAGATAGTAAGTTTACATGTCTACTGAAATTCTTTCCACGCGTCAACATCATTGATGAAATCTGCACAGTCCCCAGTCCGAATAAGACAATCATTGTTGAGTGGGTAGATCTGAACTTTAAACAGGCCGTCTGTATAGCAGACAGGGGTCAATCTATGCTTATCATCCGAACGCCACTGCATAACCGTCCTTGTGTTACCGCCAAAAGTAAGGACTACTAGTAAGAAGTAAAACAGACTACCACACCAGTGATACAGCCCTAAGAAAACCAAAAGAGGATACGTCACATAACTGACAACGTCCAGTAAGAGAAGATTATACAAGACAATTACAGTTGTCCCCGCCGGATCTCCACTGGGGAACAATTGGGGAATAATCGAGACCTGCTGACATGAAAGTAGCTACCGGCATAGCTGTGATTGATTGCCTCTTAAAACTCTTTATCGTTCAATAAGAAAAACTCGTTCTAGATACTTCGCTATCACTCACGTATCATTCAAAGGAAAGCCGGCTCCAATATATCCAATTCATGATCATAGAGACAAATCAACCTCAAATGCATGTGCCATATGACATGGTCGATGTCATCCTTCAATGCCCTTTGTTTAGGCAGTAACAGGTCCAGATCTGTACCATCGTTAAACCATCATTGTGCATCGGCTCCCAGGTCCTTATCATTAAAAATCCAATAAATCAGTATATTGTCGGTGAACATTCCCTTGTAACTGTCAGTATCCCGTGTGGAGCAGATACCTCAGTTTGAAAGCATTGCAAACCACCGGCTATGAGGAGAGAGGCTAAGATGACAAAGTAAGCATCTCGCATACTCTCAGTAGGGTACGTGTTTAGTGCACGTGTACACTATGTAGCCCTGCTCATGGTAGACTATGTGCGCCGATATAACCGATAGCAAAACATCACTGTGCCGCCTGCACTTTTGAAATGTGCTGGGCCTGTGTCTCAAACTACATTCAACAGCGTAGTGTAGACCGCCCAGACAATGACCATGGATGCTCAAACAGAAACGTGAGATTGCTCTTAATGGAGACTGGATGGCTAAGCAAAAGCAGAGCATTATAGACCTTATCGAAGCGCATGTTAACAGAAGTTCCAGTCCTTTGTATCTTGAGAAAAACCTACTGCTCTTCTCTCACGAACATGTGATTAAGATTTACACGTTTTGTATATTACACAATACAATTTGTTCCCTAAAGTACAAATAACGTAAGTTTTAATTAACTTAAAATGAGTAATACAATTCTTAAATCCAAATATTTCTTCACCTCGAAGTAATCCAGATGTTTGAAATGTATAATACATGAAACGTGTGACGTGCTTATGTACAAATACTACATAAGAATCATAATATTATTAAATCTAAATGCCCTTCACTGTTTCGCATTAAATCCGTTAGAAATTCAAATCCAAAAATGTCCTTGAATATGTCACAATAAATCCCTATAGCTATTAAAAGTCACAAGTCTCTGAATATATGTTTACTTTCTGCACTGCAGTTACAATAAATACTAATGGATCGACCTCAGATATTTTGAATGAAATAGTTACACGCGTCATACATGATGTGACTTCACCTCTAAAGTACATACCACAACGTTACAATGCATTCAAAGTGTCATTAACTAAAGAGAGCTTACTAAAATCATTATTTTGAAAATAATTTACATATCGTATATATAAATACCAATAATGTAGCAACTTTAACTGTTCCTTACAACTGAATTCTCTAAGCTGTAGAACTTTATGGGCAACACAGGGTAAATAGCATAAAGTTGTACACCTTATATTTATCGCATATTGGTAATGTATAAAATATTTTGTGGGCAACCACTTCACATTCAGTCATTGCTGGCAGATTCATTTGAAGTGTACGGCTTTCAAGACAACAAGATGTTCTCTCATTGTGAGGCTTTGCAAGATCGCTTTCAGAAAAACGCTTTTTCTGTGGCATTTTATGCAAAGACTCATGAATGGTTTACTTTTGAAACTCTTCATAAAGACATAAAATGGTAAGTACATCCTCAAACGTGTGCTTCTCCCATCCCTGTCGTGTTGGAAACGTACGAGGTCGGTATATTGTTTCTCGTTAAGAGTTGGGTGATTACACTGCGGACCGGTAGGAATTCTCTGTGCGAGTGTGTACATTTGCCACATGACCTGCGTCTGGTCATTCCCTGCTAATATCTTGTAATTCTGAAGCGGCTGCTGATATATTTTTTCCACTGAGGTTCGTGACTATTCGGTTGAATGACCTAACGACACTAGTGGCATTGACAACAGCTCTTCAGGAACGCCTAGAACGAAAGGATGCCCAGATAATGGAAATGATGGATATATTCACCAACCGTGAGATGAACAAAACGGTATTCTTGTGTGTGAGGCAGCAACAGTTCCTGTTGAAGAAAATATTGTACCAACCGGCTAAGTTCTTCGCATAGTGTGCATTATACGCTCTAAAAACATAAAGTCCTCGCCTGGATCGTATCCGGCTCCACTGATAGGCCCAACTACTAGAGTATGTCTCAAATGTAATATTACAACTCTATCGTCATAAAGTAAGTAACAGAAAGAAGCGAAACTTACAAGGTATGTGAAACCTAGCGAACAATTTAATCATCAAGTTAAAAAATGTAAGTATAAGTGGATCCTCCAGAATTATGCATTCTATCCAAAATTATCATAGAAAAGCTCTATTCATTTCCAAAAGAATCAACTGTTCAATAAATTTTAAACCACGAACGTATTGGTACCTGGACAATCCCAACGTGTCAAACTAAATAATATTGTTGTCCAATGATAACGTTCTATTTCCTCTCTAATCATATTTAAAATATATTTGCTAACTTACTGTTACAACAAGAACACAATAAATAAAATGAGACAATTGTCCAGTCTTTGATCTTTAGATGGAGGGCGTAAATGATAGAGAACACATTAAGTTGCTATTTGTTAGTGATGCTATTTGTTAGTGACACTATGCAAATATCCGACATCGCGAAAGAACTTACAGGTCCTAACCCCTCAAATGAAAAATAGCTTACCTGATAATGGTGTTCAATGGAAACCGCATCAAACTTGTCAACATATTTACTACTAACTTTAAAAATGTAAGTACGAATCTATAGATACTAAGAACTGTAAACAATTAACATCTTAAAACAGAACCCATGCACTCATCCAAAGACCAGCAATTTAGAATAATTGCAAGTTACAGTCATGAATAATAACTTACAACAATTATATATATATACATAACAACACATATCCTGCATGAAACGCATACACCATTTTATTTAAAGGTCGTTTTCTCAGTTTTTAGCCAAATACTTGGCCGTTGGGGCTTACTTTGCATCTTGTTGTTGCGTTAACACAGTATTGCAAAAACATCATTTTCGCTCTGTATTTATGTTCTAATATCATATGTCCCAGGAAGTTGTTGTCTTGCTCAAGTCATACAATTTGTGCAGCGTATGCGTACCTGGTAATCTGACGGGAAGTTGTAAATTGAAACAAGTCATTCATCATTGATTGCTAGGTCTGGGTTAAAGAAGATTTTTCCAGAAAGGTTTTCCGATCGGTTGCAGCAGAATAGCAAGCTTTAGCATTATACATCAAATCTATACTCATGATCTAGGCACTTTAAATGCACAACATTAAACCGTGATTCTCCTTAGCTAAATTGGTACCAGAGAACATAGGCTGTAACACTGTGGGGAATTGTCCTATATACCTGGTGGTTTAATAGTTCCGAAAAAGTGGGTAATTAAGGTTGTTGGACAGACGTTACAATTCCGACATTCTTCCTGGCATTCAGCATCGTCGTGTTATCCCAGGTGGATGCTGTAGAATACGAACATTGGTTAATGCCCTTAATCTGCTCTATCTTGGTCTTTCCATTACGTATAATAACGAAACTGGTAGAGTAAGAGCGACAAATCATAGAGCTTCACCAGTAACTCTGATAGAGTAATCAATTTGCGTCTTATGTTGATCTTTGTTTAGCCGGATTTTCCAGACGCATTGTTTTACATTACTTATTCCCTATAATAGCTGATTTATTGGCATTGTTCCGTTGGCTGGCAAATTTCCATTAAAATCCCCAAAATTAGCATAAGTCACATAATCGCTATCGAAGGGTACCTCTTTCAAAACTGTTCGCGACTTATCATTTTGAGAAAGACAATTTGTTGGTACCCCTACCCCTAAATATTCTAAATTACGGAAGTGTGCCTTTCAAATTATAAACAATGGTCAGGTCTGTGGATTCTATAGACTCTCTACGGCACAAATATGGAGTTCAGTCTCCACAATGAAGGCGATAAAGATAAAGGGCTAACATTACATAAGATGTATAAACGAAGTATCATGGCTTGTAATGGTATTAGCTGTACGCTCTAAAATTGTAGAGATAATTCAGAGCAGAATAGATCTTCACAATACAGAAACAAATTGATACCACCAAAAAGAAGTACTATCCATGGGCTACAATGATTGCAATATTTTGATCCAATTTCCAACCCATATACCACGATGGTTAAGTAAACACTCTCTGAACGAAGTATACAACGTGAAACGCACATGTGCCAAACTGAATATTATTTTCATCTAAATTTATATATCACCCTAAAATGTACCTGTGATGAAAAGAGACCCCAACCAATAATAACGTATATTTATGTGTCATCTCCTCTCCCTATATGGAAGTATCAACTAATTTTTAAATTCTTTGCAGAAGATTTCAGTACCATATAACAATTACCTGCTGTGTATACTAATTTCTCATCCGACTCAAATCACTACTCATGTTCTTCAAAAATATTATTTTTGACACATTGGATTTAAATATTTAACTACGCTTTTATTTTTAGCAGAGAGCCTATATAACACAACGTTTAAACAGCATGCGCCTGTGAAGAAGACGTGCTACCGTAACATGATTGCTTGTATTGATCAATCATTAGTATTTGTAGTATGATATAATATTTGTTCGAATAAAAAGTTATGTTTATTGCATGATGAACAATAACAATCAATCTGATCATCACGCATGTGAACATATAATACAGGTAGCCATGGAAATAGCAGGAGTCATGTATGAAAAATAGACAGATTTGTCTTACGATTTCGAATAGTGCCTCTGTTCGATAACGGTAGATCCGTTGTATCTTTTGGATACACTACTCGTGTTACATGGCTTTTGAGTATCAACATTTTATCATTTGCAACAATCAGTTATAATAATATAAATAGTTCGTTGCAAATGTGCTCGCTCAATGTATATGTCTTTAACGGTCTTCAAGCGAAAAAGATTTTAGGCTGTCCATTGAATGTTTGGGGGTGTTTGGCCGAGTGAACAATTTAAGGTCTTCCTAATGCAGTGAATGGTCTGATGGGCGGTCTTTAATATCTGTGATAGCTACTTCTTTGGAAAAACGCACGCTGCTCAATGTATGCAAAATCAAAATGCTAGCTAAACAATACGTATTTGAGGAAAACGTAATTCACTGTAATATGTTAATTGTTCATCTGAGATCCGATTGCAAAAACGAATGAAACAATTTTTTTTCTATCGTTATGGATATGTGTGGTTCAAATGTTCTTAACACAGCATCTTAGTATGGCTCTGTTTTATTATCTGTCAGTTGTGCATTCATATGTTGTTTTTGTTAATCCACTCCACGTATTCATCCAGCAACAAGTGACAAAGTAGCTACGCCGTATAAGGTATGTGTGATATCCTATATTTTAAAATCTGGACGATTGATCCAAGCCCCTTTAAATAGTCCAGTAATCATCATTGATACATGATGTTTGATATGTGTACTTAGAAACTGAGTATTCAGTGTATGTTCTTTCAGTCAGTTCCTAATATGTTTACTTATCAAGGACGGCTAGATTGTCTTTCTCAGTATCGGTTAGATTATCTTTCACAATATCAGACATTTTTATTTGCCCCATGTTGTGTTTGTATTCATCCATATTATAATGTTATTTAATAATTCCAAAATTGCATATATATAATTATTTGGACTAGCCTTGTACCTACAAAAAATATAGTTCAGTACCCAAGTTACAATTTACTCAGGCAGTGGAACAAAATTATGTTGGGTATTAACATCGCGATGAGTCAGCCAAGTATAAAATGCAAAACGTATTTTGGAAATAAAGATAACGAACATGCATATTTAATACATTCTACAGCCATGAAAGGAGTTTAGAGGGAGAGCGCATGGCTTCCCAATTTGTAAGTCAACAATTCGAACCTCCAACGGAGCATATTGTTTCATTTTAGATTTATATAAATAAGATTTCTTTTATTTTGTTACTCTTCTGTTTTTATGCTCTTCTGTTTTTATGTCTAGTATCATCTATCCAAAGATTTGAATTATCTATAAACTAACATTGACGCCGAGAGCAAGTTGTTTTACAGTACTTCTATTTTAACTAGATGCTTACATTTTTCATGATCTAACTCATTGTTGTTTATGATTTCACTGGTTCCTGATTCTGATTGGTGCACCTATGTTCCTTATGACCGTTCATGTGCTTGTACGTGTTTGTATGAATGATGGTATGTGCATGCAGGTGTATGTGTTCGCGTGAAAGAGAGAGATAGAAGCAATACGAATGACCATGCGTAAAAATAAACCGGCGGGGATGGAGATTTTTGGGTTCTATCTGTTGCATCTCAGCCAGGGTTCACTTGCAGGATTTGAATCTTAGGTACCTGTCTTCTTTTACCATATGACTTAAAATTTATGTGCGTGTTGTATATATACTTGTGGATCGTCGCAATCGGGCGAGACGATGGACCAAATCTGTTCCATTTTTCTTCAACTCAAATTATAAATAGATATTTAAATTGCTGGCCTAACAAAGTAGTAGACAAATCTTCTTATTTTTGAGTTAACAGCGTCTTTATAAAAGTTTCAATGGCCCTGAACTATTTGTTTGTTCGTACGAGCACGCTGAGAAGGGTTCTCTTTAATGAATATACATTATTGGCATGCACGAACCCCATATTAAGCACATACTAAATATTTTGGACATTGATTGCACCGGAAATTGTATACTATTTTCCCTGTTTAATTATTCATTCTAACGTTACTATTAAATTGGTCGAAATTTGAGTTTTAAGTGGATATGCGACAGAAATGGGTAGGATGAGCATAACGCACTGGTATGATTACATTTTCATTAATCTGTCCTACTGTAACTTTTGTTTGTTCGTACAATATGTCCTGGAAAACCATTAGATGTGTAGTAGTGAACTAATGTCAGTTAATGTCATCGTCTTGACCATACATGAATCAAAATTGATATTATCGGTCAGTTAAAATATAAACTAGTCTATATATGTCAACCTAGTGTCTGATACTCTCTCTCTCTCTCTCTCATAAATCTGATATAAATATATCAAAATTTAGGATCAGTCATCATCATTACCAATATTTGTGTTGGAGTAATTAATAATATAAACAAAGCTGAACGATGCATACTCAAAACAGCTTTAGTCGCTGCAATTTTGCACATTTTATTTCCTATATAACCACAACATTAACAGTCGGCTAGTACTAACGTACCAAGTGTATTGAATTACTGGGGCGATTCTGGCAATAATAGGTCAGAACGTCAGCCCTAAACATACAAATGCGCGAGGGATTTTAAATGAAAACGAAATTAGGTGTCAGAGGTAATCAACTGAACCTAATTGCTTGAAAACAAACAGCAAGATTTATAAATCTGAATACTAATTTATGTGAACATTGCGTTCAAATGCACAATTTAACATATATGCTTTTTCGGCAGTATGCGTGATAATAGCTTTTCAACCAACGCATCTATATTCCACGAATGCAGGTTCCACAACAGAGCAGAAAATGATGGACAATTAATTGCTAATTTCACTTATTAAAAGCAGTCCTGGATATAAATCAAGAATATATTTAAGGAGCATATTTTGGTTTCTATGAGTGTCTATGATCTGATTATGGGTCGAAAATGACACTTGCAGTTGCGAACACTTTAGTACAATGAAACAGCTCATTTTGCCTTTTGTGTCCCCTTTGGGGCCATTCCACACGTCTTTGCCTCTATCGCCCATGAATATTTAGCCCCCAGTTGATCGTTTCCTGTTGTTTACATTTGATTTTGTCCGCATGGGTGTAATGATCCCAAGCACGTGTTCTAGTCATTGTGGGTGGGTGGGGGTGGGTAGAGTCTCCTCTGGATGGAAGTATCCTAAACGGTTTTCAAGAACGGGGAAAGGATTAGCCTTTAATACTACATATTTACAGTCGAACATATATTCTTCAGTTAATAATATTTCTGATAGTAAATTATAATACTAAATCCATACACATGGAGAACATTTAGATATGTAGAGAGTTCTCTGATTGCAATCAAATGCCAAGTTCAGATTACTCTCATTTTGTGATATACATATATGGATAGATGTATAAAAGTCAATTTTCAACCGATTATTTCCTCCTCACATCAACACATGGGTTAAAATTGGACATGTTGGACTGTGTTATCCAGGGGCTGTAAAAGACAGGTGGGCTTGGGCCATACACTGTACCCAAGACTTCTATGTTCTGGTCCCTTATATAACCCAATTTAAACTTTCTCTACTTTGTCAAAGGTCCACCTGTCCATGCGATGTTTTCACCATTGTGCTTTAGATCTGACAACAGATTTTACTTCAGTAAAGCGCACTTTGTATTTCCAGTGAAAAATCACTTTATTATTTGAATAATTTTAAGCAAACGTATCAGCCCAAACAAACTATTGATCTCACTAATAACACATATTGATTCTTCTAGATCTTAAAGCACGAATGACAGACTTTCAGAAGAAGAAGAAGAAAAAACACTGGATGATGGTCAAAAGTATATTATTTTCGAAGGAATATAACGATCTTAGTTGTTTTGTAAGCAATATATTATTAATACATGTTTATGATTTCAGTTTATACATTAAGATCATTATTATTTGGAAGCAAACATATTTAAAGATGACGCGTTCAAGGTCTATAATTTCAAAAAAATGACATTGTATACGAACACGTTGTTGTAGAATTTGATTGGAACATGACTCTCCGGTTCTGTTGTGTTCTAGCTTTTTATATCAATGTTATTTATTTCAGAAACATTTATTCTAAATCTTAGCATACATGTAAATGTGATGAAGTTATGTTTAGTTGAGATGTTTTAATTATTTATTTTAATTATTTATTTGCATTACAAAATGTCTTTTACTTGATATTTCGTAATTATTCTGAAACTATTCCTGAATAGTTTGGATAATGTAATTGCAAAACATTAAGACTCTTAACACAGCATGACTATTCCTAACTACTGGAACATCATGATTTTCAGATTCGTAAGTCGTTAGGAGCAAAACTGGAATTCATTTGGAATAATCTATGTACTTAGAATTATGATATATCTTTTTAAAGACGGTTGGGGTTGTTATTCAGACTACATTATGTTATATCTTAAAAGTTTAGTCAGTATTCTCGGAAAATAAATTCTTCATTGATTTTTATAAAACATATTATTTTAACTCCATTATGTTAGTTAAGACCAAGGATTCGTAACGGAAGATTGAGGTTACTCGTCCTAGATATGAGCCCCACCCCCATAAAAGGGAGAAATTTGAATTCACTTCGTCTCAGAATTTATTTAGTCCCACGCACCTGGATTTCATATAGTTTAGAGATTTTAATGAAACCAATAGGATTAGCAAATGTCCTTTAAAGTATAGAATTTTGTTTTAAATCCTACAAAGCAAGGATTATGGTCCTTATAAATGACACTTTGCTTGAGCTTTCCAGACATTCTGATCCTTCTGAGCGAAGGCAGGTTTTGGAAATCAAGTAACAAAACTATTCTGGTCCAATATTGGGTTGAAATGTGTTGAATAATTCTCCTTTGCGAATGATTAGTAAGTTTTCATCTGGCACTTGAAAAGACTATAATATAATTAAAATTAAAGAAAACCAGATGAAAATAGAAACAATTTTAATTCAGAAAGAAATGATGTAAATCCTAAATCAGGTAAAAGCGAGAGAAAATGGGAAGACATAAAAAGAACTGAGTCAAATGCATATACAGATGCAGAGAGAGAGAGAGAGGACAAACATAGGCAGGTGAAAAAGCAGAGAAAGAGTCGAAAATGCAAATGCAAAAAAAAGACAAAAGCAATACAAAAACAAAAGAAAAACTAAGAGTTAGAAAAAAGTGAAGATAACAGGACGAAAAGGAAATAAGATTAGATTACAAGAATTACAAATGGCAAACGGAAGTCATTCGACCCTTTATATACAAGTTCAGACACTGATTTTGTTAGAACTATCAGGTTAGTACTCCATTTAAAACAAAAAAAATTAAATTAATATTGTTCTCATTTTTAAAAAAAGCTTGCTGAAAGTTTGCAATCACCGAAAACGCACATCGTCTCACTACAAGCTCGTGCAATATACACTTCACTGTACAACACAGTGCTAATTATAATGTGGTCAGGGGATTTATCTTGAAAAGGATTACAAGTTTGTACCTGAAGTATTTGAATAGAGGTTTAGGTAGTGTGGCAAAGAAACTTAACAAACCGATGTCGAGTTTGCAAGGTAAAATATAAATTATTTGATTGGTGGTGTACAGCTAAGAAGATTAAGATTACCATAACCTCGGACAGCACATGCTAGTTGAAGAGTTAAAGAATTGTGTCCACAGTGAGGTCAGTATCTACCTTCATAAGCAAAAGGTGGAAATATTAAAAAAATGTTGTTCGTACAGCTCACGACTAATCCATGACCCGCACATGTTAATTGGTCAGTAAGTCTTATTTTCTGCTAATTGTTACATTTGTAAAGATTCATCTGTTCGACATTAGGTGCTTTAGATATAATGAAAGAGTGTCTAAAGTACTGATACATATTTAGGTGAGGAAGACTTACCGGCCTAAAAGAAATGACTTCAACGATTGTGCTTTTGGGGCTTGGGTTTTGACGTCAGTAGATATATCACTTTGAATAATCACTGTAGAGCTACATCCTTCCACATTTGTATAATACCACCCACAGCGGCTTGTAATGAATTTTGTTGTCTATTCCTAAGGTCTTTGTGAAAAGATAGGGACAACTTAAAAATATATCATTATTAACGCTAAATGCTCCTGATTTGCTCAACCCAGCATGCGAAGACTGCCCCGGTTAACTGGGCAGATGAGATCAATCAGAAGATCCATTGGCCAGGAAGGCGGTTCAGCAATGCACTGTGGAATTAAGAAGGCACGTCGAAGCACAAACGACCTCGCTATTCACTGCAGACAAAGAAGTTGCCAACCGTAACGAGATATCGTGCCACTGGACTCTGACTTCTGAGGGTGAGGTTGCTCCAGCGCAACAGCTTCTTCACCATAATCTCCTTCACGCGCAGGTTTTCCTTGTCAAATGCTCTCCACTGAAACCACTGAGTCCTCTTTCTTTCTACTCTGCACATCTTCCAAATCCAACAGCAATGGGGAGGGACGAAGCGACAGGCAGAGGTTACTACTGGCAGTCGTAGTTCCAAACCTACACGGAGGCGGTCTGTTGACAAGTGGTCGTTTTTCTCTTTGAACCAGGAGTACAACTAAGTCAGGCAGCATCCCAGGCGACTGAGGAGCCCTGTTTAGGTCAACACTGCTCAACCTAGTAAGAGAAAGTACTAGAAAAGGTGTCATAAAAACTAGGCCGACATAACATTGACATTGCCGCTCTTAGCGAGAAGCGTCTAACCAATGTAAGTTCTGTGGCTACACCTTCTTCTGGAAGGGGAAAACAGAAGATGAACACAGAATCCATGGAGTCGGTTTTGCCATTGGTACTGCACTTTTGCGTCAATTCCCAGTGTTTTCACGCATGTGATCGAACGCGTGATGCAACTATGCGTCCCCCTCTCTAAATCACGGTATATCACCATCATCAGTTAGTGTGCCACTACATTCACCAGCAGCGTAGAAGACTGGGAGGACTTCTGCGAAACTCTTGTTGCCTCGTAAAAGCTACCCTAGCTTGCGACAAACTCGAGTGGGCCACGACTACGAAAACTGGTATGGAGAACAGGATAGCATGGAATCGGAAAAATGAATACGAATGGACTGCTTCTACTGTCGATGTGTGCAAAGAATAACCAGACTATCTCAAACACACTCTTCCGTCAGAATAACAAGTATAAAGCGACTTGGATTCACCCCAGGTCCAAACAATGGCATCTGACTGACTATAGCGTCGTCCCGAATAGATATATCCGCGATGTACGGGAAACAAGAGCCTTGAAGGGAGCCGAGTGCTGGACGGACCACCGATTAGTGAGGGATATCCTTGTTCTCTACGTTGTCCCGCCGCAGCGCAAAAAGAAGAAGCTTACCCGAATCAGGCTTACCACTACAAAGCTGAACTATGCGCAGGTTACAGAGATCAATATGAAGCTCACATTGAAAACCTACTGACTGCGCACGGACCTGTGACTGGTGACCCATCCTCAGAGTGGAACAAGCTCAAGGACATGTTGAGTGTGTCTGCGAAGGTCATCCTAGGACCCCCAAAAAACGTCCATAAAGACTCATTTGACGAAAAGAACGAAGTAATAAGCATCCTCCTTCAACAAAAGCCGTCAACATCATCAGCTCTGGCAAGGCACCAGGCACGGATGCAATTCCTATTGAACACTTCAAAGCAGCTGAATCTGAAGCACTTGAACAAAACAGAGGTAATTCAGCAATCCGTCCCAGGCACCATAGCTCGCCCCCCGATTGTGTCTATCAGCTGAAAGCTGTCGATCACTTCAAGTACCTTGGAAACATCATATCTACCGATGGATCATTAGACAAAGAGATAACGGCACGAATAAGCAGCACCAGTCAATCAATAGGACATATCAGCTCTCGCGTGTTGAGCCACAGGAATATTAAACCGTCCACAAAGATTAAGGTGTATAAAGCAATGTGAAACCTGGACAACATGCAAGAAGCACATCAAGCAACTTGAACGCTTTCACACGAGAGCCCTGCGCTGGATTATGTGTGTCAGTTGGCAAGACAGAGTGACGAACCTAGAAGTTCTGGATAGAGCAGGCTTAACCAGTATCTAAGCGATGGACATGAAAGCCCAACTCCGGTCGTCGGGTCATGTCATCCATATGGAGGAGTCTCGAATGCCACGTCAGATTTTGTATGTAGCTCTAACTTGTGGACACAGAAAAATTGGTCGCTCGAAGAAAAGATTTAAAGACTCCATCAAGGAAAGCTTGATTTGCTGCTCGATATGTGTGACAGACCTCGAGTCCATCGCCAATACTAGATCTGGCTGGCGTGCATCTGTTCTTAATGGTTGCAAAACCTTCAAAGATGCCCACAGAACGAAAGTCGCCGACGCCAGGGAAAGCAGGAAGGCCCCAACCCATGCCTCCAGTTCAAACACTGCTCCAGGATATGCACATCTTGTATCGGACTCATCAGCCATATGAGGGCCTGTCAGCGAAGAGCATCGCAGGATTAACTTCATCAAGCCCCGATTGCCAATCGATGACTGTACTGTTACGAATGATTTTGAAAGAAGTAACAATAGAGTGCGAAACCCAGCTGGTTTGGTAAAGGTGGACATATCATTTATTTCCCCAGAACACAAAATAAGAAACTAATAACAATATACAGTAATGAAAATTAAATCTAATAGTCCTAAATAGTTATATCAGGTACAAAACTTTCATGTAATCTTATCTTTTTGTTGCCAGTAATGTGCACTAATTCATTTTTATACCACTAGTATTGACGAAATCATGACGATTTAATCCCACAATGTTTATATATGAACTATAAGTAAATCTGCAATATCTGTAATTCCAAAATCTAAATAGTTCGATCAATTTGCAAATCCAGTAAATGATTGAATTGAAGAAATTAATCCTCTCAAATAAATACAACTGATTATCTCCCAAGACACATTTACTACTAATAATTATAGGACGCAATTTCAGAGAGAGTCGTATATTGACACTCTCATCGGTGAACAAGGTTAGGTGTGTTAAATTCGCAAATCAGGAATTGGGACAGCCTGGCATTTCAAGAACTCGTGTTTTGAAATCAGACCACGCGATATTTAATGGATTAAAAGTACAACTCAACTTTGAAAATGTATGAATACATTTACACACTACAAGAATGAACCATCTTTAGAGTGCAAATCTACTGTCATATATAAATTAGTATTTACATTGCCATTAACAAAATATTTACAAACTCTAACAATGCAATTAATACACATAAACTAGATATACGCAATAGTATTATAAATTGGGTTGTCCTTCCAGCAAAACTTTATCAAGAGATATATATAAAGCAGGGCTACAATTTCACAAAAAGAAAGAAAAATAATAATGCTGTTAAAAGATTTTGTCATGAAAATGTTCATATATTTAGGCACACTATTGAAGGGGTGCAACCTTTAAAGGGCCTGGTATAACTTGGTATTATTATAGTACTACGTCTTTTTCTGCTTTTTGATTCCAATTGTTTTTGTTAATACATTATATTACGCCAATAATCTTTCCTACTGACAACTCCAGTAACGAACATTGATCATGACTTTTGAAATATATGCTATTGTAATATGAAACAAAAAGCATTTGCAAATGAGAAACAGTTAGTGAAGGCGCGGTATTACTTTTCGTCTGTTAGAAACCACCATATGTTGCAGATATGGTAAAGGCCAAACATTAATAAGAGTAATGATTCATGGTATGTTAGAAACACTAATGCAAATGTCAAGCTTGACCATCTATTAATGTTACTATTTCGATAGATATGAAAATTATTAAAACAAATATTTCTTACTTACACATTATGGCAATGATATATTCTTTGCTTGGAACTGATTTCACTAGTAAATCCTCATATGCAATACATGTTAGCTTGATATTGTTATCCTGTCTTGTAAGATTGGTAATTTTCAGTATTGTTCCCTGCGCTTGAAAGCGTCCTCCTATCGTAATAAGCTGGTCATTTAGTTTCCACTCTGATATCATAATCAGACCATGGTCAGGAGGTGCACTGTTGGACATACAATAACAGTTCAGGCGGTAGTCAGACCCGAGTACGGCAGAATCGGTGAGTGCAATTATCTGAGGCTTGGACGGAGATGCTAAACAAAAATCATTGGTTTTGAGGATTAATATAATTCTTAATTATTCGAATTGAACTGCTCTTAAAGGTCATGTCTAATTCTTAAAGAAGTCAGCATGTGCATAGTGGCTGCCTTGCAGACCAATTAATACATTAATAAAAATACTGTAAATAGCAGATGCCATGCCCATTTCGTGACATCTTTCCTGGTAATGTCCATGGTCTTAATGTATGTGATTTTTGACTTGCACAATAAAGGTTGACGTGAAAAAAGGTACGAAAGAGTGTCAGTAGGGATTGGAACGAGATAATTAGTGATATTAGGCGATTAAGGGATTAATTGTATTTCCTTAATGCCAAAGTGCATAAGGCAATTGGAGGTTATAGGTGAAATCCTATATTAAATCGATCCATAGGTTTAACATGGGAATGAGAATTGGTTTCAAAAGTGTTTATAGGGTTAACGGTGTTTTGGGGTCAAATCGATTTATATGGACAACATGGTTTTTGGTACAAAAGTGTTTATAGCGACAAACAAAACATATAGACAACCAAACAAATACTTACACAACACAAAGATCAACATATTGGGGAGGCAATAGTGATAGTGTATATCTTTCCTAAGCAAGTGAGTCGCTCTGTATAGGTCAATTTTGAGTTTATTCAGCTTTCTACCTGCACTCCTTATATACCACCGTCTCCTCAGTTTATCTACTTACTTCAGCTTCTTCGTTTCTAATTCGGGGATCCAGTCAGGATGACCAATTGCTCCAAGCATTTCCTCGACTTAGAATTAGCAGTTATTCAGTCGGTTTAAGTCTTTCAACTGTTTCTTATTTTCCTTATCTTTTCTTTCCTTCGCCCAGGTAGCCCTGTCCTTCATTACTCCTTCCTCCATGATTTGTTTCACAAGGCTCCCAACTCTATTTAAAGCATACGTTCCCCATTTTACACTGCTTAGGGTAGGGTAATACCAATCGATCTTCTGTAAAAGAATACGTTGCCCCTACCATCCAATCCTCTGGTTCCTTCAATTTTCGCACTCTACAATGCTCAAATGTCAAACGCTCTTTCAACGTCTTTTCGTTCTCTTCAAACATCTCTTTGACAAGTCCCCTGTCTGCTTTTAGAGCTGCCGCCTGTCGTGTCACATTATGTAGTGTGGCCTGATGGCTCGAATAGTTCTCTATATTTTTCTAGTAAATGCTTCACCTTCACCATCCAATGCTAAACGTTTTCTAGATCATACTCATAATTCAGTTTGATATGTCTTGACGAGTTAACGAGGTTACCTGAATGTCGATAGCACCTCTTTATATAACCTGAATTAAGAAGGTGAAGGAAAACACCCACACACAAACTACACATCACATACATGTCCCTAGTATGGAAAAAAGATAGTAAAGCGCGGACCTAATAAATACTCCTTTCACGTTTTGCATACAAGCACACTTGTAAAAACAAAACACACTATGATCCAAACCAACAAATATTTGAGATGGAAAACCTTTTTTTAAAGACACAAACAAACACATTCATTCATGCACCACACATACGAAAATCACACGCATACGCTAACATGCAAGCAAGGATAGTAAGCGTTTATAGACACACCCAAAAACCCTCACATACAAATGTACATTGAAGAAAGGAACAAACACATACAAACGCTGACAAATAAACTTAAAAAAAACCAAACACATTCTCGATAATTGAGTAATATCTTTCTTTTTGAGTTATGTTGACTCTGAAAAAATACGTTTTTCTCCAGTGCACGTTTGCTATATGTTGGTCTACGTATTCATGCATACCTGTATAATGTAACTTGCTAATATTACTGTAATGAATCCATATTGTGCGAGAGGGAGATGATGGTTTGGGTTTAATCAAGTCATCCCTCTTAATCTTGGGTCCTACATATCCTGAAGTTCCTAGCTATTTCTGCTACCTTGTGTAGCCGGGCCTGACGGTTTTGGGCTTGGACCGCGTTATAGTTATAATTTGGGGATATTGATTTTCCTAAGCATTAGTTACCAATAATCAGTCTCTGCTGGGTATGGTGTTTCTACCTTATATTTGTTAAATTCCGGCCAGTTGGACTATGTTGGTTATTTGATCTTACAGCATTTTCACATCGAGAGTTTTGAAGGATTGTTTGAGAAGGGTTTGTATTTTCTTAATGTATAAGTTCTGTTAATACTAAAGAAAACCATTTATTTTGGTCATATTATATATATTGACTTTACTTACTGTTTTTTGTTTGTTATATTGGTGGACCTCTTACTATATTTGTATTGTATTTTGATTATTTGTTTCAGTATTATCGTTGACAGTATGTATTTATTGACCTGTTATTAATTACACTTCCATATTAGGGTTATTACCATTCCATTGGTCAGACGTACGAGAGCAGGGAATTCTGTCTTAATCGATGCCGGATCCGATTCGCTTAAATTATACCAGGCCCGAATGACCGGACGAAACGATTCGTGCCCTTCATCAGCCGCTCTGTCTTCCATGTCCCACTATCAAGATCCGAATAGCAGATATACATATACAATTTTAATGAGCCACACAAGTCTGCTTAGAAGTTAGTGCTGAGATTGTTACATATGCAGTGTCACTTGGCAAGAGTAAAGGTAAGTGTTTGCTAATTATACTTTTTATTTTTCCTATATCTGAATTACAGTCCAAACTATTGAAAAAGGACTGTAATTCATAATATGGTATACAAAATTCAGGGTAGGTAAGTAGCACATGTATCCTCTTCTGTGATTCTTGGAGTTTTTCTTTGAGTGGAATAGTGTCGACATTCATTAAAGATGTGCTGTAGATCTTCTGGAATAGTGCAGTGAGGTCAGTTAAATCGATCGCATTTGGGAAAAATTGTATTAAGGATTTTTCCTCTTTTAATTCGGTTAATGATTCGTTTGTCTTGTGAGATCTTTTGCTTTGGGGCAATGGTGTTTCGGTTGATAAATGTTTGAGATGCATATAAGTTTCCCTATTTATTGCTAGTGTCCCAGTGCCCCATGTTTCTTGCCATTTGGCATCAATATTCCGTCTAATTATGCTATGAGTTTCTTTGTTGCTATATTTAATGTGCATCATGTTAGGTTCCTGGAGTTTTTATTTATCTTCTCTCTCTGCTCGTTCGTTCCCTGATAATCTATGAGATAAAATCCACAAAAATCCTCCTATTTGCTGTTTGCCTTCCAAGTTATTTAATAAGAAGTTAATTTCCATTAGAAAATTTACTCTGATGGTTGAGTAATGATATATGTGATATTTATACACTTAAAGTGAGCTGAGTATAACTGCTTTTAGTTTTTCGCCGATAGTAGCGATATAAGGTCTTCGATTATTGCCTATAAGTTCGCAGTGTATACAGAGTAATAGTCAGGTTGTCTATGTCACGACACAGCTCTCCGTATGTATACATATGGTGGATGCTGTTGTATAGAGATCCCATGCTTTGTTGATGCATCTGTGTATATTGTATTATAACCATTATATATTCTGCCTGTTTCAGATAAAACTTTTGCAAATTCTAACGGTTGATCCGATTTCTTTCATTATGTTGTTGCACTAAAATTAATTATAGGGTGTTTAGCAAAGCCACGGGGCTGGGTATGGGGCTTTTACTTGCTCTACCTGAATAGGTTCAGTACCTTGATACTTCAATACGTCGTGAATTATTTTACCTCCTGGTTTAAATGGAACCAGTATTCGGGTAAATTGTATCATACATCTTTCGTGTATAATCCTGGTTGTGTGCGTGTTCTCATGGATGGATTTTCATACCGCATATCTGAGGATGAATGCCTTTCTTTTTAGCTGCAGGGGCGGTTCGCCTGTTAGTTCTTACAACTGTTCTAAAGATATGTATCTTAGGGCCTATGTACATATCTTGATCGCCTTGTAATGTAAGCTGCCTAATTTCTTGAGGAGATTCGGGCTGGCCGAGGCATACACTTAAAAGCCGTAGTCTATCTTCAATCTAATTAACGATCGATATAGTGTCAGCAATGTATCCTAGTCTGATCCCCAATCGGGTCCTTTAAAGTTATTGAGGACGGTTAGCTCAAGGATATATCTTTATATTAGGACTTCTATATGGTATTTCCATGTGAGATGTTCGTCGAATTAAATGCCCAGGAATTTGGTCATATTTCAAAATGGATTTTTGTGTTACCTGAATATGCCATTTTGTGTTCCCTGCATTGTTTAGCCTTAGGAGAGAAAATAAACCCTATATTTTGCCTGGTGTTACCTTGAAACCCAATTTGTCAGCCCATTGTATCATCCTATCGAGCCCTTTCTTAAGTTGACTGATAACGGTTTCTCTTGATGTGTTGCCTAATTGCCAAGTGACACTATCATTAGTGAACTGCAAGATTTCTATTTTTGATCGATTTATAGGCTGGTCTAGATCATTACTTATGCTAATGAATACAGACGGGCTCACTACGCTTCCCTGAAGAGTACCGTTTTCCATTGTAAAGGTTTCTGAAATTTCGTCACCCAACTCTGGTTTTGATTTTCGATTGGTTTGGAAGCTTTATGTCAATTTACGAATGCAGCTTGATATTCTCTATTGGGAAAGTTTTGCAACAAGACCCTTGGCTTAAATTAGGTTGAAGGCTTATTCAAGGTTTATAAATATGGTGATTAATTATCTGTCGGATTTTCGTTTACCATTAAATGCCAATTCTGATATGTGATTCTAGTCTTATTATACATTTTATTGGGGAAGCTGATTGATTTTGTAATATCAACATATTGCTTTCTAGATGGTGTCGTTATCTATTATTGGTCCTAATCCATGATTTTGCACAGGTTGTTTGTTAGAGGTATTCGTCTATAGGAATTTAGATCAGAAGGGTCCATGAGAAGCTTTATGAACAGGAATTACTCTAGTCTGTTTCCAGTTGGTTGGAGTTTCGATTGTCCTCCATATTACATTGATTAATTTCAATATCACCATTTCCATCTTACTGGGAGTTTTTTTTAGCAGTGGTTAGTTTCAATATCTTCAAGTCCATGTTGCCTGTTTGATTTGTACACATATTGTACCCTAGTTTGTCTTCTCCGGGCTTTTTGCGGCTTAGAGTGTCCCTTCGTCATTCGTAAATTATGAAATCCACATTCGGTGGGTTTGGCTGTTGCCCTTGATCTACAAACAGATGGAGGAACTGAGTTTCTATCTTTAACAGGTGTTTTTGTAATTTTGTTGTGTGATTCGATTCGAGAGTTGTGCTCACTCCTACTAAATGCCTTCCCTGTTTGATGGTTTGCTCTTTGTTGCCTATTGCATACGGGATTTTGCGGATGTTGATAGCAGGTGTCCTCCCAGTCTATTTGATTTTATCCCAAACCTGTTTAGCATTGCATCTGATCTTTAACGATGGGCAGAGGTCTGGCCATATTTTCTTTTTAGTAGTGAGAATAACTTTTCGGTCAGTTTCTTTTAAAATTTCTTTTGTAGGTTAAAACATCTGAACCGAACTTAGAGCGACTAAATTTGGTGAGGCCTTTCCTTTTGTCTTGGATTCCACCAAGGGAATTACTGTTTTGCGGCTCTCCCCTGTTTTGGGAATGCTCATTTCTCCTGCCGAGGAAAGAGCTTCAATTCTATTTTCGTTAAACATTTTCATATTTTCGTCATGCTGGAGATGTCCAGCTAAACACTCAAAGATGGATCGAAAGCAGTGCAGCAAGTTTATCATATCAACATTGAGGCTGCTTGGTCGATGTGTTGATAGTATTCAAAATATTGAGAGTCATAACGATAAGAAAGTCATTCCTCCCGAAAGTCTTCGTTTGATCAACTTGCCATTCTGCTAATTCATCTATGTGAATATTGTAAGGTCAAATGGGAATAATGATCCATTTTCCAGGTTCATTCTAGTCTTTGCGCCGTTGTTAATGATTACTAAATTGGTCAGAGTGACTTATTTTCAATACTGTTTCTTTGATTAATGTGGTTTCCTCCCTAATGATCGCTATGTTCGTTAAGGTCTCTACAAATTATAGTGTGTATCCCGGAGGTACTTTTTATTGACTCGTAAGTGTTGACATTAATTGTGTTATCCGCCATCATAAAGGTTAACATTATTAATTTAGTGTGTCCCATTTTGACCATAGTTGACTGATATTGTAATGTTTTATGTGGGTCACTCTACGTTGGGGCATTCCCTGATACTACAGTGAGTATCTGGTCGCTGGCGAAGATTGCAACCCGCTCGCTTTTCCCCATTTGTTCGGTACTTGGACAAGGATTTTCGGGGTACATGTCGTATTTTTATAAGGTGTGTGTCTTGGGTGCAAATACTACCGGTTTATATATTTCCCTACTTAGTTTAATTATGAATTCGGGAACATGGATAATGAAACCCCTGCAGTTCCACTGCAATATATGAACTCGTTTTCGATCTTATGTTGAAGTTCCTAATCATGTGGTTTAAGTGTTGTAATCAAGAGCAAACTTTGCTACTTAGAAACTCTAAAATATTTGTCCAACATGTTCCTCATAAGCTGGCATGTTTATTGAGCAGAGATGTTTCTCTCTTGTAATAACTTCATTACTTCATCTATTATACCCCTGATACAGGCGACAATGATAATAGTAGATATAAGGGTGTCTGAGGTCGCGTCAATAGTGATGAGAGACTGAACAACTGTATCTGCTATTTTACTTCTGCTTATTCGTGTAGTCTGTTGTCATTTTATTCTCTTTCCTTGTATATTCTACTGGGGAGTTATGGGGGTAACTGACGATTTCGGTCTTGTTTGTTCAAGCTGATTTTCCTCCTTCTTTAAGCTTTATTCTTTCAGTTGGCTGTTATTTGATCTATGTTGAACTCTAACTGTATTATTATTACTGCCTGTATAATTATAGTTGTTAATGTGACCTGTATCATTACGTTTTGCGAAGGCTGTATTTTGTTTCATCCGTTCTAGTTGGAACAGCTGTGGTAGTCTTTGCCATGTTGATTCTCTTTTACATAGGCTTATTGGTCATTGATTCATTAGCTTTCTGTAGGGTATGTGATTATTTGTCATGAGGGTAGTTAATTCCATTTCTCCGATAGTTATTGGGCAATTCCTTGACTTCGGGTGATGAAGGCCTAAGCCATCTGCACAATTCTGATCCTCGTAATTAGATTCGTTGGGTGTTTTCCTCCACGGTGTTCTGGTCTAGACCTGAAACTGCATTTTGTTGAGTCGTGTCCCCATCCCTTGCATCTGCTGCATAATCTCAGTTTCATCTTGTAGTTTTCCAGGCTGAATAATTTTTATTTGGACCTAACCTAACTATGAGGGGTCGGGGTGTTCTAAATTTCAATTTTGGAGTATTTGATTTGTAGCCTCGTTTGTTTGTTAGACGATATTCTTTAGCTATCTTCATTCCAAGAAACGGTAGTTCGTCAAGTAGTTGAGTAGTGTTCTTCTTTTGCTGTATTCCGTTCAGTTTGAGTACCTTTTATAGGTCGGTTGTGGCTGGGATGTTTCAGGTGGTGATTGATGAGTAAAAATTGTCTTATTTGTGGTTCTGGTGGTTGAATTGGTAACCTTGTGCCTGCTAACTGTAATTGGACAAATCTTTGTGATTTACATAAACATGGCCAATTGTTGGCTCGCATTAATCTAAGCGATTATATATTTCGCTCTTGGTCTTAAGATTTCCAACTCACCTCCATGTACTTTGGTTAACGCTAGCATAATGCTTATGTCACCAATAGTTGTGAATTGCGGGTTCTAGCTTTGGATAAATAGTGTTAATTCTTCGCGGTGGTAATGATGTATATGATTTAGTGCTACTCAGTTCTATCAGTGTATACCCTGGACCTAAGTCGATGCTAGGTATTTTTTACATTTGGTGTTTGATAACTTCTTATTGCGATATTTTGAACCCTGTTGGCGATCTTCCTTGTCGTCGCTTCTCAGTGTATGGTTTTTGGTCATTGTGGACTTCGGTGATCCCTTGTCATTAAATCTTTTTTCTATCTCTGGATTTTAGTCCTGAACTGTTTATTTGTTCTCGCTGAGGCGTTTAATTCTTCTTTAACTTCTTAATCAGTTTTTCTATTCTCTTTGTTCTTTCCAGATTGCTGTTTAGAATGATTTTGCCCTGGTTTTCCCTTTGATTGTTTGTTTTCTTTCCTTTTCCTTCCATCACCTTTTTCTCGGGGGGGGGGGCTGTGCTTTTGGTGCACTAGACTATAGTTTAATACATTTCTCATTGGTTAGACCCAAGAAGACTTCGATCTTCTTGGAGCTCTGCGACGGAGTTTTGGACGGTCCTGGCGTCTGACTGCTTTTGATTTGGTGGGGTTCATCCTATCTGTTCTGATGGTTTCCATTGGGTTGTGGTCGTGTTTTGGTTCCTTGGCTTTCGGTCATCACTGCTATTTCTTGGATAGAACTGATGAATTAATGCTTTTTATACCTGCTGTTATTTCCGCATATGTTGGTGATGGAGCTGTTGCTAGTTGTGATATTGGTGGGGTTGTAGATACTTGTAATATAATGAATATTTCCTCTGGGATTTGGGAATCGGCTCGTCTTAATATACCTCTACTGATGCCTCGCAAGGTTTCTGATTTGCATATACTCTTTGAACTATAGAGTTTTTGCCATTTTGTGTTGCTTCTAGTGTTTTCATGTGCTAATTTTAACCTGTTTGATTCCTGTAAATAGATTAATTTATGTTTCTTTGTCTTCGTCCTTCTGTATATAAAATGTCTTGTTCAAATGTTCCTGAGTCCCTCTGTTGTGTTGATCATGTTTGGGTTGTTGGTGCCTCCACTGTTAGTTCTATGTTGACCTGATTAGGAAGTGTTATTTTACTATTCTTACCTGTAAAAGAGACCTTTGATCGGTTGGATCTCCAGATAAATCAATTTCGGGGTAATAATGAATCAAGTCATTATACCACAGAAACAACTCTTTCTCCTCCGAGATGTGGCGCACAGTGCCATCCATATACTCTTCCAATTTTCATCTTGGCTCATTATAATATATTTGTGGTATTGAACCTGACTGGGATGATGATTTTGACGTTCAAAGTTTTTGGCATCCGATAAAATCATATGCAGGCGAAGCGTTATTTTATAATATTGGATCAGCACGCTTTATTTTGGTTTATATAGGGCTTTACCAACATTGAGCGTGGAAAATAGAGGCAATTGTTTCCACCAGATGTTCAGCACTAAAATAGCAGCCTGCAGGAAATTTCATGGTATAGATAAGCAATTGAAAGGTGGCTGGTGCTGATCTTTTGTACGCATAAAAACCTGGATTGTTTGCATACAAGTGGTGTTGCACTTGGTCCTTCATGATTTCGACGCCAGACATAGTTTGATTTCCATTAGTAGTCTGGGCTTGTGTGGTGTGAATGATATCTACCAAAGCGACATCCCATTGCTCTTCGTGATATAATTGAATTTTCAGAAGTACTTTGGCCTTGAAACAGCACGCTTTATTGTTGGAAAACACATCCATCGACTTATCACTGGGTTATTCATAATTCGAAGGTTCTGCTTTGCGGAGTCGCTCGAGGTCAAAAGGAGTTTCCAACCGAGGATTGTGGATGTTATTTTCGGGGATGTCTTGCTTTGGCCGTAATATTGCCTTTATTACTGGAACATGTCAGGGAGCAATTTAGTAGAAAGTGCTCAATAAAATGGTCCACACTTGTTTTTGCAAATTAAAATTGGCGATGGTGGTATCGTTGGTACAATATACCACAACAAATGGCAGGAAAAGATGATTTGTGCGTTTGGATATGTCATCGGCACCACACAAAGAGGGAGATGCATTTACAGATCGCGAAGAGAATAGCTTTTGTTTAATTCCTTTAGGTAAACTTGGCTGAAAATTTCGGTAACTTTTTATGTTTGTCATCCTAGAAACTAACGACCGCGTTGTTTTAACACCTGTTTTAAAACTGGCACTAACCCGGAACTCGTTTTGGAAGTCAGAGTTAAAGGAACGACCAAGGTAAATATGTAGAAGACGTCAGCTGCACAAAATAATATGAAAAACTGCGATTGCACCCGAGGAAACTAGTTGAGTTGGCTAAATCGATTTGCAATTGATGATCGATGCCCTCTATTTATTTTCGACTTCTGAAAATTATTCGATGAATGGGTTTGTGCAGTGTGTACGTCCCTCATTATCGTGACCATCGTTGTACCTGGGATAAATTTACATTTTTCATGTTTTTTTTGGCAGCACGATACAAATTTTGAACTCTTAAGTAACCCCTCAGGAAGGACAGGATTGCAGTAAATTGTGGCTACAAGAGTTTCCACCATGACCTCTTCAATAATTCACCCATTGTTTATTTATTCGAGAGTAGTGATCCATTTTCGTTCGCACTTTCGTTTTCCCTTTTGGCTTACCCTCTTTCCTTTTAACTTGCACCGAAGGAGGGATCGACATCATTTCTTTAACCCACACTTCAGGTTCTTCTCTTTGGGAAGTGGGGGAAGGTATCAACAAAATCGCTGCAATCTTACTAGCATTGGACCGAGGGAGTTTGTAAAAGATTCTCGTGCGTCGTCTTTATCTTGCATCCGTATGGATGCGTCGGTCTTGGTCACTGGTGGTGGGGATTAACTTTTCATCATGGTCTTGAAATAGTTCAGAGTCGGTTCAGCCGTTTCGCCTAATGCTTTCTGGTGAAAGAGTTGAATACTTTGCAAGATTTGGCCATACCGTAGCGAAGTTTCCGTTTGTGACAAATCGGATCGATCCATCAAAGATTATAATTCTTGTTGTGTCATATATAGGTCAGATTAAAATTAGGAGGTATATGGTGGGTCTGTTGCCAGTGATAAAATTACATCCATCGTTTGTATGGCACTAAAGGCAGCTTTCATCCTTCCATGAGATTACAAAGTACACGTGTGACGTATTTCCAGAAATAAAGGTCCTTTTTCTCCTCCTACGTATTTATTCATGCTTACTAAAACTTGATCATTAAGCCCTTTAAACACAGGAGCAGCCTATCAGCACGGGTAGAATGTACCCGCGTTGCGCAAATATTTATTTTCGTCTGACTGAAATGAAAGAAGCTGAAAACACTGTCACCGTCAATCGTGGTTTCGGTGAGTACGATTGCATCCGGGCAGCAACACCTCTCCTTCTCGCAAAATCTTTCTTCTTGGGAATTTTTTCTTGGAACCTTTCTTTTCCAGGGGACGTGATCTGGTCGTGCCACTCTATTTCTTCTTTGGATGTCTTTGGGAGAAGCATTCTTTGTAGGATTGGCTGCTGGGGCATTAAGATACCATTTTAATAGGGAACGAATGATGACACATCACTGAGAGCCGCTGAGTCGAGGTTTCTAAAATATATGCTTTTTGGTTTCATTATTAATTCTCAGATCTGCCAGTTGTGACAAGGCTACTATGTGATTCACGAAAAAGCGTTTTGTTTGATGAGGAATATGAAGGATACTTTGAAGTAATTGTCACAATAAACCATTGTATAATTTCTTTGAGACCGGCTTCTATTGTACGGGCACGCATGTGCACGAATTAATTTGGCTGGAAAATAGGATTGAAAGGATCTCATTTTGACGCTTCTGAGACAGACAAGAAGGGTTGGATGTTGTTACAGTTTTTGTTAAGTTGATGGGGATGTGCAAACGAGTGGCCATTGCAAAGAATCAGGTGGGCTGGGATTTAAATATGCGTTAGTTGTTTGAGTGGCTTCGTCGTATGCATAAGTAAGCCAGCAAGTTCCTAACAATTACATTCGGGATTTATCTCCGGGATTCTTTTAAACAAACCCACGTACTGAGCATTATGACTGATCATGCGATGGGCTTTACATTTTGGGTAATGAAAATGACACTGGCATTTGCCATTCGCTTGTAAAATAAAGTTTAATTTATTCTACGTCTTCTCTTCATATGTCGCCGAAGATGAACAGATGTGTTTCATTCGCGTCAAATATGATCCCCTCGTCTTCACGAGGAATGTCTTTCACAAAGACGATGAAATCTCCCCGACTTTCTTGAAGTAAGCTGTAGTCCAATTGCTGCAATTTTTAATGCAATACGATGAGTAGGGATGGATTATCGCTAAAATGGATTTTATGTTCGATCATACCTTTGACAAGTTAGTTTTTTGCCTCAACCACTTGACTGAACAATAAGCATCTTAAAAGGGATGGCGAAGATACTATGACTTTCAATTTGGACAATTTCACTTTTCGTCACTGATTTTGAGAGGAGAGCATCTAGAAGAGAACAATATAGCCAATGCAAAGGTGTTTACAATTTTGAAAATGACATGGATAAGGCAAGAAATTGTATACTTTCAGGACACTTTCAATGAGTGTTCAAAGTCGTCACATGAGATACAAAAACACAATACAACCAAATGGTTAAATATATCGCTAAAATGAAAAGCATAATGATCAGAGTGCAATTCAAATAAGTCACTGTACAACATTGTCGATTAATGTGTGATGTCCAAAATATTCTCTGGACGCACGGTAATATTCTTTGAGTCTCTTTATTATTCACAGTCTCTAATTTATCCTCAATGGATGGTCCTTCATTCATATTAATGTCAATGTCGCAAACGGAATTGTTGTCCTATAGTTTGTCTTCCTCTATGTCGTGTTCCTCTGTCACATGGCAAACACGGTTTTAAATGTCACAGTACTCAACTGGCGTTTTCAGTCCACTTTCTTTAGCGAATCATCAATATAAATCGTTCGCATAGCCAGCCACTGCTTGCATACATGCAGTGAAGCCATACTTTTCCAGTCAAGCACCTCCTTCCGTTTGTGGGATAAGTCACAAGCTATATATATATGTCTTCGTAAGCATCCAGAGTCGATACAACGTGACGAATCTTTTTATTTCAATTAGAGACAGATCACTACACGTGTTATTGTGTGAAATTATTCAAATTATTCTAACTCTGCGTTCTCTTCGTAATGAAATGACGGTCTAGCACTCTTCCCATTTATATCTGCATATCCCTTACGGTGAAGTGGTGTGGTTTAGAAGTCGCACTTGCGTCTGGTACACGCTTCGATACTTTTTTCGAAAGGGCGAGTGATAATTTCGTGAGTTGTAACCTTAAAATTGTGTTCGGTTACAAGGTGGTCTCTATCAAGTGTTGTTCCGCTTCAAACTTCAAAGTTTCTTTCAGCACAATACGGTTGACCAGTTAACTCCTGTGGTAGTTTATTTGCAATACGTGGACCTTGCAGTTGGTTAATTTCTCTTCGTTTGCCTTGGTATTCGTAGCAATAAGTTTGGAACCATCGCCAACAAAACTCAGAATCCTGTTTTCGGGGTGCACGTTCGTCCATTCCCTTAAATGATCGCCTTCGATGTCTGGTTGAGGATGATCATGATGATCGATGTAGATGCAGCTGTACATGACAAAGTACAAGACATGACATCTTAATACTTCTAAGGCTTCGTATAATTTTAAGCAAGCCTGAGCACTCACGTAGGCAGCAATGATGCGATTTACAAATTCGTCGGCCAATACAAACTATGATTCTTCTTCGTAAGTCATCTGCATCAGATCTTTGTCAGCGACGCCCACGTGTTTCATATATTTTATTTTTTTCAGAAATCATGTCCTAATAGCGGGAGACGTCTGCCATGTACTCTATCTTGGTTAAACACGGCCGTTGCGCCATTTCTCCCGACAAGCAATTCAATATGACTTTGTGAAGCTAGCGCCTTCCTTCGTTTTGATTTAAACTCGGTCTAAAGTGGTGCCTTCATTGGAACGGCCCTCTTGTTTAAATTTCTCTTGGTTTTCGGGAGTCTGGCACCAGGAACTATAACCGTTGACTTTGGTTTGAGTTTCAAAAAGGCATAAACTTAGTCTGAGAAAATGCCTTTCTCGATGTCGTCGTCCTTATGGTATCTTCTTGGGAATATGCTACAGTTAGCATACTTCTAATACTCGGTATCCAGGTTCCATAGCTAGCGCAAAATAATTCCACTGTGACCCATATACCTGTCAAAGGCGTTCCTCCCTGGCGTGATAACACGGTTGGTATTGGCTACATGTTTCGGCACAGGTACGACACAAAGGAAACATCTGCTTTTATTGATAATGTTAATGTTAAACCTGATGATACAAACCAGTGCGAGGCAAGACTTTGCATTGTATAAAGTCTTTGTATTGACGAATATGTTATGTCAACATTGTGTGTGACCTGTTGGAAAGCAACTATATTTTCACGCCCAAGGATTCAGGGAACACACTCCAAATATTTTATTTCTTCTCCTTTCGCCTCGTCCGCGTGGTACAGCAAACACGTGGCATTCCTTCTTCCTCCACGTAAACTGTCGCGTTGGCCTATAAGGTCTCCACGTGGTAACTTTCCACGATTAAATTCGGGGTCAGTTTTCAAACGTCGATCGTATTGGTGATCCCACATTTCAACCATTTGTATTTTAGATCTTCTAGCTTGAGGCGTCGTCGGTAAGATTTCTGGTACAACTCTTCCAAGATGGTGCCTAATAATTCGCTTTGCGTCTGAAGTTGAGAGTAACAGGTACGAATTACGTGAAAAATGCATCCATTAAATTCGTAGACTATGTTGGGGTATTCTAAATCACATCTATCCAACGAATATTTTCAATTATTTTCCCGCTTCCTCCGTTCCGTACATGTTGTATCCAGTTGTCTTCGTTTTGGCACAAGTAATGTAGCCAGGATCTAGCTTTGGTCGATCATCGAAGTCTGATAAAGTCGGTAGTTGGAGCGAGTATGACCGCTTCGGTTTTCTCGGGCATGAATCGGTTGCCGTATACTAAGGAGCATGATTTGGCAATTACTTCCTTCAAAGGATCGATCCGTAACTCCGTTTACTCCGTAAGCAGTTGACAAAATGTTCCACAACAAAGCCGTAAAATGTCCAGGTCGGAGCGAAATACTTTAATATTTCTTCCTGAACGTCGAAGGGGTCCTAAGCGTAAGACCGGCACAAGGTGTCGAAAGCTTCTCGTTGTTAGGTGCGCATGTTGTCAGGCATATGAGGTAGGATTACGTGTTGATTGGCTTCGGTATTGAAAACGTGTGGAAACTTTCGTGAGGCCCCTTGTAACATTCCAAATCTTTTAGCATTCTACTCAATGGCATGACCAAATAACTCATGCAACCTTTAAACTATACTTGTCCTACTTCACGTAGATGAGATTTGCTCTTTTCATGACGCATTGGTGGCATTACGTACCTTGTTCTAAATAGTATTTCAGACGAAATTTTCCATCATAACCATATAAACTGTGAACCATCACCATGGCGAAATGAAGGCAGTCTATATAATTTTAAATTCTTCTAGTCTCCACGTGTCGTTAATAGAGTCTAAGATCCACTGGGTGAAATCGGGAAACATATTAGGTCATATAATGTTTTGTTTCACTTCCTCCTGAAATTTTGCTACAATTGGGACAAGATAGGTTGTTGGATGCACTTCTAGCACACTTGATGAGCCACGTAGTAGTTAGGAATTTGAATGCCAGTCTCTTTCATGCACTCAAAATAAAAAAGGATGAAATTCCCTTTCTGTTTTCATCCCCTTACTAAGGTTTGCATTTTTGAATGTAGCATTCATCCTCCAAGCCCTCGATTTGGTGACACATACGAGGTCATTTCTTATCTCTACAAATGTGCACCATGGATTTATTCTTGCATATGAGATCTCCACAAGTAGAACAAAATTTCAGGAGTTGGCAGGAACGTTTCTGCTGTAAACTTCTTTTTGGACTGGAAACACATTGAGCTGGCAAAGGTTCACAGGCAATCTAAGCAACGGATTCGTTCTTTTCCTTCTTGAAGGCAAGTTGTAGACGCTAAACAAAACTGACATCCCTCTCCGCAATGAATGTGCTGGTCCCGATACATATCCCTCGGTCATATTGCTCACAATATTAAAGATATCCGAGGAATCCAGTGACACTGATAGCAGTATCGATATATTCTTCGTGATGATAGATATGAATATATTTGCATCAGCGAGATCGGGGCCAGGAAACACTAGAAGTCCAGGTTCCACGTGAGGGTACAGTTTTAACGTGCCGTGAAGACTTATTATAGTAGGTGCATTTCGGGAATGTCACGGGCTATCTCTTTGGATAGGCATACCTGTTTTAAAAGGTGTTCTGCTTCTCGTCGTTGTTTCATTCGGCGAGATTGTCGAATGTTCTCCCAGGCTCTTTTTTATTATTTCATGACATTCTTATCGGCATATGTTAGTCCAGCGATTATGGTTCTGGCTGAGCACGTCTGGTCATGATCTTTAATAATTTGGACGATTATGCATTTGGTTTTGCGACTGTGGTCCACCAATAACACCTGTCTGTTTCGCTCGCTGCCTTTCAGAGACGAAATATGGGTCAAATAAAACGCAGCTTTTTCACTCGATAAATGGAATAGAAGTGGATAGAAATGTTTCAGCTCTCTGATGTCTGCTTAGAAATTGATGGCATATATTTGAGCAAACACTTCCTCTCGTGTGCGAGGCGATATGTGACGTCTCAGACTCTTTCTTTAATTGTCCTCTCTCTCATCGAAATAGAGTGATCGTTTTATCTTGATTGAAACATTATTTTATTAGGTTTTACATGCAGTGGAGCCCTGCACATATGACTATTGCTTTTCCTTAAGAGTATTCAATCAGTTCTCAAGCAGGCAAGATGGACGAGTCAAGACAGATCGTACTTCTGGTCAGAGAGTTTTTTTTGTGGGGGGACTTACTTCAGAGACGGAGAAGAAGGACTACTCCTCCTCTAGAGATAACAGCGAAGATGCTTGATATCTCCATGAGTAGAATATTGCTCTCCACATTACTCGCTTCGTCAAAAAGAGATACGTCTTCTATCATTTTCAGCAGAAAGGACACTGTTTGTCAGATTGCACTAAGAAAAAAGAGAACCACCAAAGAAACAAGATAAGAGAGAGAGAGAGAGAGAGAGAGAGAGAGAGAGAGAGAGAGGGATTCCATTGACAATAAAGAGAACCCATACCCACCCAGAAATAAAAGTAGACAAAAAGAAAATGTGGATATGGAAGAAGCTCGGTTTGTGAAGCAAATCAAATGGAAAGATGGGAAAAAGAACTCTTGGTGATGTGAAATTGATGTGATTTAAAACGAAAGAATATACCAGAAAGAAAACGTAATTGTATTTTGTTCTTGATGTTATAATAAGGTCAAACAACACGTTCTCACACATGTGCATCCTTTTTACTTCACATATGCGCTTGAGGCATACACATTGAAGATTTGTCAGTCTAACCATCTGTAATTATTGTTTGTTCAAGAATGTGACTTGAATCACGATACTCGCGCACACGCAAACCATTGAATGAAGAGTTAAAGGGATTTTGGATATTGTGCATATGGAGTGTTGGATGTCATAGGTGGTGTGATAGTATTTTTGTTGGTGTGATAGATGGTAGGTTTGTGAGATTACATTTCCTTGTCTTGTATTATAACACAAGGCATTATGGATTGTGAATGTGCGCATTTGGGGTGTGGGGTGTAGGATGGTATAGGTGGTGTACGATTGTGTGTTTGGGACATTTCATCATCTCATTTTCATAACAGATCAGTAAGCCCTTCCAAGCCGAAGGTTGGTACTTTCGACCGTGCAATAAAAGTACCACACAAGCACTCATTCCAAATAATTCTTCACATATCATGCTGCTAAAGACTTACATATTGATATAATACATTATATGTTGAAGTTGGGGAGGGTCAGTTTTATAAATCCAATCTATAAAGCCTAATCAATGATATTAATTATGACCTCTTCTACTAAAATTGGCTAATAAATCGGTTTGAAAAATAGCTTCACTATAATAGGCACATACGTATTCTAATCAAACAAGGCTATATACGGATACATAATTACAAATGGCACAGTTTTACTGCAATATAAATGATAAATATGTTAGCCATTTCAATAATATTTTCAAATACCTTAACATAATTTACGTTTATGTTCTCATTTCAAACAATGATTTGCAAACAAAAGGGAGTAGGTTGTTTGTTTGGTTTAGGTGTTTTGGCTTTCCATTTGTGGTCTGGAATACGCAACTGTTAGGAAAAGATCAATCAATATTTGAAGAAAGCATCCAGTAATATATATATATATATATATATATATATATATATAGATAGATAGATAGATAGATAGATAGATAGATAGATAGATAGATACAGACAGAGAGAGAGAGATCTAGATATAGGTCATAATCTAAATATTTTGTGATGTTGAAAATATAAGCATGCCTTCTAAGTGCTATAAAACTTGAATAACAGCTATAGCTTCTAGTTTCTTGATATGCTCACCAAGTAATATCAGCTTATTAATATGCATATAGATCTAACACATATTTAAAGAATCCCAAGATTTTGATGATATAAACCTATAGCCCCAATTTAATCAGAAACTAACCCTAAACCAGGTATCCAGGTGTACAAATGTTGATAGACTTGACCCTATGCTCGAATAAACCCAACGTATGCAATATTTCTTCATGAGTATTTCATGTTGGAAAAGTGAAAAGGTATTGGATTGTGGTCAAACCTAACGTTTACATATCATTTCACATTTAACTCATAAAACCAACTTAATATTTCATCTAGGTATTATGTTTTATTCGATAAATATATATTAATGCATTCACACGAACCCACGATGAATATGATATATGAATATTAATATTATAGGCCCACTATCATTTTCTATGCACAATAATCCAATTCCTATTGTGTCGTGTTTTCAGTTGTTTCGACTTATTCACGTCCTTTATTCAATTGGCGTAGGAGTCTATTGAATAATCGTTGTGTTCTGCCCCATCTCAGAATTTCCTTATATCATGCACACTGCCAAGTTGAGGTTGTATTATTTTATTGGTGGAGTATGCAGCATGTTGACATCCTCATTACTACTAACTGATCATGTTGAAAAGAGGAACAAATAGACATTCAAAGTTTCCTACATATTGCTAAACGTTATTGCTGAACATTTACTCGTGGATGCGTAATTATATATTGATAATAGTTCTCCTACACCAATATGGACATACCAGTTCGAGCCTTCGAATTAAGACAAGAAAATCTTAACAATATGAAAAGGCGCTGTTAGGGTTGCACCTCAAGAATATTATGTCTTTTAAGCTGTTCAAGCTGTCTCAAAAATTGAAATTAATTTCTTAATGACATTTGTCGATTGCAAACGTCCTTTCCCATGAGACGGTTAAATCCCTCGAACAATATACAAATATGAACCCACTGAGATCATCCTTGTGTATGTATAGAGGATGATAGTATTAATTTCATTATAATATGTATTGAGCAGCAGGGAGGGCGAATAAACCAAGTTTATTTCTTCGAACGAAGGCTCCTACGAAAAAATCTTTTGCAAAAGCCTCTATTTCCCAAATAAAGGGCTTCCTTAGGGTATTAATTTTGCCTTAGCACATATATGAGACACCAACTAGGTCATGGCCACCCCTGCATCATTAAATGAAGAACTATTTTAAATTATTTTGTCAATACCGATTCGATATCGTGATCGCGGGTCATGCAAATTTATCGTTACAAATCCATGCGGAGTTCACTGAGCATGACTAAATAAATTTCTAAATTTAATAATATCCATATCGCCGCTACACCAAGTTTGGTGAATATTTCTTAGCGTGTGCGTGTCAACGCCGTTAAAAACAGCCAAAATATTACAATTATCTCTAATTACCTTTGGAATTTGTGTATATCGTTGAGTTACATAAATAACCTCAGTACTTTTATGTCTTCCACGAGAAAATATCCTTGCGGGATTCGATTGTTTATCTAACATTACGTCGTCGTACACAACTAAATTATTGATACTTCCGTCAAGATCATCAATTGATGGTGCATCATTAATACCGGTGATAAATTCAATAATATCATCATGTTTTTCACTTAATAGTCACGCATTTTCATTAAAATCCTTTAATACTTCATAGCATCGCTGATCATGAACTGATGGTGGTACTAAATAGAATTTATCCCATTTTAGCCATCTCATTATCAAATTAAGCAGCAATTGCGTTTTTCCACTACCAGATGGACCTATTTGTATCAATCTAATAGAATTTGGTAGCGCCGCGTGATGTTTAACTGGTCTATTTTTTGTGGCGGAAAAATCAATTACATTCATTATATAATTATATTATGGATTTATATTGTGTAAAATGTCGTGCGCGTACTCCAACAACAGGCCTAACTGCGGTTGTTACGCGCAATAACAGCGGCGACAGGTAAATATGCAAAATGTGGCACAAAGAAATTCAGATTTCTTTCATCTGGACAACGAGCAAAGCCGGCCAAAATAAAATCAATTTAAAAAAAGGAAAAAAGGACGGTGATGTTGCAGCACAGTTAATAAAATTACCTGGGCTAAGTATCTTCCAGGATATAATTATTGTGGCCCAGGAACCCTACTTGATCTTATACTTGATGATCATGATAGACCAAAATTAAACGAAGATCCCGTAAACGCCATCGACAGAGCATGTTATGTTCATGATATTGCTTATCGAAGCTACGATCTACAACAAAGGCATCTCGCGGATGTAAAATTGATTCATACATTAAATTCTATTCCTAATAAATCAATAAGAGACATATTAGCTAGTTGGTTAATTAATACTGCGATGAAAAGTAAATTAGCACTAGGTGCTGATAATTTATATTATGGAATATCTTTATTATTCTCCAGTTGGATTTTGGAAAGGTAAAGCAGTTATTAGTAAACTTGCCAAAGCTGCTCGAGTAAAGATTCCAATTACATCAGCGTGGTTATCCAAACAAGCAGTATGGCAAATTTATCTTCCGCCGCCTAAACGAATTGAAAATGCACATTTTGACGTTAGTGTTCCTAATAAGTTCATCAAGCTGATATTATGTTTATGCCGCACGATATTATTGGTCTAAAAACATACAAATTTATCCTAACGATAGTTGATATTCCAAGTAGATATAAATAAGCAGAACCGTTAACAACTAAAACCGCCGTTGACGTCGCAGATGCATTTAATAAAATTTATCAACGAGGACCTTTAAGATGGCCAAATTTACTTCAAGTTGATCAGACAATTGTTGAAAGGTTTAATAAAACACTAGCTGAACGGTTATTTGGAGATCGTACGAGTGGGTCGAGAGATTACCAGATGTAATATTAGCGATAAATAGCGAAATAATCAGCAATAAATATGAGACCGGCTATCGCGATTACAAAAATAATTATACAAATAAAAAGACGCGATTTTTCAACACAACCAGTTCTAGGAAGTATCATCGTGAGATATTTATATAAACCAGGCGAAATTGAAGCAGGCAGAAAAAGAGCGACAGATCCCATTTGGAGTATTACAAAACATCAAACATCTACCGTGACAAGGTCATCTGGAAGAACAGCAATTTACATTCTTGACTCACTTGCTCCTCAGCGTGGATATACTCGTGAAGAACTACAAATAGTTCTCGCGGACACTCAATTGCCACGTAAATCGCTCTGATAACTCGTCTATTACACTCCAAACACGCCAACGTGACATTTTCTCGTGCATGACCGTAACTATTATTTTTTTGTTCTGTCCACGGTAAATTGTCTCTAATCATTTTTCTGATATTTCCATAACATTACACAATTACAAATCGGGCAGTTATTATTCTGTTGTTGTTTCAACGACATAACAAACTCAACATCTAGGTCAAATTTGTAATTATTTTTTTTTATCGTATTGTTTATAGCTGAATAATTTTTTCTTATTACGTCGTTCAGGTTTCTTCATTAATTATCAACGAGTCTAAAATAAATCGTCTTGAGATATTTTTCCAACCATATATACAGCTAAATAAACTAAATTTGACCATTCTATGCGATCATCAACAATCCAAACAATTATATCAGAAATAGTTAATCCATGAGATGAATGAATCGTCATTGCATATCCTAGCATCCACGAAGATTTTTCTGCGTTTAATGCTTCTTCGACGAGATCAATATCAACGGCAACAATATCATTTAATACTAAATTCTTTTTTCCTTGTCCCGGCACATCAACCTCAATATTTTGTCGTCGCTTATCTGCTGGTGGATGACATGACTGCGCTGGTAATGTTGGAAATTTCTCTCTTTGTAGTTGAAATAATTCTCGTTGAAGAGTATCACGGACTACTTTTCTACTAGCAACTCTCAAATCATTTGGTCTCCACATAGATAAAAAGTTCTTCATGGATGTTTTTAAAATTATTTCGCGCATAATCGTACACTGAATTTTATTTGTTTGTAATTGAATTAATTTCTTAAATTCTCTTAATTTTACATCAAGTGATCTATAATTGGTATCAACTTCTTCGTATTAATCAACAAAGTTCTTTGACCAGTCATATGGAGATTCACCTTGAATTGGACTCGGTTGGCCATGATCGCCGCACATTATCACGGCAGTATTTTTCAACAATGACCAATCAAGAAAAGCTTTTAATATTTCCAACGAAACAGTACATATCTCATCCCAAATAATAATTTTGTTAACATATTTTTCCCCCATTCTCGAAGCAATCCATGTTCCGCCGCTATATTTAAAAAAACTGTGATAAGTACACGAATTAACTCGCTGTTTCATGTATTTCGTTAGTCTGTGTGTCGGCGTTAACACAATCAAGTCAGAGTTTTTAAATAATTAAATTACTCGTGTAGTTTTACCTAAACATCCCCACCCGTTTTTATATACCGTTTTATATCGTGATACCGGACCACACACGGACGGCGAAGAAATTTCTGTTATTTTACCACGATAATATTCATCTTTGACCGCAACATCAGCTGATCCACAATAATCACGAATATTTTTGTTTTTTATTCTCCATGTGCCCCATGAATCATCGCCGGTTAATTTCGATACCGCAGCTAAGTATTTACTATCAGTATAAAATGAATCAGTAGCTACCCTAACTGCCTGTTTGGGAAATTTATTTATCATCGAAAGTAAATTTATTCTTACATACGCGAGCATCGATGATATTTAATGAGTACACTGCGGAGACTCTCCGTCAACGTAGCTGACAATAGTACCTAATTTTATTCCGTCAGCGAGATAAATATTTTCTCGATTACAAAATATATTTCTCGCTGGAGTATCAGCAGTTATAAAATCTAATTCAGCATCATCCATGATTAATCAAAATGATGTCGTTGATGATCGTATGACCCGCCCTGGGTAAATTTACCAATTATTTTTCTACCTAAATCTTTTGCTCTTTTTTCGTCATGATCCATTGTCAACCAAACTGATGTTTGTTTTTTATACGATATAATTGTTTCACTAATTTTCAACGACGTTAACATCGCTGAATCGAACATACAGCGCTGTATGAACCCAACCTCGTTCTAAAAATGTCTACCAAGCCAAACATAACAGATTTTATGAAGATTTTTAGCAAATTCAAATGATATTACACGAGCGAATCCGGTTATGGTAAAATCTGGCAATGGACCATTAATTGATACTCGCGTCATTTCAATGCTAGGATGTCCAAATTGAGCAAAATATTTAGCACACTCGCCTAATCCTAGGAAACTTCGAGGATAACATGCAACCATGTCAACGGATATCATATCCATGTAATTGTATTTAGTGTTCCATAAACCGCCGTGCCCGTATTCGACACAACTCATCTGAATATCTTTGAGAAATTCATTTCGTGTTGGTTTCCACAAGCTTTTTTCCCTAGCAGCGTGAGCAGCAACAGATGGAACAGTTAAACAATTAATTAATAATTGTTCAGGATTTATTGAATATTTTTCTGCTAATTCCTTCATTTCTTTATGCAATGATTCATTCTGTATAATTCACCGGTAGGTCTTACAAATTTATCATATTTATCCTCGCTGCTTCTAAATAACCACACTGACACCGGATCAGATTTACTTATTTTGTGAACAAAATCAAACATTTCTGAGGAATAAAATTTAACAACACGATCTCGTGGAAATATTGTCATCGCGGACGTCCACACGTGAGAATTATGATCAATTACAATAATTTGTGCTCCCCGAGATTTAGAAGCTGATTCATATAAAATTTCTCCCGATAACGTCTTTACTGTTATTGGAAACTTTAATTTATTCGACAACATAGCAACGTCATTTATTGACGCGCCCGCAGAAATTGATTTCGCCCACGTATTTGTTTCGCTAGCCTTAAATCGGTTAAACCAGATCCACGTTTTGTATTTTTCAGTGTTCTATTACTCGTTCAGCTACACAATTTATTCCCGGAGATAATTTCATCAAAGCGAGATTGTTGACATCTGGTTTATTATTTAGCCGATAAATTCCATAAACAACAGCAGTCACAGGGTAAGCTCGAACATAATATGGTTTATCTATGCCCGTTAGCAACCCTGGCCTGGAATTGGCAAACAAAATAACAGTTTTTTCCGCCAATTACAGGATCGCGTTTATCACGAATAATCCAAACTTCATTGTCGGTCATTTGTGCGATAAATTTTAGTTCAAAGATAAATTTTCATCGCGATGAATAATACTAATATAATCGATTATTTTCTTTGCTAGTTCATCGGTCATAGTGTTATCGATGGAGTTGGTTTTCCATGTTGGCCACACATGAACTGCTCCATCGTCGTAAAACTCTTTCTTGGCTTTATCAGCATCAGCTATATCGTGTTCAACTTCATTGAGGTCAAATAAATTCATATTATATTTTAGACAAATGTCTAATATAATAATGAATCAGTGCAAGTGGTTAATCGTCGGTTCATTGACTTGTTGCAATAAATCATGCAGAAGTGAATTCTGCGGTGAACATTTACCGTCTATTCGCAAGTGTGGTTTAGGACCAACTATATGCATAAAATGTGACATTGGAATACGAGGAAAACTCGTCTTTGTGTAAATTGTGGTGGAAAACGCTACCGAGAACGTAAAAGACATTATGACAAAAAAATAATGATAGTGACAAAATTATCAAATGCGAAGAGGATTATCTAACTAGGTTTTCAAACAAATTACGATTTACACAAATAATAATTGCTATATGAATCGAATATTCATGAAGCATCCAATCGTCGATAACTACGAAGCATCATGTAACGGTGTTGTCAGACATCGCAAATAAAAAAATCAGTTGGTGTTGTTGATAATGCTGGTTACCTCAGATTTAAAACCGGAAAGAAAAATTATTCTTGTCACCCTTTTGTTCATGAATGTTTCAACGAACCAATCAAAGATGGTCTTGTAATTGATCATGTTGACGGAGATAAATTAGTTAATAAAGTGTGTAATCTAAGGGCTGTTACTCAGAGTGAGAACTCTACACGAGGAAATACTGGTCGGTTTAAGGGTATTGGAAAGAGGGTGGTTAAATCAATAAACATGGAGACCAGCGAGGAAATATTATTTCAATCGATGTTAGCTGCTGGTAATATTTTGGTACTAATTCACGCTCGGTTCAACGTGTTGCAGATAAAATACAAAAATCAGCGTTTTCATTTGAATTTTAAAGCTGGATCTTGTTTTGTTATTATCAGACTAAAATCATTCTAGAAACATAAAATTATATTTCTTTGCTTTTAGAAACATGATATTTAGTATAATGAATGACGAAAATATCAACAATATAATTTATGCTATTGAAGAATTGAAAAATAAAAAATAAAATTATCAGATGATTTAGATACTGAAAAGATCATCGCTGACTTTGAAACATTAGCACAAAACAAACATGATGGTAGATATGTTCTACCAGCCGAATATAAATCCATAAAGACAATTCTGTCAGCAATGTATCAGTCGTTAGCTGCCGTAGAGAAATTACAAATAAAAGATTTTGCTGCGTTATCTAGGGCAATAGAAAAAATTAGATCAGAATTATCTGAACAGTATGAAGCAAAAATATAATTAATACTCGCGTAGGACAGCTAAAAAAATAGTAAATGACGAAAAGTAGAAAAATTATGAGAATTAAACAATAATGATATTTTGTTAATTTTTACCGATTTTAATCATTTTTTTGTTGTTGACTTTTTTACAGCTAGAACATGGAAGATGCTTAGCATCTTACGAGTAAATGAATACTTAGTGTCTCGTTTCTAAGATCAAGTACATTTCCAGACTGATTCGTTAATCTGAAATTAATTATCGATAACAAACTATTATGACATAGCAGATAAACGGGATTAGTTGGTTCTTGTATGATTAAAAATCCAGGTGGTTCTTTTGGTGAAAATGAATAGAGAATAAATCCTTGCCTAGCTTGATCTGACACTGACGCGTCGGCGCTGTAGCTGTTTTCGGCGACGTCACAACCAAGATTAACTGCGACAACATTTGTTATATTTACGACCTCTGGTGAAATATGTCGTCCATGCCTAGATGGATCATTATTGTGTCTAAGTATAGATGGTGGCGGTAATGATCTTCTCTACGCGGCCAGTAATTCAGAAAATCCATAATCGATGGCGTGGCTAACAGATTTTCTTAATTCAGGTATTGTATAACCGGGAAATTTAAAATTTGGCAGCGTCGCTTCTGTTAGCGAGTATGCGGTTAAAAATTTTTGTTTATTGTCTCTTTTATCGTTAGTTATCGCCTGAATTAGTCATTGGTTAAGATGTTCCATGTCGGATGCAAGCTGATTTAATATCTCTAAGTGTGTGATAATCTCTCTACATGAACTTGATACATTAAAAATACATTCATGAACATACTACCGTAATATCTGTAGTTGTTCTTTATGTTTTTGATTAATTTCTTTAAAATATTCAGTAACATCATGTAGTTCAATAAATATACCCCTGTATCTTGATGTTCTTGATGCTGGTAGAGAAATTATCTCACTAACATAAAACTCCACAATATCCTGTCCTTACTGGATATTATGTATTCATCTCTAGAGGTTGTTGCATTTTTTCATATCAAGTAAAGTTTGTTTATAATCTGGATCAATTTCGTGATATGACTGCCTGTCTGTGTTATAATCAGATTATATAGGTTCTGGTGGCGCTGGTGGCGCTGATGGTTGAATCTCAGGCCAGCCTAGGACAGTTCTAATTGAACTTTGATAAATGTCTACAAAATAAGGTGATTTTATCTCATTGACCGAAGTTAACGTTGGTTCGTGAGCGGATATTTTTATTCCAGGTTCTTCTTTTTCGGTTATATTTTTTATTTTACGTGTTAATTCATCATTAATTTCATCGATCTGATAGCTACCTGTTGGTAATCCAATAACAGTCCAATCGGGAGTGCCGTCTGGTTTTCTTTATTAGCAAAAAAAAACGAATTATTTGATAATAAACTACCAAATGATTTAGATCTAATGTTGGGCCAGCTGTGATAAACTCGCAATTGTGATAACGCGATTTCGTCAACGGAAATTGCATTTGGAAAATTAATACTAAATTCTGGTTTAGTCGAAGTTACCGAGATCATCGTGGAATTGTGTTTGTTTCAATCTGTTGAAGTAATTCCGACATTATTAATATTTGTAGCTTTAATATCGGCTTGATTATAAATTTGTATCATCAGCGAGAACTCAAAATTGGATATATTTCCGTCATTGAGACTCTCCGGTAACAACGAAGATAATTTTGAATATGCGACCGTTGCAGCTTATAATTTAATCGGATAATTTCTCATTCATGCAGGAACATTTTTTTTGCGATAATATTAAGGACACCTGCGACCGTTGTTGCCGCGGAGATACAAATTGTCACAGCTATCGGTGCCATCATTGTTACCGCGGATAATATTATTCCAGCTCCAGTAACGGCAGCTGATACCGAATAAACAATCACGTCAACGATAACTAGTCGTCGTCGATATTTTTTATTTTTGCCGTGTACGTATCAATGATATTTTTTCAGCGAAGACTGCCACTCACGCGCTTGATTATACGTGTACTGGGACGCGTCAATCCTTTTATTTTACCAGTAAATAATTGAGGTGCTTGAGTTATAAATTCCATGCACCACCATAATGATATCCGTTTTGTTGTCTTATCAGTTTCTAACGTAAATGTTTCTTCGACAGTTTTATTCAATAAAACAGTCAGAAATCCAAGAAACCTATCACTGGGATGTCTCCAGTCGTATTCTTCAGTTATTATTTTCTGGTTTCCACGTTGATGATCCCGTCGATGTTATAAATATCATAGTATTAACATGCGACGAGGTTATTGTTGGTGGAATCTTAATAAAGCCAGTTTTTTCAATAATTCCAGGAATTAATGCTCCAATACCTTCAAATAGGTCAATGCTAGTTTTAATATCAGCGAGTCTTTTACTAATATTAACAATATCTTCATCGTATCTTATTGTATCAATTTTTGAGGCAACAGAAGAATTTGCTCTTCGAATAGTGTCATCGATTTTATAGTAACATAAGAATCTAAATTTTTAATATCTTCATTGGCTTTTTAATAGCTTCATCAGTTTTTTTTAAAAATAGCTTCATCAGTTTTTCTAATAGTTTCTTTGATGCTAGTAAAATCACCTACGTGAGTTTCTTACTCGGTTCGTCGAATTATATCATTTAATTTGATATTACTCGTTTTTAATTTTCCGTGTTGATCCTGAAAAGCTAACATCCTCGTCTGGATCTATTCCTGATATCGCTAAAAATTTATTAATGTCTTCTTTGGTTGCAGACTTTGATAAATCAACGTCAGGTCTTTTTTGATGTTCGCGATGACAGGGATCTTCCGTAAATATCAACCATTTTTTGTAAGTGATTGATTTAATGTATCAGACGTTTACTCGTGAACGACCTTATGATATGGTTTAGTTGATGCTGATATTGCATTAATTGCTTCACGGCCACATATTGGCGGATCAGTTAATGTTTGTGTTGGTAACGTCGAATACCAAATTGAAGCATTTGATTGTTTTGCATAATTTAAAAATTCACGTGGTTGCGCCAACCCGTACGAGTCAAAGTAAATAATTTCACATGGATTTATCGCGTAAGCAACCCAATGTGTGCCCGGACCAACGTTGTCATCGAGATTTATAATAATCGTTTCATTGCGATTCGGTTGCTTCGGTAGCTGACCTCGCATAAATACACCTCGGAAGAATTTTATTTTTATTTTTATAGACGCATTAATTAAATCAAAATTTGACATCGGCGTTATCGTGGGAAATGTTTTGGATACCACGACGGACGTGTTCCTGGTAGTCGAAGGCCTTTTCCGTACCAGTATGGAGGTGTTCCTGGTAGTCGAAGGCCGCGTCCTTTCTTTTTTACTGTATTTTCCCCCCGTTATTTTTTCAGCTATTTTACTACCGGCATATCCAGCAGCACATAATGCAGCTGCCTTTGCTGCAATTGGAGCAGCAGCGACTACATTTGCAATTAATGCTGGCATTAAACCAGCGAGAAGTGGGAAAAAACACCTACTTTATTCATATCCTTGACGGCGCTCGGGAAAGGATCAATTTAAACCCCAGTATTTGCTGATTTAGCTTTAGCAAAATGTTTACGTTGAGTTTTAGTCAGCGACAGTTTATTTTGGACCACCGCTGGCAATTTGATTGTGTTTTAATGTTAATTTTGCTCCACAAATTTTTGTTGTATTTGATTGGAGTTTTTTCACCTGCCCATGAGTCAGGGTCACACTAACATGATCGTATGGTATTATAATAAAAGTGATTTATTTAAATTAATCTCACATTTTTTCCACTGGAGCATCAATAACTCTCATTCGTCCAGCAACACTTTCAAGAGAATAGTTATATCGCTAAGTAGAACAGCAATTGCTGTAAATTCAACAGCACCCGGATTACGAATTTTGACTTTGAAATATATATCAACGACGGACTGTTTTATTAAATCAATATGTTCTAGTGAAAAATAAGAAATTGGATATAATGTCATAAATCTAATTGTGATATTTATAAACCAGTATCAATGTTTTGATCTTGCCCCATAAAACAAAGTAAACGATAATATGCACGTGCCACTGAAATATAATCTTCATCAAAATTTAATGATATTTCTTCAGATGGTTTTTGATGTCCATTTATTCTCAATGATACTTCAGTGGCATTCAACGAATCAAATATCATACGACTATGTAACTGATTATTTGTTCTAGCAGCCATTTGAAGAGCAATAAATATATGTCTAGGTACAGAAACACCCTGCTGTGATGATATCTGTCAAGTAAAAAGATTGTTTATTCTAGTATCAACACAATCATCAATTGTTGTTAACCATGATATTACTAATTTACCACCTTGATCAATAAAGGAAAGTAATTTTTGTTCTTCAATAATTGATGGAGTCATCACTGGCATCCGTAATGTAAGTTTAGATAATATTACTCTACCATTAAAATTAGCAATATCAACAGCAGGATCATCATTACCCTCCTGTCTCCAGATAGCATCATACTATTGTCTTTTCGATGAAGAACAACTGTGTTTTTTACTTTTACTTTTACTTTTAATTACTTTTCTAAAATTTCTACAAAATCCAAATATATGATATAATGGAATTGTACATGAGACTCGTCTACGAGCACCTCTTAACATGCTTTTACGTGTAGCAAAACCTAGATCAAATTCAGGATTAGCTCTTTGTAGTACCGAAAATGCAGCACCTGGCTGAGTTATCGTGTCAGGTGCTGCAGCAGCCCCGGAAGCTTGAGTGAACTGTACTTTAAGAAATGGTCTATTATCAGCCTCACCAAAATTGTCCTTGAAAACCATCACACCCGGACCAGCTGATCTAGTAAAATCATCTGGGTATCTTGCTAGGCCTATAATTGTTGTAGCAATATCAACATTTTTGTGAATTGACTCAATTTCCTTTCCATCAATCATATATACTGCACTTTTAAATAACGCCATAATACAATTATTAACAAAACCGACTGTGAAATTTTCGTCGTATGGATCATTATTTCATTTTACAAGTTCACCTACAACCTCGATAAACGCTTCGCATGGCAGAAAATATCTGCTTGTATCCTGGACTCGTAGTTCAATTCGACTATCACTATTTGGTACTACTGCATCATATGAATAATACTGATAATCACGTATTGATCCATCTATATTTATCTGTTCATTTATGTCAAAAGCCTCGCTAGATGTTCGCGTAAACATTTTATTATAAAGATTATCTTCTAAAACGAAGACCACTTCCCGATATTAGACTCGTGTTTATTTGTCTAGTTTCTTGATTTATTAATTCTGCTAGTTTTTGATCTGCTGCATCATTTATTACCTTACTAACGTCGTTAGGCATCACAGAGGTACTTGGCAACTTGACAGGAACAACGGCAGCGACAGGTTGTTTCTTCTGCATATTACATTTAATATTCTGTATTTGACGGTATTAAACGCTTTACTGAGAGCGCTACTAATGGCAGCAGTGGCTTTATGACTAATAAAATCCATAGCCTTCATTGATAATTGTTTTACAATGGGTCCCGCTTTAGGAGCTATTCTTGTAACAAAACCTTTCACAGCATTACCAAATCCATCCCCGTAAGTAACTCGGTACATGGGTAACCGCGCGTTTGCTACTGGAACAGGCACGGGTTTACGATGATTTTTGTGCACGATCATTTTATTTAATTAATTAATGATTCAACAACTAGTCACTGTAGTCGTCAATAATTTCATCGATAAGATTTCGATAAACATTAATATCTACGACGCCACCCTGAGATAATCTTCGACAGATATCAGTTGCCTCGTTGATTAGTTCTGATGAGTTATTTCCAGCTCGTTTTCCTCCAATAAGAACTTCTAATCGTGATACATCATTGAAAAATATTATCGGGGCAGATATAATTATTTTCGAAACCACTACCGGTAGCACCTGGAGATTGTGGTGTATCATAAAATTCTTCTGGAGATTGTGGTCGTTGAGAAAATTATATTTCCTCATTCACATATTCTCTAAATTTTTTATAACCTGGATTTTCTAGATCATAATGTTCATTTTTAGAAGCAAAATATAATGAAGGAATCCAATTTCCAGGTTTTATATTATTAATATGTTCGGTTTTAAATATTTATCTCTATTATCATATTCAAATGCAACAATTTTAATTAATTGATCTCGGTAAAAGTTTTAAGAGCATCATTGGTAAATAGATGCGTGGAAAATATTTTTTGTTTGTTGTTGAGGTTGCTGTGCAGGTTGTTGTACAGGTTGTTGTTGTGAAGGTTATCGCTGTGGAGGTTGTTGTTGTAATCGGTCAAAATATCTGTCTATTGCATTAATAAATGAAATAAATCTAGGATCATTTCTTCCGGCGCGACTAACTCCATAATATATATAATATATCCACTTATACCATGTTTCACGACCTACAGCTTCCTTAGCATATTCAGGTTTTAAAACATTTCCTCGTTGATCATATGTCACCGCAGCCATTTCAGCTACATTATCAACACTTTTAGTTGCTTTTATACCGCTATTACTATCTTCGGTAAATTTTTCGATCGCAGCAACCTTAGTGCTGGCTTGTTCTGTATCATCACCAGCTATTATGTCTGTGTCATCGTCAACAAGTTGAGCTTGAGCTTGAGGTCTAGGTTTAAATTTAGGTTTAAGTTTAGGTTTAGGTAAACCTCGAAGTCGACGTGGAGCCTGAGGCTGAGCTTGGGGTACAAGTACAGGCTGCGGTCGAGTTTGTTCTGCAATTTGTTTGTTCTGCAATTTGTTTTAACACTGGAAGGATACCTATTTTTCTTTTATCAGGATTTTTAATATCTCCTAATAGAATTCGCTTAGTGGTTGTAGTGATAGGTTTAAATAATAACTCAGTTAACTCTGTAAAACCTTGTTTCGCATCTTCAACCACTCGTACTTTTCGTTTGACAGATTCTCTCAGTGGAATATATTTCTTTATTGCTTCTAGTCGTTCTCGTGCTAATCTAGCAGAATATGGTTTTCCGACATCCATGAATATAATAACATTAATAATTTTAATTTATGATGATAAAAAAATTTACAAATCAGTATTGACAAAATATTTTAAATTAATTCTTCATGTAATGCAGCAGGGATGGCAATGACCTAGTGGGTGTCTCATATATGTACTAAGGCAAAATTAATACCCTACGGAAGCCCTTTAGTTGGGAAATAGAGGCTTTTACAAATGACTTTTTCGTAGGAGCCTTCGTTCGAAGAAATGAACTTGGTCTGTTTGCCCTCCTTGCTGCTATTATTGTTTTATTTAAAGAAGATATTTGACTCGAAAAATAGCCAATCATTAAAAGTGTATGAAATAATTTGGTCAAAAAGTTGAAAGCTATTACCTTTCACAATTAGTTGTTCTTCTACAAAAGGGTAAACAATTTCAGAGGCACAATATATCCCAGCGTCTGCGAGTATAACATTTCTCAGGATAAATGAGATCCTGTTTTCAAATGTGTTTCCGGTGAACTCAAACCGTTCTGCAACATTTCTAGACATTGTGCCCTTCACCAGCATTAAAATCACTCCATTCTTCCTTACCCTAATCAAAGAATCGTTGCTAGGATAAGGATCTAACCTCAAGTTAAAACTAGCATTCCATCCCACAAAGGTCTGTATTGGAGACGTGACTGCAGAAAAAAGGATAACAGCTAATAAACATTTACAATAGGAACTACCGACATATTAATGTTTTGTGGACTCTATGGTCTTACAATAAGTACAATAGAGTCAAAACCAACAGGTTTTATAAAACTGAAAGTATATTTTATTTCCCTAACGTACTCAGTAAAAAAGTGAAAACATACGGTATGGTGCATGAAATTCTACATATTCCTAAATGTACTATCAAGTCCAAAAGTATTGATTTATCCGAACGAATTTTAATGATATTCCGAATGATATTCTGTATTATACCATTGTATCAAAGGTATAGAAGAATCATATTGATTTAATCCCAATTATTTAAAATGAAATCAATGTAACACCGCAACAGCTATTGTTTTTAAATGAATGTCAGAGCAATGTGATTCCTACGAATGATAATTAAATAACTGAGTCCGCTCAACAAAACATAATAATTTCCAAGGTTGTGGTTTTGTTGCTAAGAGTGTATGAATCTATGTATTAATTGTCCTATATATAACCAATATAATACGCAATACAAATTAAAGATGTATACTCTCTAGAAACTGGTTAACGTAGATCAGGTGCTCAAACACCAACCAATCAGAAATTATGCCAGAACTAAAACCCTTGTCCTGGAGTATATTCACTTAAACTCGGTTACGTCAGTACGTTTACAATTCAACCTCAAATCTATGAATTAATCTACGCACTATGCAGTCTTACGATCATTGAAGAAGTTGTTATGTCAAATATAATTTGCTAAGTGACCCTTACAAACTATGATAATATAATAATACACATAATAATTCTGACTATTGTGTCTGAAAGACACAGCATAACTCTTTTGAAAACAAGATCATTATAATAATAAAGACATTCAATTCATTAACTGCCATTTTCTCAGCGACTTCTTCCCGTTTCATGGTCACATCATATACGTTCATATATTGGAGTATAGTTTATAATAAACTTGTTTGTCAACGTCTTGCCTAGAGAAAATCATTTTAGCAGCTTTAATGCAAAATTGCTAAATCACGCTAAAAAATTGCTGATGCTATTGAATAGCCCTAGATGTATTTAATGCCCGATTCCGACTATACCCCAATACTATCATCGTACATTAGAACGTTTCTGTTACAGCCCATTCATCTGCTTTTAGGCGTTGTTGGGAGGGGGAGGAACTTAACATGTCGCCTCTCTGGCTGTCCACGAAAGTCATGCACTCTTTTCCCTCGCATGATTTTTCAGTAACCGGTGCCGAATGGGGCTCGACATTTTGAACGCAAAACGTGCAAATCAAGTGCTCAGCCCCATTAAACTTTAATTTTGCCTTGTGACCGCTGACGTTGAGGTACCATCCCAGTTCTAAGCATTTTGAAGTAGGCACAGAGTGCGACATTGCTTTCAGGTCAATATAGCATTGGACTCAAGGTGATTGGTGTAGAGGAGACAAAATTACAGTTACCAAATCGGAGAACTTTCTAAACGCTTTCACGACTGTGAATGAAGGAGACAAGATTATTTAAACTTTGGCATATTTATTTCCTACACATTGTGTAGAGAGAACTCATTAAGTGATAACACTTGTCATCAGATACGTTCCTTGTTATCTCATGTAATGAAGACTATGCACTTTGTTAGGCAAAGTTGGACATACAAACGAAATTCATTCGAACGGTACCAAGGGGACATTTACGTTTAGGGTATATATGGATATTTATCTTGGGGTTGGAGCATAACATTCTTGTCTAAATATCTAAACATGGGTAGGCAAAGTTAGGTAAAATTCATACCATCAAAAATAGGTTAATTCTGCAATAAATTTTTCTTCTGTTATCAAGAATTTTAATCTTAGTTGTCAAAATAATACACCCAGAAATGTGTCGTTCGTCACTCTTTTCGCTCCTTTTCCAACGATGAAACCAATACTGAGACTATAATGTAACTTATTTGCAGGGAGACATATATGCAGCCTAGCACTATAAAAATAAAAATGATGCCGCAACATTACACATTACTTCAAGCAAATTGATTTTCCAAAGTGTTGTGATACCACATTCAATCCCATATTGGACAAGACTTATTTGATACATATTCAAGGATAGTTATCTTGTCTTAAGAATTCACCTAGACAAACCTGCATGAAGATTGCAATATTGCTTAATCGGAAATAGTTATTGGGTACGGTACCTTGCATGAAACGATAACCGCTTCAGGCAAAATTGCAAGATCTTGCACTGTTCTTAGTGATGTGATGTGAGATAAATATTGGTCTGGAAATTTATATATGATATCATATATGTAGTCTCCAGAATATAAGTGATTCAGCTCACTAAACATTGTACACATCAACATCATATCTAAAAGCGAACAAGTCCAAGTCAAGACCGTTTTAAAAAGTTTGCAATTTAACTCTACAAACTAAATTTGCAAATACATAAATTGCTATTCTGCTTTTCTGAAACTAACTTGTCTAAAGAGGTGGTTTCAAAATTTTCTACTCTTCCTTAATTGTAACCAATGTGTTTTCAGATATGAGGGATCTTCCATGTTAGGAAATAACCATTTCTTCTTTCCAACTTTATATCCTTTGCTCTGGTTGCATGGATAATATAGGCCAGTCAAAATATGTTAATGCTAACTTTAGTTATGCCGTATTGACCGTAGAATAGTGCGTAATGACTGATGTTTACACTGGAATTAAACATGAAGACAACTGACACTGTTCTTTACACTATGGAAATATCATTAATTTTAATTTTAAGACAATTTGAAAGAACATGTCATCCTGATGGCGTGTAATGAAATGTCTCATTCAGAAATTCGCTTTTCTCGCAGATATAGTAGAGGCCATTAATTACAAAAGCAAAGCATACAAGTAAGTAAGAATAACTGACGTGAATACAGAGTACTTACATTTTACATAAATTACATATTCTTCGCTAGGAGCTGACTTCGCTAATGGATCTTCGTAAGCAACACATGTTAACTTGGCCCCGTTGTCTTGGCTATATGTAAGACGGGCTATAATAAACTCTGATCCTTGGATTTTATATCTGTCTCCTGTTTTAATAAGTTGGTCATTTATCTTCCAATCATACATCATAGTCAGACCATGGTCAGGAGGTGCACTGTTGGACATGGATGAACAATTCAGGTGGTAGTTAGAACCAGACACAGCAGAATCCGTAAAAAGAATAACCTGGGGCTTGGATGCAGATGCTAAAAGATGGTTAATGGTGTTACTCATTAACATAAAACTCTTTATTAACTGCCTTCAGCGGCTTAACATAAACAAACATATAATTTCTGTGAGAATACTAGCTTATGTTAATATCATTTTATGGTGTCTACCTTTTGAACCATTTATGTATATTAATAAAGACACTGTAAATAAGAGATGGCACATCCTTCTTGTGATATTTTGCATATCATTGACCTTTAACATAGAAACTTGACAATTTTGTGATAAAGTGTCGACATCCATGAAGTTTCCGTTGGGATTTGGAATGCGAAAGTGTGGATGCGAAGGCCGGTTACTAATTTGCATTATTCTTTGTTAGAACCCTTGCCCATCATGCATGGAGTATGAGTATCGAAACCTAAGACACCGTCAAGGCGACATATATAAAAACTAAGCTTAATCTGTCAGTTTACATCTTCTACACATAGATGAATAGAGACAACAAATTTATACTATTCATTACCGTCAACATACCGACTGAACATGTTCGTAAAAAAACCTAGTTATTTTATATAACTAGCTAAAATTCATTAAAATATATTGATTGGCTCATAACTTACACTCCAGGTAACTGTTCAACTGTACAATTTCAGCTGATCAGATATGATTTGTATGTGTCATGCAAATTGCCGATCAAAAGATATGCTCCATAAAATGACACAAGTCCCATAAGTACATTTACGTTGTTGTGACCATGACCGCTGAATCAGATGCAGAGCTGACTAAAGTTTCTTTGGACTCTCTTTAGTGGTACGAACAAGGACACAAGTTACAGCATGTTCACTTTGATACGATTAAATAGCAATCTGACATTATTTCTGAATATAATATTCTCGCCATAGGTTTGTTGATTGCGTCTTTTCCTTACCTTACTGCGTATTCTTTTCATACGTGTCAAATATTTTGTTTAGAGCAGATAGTGTTTAATCGGTATATATATATATATATATATATATATATATATATATATATATATATATATATATATATATATATATATATATATATATATATATATATATGTACACACTTTTGCGAGTTAAATGATCTTATCCTACAGCGTCAGTATGAAAGCTTTAAAGAAATTGTCTTGTCTTTACACCAGAAACGCTGTACGATAGCAGTTTGGAACATTATATCATATATAACTTCATTGTTCACAAACAACATCAACCAGTGATGCATATTTCCCATGACAAATTCTATACATTTACCAGCCTGGCGGTAAACTCATGACACCATTAATAAATTTCGTTCTATAGCTGTTTTCAGTCAAATATCGCTATTCTAAATATGAATGAATGATCTCTATACTTCCGTATCAAAGTATATAGATCTCGTCTGTGACGAATACACAAATATCCTCCAGTATATTTTAATGATGCAGGTCCAGCAATTTATTTTCCCTGCATGTATTGAATCTATAAATTCCTCTTAAACTTACATTCAACTGATTAAATGGAAGCAAAATCCAAATGTGCATTTAAACAAGAACAGTTTCTTTTATTATAATTTTAGTAACATAGCTTATATTTAAAACTAAGATTTTATTTTATACATATTTTGATTCTTTCCAAAATTGAATTTTCCATTAGAAAATGATACTTGTGATCTAAGGTGATATGGAACACAATACAATCTTGATGCAGGAAAAGTTGGTTATTAAGCCGTGATCAGAAAGACTTTTATTATTGTTGTGTCCAACATTTTATTTGGACTGGAATTTATTTATTCAAATTATTCTATTGACATATATGTTTGGATTGTATCATTTTGATCCAATAAAACAACTGTCACATCATCAAGACACGTCTCAACACAGGCTCATCAACACTTTTAGCTTTGGTTTTATAATGGACATTAATCAATATAACTTGTGTTAGAAATTCTAGAATTAATCTGGAATTATTTCGCAATAACATAGTGATTACATCATCACTTTTTATTCTAGGAAAAAATTATTTATTCAATGCTTTCAAAACTTATTTGTTCTCAATCTCTTCTATTATGCTATTTATAATTGTCAGACCATTAAATTGTGATGATTATAGAATTACACGAGCTTGAGAGGTGGCCTTTAAACTCAAATGTTAATAAGTGGAGTGAGAATGTATATCACAGTGACCTAAATGTATGATAAATAAGTAGTACTAATAAAGACACAAAAACTCGTCATAGATAGATAAATAGATAGATAGACAGACAGACAGATAGATAGATATATAGATAGATAGATAGATAGATAGATAGATAGATAGATAGATAGATCGATAGATAGATAGATAGATAGATTTAATTGATATCTGATTCAATTTAATTGTTTGTTTGTTAGTTTTAAATTTTTATTCCATTACTTGTCAAAGTAATATAATTTTGTTTACTGGAATTTTACCAATTTTTAGACATTATTTTGACCTAACTGGTTTGTCATAAACACCTAAAAATAGAAATTTGTATCTTTATGCTGACCTAGTTCCTGGCCTTGATTCAAAATTCGCATCAATTGAAGTAAACAACTCCTTTTTTGTCTTTTTTAAAATCATTCTTCGTGTAGAATTTTAGGGTGCAATCGGGGCTGTACTTGGTTTACCTGACGTTTTATATTTAATAGTCTCTATTTCGAAACTCTGGTTTCACCGGAATTACGCAGTAGTCAGGGTTTACACGATGTTTTGAGAAATAATCTCAGTTGGGCTTTTAAACACTTCGACGTCAAGGTGGTATTTTTTCTGTTGTGATCTGTTTAATTTTTCTTCATATTATTTGGATTCTAAGAGATTAATTTTTTTCCCTGGGAATATTTAAGTGCTCATACACAATTCTTGAGCAAAGACATTTCTTAATAATTTATTCGGAATTCAAACCACGGAATATTATTGTTTGTGAATCAATAAAGAACTGTTGACACGTCAATACTATTATACGTGATCGCCTTCCATTTTGGATTTTTTATCGGGACTCGAACTCAAATCCATTAGAACATTTTATTACTAGGGCTTCTAATTTTTATTTCTTGGATTATTCTTATATTATTTTTGAATTTGATTATTAAAACCGTAAGTTCTTTTCCTCATTATTACCTCTTTTTCTAGGGAAATAAATTATTTCTTGAATTTTACAAGCTTTCTGTCTTTACTCTTTACATGTTATTGTTTTTGAGAGACTAAAGATGTAACAAAGAAAATCTTTGTAAATTCCAAGTATTATTGTACAGTTTTGAAATTGTTAGTGAAATCAGCAAGGTTTTCTACAATGTCATCAAATGGGGAACTCTTTCTATCAATTCCTACCCAGTAATAATTAGACCTTTTGAAAAAAGATGAATAGATTCAACTTGCCAGAAAATATTATCTTTCTGAGGCAAAAGTTTCCTTAACGAAGCAAGACATAAAACATATTTTGGTCCAGTATGTGGTAGAAAAGAATGCTTTGTATACAAGTGCTTTGGTTTCGATCGGCACATCTGTATCAGATTCTGACATAAAAGTAAAGGAATTAAAATTAAAATACTATATCAAATTAGAGTTAAGGAATCTGGAAGTCCAGAAAAATAAAAGAAGAAACACAAATGCAGTTGCAGTTACAATTGGAGATAGCAACAGAACCAATGCAGTTTCAGAAGAAAGAAAGAAAAATTCATTTACAAGAAATAAGAAATCCAGTTACAATTTGAGAAAGAAGAGAGGGTGAGACAGGGGAGAGAGAAAGAAAAACAAATGCAATTAGACGAGGAAGAAAGAGAGAAAGACAGACAGATGCAAATAAAGAAGGAAGAGAAGAAATATCAATTTAGAATAAAATAAATGAAGCTGGCAAGTGAAAAGCACATTCCAACTTCAAATACAAATTTAAGTTTTGATGTTGCTAGGAATATTAAGTTAGTGCCCCGTTTCAGAGAAAGAGAAATAGACAAATGTTTTACTCGTTTTGAACACGTTGCTGAAAATTTGAAACGACCAAGAGTGCATTTGACTCAATTGTTACAATGTGTACTTATTATTAAAGCTAGTGATATTTATCATTCACTGTCAGTTCACAAAAATGGTGACTATGATGCGGTGAAGGAATACATATTAAGGGTTATGAGTTAGTCCCTGAAGCTTATCTGCAAAAATTCAGAAACGATAAGAAACAAGCTGGACAAACTCACGTCGAATTTGCGAGAGAAAAATAGCAGTTATTTGAAAAATGGTGCTTAGCCATGAAAGTTGAACAAGATTATGAAAGTCTCAAACAACTCGTTGTTACAGAATAAGGCAAGAAATAACTTGGTTTTGGCTTAGAACGATTTGACCAGTTTTCATTGTACATGCGCACAACGTTATCTAGGGTGAATAATTGTTTTTTCAGGTAAGCGACTGTACTAGCATGTATCTCATCCAAAATTACTTGCGAAACCCCGATATGTACGGGTATTTTACACTGACTATTACTCACTCTCCTATGGATTTAAGGTAGATTCCATTTCTAACCGACACTGGTCGTTTTGGATCTTGTCAAGGGATGAACGTTCTCTATTGTGTTCTCCAGTAATAGGGGTAAGTGTTAAATTCATATTTTATTTGATATGTGAAGCTTATTGAGGTTTTACTGTCATATCGTGTAATGATGCATTTACAACTACATAGATTAAGACGTTGTGAACTTTGAATTACAAGTTGCTGTTAGAGTTTAAGTTATTAGCATATAGCTAAAGTTTTCAGAACCTATTATTATGACCAGTTTGGTTTGATTGCAGTTGTTCAGGGCAGGTTAGGGCTGACAGTAGCGGTGTAGGGCTGACTGTAGCTGTTTAGTGCTGCGTGTTGTCTATACGTATGCGTATACGTGTGTCTGTACATGTGGTGGAACCACGAATGTAGACGTAGCCAATACAACGGTGATGTGATCTGTCTGTACGTATGTGTATACGTATGTGTACATGTGGTGGATCCGTGAAGGGTGTGAGCGCCCGATAAAAGTGTGGGCCAACCCAAGGACTCGGTGAAACTGTGTAGTTCATGAGTTTATGAATCATACGACTGTACAAGCATCAAGACGCATATGTTTGTTCCAATTGATGTTTCAATTCAGTACATTTTCAACTGCATGCAATTATTTTGAATCTTATTTGTATTATAGGAGATTATGTGAATTTCACTTACAGTGCATAATATTTGAAACATATTTGAATTCCGTGAGATTATTTGAATCTTAATCGTATCCGATACATGAGATTATGTGAATATCTTTTACATTGCATAATATTATTTGAAACATATTTGAATTCCTTGAGATTATTTGAATCTCACTTTCCATACATAAGATTACATGAATCATATTTTTGTTTTTCAATTTGTGAATGTTTGTGTAGAGTGATTGGACCAATCGTATGTTGAGAGCGTGAGAGAATCATTGTTATATATATATATATATATATATATATATATATATATATATATATATATATATATATATATATATATATATATATATATACACACATTTTTATTAATTCATTTAATAAATTTCCATCATCCATCACATTGTGCTAGCGTTATTCATTTAATCCAAAAACCCACTAGGATACAAGTCTGTTACACTTTTATTACTTGAAGAGTTTAAGAACTGTGTCCATAGTGACATTGATACTGATCTTCATAAGCATAAGATCGAAACCTTGGAAAATGCTGCTCGTGCTGCTGCTGAGCATTCTTTAGCTCATAAATTTCCTTTTGTATGCGAGTCTTCCACTCAAGAGTCTACTGGCAGAAAAGTATTTCAGCCTAATACAAGCCCTTCTCAATCTCAAACTGGCACAACTTCTAAAATTCAAGCTTCAGTTAAGCTTGATCAAAAATCCTTGTCTCTTCCTATGTATACCTATTGCAAGAAGAAAGGACACGCCTTCTCTGATTGCTGCAAATGGAAAAATAGACATCAGAATCAAGACTGACATATTCCAAATGCTCTTATTTCTAAGCGGTCAAGGTCATGTATTGAAAGCAATACCTTTGTTGGGTTTAATAAACCCCAGTCTGATTGTATTATGGAAAATTATGAACCATTCACATCGAAGGGTTATATATCACTCTTGGGTTATTTGGCTAATCCTATCCCTATTACAATTTGGAGTGACACAGGAGCTTTCCAGAGTCTTTTATTATCAGGTACTTTGCTTTTCTGAGAAGTCTTCTTCGAATGAGAGTGTTCTTATTCATGGAGTAGAGCGAGGTGTGTTGTTAATGCTCCTCTCCATTGTGTTAATTTCTTATCAGAATGGTGTCAAGACCAGTGACAGTCGGAACAGTGTTTGCTTTACCCATTGAGTGCTATCATTTATTACTAGGCAACGACCTAGCTGGAGACAAGGTTCTGTTTAATCCACTTATAACTGACAAGCCATGTTTGGATCAGAAATTCGATCCAGTTGAAAATATTTCCCTGAATTATATCCAGCTTGTGCTGTTACCAGAGCTATAGCAATGCAAGCTCTTGAGAATGATGTTGATAAAGAAAGTATTGCTTTAGGAGACACATGTTAGGCTTTTTCTGAGGTCAATTTCACTCCGTGTTTGTATCAGTCAAAAGGTATTGATCACAGTGATCCTCTTTTAACTGCTCATTCTCTGTATTCTAATCAGGGTGACAAACGACAATTATGTGTCGTCGAACATATAAAAGATCCTGAGATCTCCTATTTGTTTCAAAGGGCCATTAGTGAAACTGAAGCAACTGAAGTACCTGTCAGTTATTTCATTAAAAATGGGCTTCTTAAGACAAAATGGAGGCTTCCCGAGGTACCTGCTGGTGACGAGTGGTTAGAGAACTATCAAATTGTAGTTGCAAACTCGTACAGAGAGGAAGCACTTAGTCTGGCCAATGCAACCCCTTTGGCTGGTCATTTAGGGATTAATAAGACCGACCACAAGTTCTTGCCTCACTTTCATTCGCCAAAAATCAAAAGTGATATTTGTAAATACTGTAGATCTTGTCGTATTTGTCAAATGGTAGGAAAACCAAAACAGAAGATACATAAGTCTCATCTGCAACCTATTCCCGCATTTGCCAAACCATTTAGTAGAATTATGGTAGGTTGTGTTGGTCCCTTACCTAAGACCAAGTCAGGTAACCAATACTTGTAGACCACAATGTGTGCGTCAACAATGTTTGCAGAGGCAAGTCTTTTGAGGAATATTAAATCTAAGACAATAGAAAAAGCTTTGATAAACTGTTTTCCTCAATTTGGCATTCCCAAATCTTTCCAATTTGATAAAGGCTCAAATTTCATGTCTGGAATTCTCGAGCAAGTTATGTACGAATTAGGCACCCAACAATTTAAATATCCTGCCTATCACCTTGAGAGCCAAGGGACATTAGAAAGATTAAATCAGACTTTAATAAATATGATTAGATCATATTGTTTTGATACGGGTAAATATTGGGATGAAGGCATTCATTTACTATTGTTTGCTGTTAGAGAATCAGTTCAAGAATCTTTAGGCTTTAATCACTTTAAACTCGATTTTATACACACTGTGCGTGGACCATTGAAGTTTTTGATAGAGAAACTTCTTTTAAATGAAGATACTGAAATTAATCTTCTCGAGTATGTTTCCAATTTTAAAAACAAGTTGTCAAAGGCTTGTAAGTTTACAAGCGTGAACCCTAACCCCGCACTCTCCTCAGTAAGAAATGAAATTAAGATATGATGAAAACTCAAATGAAAGGAGCTTTCAGCCTGGTGATAACGTTCTGGCTCTGTTACCCATACCACAAAATCTTATTCAGGACAAATATTATGGTCCCTACAAAGTTGACGGGAAAGTAAATGATTTAAGTTACATTATAAATACTCTTGAGAGGCGAAAACAAAACCAACTTTTGCCACATGAACATGTTAAAGAAGTATATTGAAAGAGATAGCAAGATTAAACCTGCAATTAATTTAGTCACTGAAGATTTAAGTGAAGGTGTATCATCGGATTCTACTCATATAGGAGTGACAAATCTTCGAAATTCAGACATTATATACAATCACGACCAGAAACGTTCACATTTGCAACAGTAAGAAAGAAATGAATTTAAACAGTTATTATTTGAATATGAACACTTATTTCCAGATGTTCCTACTAGAACAAACAAAATTGTTCATGCCGTTGAAATTGTAAATTCCAAACCTGTGAAACTACACCCGTACAGGATGACCCCTCTCAAGCAGTACAACTTGAAAAAGAAATTCAGTATTTCCTGGAGAATGATTTCATAGAGCACAGTAAAAGTGATTGGAGTTCACCATGCATACTTGTTCCGAAATCAGATAAAACTTTCCGTATCTGCACTGATTATTGGAAGGTGAACAGTGTGTCAAAACAGATCGATTTCCATTACCAAGAATTTATGACTGTATTGATTAGATAGGAAATGCCAAGTATATCACAAAATTTGACCTTCTGAAAGGATTTTGGTAAATTGCACTAACGGGAAGAGCAAAGGAAATTTCGGTATTCGTGACTCAAGATGGACTTTATCAATATAAAATGATGCCGTTGGGATGAAAGGGTCGGCAAGTACTTTTCAACGTCTAATGAATATGATCACCTCTGGTCTAAATAATTTTGATGCTTATATCGATGATGTCATAATTTACAACGACACCTGGAAAGAACATTTAGAGACAATTCGGAAATTCTTTGACAGATTCACAGATGCAAGTTTATCAATTAATTTATCCAAAAGTGAGTTCTGCCGTGCTAGGGTAACTTTTCTAAGACATATCGTGGGAGATGGACAAGTTAAACCTATGGATGCTAAAGTCAGGGCTATCTCTGAATTACCTGTGCATGTTAGTAAAAAGAAACTGATGCGATTTTTATGTATGGCTGGATACTATCGGAAATTTTGTTCCAATTTTTCTATAATTGCTGAACCCCTGACACATTTATTGAGCAAGAAAAACAGGTTCCTTTGGACTGAAAAATGTCAGAAGGCATGTGATAAGTTAAAAGCCATACTTAAAAGCGGGCCATTTCTTACAGCTCCAAATTACAGCCAATCATTTATACTGTCTGTGATGTTGGGGTTGGAGCAGTATTGATTCAGGAAGACGAAAATGAGGTGTGTGAGCTTCGAGCTTTGTGAATCAGTCATCACTAATTTCATTATAAATAAGCATTCCATTCACGTATTTTTATTAGGTGTCGTAGTAGATCCGATCCCACGCGGCTACATCCTGATACATATCTAAAACAAGTCTTATCTTACTCTACATAATAAGTTGAAATTAGCAATTGGTTCATCAGTGCTCATGCTAATTGTTGATTTTTATATTTATTATTGGGCAGCATATATCATGATAGACCAATCTTCAAGCTCTGTCCAGTGTTGCGTGTTTAGGCTCTAATAAACAGTAAAACTAAGAGTGAAGGCAACAAGCTTTATAAAATTTAACAAATAATTTACTTCCTTAAAAAAACAAGGTAAAAATGGGAAAAAGAACATACGGCTTTAAGAATCAAATCCAAAAATAATCCAATAATTAAAAAATTGGAAGTCCTAGTAATGAAATATTCTCATGAATTGGAGTTCGAGTCCTGCCGAAAATCCAATAAGAACGGCGATGACGTATGCTACAACCTGTATAGTACGGATGTATCTACAGTTCTTTGTTGTACCACATCATATTATATTCCGGTATTTGAATTTCCGAATACAATTTAAATAAATGTCTTTGTCCAAGAATTATGTATAAGCACTACAACATTCCGAGGAAAATAATTTATCTTTTAGAATCCAAATAATTCCATAAAATCAAATTTTAACTGAACTGGTCGCAACTAAACACCTTTCGGTGTTGGAAGTAAATCGCCCAACTAACTAAATTCTCTACAGACAAAGGTTATGCAGTCTAAGAAAGACGCAAAAATAGATACCCGAATGAGGGTCACGTGATCATTTTCCGGAACAAAGTAGAGTGTATTTACATGTCTAAGGTCACGTATTCCAGTACAGCCTCTATCTCACTCTATGTATCCCACAATAAAAATAAATAAAATAGAAGGTGTTTACTCAACTGTTACTAAATTTGAATCAAGATCAGGAATTAGGTCAGCATTATGTGTTTGCGACTGAACGGACAGGCCAAACTAATTTCTGGAAAATATCAAATTCCAGTAAACAATATTTCATTACTTTAACATGTAATGAAATAAAAAAAGTTTAAACTTATAAACAGACAATTAAATTAAATCAAATATAAATTAAATCAAATATACATAACATAACTATCATATAAACTTCACGAAACCTACTTCACAGATATTCGAAATAAATGGTTTATGTATATTGAAATTTATGTAACGTAACCGCAGCCTATATATTGTGTAAATTATGGTAATCAAGAACTTCAAACACAAACTGTTGTATAATAGTTAAAATGTATAAAATGTCGGTGAATTGCAGTGAATGGTAGATGAATTAGACTTGCAGAGGCATCTATATAATTGTGCATAGCATGCTGTTCGTAATATATTTATTTTATGTATACAACTGTTATTCTAGTAAGCGGAATGTTTCCAATTCGCATTCCATAAAATATTCTACATATATCAAAACACGTACAAAATTATACGTTCCTGACAGTTGAGATGATTATAGAGTTTTGTAAATTCTCCTAAAATGTTAGTGGAAAGCTACGCAATTATTCAAACTGAAAAAAAAAATTCAGTGAAAAAGTTAGGGACAAATACCTTTTACAATTAACTTTTGCTCTCCAGATGGATCAACAGTTTCAATAGCAGTATATGTCCCAGCATCTCGCAGTTCAACATTTCGCAAAGTGAAAGTGATCCGGTTTTGAAATGTGTTCCCTGTAAACTCAAACCGTTCTAATACATCCCATGATACTGTTCCTTTTACTCGCATTAATATCACACCTTTCTTGTTGAAGCTGATTATCGATTCATTGCTCGGATAAGGATCAAGTTGCATACTAAAAGTTGTTGTCCATCCCACAAATGTCTGTATTGGAGAAGTGACTATAAGAGAGAGAGAGAGAGAGAGAGAAAAGAAACAATACAAACTATGAACCAGAGAGAAATATTAATATTTCATGTTATCGTTAAGCTGCAAAATGGTTTGACTACACAATCATCCACTAAATTGGTAAAAACACATAATCCTATACAAGCAATTTTTACAGTCCCATCTTTTTTCCATGATTACATTTAGCTGCTGTGAGAATGCTGCAAACAAGTGGCAAAGAAATAAAGAAACCCTCCTGATTACCATTATCACTTTAACACATGTAAACAATCAATTCTATAAATATTCTTTGACCAGTGGTTAAAGTTTAGTGTCCCTCAAATAGGCCATTTTGCATTGACAACACGATGTGAGTGAAGTCGATTTTGGTGATATCGAAGATCTTTTGCAGGTTATCAATGCTACACTGAAAACAATTGAAACACTTAACCCAAGTATCGCTGTTAATGTATTCCCGTATGACAAATGTTATTTTTTTATCGCCAGGGACTCTCTACATGGTCATCGCAAACGACATTGAGCTAAATTTAATGTTACTCAGTAAAATTAAAGAAACATAATTGGTATCTCAATACGTAAGGATATAATATCTTGGTGGACTGCTTAACCGATATATTAAATACAAGGTAACAAATATCCACGCAGACGTTGCATGCATGTATTTAACACTCAGCAACTACTCACCAGTCACGACTTTTACCGTGGTGGCGTCAGCGAACACCCACATCGTACAATCATGCCCGAACCTGGCAAAAATATTATCAAATTTACTCCAGCACGAAGAAAACTTAAAGTCCCGTATATCGTCTGAATGTTTCAGTAGTAAGCTTTGCTTTTACAAACGCAAATGAGTACAGCTCAGATAACGATACAATCGATGAAGTGGTGCAATTCCATGAGCATTTTCGTTATGTAGTGGTACGATTTGATGGTCAATTAGAGCCGTCAGTACCTTATCGTGCCCAGAGTGAGAACTCATTATGCATAGTTACGGTGTTCCCAGATCAATCGAATGATTTCAAGAGCAGCTCTACTCACCAGCGGGCATAGTTATGACGGGTAATACATTCGTGAGTTTTCGAAAGCTACTCACTGCTGGATTTGTGACAAAAGGTTTTTGAAGAGGAAAGTTATTCTACTGCTAAAGAGCAAAGCCCGTTCGGCGATGAAAGTCAATGTCTTGGTTCTAGGCTCGTGATCGTTGACATATCGTAACGGATGCAATTTGCAATTGAGAATTTACCCCAGCAAAACCCAGATCCAGCAAATAAACATAATGCACCAAACTGGTACCGAGTCTTCGGGCCAAGTATATTTATGTACTGCACTTGTGAAATTTGCAATTGTACTTTAGATTGACTAACTCTGTAACCAAAATCCACAGAGTTCTTGGATTTAGTCAGCAAACTTGGATGGATCCGTATGTTCAAATAAAAACAAATCTACGAATAAAGGCCAATAATTGATTCAAAAAGGAGCTCTTCAAGCTCATGGTCAATGCTATGTTTGGAAAAACCATGGAGAATGTGTGCAGACGAGTTCAAGTTAATATTGTCCATAATAGTGAACAAGACAGACTTCGAAGGCTCAATGACAACATGACTTAGATACCTGAACATCTTTGATGGTGGACTTGTTGACGATCACATTAAAAAAATATAATTGGTAAGACCGTGCTGGATATATCGAATCTGATCATCTAAGAGTTATACTATGATAATATCAAACCGCATAATCTGTATCAGGTCAAAATTATGTACACATGCACCAACTTGCTGATGGTGCACGTCTCCACCGATGATGTGTACACGGATATGGCACAGACTGGCTTTAATGCCAGCGATTATCAGAAAGAACATCCGTCATTTAGTGCTGTTAATACAAATGTGATTGGCAATTTCAAAGGCGAACGCTTGGGCAAACCAATCGAAGAGTTTGTCAGAAATGTATTCGAATGTGGTCTGACCACGGAGCTCTGGCAAAGACATCAAAAAGAGGATGGTGTTACAAAAGTTATTGTTCAGAATTATTTTAAACACGAACAGCACCCGCAATTGTGATCCGATCCAAAACTGCACACATGGTTGTATACCGATGCACTTATGTGAGTTTCTCCCTGCTGGATACCAAGCGATGGATATTCTGCTATAGAATTCCCACTTAAGCAATGTACTCTTACTAAAACTCAACTTTGGCAAATCAAATATGCAGAAACACTTGTGGTATCACTGTTCATACGGCAATATTAACTTGAATTATCCTCGTGTTGTTGACCAAAACAGATCGCTTATCTTCTTGCGGCCAAATACGACAACACTTCAACGATACTAAAACTATCTAGATCAGAGGTAACAGAAGTGCAAAAGACCGGCTGAATGGTTCCATTCCATTGGTAGCGGAAGCGGCTCCAGGGATGCATCAGTTAGAGCGTTAGAGGCTGTCGTAACTGTATCAGAAATGTCTATGAAGAAGGCAGTCGGTAGTTCTATATAACATGAAGAGTGCATCAATTGCCAGGTACAAGCCGTTGGATACCCTCGTGCAAAGATGTCGATTACTTGGTCGAATAATCTCTTATACGTTGACCCGTCAGTTGTCAAGTCTTGAATTACTCGTAATGACAGAATCTATCAAACATGTTTATGAGAGATAAACTTGCATCAATGGTGCCCCACACACACGAGAATGGTATCGTCAGCATATATTCATCAACATGCCCTGACACTCACTGGGTCGTATACGTAGTGATCAATCAACTAAATTTGTAGTCTGACTCGTATGGAGTTGCAATAGTTGAAGTTAGTAACTATTTACCTGGAGGCACTGGTGGATAAAAACTATTTTTTAAAAACAATTTACCTTTACAACCTCAGTTGGTCCCATATGCAGTCATCTTATCATTCAAGCGTTGCGTGCACAGGAACTTTCGCTAACCCACCAAACACGTATTGATTTAACATTAAAGTTTGATATTATATGTGTGTGTGATATTGATTTTTAACGTAGCTTGAACACTGTTTAAGACCTATCGCTACGATCTCTGCAGTGTGGCAGTTTCTGGTGATGTATAGCACTATGACATTATGCCGCAGAAATATAGCATGATGTCCCAACCAAACACATTATCCTGATGCCAGGCGGAATAGACATAACACTAGCCTCGTGGTGCTGAGCATCCAGCGACGCCCGCTGTTAGGACCATTTTTGCAAGTCTTTGGCATGATTCGGCCGGGATTTGAATCCGCGACCTTCCGCATCCGTATTGTGATATTATACACAAACGTATATTAATATTTACGGTCATTACTCAGCACGACGTCACCGTGCTGGTGCAGTCTGATCCAATTTGCCACCAAAGAGGATCTGCTAGAGTTGACTAGTCTTATGGTTGTTGGTGTTGATCCAGGTGAGCTTATGATTTTTGAAGTCCAATCTGGCAAACTAAAAATGTATAATTTATACGTTCAGGTTAATATTGTCAAATTGAAAGGCGATTTTGTGCTAAAAGAAAAATTGTTTAAGGTGACTGACAACGGTTGAAACAGAGACAGCACAGTGTCTGTCGCATTTATTAAACACTTTGTCTATGCAGCTAGTATTGCAATAAGACAATATGTGCAAAATAAATCACACATAAGCCCACAAAGCTACGCGTAGTAACTTCGTTGACCTTAGTTGTAGGCATTTAACCAAAGCAGAGCAGGTAAAGTTGACGCCTCTGTCTTAGGAAATAATCGACTTATTTTAGATTTTACAGATGATGGCTTTGATGAACCTGAACGTCACATCTTAAAGGAGAGGGTCTGGATCACATTTGTTTAAAATAACTGGAACTTATGGCTTGTGGAGTAGAACGGCAATGTTGATAATTGATAAGGGTCATCTTGGTTTGAGATTTGTACCACCTATATCACGTATTGAAATACATAAGGTGGCAAATTTTTAAGATAGCTGAATTATCAGTATAATTAGTTGCCGTAATGAAATTAAGTTCGAAGCAATCAACATTTATTCGGACGAAATCTTAACCGTTTTGGGCGTTTGTGTTTAATATTAGAGTATTGCCATCATTATATACATAGCATAGTTTGACAGCGGTAATGAAGTTGTGGAATTTCCTCCAGACGGTGTGTTGGACCGGCCAGCCACGAACGATAACATCAATAATGATTTTAATCCACTTACCTGCGTCAAAACGGTAATACCAAACCCTTCTTATAGTCGTATAAGTCTGTTAACGGCTAAACATAAATGGCCCTTTAGAACCACCCTGATGTACTACAACCAAGTCGAGGTGAGCTTGGAATCATCGCACGTGCTCGTGCAAATGTTCAAGCGTTGACTGTAGCACGAGGTGTAAGAACAATCCGAGATTGTTTTTACGATAGCGACGTGACATTCACCGTTGTATCCAACACAGTTATATTTACCAATGAATAGTTTACGATAATGTTAACAAAGCTGCGACAAAAACTTATTGGCTGTTATTCAACCATAACGAACTTGTTCGGGTAACATTAATGAGGCAAAGACAATCGCCAGATGTCAAAGATTCTGGCATAATCGGCGTGTTTTGGAATCAGAGGGGAGCCAGATCACTAGAACGCACAATTGCCGGAGATTTAAGTATTCTTGAGGTAGAGGGTTTTATAACTGCTTGATAATTGTGCTAGTAAAAAAGGTCCTGTGCGTGATGATGATATAGGACAAGGTATGTCTTTCGTGCAATTAAAATACGCAATTTTATTTTTATTTGAAGAAGGATGACGTCTGTCTTACCAACGTACAAAAATAATCGAAACTGAACAACGGCTTGGAGAAGTAATTTCCAACACAACCGAGCTGATTGCGACGTACAAACACACTTGTCTGGCCATAAATGACATTTATGCTCTTCCAGCGACCGCAAATATTGGTCTCCATGTTTCTGTAATCACGACACCAACCATTGCTGGTGCACGAATCGGTATTATTGTCGGAACTATATCGTTAGTAACCGATGTATCTGGTGGTGCAATCAAATTAATTTTGAAGTGACTATATTCCTGAATGCTGGTCTATTCCGAATTACTACCTGATGATCGGAGCATTAATATTAATAAGAAACATGTAAACTTCATCATTTTACTTTTAATGTAATAACAGACTACAATTCGAGTCCTTATTGTTTGTGTGACCCATCGTCCTTTCGTCAATTCAGGGATACCGCATGAGTATAGTAGCCAAGGAAACGTTTTAATCAAACTCAAAAGAATTAACCTTTCCCACGATTAATGAAGAAAAGGGAAGAAGTCGTTGATCTGCTAGAAAACAAAACACAGACATTCTTCCTGTCATAAGCGTCATGAAATGATCCCAATAAACGTGCTTGCTAATTATTGAACGTCTGTCTCGCTTGTGGACATGTTGGCCGAACCAATAACCAAATGTAACACGTATAATCCAGAAAAAAAAATGATATAGGTCTTCTGCCGATATCCCTTACGCAAATCATCAGTGTTACATTCAAATATATGACAATGAACTCAAGGAAATACATAAAGACTATCGAAACATGCATGATAATAAGAAACATGTAAAGTTCATCGTTCTTACTTTTAGTGTTACAACAGGCTACAATTCGCATCCTTAATTTGTATGTGGCTCATCGTCCGTGGATCAATGCCTTCCATATCCTATATTTGATACTGTTCGAAATGGATGCTTTACTCTAGAGCATTATTTGTTATTAAGGGCTGACGTATTTTTCCCGATTTCGCTGAGTGGATTATCGACTCCACCGACGATGTATATAATGGTGAGGAGGTAATAATAATAATAATGAGGACTTTGTATAGCGCCTAATCTTTAGAAGCTCTTAGCGCTTCACAACATTAGACAACACCTATAAGATAAAAAACATAGAATGATATGATTACAAAAATAAAGACCATGAAATTAAAAAAAACATTAAAAAACATGCTGAGAATATTTAAGGTAGGACACATTATTAGGTCTTTAAGTTTGTTCTTGCAGTCGAAATAAGTGAGTTTTGAGAGCCCTCTTGAATGTGATCTCTATGTCTTTGTGTCTAAGTTTAGTGGGCAATTCATTCCACGTTGCTTGGCCCTGATATGCAAAAGAACGCTGTCCATATGACTTTGTTTTCATAGTGGGAATAATGAGTTATACGATTGTCAGAAGAGGAGGGTAAGTATCTTGCTAGTGTGTACACATGGGTGAGGTCTGATAGGTATGTTGGACTAGAGTCCGACAGTGAAAGGTAGCACAAAGAACACATTTTGTGTTTGATTCTGGATATAATGGATAGTCAGTGTTTGGTACAGATCAGCGGGGAGGTGTGCTCTGTTCGCTTTACTCTAAGTATGATCCGAGCGGCTCTACACAACATTCACTCATTGAAAATAAACCCAAAAATATGAAATCAGTATGAAGTACAGATCCTAGAAACCTCATGGACTGCCGATATGTTTCAAACAGTATTATACCAACAAGAGAGATTCACGTAATCTCAAGTATGAACACCGACTAAGATTCAAAATAATCTTCTAAACACAACTAAGATTCAAAATAATGTTATAAACACAACTAAGATTCAAAATAATCTTATGAAGATAAATATGCAGTTGGAACAATAATTGAACCAAACGTATGCTTCTAGTGCCCTTGTACAGTCGCACGATTCCTTGGGTTGGCCCACACTCTTATAGGCCGCTCGCACCCTTTGTGGATCCACTACATGTACAGTCATACGTATACACGTACAGACAGCATACAGCAACACCCTTTGAATTTGCTACGTCTATGTCCGTGGCACAGACATACGTATATACGTACATACGTATCGACAACACGCAGCCTGAAATGCTCTGGAACCTCCAGACAGATCTAAATAACTTTAAACAGCTTCAGACAGCTCTAATCAACTCTAGTCAGCTCTAGTCCTAGCCACAGTCACAACCACAGTGACAGTCACAATCAGCTACAATAAAACCAAACTGGTCATAATAATAGTTTCTGTAAAATTTCTAGATATATGCTAATACATTAACCTCTAATAGTGATTTGTAACTCAAAGTTCAAATCTGCGTGGTGATAAATGCAGTATTACGCGATAAGACGTTACAAACCGAATAAGCTTCGCATATCAAATGAAATTTAAATTTATCACTTACCCCTAAGGCTGGAGAACAATGGAGAGCGTACACTCCTTGACGTGATCCAAAACGACCAGTGTAGGTTATAGAAATTGATCTTACTTAAATCCATGGGAGAGTGAGCAAAGTCATGGTAAAATACCCGTGCATGTCATGTTATTAATGTCCCTTCGTCGTAAGTAATTTCCGGCGAGGTACATGTTAATACAGTCGCTTACCTGGAAAAACACTTATTCACCCTAGATAACGTCGTACGCATGTACAACGAAAAATGGTCAAATAGTTCTAAGGCAAAACCAAGTTATTTTTTTTTGTGCCTAATTCTGTGACAATATATTAGAATCCCATGTTAGCCTGTCAGTTAGGAATACATTATCTACATGATGCCTTTGACAATTCTATCTAATCTCCATATGCGTAACCGAACTCCCGATAATTTGATATTTTGTATGTTTTTGATTCATGATTGGCGCAAAGGTGGAAGTCCTATCATTTGCATGCCTCCTTTGTAATCAATCTCAAAAGCTATATATTATAAATTACGTTTTTGCTTTCGCACAATATTCAACAATATTTGCTTTCAGCCTCAACCTCCTGAAACATATGATTATTGCACTGTACGCAGTCAATATCGAAATATGCACAAGTCCATTCGCATTCGTCTCAAAGACGTTTTGGTGATTTACGTTTACAGCAAGCACATTCATTATCAAAAGCATGCTGTGTGTTTTGAAAACATCAAATAATTTTGGCACAACCAGGTAATTGAAGATTCAAAACAACAACCTAGAAACAAATACAATCTGAAATCAGGTGATTTGGATCTTCAGAATGTATAATTATTCGTTCACTTCATAAAATGGGATTTTAATCCCAAAGATTAAAATTACAGAAACCTGAAAGACATTAAAGAGACGTGCTGCGGCAAATTCACACCCTAAAATAAACAACAAGTAGACGAGGCAAACGAAACCACCAAAGAAAAAGCATCTTCATAGAAAGGGATATTCTGTGGCCTAAACGCACACGTTACCCAATAAACCCGCATTTGGCAACAATCTCTCCACTTACTTCTTCGTTCAACATTTTCGTCCACTTCGTTTATGATGGTCTCTGCCAAGCCTGATATACGTCTATTCTTTCCCAGTTTGATGAAGAAACGGAAACACATTTCTTAAGACTTCAACTCAATCAATGATAACGTCTGCTGCCTATGTACCCACGCTGGTGCCAAAATAGTTGCCTCTTTGAAAACAAACATAGACAAGACAGAACATGCTTGTTTCAGCGATTGTTGGATTTGTCCAAACGCAAACTGACATGTTTTAATCTGTTGAGAATACCAATAGCACCTAACGTCAAGGTGATACAACGTGGTAAACAAGCAAAAGAGACGAATTTCAGTGTAAATATATGTGTTGGATGATATTAGTTGTGACAAGTATGAACTAACATTAGCCAAGGCATTTCGCACTGCAAGTGTGAAGGTTTGGTATGGTCACTCAACGTCTATTTTGACTTTGTAACCCGTGTAAAGAAGTTAATTAGCAATGTTTTCTAAATGGAGACGAAGGGGATAACCATACTTTTTCATCTTTATAGCCTACGTAAAAGTGATTAGGAATGATAAAAATAAATGTATGCTATGAGCTTGTTTTGATTTTTAAATTCGATTATGCCATGTTGCTTCGTGTTGTTTCTGTCTACATTCGAATAGTATTGATATTGTCTTCAAGGTTCTTGTCTCGGAGATGAAGATATCCTTTACGTCAGTGTTTCTCATATATAAAAATTGGATTCACTACTTTTGTCATTCATGGGCGACAATATAACACAAAAGAAAATTGGCAAAACTATGAGAAGTGTAGTGGGATAGTATAGCGACAATGGGACTTTAATGTTAAACAAGGTCAGCGACAAGGGAAAATTGGGCTGTTGTATAGGACCAATATGTGGGGCGGGGAAACAAAGACATACAAACACACACAAATATGTATGGCAAAAAGAATACATATCTTATCTAGGCATATATGTTGCCCTGACAAAGGCCTTTGGGATTTGCCTTCTATTGTCTAAAGTTCTTTCACCATCTCCTCACTTTCTTAATGATTCCATTCTTCCTCTTCTTTTCATCGCCTGGTATCCAGTGAAAATATCCCATTGGCATTGATTTAATTTTGTTCCTGCACCTTTATCCAGTTTTAGTTCATTTTGTCAAAGTCCTCTTTTTTCCTTCTGTTTTCTTTGTCCAATATCTTTTTAGCCCAGTTACATTTAGTCTTGTTCAACTCTTCTAGCACTTTTCTCATCATTTCTTCTCCGTGCATTAATTGATCTAGCCCCCACTTTACAAAATAACACTCTGTGAAAATCAATATGTCTTCTAAAAACAGCTAGCCTTCATCACATTATCGAGGGCCTGCTTCAATGTTCCCACTCTCATATATTTAGGCTGAATGAAGCCTCTTAACCTTCCTACTTCCTCCTCTATGATGGCTGGTGAGTTGACTTGTCACAAAGTCATTGGTAACTGAATATCTCCATTCGTGTCAAGCCTTTCTACTACATAGGATGTGTCCACCATCCAGTACAAACTGTCTTTCAATTTGTAGAAAAATCCATTTTCCAAAGGTGTTGACTAGTCAACGCTGGGTAGCCAGACTGACATCCGATATGATTTATATACTTCAAACAGGAACGTTAAGGAAAACGTCCCTTACACTCACGTCACATATTATCTACTATCGACACACGGGACGAGTAAAAACAAACACAAACACTACTATCCACACACGGGAAGAAAAAAATAACCGATTATCTATTATTCAAACAGAAGGGAAGGGGACAAAAAACACAGTATATACTATCAACACAAACGTACTCGATCGCATACACACACTCTACTATCCACACAAAAACAAACCCTAAATCAACTATTCACACAACGTATGTGCACGCATACAAACCCCAAGTCTACTGTCTGCACAACGTACGCGCACGTATATACACCCTAAAAATATACTATTCACGCAACGTACGCGCAGGCATAAACATACACACACACACACACTCACACACACACACATAATCACATCAGGAAAAGAGTGAGTGTTTATAATCACACTTCTCAAGATACACATCAATTGGCATCTTGAATAGTCTCTTTATAGAGATCTGGGTAGCCATATCTTGGGCTGTGATTAGAACTCCAAATACACCTTTCTTAATGATGGCACCTCCTGGTCTGACGCCACAGAGACATCGCAGGCTCCAGTCCTGCTCTCAGTTTAGTCTTGTTCTTGGGAGAGCAGAGGCTGGTTGATTGTTTTCATCACCCCAATCTTCCGTTTGTTGGATTCTGAAGTGTTCTTCTTGCCTCCTAAGCCACACCCGCGGATGACGATGTTGTGGTGCTGATAGTGGCTGCAGTGCTGGTAGAGGTTATGGTGCTAGTAGTGGCTGTTATGCTGGTAGTGGCTATGGTGCTGGTAATGGTTGTGGAGGTGTACTGACCATTGGCATCAACACATACACACGTCTTAGCATCAGGTGAGGCTGGATCTCGCTCTTCTTTTCCTTCTCTTTTTTCTTTTTCTCCTCTTCCTTCTCTACTATCCTGGCTTCTTCGGCTATGGGTTAGGGGTAGGGTTAGGCTCGTCTAAAATGCGCCTGGCGTACTCCAGGTGAATTTGCAGTTCTATCGATTTTAATATTCTGTTCTTTATCTTCTTTAGTTGATACGTGAATGCTGGGTAGCCAGACTGACGAACGCTTCCATCTATATGCAAAGCGCGGACGTGAAGGAAAACATCCCCGACACCAAAACTCACAAGGCTCACATTATCGCAAAAAACATGGAACGCGCTGGTCCAAAATAAACACTCACTTTTTTACCAACTATTAAAAACACAGACTATTTGACAAGCTACGGAAATGAAGTGCTTATAGATACATTTATATTTCTTGACTTAAGACAAAGAAATGAGGTGTTATTGACACATTTCTATTTTTTAGCATACATACAAACACAAACACAAATACACATAGTTTTGGCAATTGGACTAGTATCTCTTTTCTAGAGTATCGGGGTAGCCGTGGAAAGGGCTGTTTTTGTTGACGGGGAGATATGGCAATCTTTTATCGTCTAAGATTGCCGTCTGGCGGCAGGCTTTCCCACATGATAAGGTCTGCTTCTTCCGAAAGAGAAGGATAACTCTTCCACGTTTACTCGGCAGTCGATAAAACCTCTGTTTGGTCCTGGTTGATGTTGCTGCTGCTGATTTCTATGCTCTCTTTGTTTCTGAAGTCTGTACTTCTCCATTCATTCTTCTTTCTCCGTCTTGATTTACTCTCAAAAAACTTCTTCTCTCAGGTCTTTGACCACTTTTACGATCCTGATATTCTCTATGTCTTTAGGCTTAGGTAGGTATCTTCATAGGTTGACGAGTCAACAATGGATGGTCAGACTGAAGACTGCTTCGCTTTATATGGTTCAAGCGTGGATGTGACAGAAAACATCCTTAAAATGTTTAGAGTCAGGACGCTATAGAGCTGATCTTGGGGGTGAGGAATAGAGAGAAGTCAAAGACCATGTATAATTATAAAAATTGAAAACAAACAACAGACACAATTGTTTCAAAACACAACATTTTTTATTCAAACAACTTACAACCAACAATTACAAATAAAACAAACAAATTAATTTTGACAAGGTTGACAAAGTTGTGAAGTGAAGTTTTATTTCCACCAATGGAATCATTGCGCCATTGATGTACACTACAAGAGATAGCCATGATGGTCACAAAACCAGCCAACTACTTATTGTTTCTAGATGAGTGACGATCAAAATAAGTCACTAAATGTTCTATAGAATATTAATGACTGCGTTGTTGAAGAAAATACGCACAGTATTGTCCACACACCATGTAATATGTGCCTTGTAATTTCACATTATTGAATCGTGTCGTCTGGGAATTTCTTCTCATAAAGTCGTTAATCCATACGAATCGAAATACTTCACACAACTCTCTTTAGGGAAGTAGACGCCTATCAGTGGGTTCCTTGGAGATGAATGTCGTTCGTGTTGATGACATAAGCTTGATGGTCTTGAGGTTTGCAATGAGACAGTGAATCTTTAGCACACACGACAGGATTCCAAGAAGCAGAGTATGAACTTTTGTTCAAAAGGTAATACAGTTCCCAGGTATCACTTTTTTTTTGTTTTCTTGTTTTTGTTCACAGGTAACGATAAGACATCAATTTAATCATGAAATTTTGCTTACAAATCTCTGACAAGTAATCGTTTCTTCGCTTTGTCTCCATACGCTGAGCCAAGACAGCTTCGACGTGATGGATCTCCAGAACAATCAGTGGAGGAGAGGAACAATCACGCAAGTCTTTAAACCACTGATGCAACACTGCGTCTTATGAGATGAGACCCCAAGCGCCCTCCAGATACTCGTCCAATGCTTCTTCCTGATTCATTATAAGACATTTATCGTGTTGCAGTTGGCTGGGATTATCGTTTTGACATCCATATCAATCTTTCTTGATATATTCCGTAATTGGTTTGTAACAAGATAACCGGGTGGGATATTTCGGATTAACAACAGAACACGTTTTGACGACACATATATATGATTTAATGTGGCGATTTATATGAGTAGTGGATTATGAAGATGTGTGCGTATTTATAATCCAAATATTGGATCTATTTAACATAAAAAACGCACAGTTTCAAAGATGGGAAAACAAATATACAAATAAATTTAGTTCAGTAACACTAAAACACAGGATAAACGATTTCACAAATGATTCAATAATGGAAAGATGAATATAGTTCACTCAAATAGTAAACATTGTAAGTCTTTACACATAGTAAAAAATGTATTCGCTCAGGTAGCGAAATTATGTCACTAAACAAGAACGGATATACAATCTATCCTTCCAGTCCTGAATAATATACTGGGTCTTACTAACCCAAAATTAGCATACAGCTAAAAATACATGTGTGGAGATGCACTCCGTCACCCGTGCACCATATCCGCTCCACAGATCCTCCGAATCAATTTCACAACCAAGACTCCGGACCCTCGGAATACTATGATCACTTGAAATATTAGACCCTCCGGACACTTGATATATTAGACCCTCCGGACCCCCTGGTCCTTTGACGGCTCTACAGCTGGGTCACCTTAGTCACTCTTGACATTCCGGACGCTAGACATTAGACGCTCCGGCACCTTAAACGCTCCGGACACACGGACGTGTCTACCCTCTGACAACACCGGACACCCCGGATATTCCTACCATCAAAACACTCACTCACTCAGCTGAAAATATACCCGATACAGTGTACTAAACTTGATACAGACATAACGTAAGGACGTTATACATGGTAAGTTAAAAAGATTATATTATAATGGCAATTACAAAACAGAGGTTCAATAGTAACCTAACCCTGCTTGATAAGACAATAGTAAACAATTCTTTTAAAAAATGTAGCTTTACATTACCAATATAAGTCCTGCACTACGTCGCAACAAGAATAAAAAAATGCACGCATTATGGTATGTAAAGAAAACTATAACAAACATGCAAAGGCAAATATGGTAATACACTAGTTATCACTTAAAACCCAAAACATTACCTACCCCTACAGCTGGAGTTGTGCGAATCCTTTTAGCAGGCCGCTTGCTGACAAACCCATTAGTATTGTAAAGGTCCTTTACATGTAGTAACGTATTTATACCTTTAGAATTTTCGTTATTCTTTATCAAAGGCACCTTGCACGTGTGGCACAGGACGAATCGTACTCACGATTTCGAAATACATAGACCATATTATAATCACCCTCGGGTATCGTTGTACAGAGAAAAAGAAACGAAACCCGAGTACATGTATTTAATTAACAACATTTACACCATTCCGTGACAATACCTCCCCCCTAAAAAAAAAAGTGGTATCACTTTTAGAACAATCACGGAATGTGAACAATGAATCATTATTAAAACTTCCAATTTTCAGACCGAACAAAATGATTTGCTAATTACACCCTACTTAAAAAATCAGCTCCCACATTTTCTGACCCTCGAATTGCCTCGATTCGAAAACTGTATGGTTGCAAAGACAACGCCCAACGCATCAATCTGGCATTGGTGACCTTTGCTTTATTCAAATATAAAAGCGCTTGATGGTCCGTTTGCAAGGTAAACTCCCTCCCAAAAAGATATGTATGGAATTTTCCTATTCCCGATACTAAACCTAGGCACTCCTTTTCAATCACGGAGTACTTTCCCTCTCTAGGGAGCAATTTCCTACTTGCATAAGCAATGGGCAATTTCATCCCCCCTTGCTCCTGTAGAAAAACAGCCCCAAGACCCGTATCGGACGCATCAGTCCTCAGTACAAAAGGTTTATCTATTTCCGGCAACTTTAAAATTGGTGCACTTACCAGTTTGTGTTTTAGAGTGTTAAACGCTTTTTCCTGGCATACACCCCATGAAACTTTATTCGGTTGCCCCTTCCTAGTCAAATCCGTTAATGGGCTGGCAATAGCCGAAAAGTTGGGGACGAATTTCCTGTAGAACCCGATTAGACCTAGGAAAGACCTTACTTGTTTTTTTGTCTCTGGTCTAGGGGCATCCCTGATTGCTCCTATTTTATCTGGATGAGGTTGCAACTGGCCTAGTCCACTTACCAGATGTCCCAAACATTCCAGACTGGAATACCCTATGCTACACTTAGTAGGCCTAACTGAAAGATTTGCAATGTGAAGTCTATCGAACAGATCCCGTAATACCTTAACATGTTCATCCCATGTATGCGTGTAAACAAAGATGTCGTCTACGAAGCTGTCGACGTTTTCCGTTCTGTTTAATAATTTGCGCATGAGACGAACGCACGACGCACCGGCGTTGACTAAACCGAAAGGCATAACTTTAAATTGAAACAGTCCTTTGGGAGTCGCGAATGCCGTTAACTCGCGGGCATTATCGGCGATGGGTATCTGCCAATATCCCTTGCTTAGATCTAATTTGGAAATGTATTTATGACCTGCCAATTTTGAAAATACACTTTCCATATCTGGCATTGGTTCTGCATCAAATACGGTGATCTTGTTTAATTGCCGAAAGTCGATGCAAAACCGGTTGGTCCCGTCTTTCTTTCTGACTCACACCACGGGGGACGAGTATGGGGAGTTTGAAGGTTCGATCACTCCCTGGTCTAACATTTTCATCACTTCTTCGCTGAGTGTCTCCCGTGCATTAAAGGGTATCGGATATCCTTTAATCCTGATAGGCTCAGTGGTATTCAATTTGATCTCGTGTCGAATTAGACCCGTACAGCCTGGTCTGTCCGTGAACACATCTGGATATTTGGACAAAACCTCCATAATCTGTGTACGTTGACCCTGCGATAACTCAGGGCATACATTTATCTGGTCAATACTTTCTTTACCAACGTCCATGGGGTATTGAACGGGCATTTATGTGCTGGAGACGAATTCCGCTTCGTCACCAGACCTATCCTCTATCACCGCAACGCATGCTACATTCAAAATCCCTTTATCAATCGTTTGTCCAGGTCTCGCTACGTAGAGTTTAAGCATATTGGCATGAAATGTCTTGGACTTCCCCTCCATATCAATGATATAATCCATTTCGCCTTTCACCTGTCTGACTTCATATGGCCCTTTCCATTGGACTAGCAGCTTGTTGTTATTCGTTGGGAGAAGCACCAACACTTGATCGCCTACGTCACATTTTTTACTCCGAGTTCCTCGGTTGTAGTACTCGGCGTACCTACGACTAGATTTCGCGAGTTCGTCTTGCGCCATTTGACAAGTACTTTCTAATCTTTCGCGCAAATCAACTACGTAATGGTATGTGGTCTTAACTTCTTCGTCCGCGACCTCGTCTGTCCACAGTTCACGAAGTATGCGCATAGGACCACGAACTGTCCTACCGTACAATAGTTCAAACGGGGAGAAACCCAAGCTTTCCTGAGGAACCTCACGATATGCGAACAGAAGGGCGTTCATATGTCTATCCCAATCCTTCGGTCTTTCCGCACACATTCTCCGCAACATTTGCTTCAATGTGCCGTTGAATTTCTCGACCAATCCATTGCACATAGAATGGTAAGGTGTTGTGCGTAACTGTTTAAGGGACAACAACCTACTAATTTCTGCCATAAGATCTGAGGTGAATTGCGCTCCACAATCCGTAAGAACCTCTTCGGGTACTCCGACCCTGCTGAACATGTCTACGAGCGCTTCGGCTACACGTTCGGTTTCAATTGATGGCAAAGCTATGGCTTCTGGATATCTGGTAGCGTAATCTACCAGTGTCAAGATGTATCGGTTTTTCCGATCTGTATGCGGAAATATTGGTCCTACAATGTCGATGGCTACTCGTTTGAACGGAGTATCTATCAAGGGCATCTGACCTAACGGTACTCTAGTTACCCTGCCTTTAGAGATCGTCTTCTGGCAAACGTCGCACGAGCGACAGAACCGCGCTATGTCGCTATTGACGCCAGGCCAATAACATTCTCTTAATACCCTATCCGTTGTTTTCTTTATGCCTAAATGACCTGCCATACTCGACTCGTGCGCGACCTTTAATACATGTGCCTTAAATTTCTGGGGAATCACTAATTGCAAGAACTTCCTATCCGATGTAGAGTATTCCCTGTACATTAAACCCTTTCGAACAAGGAATTTAGAGGAACCCCCGTTCTTACACTTTCTCACGGTACCCGTTAATGCCTTCTCAGAGGTTGCACGTAAAGACGCGTCACGTTTTTGCTCATTTTGGAATTCTTCGCGGGATATATCAGTAATGGCTTCCGGTACTTTTAACTTACGCAAAGGTTTATTTTCCTCCTTTACCTGAGCCCTAGTCTGCACTGCCTGGATGATAGGGAATCGGAAATCTGCTATGGTTGAGAGTCTAGAACCCGGTACGTTGCCAATCGTCAGTTCATAGATCGGGTTGGCTACGCATAAAGCTTCCACAGTCCCGGTCAAAAAAGGTGTATCTATCATTATCCTTGCAACTGGAACGTGGTCGATTGTCTGGTCAAGCAACATGCAAGGTGATTTAAACCCAAGCAATTGATCATCGCGGACTAAGCTCCGTTTCACGACTACAGTAGTGCATCCCGTGTCTCGCAGAACGGTGACTTCTTGTCCGTTAACAGTGCCGTTTGCGGTCGGCACCCGTGCCTCTGGAAAAATACACGTGCCGATTGATTGGATCACATCACGACTGGTCTCTGAACGCACCACCGGTTCACGCACTGCTTTCCGCTTAACTTGCTGGGAAACATTAAGTTTTCCATTTACCGATCTTCTGCCTATAATGGCTACCGCTACTTTCTGGGCTGGTCCCTTCCGCTTAGGACAATAGTGGGAGATATGACCCACTTCCTTGCAAATGAAACATTGCATGTCACTCCGCTTCCCCTGGTTACTCCTACCAGATTTTTCAGGTTCCCTGGGTTTTCTGTCGTTGACCCGATTCCCACCTTTGACATCTCGCGTGATGACATTCTGCGAACCTCCCCGAGTTTCGGCGAACAAATCCGCCTGTGTGGCCATTTCATGTACATTTGTGAAGGATCTTTCCTTCAAGAATAAATATAACTCCTTGCCACAAGTTGTTAACAATTGGTCACGAAGCAAGAAATCGACAAGACCCTCAAATGTCTTGACGACTTTACCACATTCCACCCATCGCTGCAAATAATTGCAAGTCCTACTGACGAACTGTGTGAATGTTTCGCCTCTATCTGGTTTACTATACTTAAACTTCTTGCGAAACCCTTGCTCGGTTAGTTCACATTTCTTGAGAAGTGCCTCTTTCAACACGGGGTAATTGAGCGAATCGGCCGTGGATAAACGCGAATACACGTCTAACGCTTTACCTTTCAATAACGCGCTAAGATGGAGCGGCCAATCGTCTTTCTTCCATTTTTGTACCGTAGCATACCTCTCAAACCTATTTAGATAACTATCCATATTATCTTTATCGTCTTCAAATGGGGCAATTTTGGACCTCTCAGTTTAACATCATGTTCCCCCTCTTTTTTAGCTTGCAATAGCTCAGAATTTCTTAGATGTTCCCTCTCCCGATTTCTATCTTCCATCTCTAAAGTTTCTAACCTTACCTGTTTTTCCCTTTCTAACTTCTCCCTCTCTGCTTCCCTTTCCCATTCTATCCTTTCCCTCTCAGCCTGTTTCTCTAGTTCTATCTTACCCTTCTCTAATTCTATCATTTCCTTCTGGGTTTCCCTTTTTTCCCTTTCTAATTCCCTCCCAGCCTGTTTCTCTAGTTCTATCATTTCCTTCTGGGTTTCCATTTTTTCCCTTTCTAATTCCCTCTCCTTTAATCTTTGGTCCCTCTCCCGGGCTTGTTCTTCACGAACGAAATTTCTAAGGGACTCCCCCTCATAACCAAACTGTTTCCCAGTTCTACCAGTTCTTTCATAGAAGACATTTCAAAAGTTTGGTGGTGACCAACCTTAAAGTGCAGTTGTATACAAACCACATAATTACCACAAACCGTATTTCTTTCACGAAATGCGACAAAAATATTAAATACAAAAAATAAAGTAATATTAGGTATCTACCTAACCTTGGTGCTTTGTCAAACGCATCTGAAACGCACAAAAAGCATACAAATATAATAAAACAATTTCAGTGCTCTGTTATATCCGAAATGATCCCACTTCTGACACCATTTGTAACAAGATAACCGGGTGGGATATTTCGGATTAACAACAGAACACGTTTTGACGACACATATATATGATTTAATGTGGCGATTTATATGAGTAGTGGATTATGAAGATGTGTGCGTATTTATAATCCAAATATTGAATCTATTTAACATAAAAAACGCACAGTTTCAAAGATGGGAAAACAAATATACAAATAAATTTAGTTCAGTAACACTAAAACACAGGATAAACGATTTCACAAATGATTCAATAATGGAAAGATGAATATAGTTCACTCAAATAGTAAACATTGTAAGTCTTTACACATAGTAAAAAATGTATTCGCTCAGGTAGCGAAATTATGTCACTAAACAAGAACGGATATACAATCTATCCTTCCAGTCCTGAATAATATACTGGGTCTTACTAACCCAAAATTAGCATACAGCTAAAAATACATGTGTGGAGATGCACTCCGTCACCCGTGCACCATATCCGCTCCACAGCTCCTCCGAATCAATTTCACAACCAAGACTCCGGACCCTCAAAATACTATGATCACTTGAAATATTAGACCCTCCGGACACTTGATATATTAGACCCTCCGGACCCCCTGGTCCTTTGACGGCTCTACAGCTGGGTCACCTTAGTCACTCTTGACATTCCGGACGCTAGACATTAGACGCTCCGGCACCCTTAAACGCTCCGGACACACGGACGTTTCTACCCTCTGACAACACCGGACACCCCGGATATTCCTACCATCAAAACACTCACTCACTCAGCTGAAAATATACCCGATACAGTGTACTAAACTTGATACAGACATAACGTAAGGACGTTATACATGGTAAGTTAAAAAGATTATATTATAATGGCAATTACAAAACAGAGGTTCAATAGTAAACCTAACCCTGCTTGATAAGACAATAGTAAACAATTCTTTTAAAAAATGTAGCTTTACATTACCAATATAAGTCCTGCACTACGTCGCAACAAGAAAAAAAAAATGTACGCATTATGGTATGTAAAGAAAACTATAACAAACATGCAAAGGCAAATATGGTAATACACTAGTTATCACTTAAAACCCAAAACATTACCTACCCCTACAGCTGGAGTTGTGCGAATCCTTTTAGCAGGCCGCTTGCTGACAAACCCATTAGTATTGTAAAGGTCCTTTACATGTAGTAACGTATTTATACCTTTAGAATTTTCGTTATTCTTTATCAAAGGCACCTTGCACGTGTGGCACAGGACGAATCGTACTCACGATTTCGAAATACATAGACCATATTATAATCACCCTCGGGTATCGTTGTACAGAGAAAAAGAAACGAAACCCGAGTACATGTATTTAATTAACAACATTTACACCATTCCGTGACATGGTTCTGCCAGGTGTTTGGCAAAACAGGACACTAAATGTTATTATTGTTCTTGCCATCTTGACGTTATCTCTATATACTCTTGGTATTTCGTATTAGGTTCTACTTCCACAGTATTATCCCATTCCATTTCCAAAGACTCTCCACCGCAACAAGAGGGATTACAGTCTTTCATGATTCTAATAGTTTAGGATGACTTCTCTCAAACTGTTGATTTATATCGTATTATCTAAGTCAGTATACATGATGACGTTCACCGTGTTGTCTACGGGTATAGGCTTTGCAAACTGAAGTTCCACACGAGCTTGGCCGGATTTTATAGATGGAAATGTCCCTAGTCGCTGGCTTGGTCTGGAGTGAAATCAAAGACCCACAACGTGTAACCTTCTGCATAATCGTCGTATGAAACGCCCTGACTGGTGATAGTCCCTAACTGTCCCGTGGCTTCGTACAGGAGCACGTACAATCTTAAGTAATTCTTTTTCTCGTCACTAAAGTCAGGTTCGAAAGGTCTGGTACATAAGGTCTTACCATTGCGACTAAAAACGATCTTGGACTAGTTGTAGTGCTGAAACTGAAGAAGATTTCCCTCGTAGTCTCCGTTGAAGGGTGTATTTTTGACGATACCAATTATTAAACGCTTGGGTATCTGTAATTGAAACAGATGCTCTTTGATCATGGATTGATGTCCAGCGGTAATGGTGAAACGTTTCACTTCCACACATCGTATCGGATACTTGACAGGCGTTCTGGTCAAAGTGTGAATGATGTCGTTTCCCATTTTAGGTAACACTTCACACGTTGTACGTAGATTCTGGCCTCTTGAATAATTGTTTTCTAATAGGCAGCATCAGCTATCAAATGGAAAGCGGCACTGCTACAGTTCAGTCTCAGGTTGACATCCATCCCGTTCAGCAAATACTTTTCTTGCAACCACATGTCCAATTACAATCGATCCATCAGTTTTAAAATTTGTTTGGGTTCTATGATTTGTTTTTTTTTCGTTCTATAATTCCTGCATAGTTTTTTTTTTAGTTTTATCTAATTCGGTGTTTTAAAACCTGCGTACCGTGTCAGGTTTCCATACCACACAGGCGTCCAGATGAGTGTTCTTGGCTTATGTTCGTCAAGAGATTTTCCAGGTATGCTCGGTAAGGATAAGTTTCCATCCTGCTAATGACCAGTTTGCTATTCAAGTACAAATCCACCCCACTGAACAAGGAATACATACAATTATTGACGGTGGCTATATTATCTTTACATCGGAACCGTCCGTCGTTGTATTGATCACTTTCGCTTTCAAGTACAAGTATCTGCTATTCATTTCGATGTAATCCTTGGGCTGTTCTTTGATTTCAAACTAGATGGGGGATAATCTGAGTCATTGACAGAGGAGACGGGATGAAATTCTACACATTGGAATTCTTCAGTCAGTTTCGTCTTGGAACAGGCGCAAGACTCTCGGTGCATCATATTCTTTCTTTCTTTCTCTCTGTGATTTTTTTAATAATCACAAACGCCCAAGTCTCGGACAGTTCTTATTTTATTGGTCTTTTTGCTCTGGGGATTTCTGCCTTGTCGTTGATGTGGTGTCAGGGAAATAGGACTGCCTGACTCGGGAGAGTCCAGGGCATTTATAGGAGTTTCTCGTCGGCCCAAAATTTCTTTACTCTTTTGAAGCAAGACATTTTTGCCTGCTCTCAAGAAAGCTTCTTTGGGGTTTTGTTTGTCGATTATGACATTTTGGAGAAATTCTTTGCCGGCATCTTTCAAAGCGTACATTCCCCGTGTCACCATCGGTTTCAAAACGGGGGCCACCGAACGAAAGACCGATTTCAACATATCTCCTAAACCATGTCATCGCTGTCGTGCGACTCCACTGTACACTGGATACATGACAACTCGTTAGAGAATCGTTTTCGAAAATGGAGTTTCACCGTGACTTTCTTTAAGGTGAATGAAATATATTGTCACAGATCTCCTTTTATAGCAATGTTGACAGTGTCGAAATGCAACTTACTGACGGGCAAATAGTGAAAATGTACAAATTTGTGGTGAAAGTGATCGGTGCTTCCACCATCCTGGACAGTGGTCGTGACAGAATCCAGTTTGAAAGGAATGACACCACGTTGTACTCCACCACATCGGAGTACACAAACAGCAAATTGAGTTCGTTAACTCAAATTGGGTAACGTTAAGTAAAAGTGGTTGTTGTTATTCATTATTCCAGATTGCTGTTGTCGGGGGTCGCTGAAAGTCAGAGGAGTGGCTAAAAGGGATTTGTTGCGGTTGTTGATGGATTGGTGACTGTTGGGATGGTGAATGACGTTGCACACAAGGATCTCTTTGTTCCTGTTAGACGAATATTTCAGGGACGGATTGGGGAGAAGGTAACCGATGCAGCTGCTCAGTACAATGATTCACAATTGTTTGTCTCGTTGTTGGAAAGTCAAATTGGCAATGGCCGCACCGATGACACAATACACCACAAAGATTTGGCAGAAAAAGACGATTTGCGTTTTAGGAACACGTTTTCCTCACCACATCCATAAGAGCTGCTTTTGTAGATCTCGCAGAGAAGAACTGGGTAAAGATGTGGTCACGGTTGTAATGGCAGCTCAGGCTGTGTTGAATGGCATGATGGTTACTTCTTTTTATAGTCGTTGACTTGCGCAGGGTCGATCCAAGAAATAATTTGGGTGGATATTCTTTCCAACTTACTTTGATGACTTCTTTGGTACGTCGTTTTCCCACTTTTCGAGTTTTTCGTTCGAGAATGATTTCGATGTCGTACACTTTGTTTTCATTTTTGGTCATGCGTTGTAACTCCGGCAAGTAAGACGTTCCTTTTAACACTTCCCGTGTATTTCTTCCAATTTATAGACGGCAGGGTGACGGCTACGCACTCCTTCAGTCACACGAAACAATTCGGTGGTCCAGATGGGTAAGTAACCTTTGTCGAAAGTGTGTTTGGTTTTGCAAACGCGCACCCAATTTCCTGTTGCCAACACTCCACTTTTTTGGGGACAGCCACCTTCGGGGACGTACCAAACAGACGCTCGAAAAATAGTCACTTCGTTGTCGGGAGTCACTTTTTCGGGGGCACATCCGATACTCCGATAGCAAGATGTCGATTACTTAAGAGTGTGTTGATGCGTAAAATAATTCCACATACGTTTTTCAATGTGCATTGAAGACGTTCCACAATGCTGGTTTTGGTTTCGTTATTCTTGGTGGTGAAAAACATTAATGTCAAGTTTCTGTAATTCTTTATGGAAAGCTTGGTTCAGAAATTCGGTGCCTTTGTTAGTTTGCCATCGAAGTGAGTGACGACCACTTTGTTTGAACACCAGTTGGAGGGTTGCACTAACTCACTGCTCGATTTGAAAGTCAATGGCAAAACCCAGGTAAATGTAAAAAAGACGTCGCTGACACAAAACAAATATTTGTAGCCACGATTGTAGGTGGCCAAATGAGAGAGATCGGCTAAATCAGCTTGCCATTGATGATCGATGCCTTCTACTCGGGATTGACTTCTGGAAAAGTTTAGTCTAATTGGTTTGTGTAAAGTGTATGTGGATTGTTCTTGTAACCATCTTTGCACTTGAGGTAAACGGTGACTTTTGAGTCGGTATGGCAGCTCGATACAATTTCTGAAAGTCTCCGTAACCTGCAGAATGGAATGGATCCTCTGGCATCAGTGGGGCTGGGGCTGTCTTCAGCGCGGGTGGTTGTGGTGGTGGTGGTGATGAACATTTCATCAGAGTCTTAAAATTGTTCAGAGTTGGCAGAGCTGTTTCGTCTAAAGCTTTCTGGTGAAAGAATTGCAGACCGTACCGTTGCGATTTTTCCATTTCTGACAAATTGCTGCAATCAATCAACGATTGCAATTCGTTTTGTACTGGGATATCTCGGTCAAATGAGGATTGGGAGGTAAATGCGGGGTTCGTTTTTCCTGCCAACGATGGTTTGTAAGACACTAAAGTCAGTTTTCGATCTTCCATCAGATTTCAATGGTCACGTCTGAGATATTTTAACTCCAGGGATCCCTTTTATCTTCGTGGAAGCATGGGTAAAATACATCCCAGGAGTCCCAACGTGTGTCCTTCTATTCCGTTGACAAGAACTCCTAACAGGGGTAAAACCCTTCGCGTTAGACCAACATCTCTTTCTTTTGAGGGAAGGTAGATATTATTTTAGACCATTTGGCGAAGAACGTGTCAATGTTTCCCTAAGCATTTTTTTCTGATGTGAAGACAAAGGTATCATGTCTTTCAAGACATTTAGACAACATTCGCACACGGCATCGATGACGTCATTGGAGGCTGTTTGAATGATTTTTTTCGCATGGGTGGAGAAGCTTTGGACAGGAAAGACAACATGTCCACATGTTTGACTAAATGAGGAGGCAGTCCTTTCCTTTCCTTTGGGGGGTGAAGAGGGATATCTTCTGGGGTGGGTGACATCTTTGTTTGTTTGTTTGTTGGTTCCGGGGCACACACCTAAAATACACTGACATAGATGACTTGGTACACACAGTTTTATCGGTTTTTTACAGTCGCTTCGTCGGAAAGGTAACGATGTGTATTCCAAAATCGCCAAAGAATCCTCCTCTTTGTTTGCCTCTCTTTTTATTTGGACGACTGTGTCTTTTCTGGAGGTGAAGTCGATGCTTGCCTAAGAGTTTTGTCGGATGAAGAGACTTTCCTTTTCTTTTTCCTTTTTTTTTCTGGGCAGAGGAACGACGATGGTGCCGATCTGCAGTTCTTTTGAAGGGACATCTATGGGCCTTCAGAAGCACAAAAACACTGAGACCCATCACTTTGTCACAAGTCTTGTTTATACTGGAATGCGTCGCCATTGATTGTCTTTAAGTCTTATCAACTTGATGACAGGCATCACGCGTCGTGGAGGGGTTAGCAAAGGACTAAATAGGGACAGTTCTTTCTTGGATAAATCCAGTAAACCCTGTAGTATACCCGATCTCATTTGGACTTTGATTTTGGGAACAGATACTTTGGGAACAGGTACTTTGTGAGCAGCTGCCACTGCAGCTAAAGAGGATGATGGCGTCGCCGCTGGAGTAGACGTTCTTGCAGACGCGGGTTTCCATTGTTTCATCAAATGAGGAAGAACGGATGTCAAATTGGGCTTGGATGGCATCACCAGCAACGGAGAAGTGGAAGAACCTGAGGCTACTTGAGACGCGGTCACCATCACTGCAGTTCGTAGTTTGCGAATGTAAGTTGTCATCCTGGCCAAAGTGCCTCTGTTGCGGGTAGAAGCTGTTTTCTGGGAGCTTTTTTCTGGGGACATTTCTTTTTCTGTGGCTGTGACCGGGTATTGACACCACTGCTCTTTGTCGTCTTCATCTGGGTACCATTGGGTCGGGATGTGGATTTTTTCTTGGTGAGGACTTGGGGGCATTGGGATCCCATATTAAGAGGGAGTTAATGATGACACCTCCTAGAGAACCACTACCTCCAGATTTCAAAATGATTTGCAATTTGTTTGAGTGTCGATGCGAGGATCGGCCAGTTGCGTCAAGTCTACTTTGTTTCCTTCCAAATGAAGCGTTTCATTTGATGTGGAATATGAATGATGCCGTGCAGTAATTGACGCGCTGTCACCATAAGCCAGCGTAGGACTTCTTCACAACTGGCGTTTTAGCCACTTGTACGTATCAATTTTACTAAAGGGACGTCATGTTGACGCTGTGTGCGACAGACCCAAAGTATCCAAGGTTTTATATATTTTTTGTTGTTGTTTTTAAATCGACCACGGGAATATGTACACGACAGGCCCTGCGTCTTGGCCGCAGTGATGAAACAGATGGGTACGAAATCGCAAATAATCGGGGTGGGTGGGTTTTAAATCCACGAGTAAATAGGCGTGTGGGGTTTGAGCGGCATGATCATACGCATACGTCAGCCAAGGCGTTCCTAACTGTTTGGCTAAGACTTGCACTTTCGATTTATCTCTAGGGCTTTTAAATAAGACCACGTAGTGAGCTTTGAGACTGATGGTGTGATGGGCTTTGCTTTGTTGAAACAAATTTTGGGTGATGTAAATGACACAAGCATTACGATGATGCTCTTTGCGCACAAGCCACAGTTTAATTTCTTCTTTGTCTTCTCCCAACATGCCGTCGAAAATAACCAGATGGGTTTCATTGGGGTCAGACACGATCCCGTCGTCTTCGCCAGGAATGCCTTCCACGATCCTGATGGAATAGCTTTGACTTTCTCGCATTGCCACTCTTTGTAACATCACACGATCCGTTGAGTAGGACGATCAATCAAATGATATTTATATTCGATCAAGCGTTTGACAAATTCGGTTTTTCCTGAACGCTGGGTCCTGCAATTAACATATTAAAGGGATGGCAAATATACAAGGCCTTCCTACTAGCACGATCTAAGTTTTCGTCGGTGGCTTTGAAAGTGAAGGAAGAGGGAGAAGAGACAGCAGAGGTAGCCATAGTAGTGTACGGAATGTCAATTTTGACACATTGATAAACAAGGCATTAGTTTTTATAATTTTTCAGGACACATTTATTGATTTTAAAAAAATGAAACAATACGAAAGAGAAAAATAAATAAAAGTGAAATGGTTAAATACAGCGATTAAATAGACATCAATATATTTTTGACAACAAAGGTGTCCTTGGGACAGTGTGTAATGTTCATGCTCTCTCTACATTGGGTACAGTCACACATGTGTACTCCTAAAATGGCCTTTTGGGAATGTCAATGACAGTCCTGTCCTGAAGGAAGTGGTTGTCCCCGGTGATGTTTTTTTTTCTTCTTTTGATACTGTCACTGAGACAGTTTTTAAAGTTACCTGTCTCGCTGCACGTTTGAATTTAGGATCACAACTCTTGGGCATACTTGACCAATTCTTTGGTCCATGCCCCGAAACCCCAACTTTTCCAGTCTCGTACATCTGTCCAGGGAGGATGTAAGTCACAAGCTACATACACATCATCGTACGCATCATCAGTAACTAAAAGTTGACGAATCTTTTTTCTCGTAAAGCTCGAGAAGTTTCGAAATGAAAACACAAGTCTTTGAACAGAATGAGTCTCTCGTAGACATTTAAAGGGACAACTTTCAAATTGTTATTTGGTAGTAAGTACTGATCGTAAAGAGCCCACAAGGAATCGGCTGGTAAACAAAATCACGGAAGGTAAGTCACTAAGACGCACACCACACATTGACACCTATTCATGGGACACATTTCTCGAAATAAGTGTTGGTAATCCCACACTGTCTGATTTGTGTCATTGATATTTCCTTCCACGGAATCTGCTGACAAAGGTCGTGACATGGCAGTCCTTTTTATACCCTTTTTTTGGAAGTAATAAGTGTACTTTCTGCACAGAGATGATATTACTCCAGTGGAGAATCTAAATAGTTCAGTCACTAACATGCACATCACGCGCCGTTCAGACGTTTCCTCTTGAACTAAGTTTACGTTGAGTAAATGATTTTGCTAATTATCATACTCTTCTTCAGGAATTCGTATGTTAACCTCGTAGTAAATAATCACTAACAATCCAATCCTTCTTGTCCGAAAGTAGTTGATCAATGTTTGACCCATGTAACATTTTTATCTGAATCAGACCTCTTATAGCATTCGGGCACCAGTGGTTTAAACATCGGTGACGTAACGGATGCAATTGCTCTTTGCGTTGAACTTGTAGTTTGACCAGCTCTCGGTAAATGCGCTCTCAACTCTAGAGGAAAACCACAAATGTTCTCTTGTAAAGTATCTATGATCACGTCAGTCAGTGTTTATAACCATGTTTGAGTCACTTCTAATTGTCGGTATTTTATTTAAAATCTTCTCCTAGAGCGAAAGTAATGGACATAGTAATTTCTGACTACAGTCATTCAGAGTAAAGGTCATGAATGGTAATGAAATCTTATGATGTAATCGGTCTAAAGCGGGATAATCGGACGAATGCAGACATGATCCAGAAAAATCTAATTTGTTGACTGTTGTCAATTTCCTCCTGTGAAGTTCCTCAGTCACCAACTGAGATTTTGTTCTGGCAAGTCCCTGCCAAACTTTCTTGTAGATATTCTCCTGCAATTAGTTTGGTAATCCTTGAATATTATTTTTCAAATGGGGTTTAAGTACTTGTCTAGGTGTTGTCCAACGTTTGACCCTTAGAAAAGCTGGTTTCTTAAACGATATGGTATGCCACTTCAATGATGAGGGTCCTACCAATGGTAGGTAGCGATAATGCGGAGACGATCATGTTCTAGGTGAGCCGAATGTTTTTGCTCCCACTCGGGAAATGACACACCGCAACTGAAGCACTTGACTTTATCTCCTTCGCCGAAGTAGATAAATCATGCTCTGTCTAATTATTCAGGGGCAGGTCCTCCCATATATTTAGGTCATTTTCTTTTGAAGGTTTGGAATCAACTTTCAAAGTCACAATATTCAGGCAAACGCGCATGGAACAAATATCCGTCTTTCACAGGCTTATTGCGATGAGGGTACGATGAAATTCGCAGAGACTGCTCAAGGTTGTATAACATCCGTAGGGTGGTAGGGTTAGGGTTAGGGTGGGGGATGACATCTACCATAAAACCAGTAAAGAGTCCACGATAACGAGTGGCATCGTTTTCGCAACCGTCAGGTTGGACACGCACATCATCACTTTCCATGGTAGGTGGAATGGTAGTAGTAATCAAAGCAAAATTCCTATAATGCCCTGCTGAATTAGTCATAGCAAAGTTCCCATGATGTGGTACTGAATGGCTGAGGTCATCTCTGCAATCGTAAGGCACAGCATCGCCCTCCACTTGAGAATCCCCGGACTTAAATGATGTCTGTTTAAACGTATTCATCTTTCTCTCTTGGTCTTTGTATTTGCAATGAACTATCGGTCTTGGTCGTTTTCCCTTTTTATATGCTGACCAATATCGACGTGACCGTATTGTACATTGAAGTGATTGGGAACCAGCACTCGCTTCTGGTAAACGATTTTGATAAACTTTTTCCAAGGGCCGACTGACAATTTGATATGTTGGTAAACATACAATCTTGTGCAGTTCGTACGTGGTCACTTTAAAACCTTGATTCTTTCCAGTCTGCAAGGCTTCTTTCAAGACCCCATTGTTCACCACTCGACTGATGCAATAATTGAAAGTCAATCCTTTCACTTTACACTCGGTGGGCACTTCTCCTTGTTGTTCCCGGTATTCGTAGCAGTACCTTTTGGGGCCGCCACTAGGAAAACTTAGAATCTTATCATGGGGGTGCTCGGAAGTCCAGGCTCCTAAACGGTTTCCTTTCATGTTAAGGTAACAGTGACCCAGGCGATTGATGTAGATGCAACTGCCCGTGTCAAAATACAGCACACGATCTTATAACAGTTCTAAAAATGTGTACAATTTTAAACGAGCATAGACAGTCACGTAAGCCGCAATGATGACATTTCCAAATTCATCAGCCTCTACAAAGGCCAATTCTTCTTCGTAATTGACTAAAATCAAGTCCTCATGAAGGACGTACACGTGTTTCATGTATTTGGTTTTGTCATGAATCAACTGGAAGTAACGGAAAGGTTCTGTGAAATACTCTGTCTTGAGTAAACACGGTCGTTGTGCCATTTCGCCCCACAAGCGATTTAACATGATGCCTTCCTGTTCCCAATACTTCTATTTGAATTTCTTTTGGTCTTCGGGGGTGTGGCACCAGGAAGGATAGCCACTGGCTTTATGTTTTAGTTTCAAAAAAGCATCCACGTAGTCTGCGAAAATGCCTCTCTGAGTTTAATCATCCTTGTGGTATTTTTGTGTCTTGGGAAAGTGGTAAATGGTGTACACTTCTAACAATTGATATCCCAGGTCCAGAGCATTGAACAATTCCACGCTGACCCACGTTCCCGTCAAGACGCGTTCTTCCTGTGTGTGCTGACATGGTCGGTCTTGATTACACGTTTTGGCACAAGTATGGCACAACGGAAACATGAGTTTGCACTAACCCCCCTTGTGTTTCATAAGTCTAGTAGTCTCATTGTTTCTTTTTTGTAAAATCGTATAAGAAACAAAGTAAGTATTATTTCAGATCCGCTTCATTTCCGTTAATTGTGTATTCTTTACTGCACTTAAAGGATTTTACCTTTACGTCCTCATATTCACTTTGGAAGGAGGTTTTCATCACGTCCGCATAAGACATAAGATAAAGCGATGTGTTCATCAACCTTGCCATGCAACGTCAACTCGACAAAGAAGAAACTGGCTAGTTAATACTGTCAGATTGGTACAATGAGGGAAAATATCAGTTTGACACAGTGAGTGTATTACCTCATTCGTCCGGTAGAGTAGTTACATGTCTAAAAAACTTTCAATACTTGAAAGGATCCAAACAATTCTTACAAACTGTCTTTGAGTAGAAATTGTAAAATATCAGGAAGGCATGGAATCGCGAAGAGGGCAAAAAGGAGGGAGACAATGCAACAGACAGATAAATTTCCGCATCTAAAATAAGATGCGATTAGGGAATACATTTGGAGAGAGAGAGAGAGAGAGAGAGAGAGAGAGAGAGAGAGAGAGAGAGATTTATGAGTCCCTCAACAAAAAACGGGTGTGATTTCGGGAATAAAAATGACATAGAAAATAAACTTAGGTTGATGGAGGCGGATGAGAAAACACACTCATCAACATCATCGTTACCATCACCAAACCGTTTAATTTGTCATCATGAAGAAAGGTCAGCAACACAACGAGCAGTCAGAGACAGTGACTACACCGTTCTTATGGGGAAGTTTGCAAAACTCTCTTCACTTAACCCTAAAGTCCATCCAGACCGGTAATATCTCTTTTCAAAAGATCGGGTTGTCCTTTAAAAGGGGATTAGGACATCACATCGGTTTCCCTATACATCGTCTGGAAACGGAGGAAAAAACACACTCATCAACATCATCGTTACCATCACTAGACCGTTCAATGTATCCTTACGAAGAAAGGTAAGCAACGAGCAGTCATAGAGACAGTGACAACATCGTTCTTATGGGGCTTAGATTATTACCCGGAGTATTGAGGAATGGGAAGTTTGCAAAACTATCTTCACTTTACCCTCCAGTCCATTCAGACGATGTATTGGGGAATCGATGTGCTGTCCTAACCGCCATATACGGGAAGTGCAGTGTCCCTTAAAGGTAAAGAGTGGCAGAAAATCAGCTGCCTTTTTCAAGGACACCCAAATCGCTTGAAAAGAGATATTACCCATTATCAGTGCCATTATGTAAGTTTTACTCTTGGAAAGTGTGGCGCATTATATTGGTTTTACATTCCCCGCAACAGCCTATCGTAAGGATGTATGGGGAAACATGTCCTGTCCTAACGTCCGGATCGGGGAAGGGCAGTGCCAGAAAAGGACTATAGTGTCAAAAAACTAAAAGGCCTTTTTAAGGGTCACCTGGATCTCTTGAAAAGAGATATTGTTTAAAATCAATACCACTGTTTATATTACGGTTGTATGTTCTACTATTTCATCTGACAAGTATAAGCTAAAACATAGCTTGCGTCATAACAGTGTGTATATTGACACAGCTACTCTCTGCTTTGGCAGTGTGTTTTTGTGCATGTAAGCATAGTGTATGTATAAGCAACTATATCATCACTGGACCACTATTTAACATATCGCTCTATAGCAAACAATACATGATTTTTGTTGGGTCCTGAGTGGCCGAGTGATCTAAAGCGCTCACCGTTACGGACCACTGCCATTTCACCTCTGTCTGCGTGGGTTCGAGTCTCGGGTTCAGCCAATGTGTGTATGTGAGAAACCTTGCCAGTAACTTCTCGTAGGTTGGTGATTCTTCTCGGGTTTTCCCTGGTTCTTCCTCCGCCATTTATACTGGCCGCCATTGTATAGCCTATATTGAGCTGAACAATGGCGTTAAACCCTACAAGAACAACATGCTTTCTTAAAACAGATTCGTAATGATATTTTCTTGTTTGGATCCAGAAAACACGATATGTAAAGTTAATATTAACTCCCGTTTAGCTCTAGACATTCAACTGGCCCAGCTCAGTGATTGTAATGTGCTTTGTAAGAACATAACACATCAGCTGTTGATATTATACATATCCATTTTATATTTCCTTTCTTCTATAGACTCATAATCAACAAAAGATTACTTCCAATTATATATTACCAGTCAGTATATGAAGGAAAAATAAAGTTATTACATATCATTTCAGGTTGCTTTAAATCTTTAAACCTTGGTTATTGGCCCCATCTTTTGCATAAATTGTGATACGAGGTCACAATTCGCATCCATATTTCGGGCTAAAAAATTGCATTCAGTGTTTTCAGTTTATTCGGTTGGAAAACATCTAACCTTTTCCACCACTGACACGGTTTGAAACTTAAACACATATGCTCTAAAACCACCGGGTCATGGTGAACCAGGCGAAAGAGTATATATTATAGCTGAGTTTTAATTATGTTTAACTCTAAGAATTACATTTAATGCCGTGAAAAATAAAACAGTAATTTTACCTCGTAATGATATTGATACATCACAGAAGCTTAAAATGACGATCCAAAATGCTTGCATATATAAGATTCCCAGCACAGGGTTTATACGGCAACTATTATGTTCCATTTTCCCTCCTTCTCCCGTCAAATGCTGAGCTTCAGACGTGTGTCTACACTGTGTTAGGCAAATTTAAAACTAGCAATTATGTGTTGCATTGCATGCATGAATCGTAGTGCTTACTTCTCAACCAATTCCAGTGCTGTAAACACTAAGTTAGGCGTAACAGCATACACCTACAATGAAGATATTACATTATCTTAAGGTATTACTATTCAAAGTATGGGTATCTACTTCCTTTGATTTTTCTTAAGATTACTGTGGGCTATGATGGGTATTACGAAAGGTTATATTAATGTTTTAATCAGTAGTCTAGCAAATAATGCAAATATTTGTATAACCCTATACATCTACGGTACACTTTTATTTCCTCGCGGATTATTCCTCAAGCACGCGTAGTAAAATCAAATCGATTCCTCGGACGCAAGTGATCATTGGTTATCGGTCAGTCATCGAAATAACCATTAAATAATAAATAAAAAAATAAGATTTGATGATCAATCCTACATATTGATCTTAAGTACGTTAACTTGTGGAGAAATACAAATACATAGACAACAAAACACTAATTCTAATCAAATTAATTCAAGCGTGGTAAAGAGTTACACAATAACACAATTACTTTTAATTACAACATAAGAGAGCAAGAAAGAAAAACTACAAATAAATTTAAAAGGTAAATCAATGATGTAATATACGTATAAAAATTGATGCAAAATAATACTTACCTAAGTAAATTTACAATGAAAGACAGCAAATTAATAAATTCAGAATATACGAAAATATATGTAAAATAAATTTAAAAAATAATGAATTAAAATGAAGAAATATAACTTTAACAGCAAAATTCTTTTCTAAATAAATTACGAACTAAATATTAAAATCCGATAGTTCAGAGTTTGGAAAAGGGCAAATACATATGTACATTTACTTATCATTGAATATAAATTAAAAGACACAAACCAGCTTTTGGAATAAGTAACTGAGAGAAACCATAAACTCAAATCGTAACTTTAACCCTAACTCTAAGCTTAACCCTAACCCACAGATGCAATACAAATTTAATTTCTTCATGTTTAGAAAACTTTGTCCAAGACAATTATTATTATTATTATTATTATTATTATTATTATTATTATTATTATTATTATTATTATTATTATTATTAGCCACCTATGACGATGATGATGATGAACACAGAATACAGGATCAACTGTCTTAAATTCTTTTGCTATTTGTATTCTAGTTCCGTCGTATAGCTGTATTTTCTTTTACATTTGCTGATGTTGTTCTATACATGTAATTGTCAAAATAAATTAAATTTATTCCCGGCGAAAATATTGGATTTGTTGCCACTGATATCTAGACAGATGCTTTTGTCGGTGATCTATTTAATCATCTAATTGAACAGATTTTGTTTTCCATTTTTTCGAAAATCTTGATATCAACTTGAAAAAGGCAAACATACATTTAAGAAATAAATATACATGTGCGAATGTAAGCGACTACGTGCACGATGACGGGATTGATTTCATATTTATGCTATATATTACTCTTTGGTAATGTTAGGCAGCATCACACGATGTTGAATAATTAGGGCAAAATATTATTAATTTGATTTCTGTCTTTAAAGACAAATTTGAAAATTGAGAATAATTTTGATATTTGTGAAGAATTAAGTACAGGTGGCAAAGACAAAATGTAGTTTTATTGTTCATCATCATTATCATCATCATCATCATCATCATCATCATCATCATCATCATCATGATCATCAGTCCCGTAGTCTGGAAGACTGTTGGGGCACCGCACAAGACCTAACAGACAGCTTCCTCCATTCCTCTCGATGTTCCTTCTTTCTCAGTTAGTCGCTCAGTGTCAAGCGTGTCCACTCTCTAATGCTTTCTACCCACCTCTTTCTTTGCCTGCCTCTCTTTCTTCTTCCTTGTACAGTGCCTTGTAGAATTGTCTTGACAAGTCCTGATGATCGTGAGACATGCCCATATCACTGCAGTTTCCGTTTTTACACTATGATCAGGAGGTCACATCACCACCACATGGGTTTATGGTTAGGGTTTTAAAAAGTCAGGTGGGAGTTTGAACGATAGTTATATACTATTCGATCACCTTCATTCAAAACGATGGGTCTTCCTGAGCAGCAGGGGGGGGGGGCGAATCCGACATTTTGTCCAATCGTCATTTGGCTTAATTAATACTTTCTGCACTCAGCGGATCCGGTGTCGTCAGCGCCTGGTAAAAAAAAAAAACGACGTCGTCGTCGAGGGGATCGTCCGGACGTCATTTGGTTTAATTAACACCTTCTGCGCGCCGATCCCAGCGTCGTCAGCGTCCGGTAAGCACATCGACGACCGCGTCGATGTCATCGCCCCCCCTGCTGCTAAGTGGTTATTTACAATGAAAATTATTTACAACTAACCGAATATTTGGTCAAGTCCGATACGATATCGTGTCCGAGGATCATGTAAACTTATCGTTACGAATCCATGTGGGGTCGACTGAGCATGACTAAAAAAGTTTCGAAAACCATTAAAGTCCATGTCACCGCCGCACCATGTTTGCCAAATATTTCGTAGCGTGTGTGTATCAACGCCGTTGAATACAGCAAGAATATTACAGTTGTCTCTGATTACTTTTGGAATCTGAGTATACCGTTGAGTGACATATATCACGTCAGTGTTTTTATGCCTGCCTCTGGAAAATATCCTAGCTGGGTTTTTTTGATTGTCTAACATAACATCATCGTACACGACTAGATTGTTAACGTCGCCATCAATATCATCGATACCTGGTGCATCATTGATATCTGTAATAAACTCGATGACATTTTTTTTAGCGATCGCTGATGCATTCTCGTTGAAATCTTTCAACACCTCGTAGCATCGTTGATCATCCACGCTAGGGGCGATTAAATACAACTTATCCCACTTCATCCATCTCATTATTAAATTAAGTAGTAATTGCGTCTTGCCGGATCCAGATGGTCCGATGATAATCATCCGGATCGAGTTTGGTAACGCTGCAACATGCTTAACTGGTTCTCTTGTTTTAGTCGCTGAAAAGTCAATTATATTCATGTCTCTATACATAAATTATGGATCTATATTGTGTAAAGTGTAGAGTGCGTACTGGCACAAATGATATGACAACCGTTACAACAAGAAATAACAGATCGGCGCTTACTGGCAAGTGTGCACAATGCGGTATAAAGAAATTTAGATTTATTTCTATTAGACCCGGAGATGTTTTAAAAAAAAGCGAGGAGGTGATATTGCAGCCAAGTTATCAAAACTCCCCGGAACCCCGTGGGCAAAGTATCCAGGAGAAAAACACCTCCCAGGATATAGCTACTGTGGCCCCGGAACACGATTAGATATCAGACTCGATGATCAAAATCAACCCAAACCCGGTGAATACCCAATAAATGCTATCGATAAGGCGTGTCATGCTCATGATGTTGCTTACAAAAGTAGCGATCTGCAACAGCGTCATATCGCGGACGTAAAATTAATTCACGCGTTAAATGCTATTCCTGATAAATCCGTCAAAGAAAAATTGGCTTCATGGTTGGTAAAATCGGCTATGAAAGGTAAATTAATGATGGGCGCTGGTAATTAATAACAACATGGAATCCATCTATTATTCTCCGAGAGGATACTGGAAGGGGAAGGCCGCAATTGGTAAGCTTGCAAGCGCTGCAAAGGTAACAAAGGCCACTGCGGCTAATTGGTTATCCAAACAGGCTATATGGCAAATTTATCTACCACCGCCTAAACAAATCAACTTCTCGCGCTTTGATGTTAGCGTACCTAATGAAGTTCATCAGGCTGATATACTATTTTTGCCGCATGACAACGGTTACAAATACGCGCTAACCGTAGCTGATGTTGCGAGTCGATACAAACAAGCGGAGCCGTTAAAAACAAAGTCAGCAACTGAAGTAGCCGCTGCGTTTGAAAGAATTTATCGAAGAGGTCCTCTGCGCTGGCCAAATCTATTACAAGTTGATCCCGGTAGTGAATTTCGCGGCGCTGTTTTATCAACGCTGAAACATCATAGCGTCGCGGTACGACGAGGTCATACTGCGCTACATCGTGATCAGGCAATTGTTGAACGATTCAATCGGACTCTTGCTGAACGGTTATTTGGATATCAATACGCGAAGGAATTCATCCAAGAAAAACGATCTCGTGAATGGGTCAAAAGGTTGCCAGGCGTAATTGCAGCGTTAAATAACGAGATTACCCGAGCAATCAACATGAAGCCCAGCGACGCGATTAAATACGAGTATATACCCGGAAGATCAAAAATAGATAGCGTTTCCAAGCCGATTCTCGGCGATGTTACCGTGAGATATCTATATGAACCAGGAGAGCTTGAAGGCGGTAAAAAAAGAGCTACTGATCCTATCTGGAGTGTTACCACACATAACATATCAACGATAACACGATCAACTGGTAGACCACCGATCTATAAACTGGATTCAACTGCCCCGCAGCGGGGGTTTACACGCGAGCAACTACAAGTGATACCTGACGATACTCAATTACCCCCGCGTGGTCTTAACTAGCGCCGTTGCGTCTATTGCACTCAAGACAGGTCAATCTCACATTGTTTTTGACATGACCAAGACTGTTATCGATCCTGTCCACGGTAAATTGGCAAGCGTCTTTATCCGAATAACGCCAACTCATTATACAATTACAACTCGCGCAGTGATTATTCTGTTGTTGTCGTAACGCAATTATTAATTCGGCATCAATATCAAAACGCCGCTGTTTTTTTTATCCTGTTGGCGGTAACCCGAGAGTTTTCTATCAATGACGCTTGCATCGATGATGTCGTTGTCGTTGGTGACTCCGTCACTGACTCCGTCAATAACAATTCTTCGAAGCTGATTTATCCTCCGTACTCGGGACACTGCAAGATAGACTAGATTCGACCATTCGATGCGATTATCAACCATCCAAACAATTGTATCCGTGATGGTTAGTCCCTGCGAGGAATGTATTGTCGTTGCGTATCCTAGCGTCCACGGGGATTTATCAGCACGTAGCGCGTTCTCGACGACGCTGATATCAACGAGCACAATATCATTCAGCACGAGAATTTGTTTTTCTGTCCGGCTTGGAATCTCAACTTCAATGTTCTGCCGCCGTGTATCCGCGGGTCTATAGCATAACGGCACTGGGCGCGTTGGAAACTTTTCCTTATGCAACGTAAACAACTTCCGCTGAAGTGTGTCTCTGACTATCTTTCTACTCGCTACAATCAAATCGTTTGGTCTCCATGTTTCCCAGAATTCATTTAACGGCGTTTCCGGAATCACCTCGCGGATTATTTCACACTGAATTCTATCCGGCTGTAATCTGATTAATTTTTTAACGCCGCGCAGTTGTTCATCAAGTGCCCGGTAATCAGTATCGGTTTCTTCATAATAGTCCACAAAACCCCTTAACCAATCATGTGGACCCTCGCCGACAAATGGTGGTGGTTGGCCATGATCCCCACACATGATTACCGCTGTATTCGCGAGCAGCAACCAATCAAGAAACATTCGTAAAGTATCTAACGAAACAGTACATATCTCATCCCAAATGATAACCCCAGGAATAAATTTTTCACCCATTCGATCAGGAGTCCACTCGCCGCCGCTGTATCGAAAAAAGCTGTGATAAGTAACGGCGTCAACATTTCGTTGTTTTATCTCTCGCGCTAGTCTATGGGTCGGTGTAGGCACGATTATACTTGCCCGCGTTCGAAATAATTCAATTGCCCGAGTCGTCTTTCCTGACCCGCCACAGCCGCTTAAATAAACCGTCTTGTGTCTACAAATTGGATCAGAACACGGTGGTGCATTAGACCATTCTGATAATTTATCACCGAGTAAGTAAGTGTTTTCAACGGTGACATCTGCTGACGGGGAATAATCGCGTCGTATTTCATTTTTAATTCTCCATGTACCCCAACTCTCGTCTGGACTAGTAAACTCGGCTACGTTTTCCTTATACGCTACGTCAACATAAAACGAATCAACGGCTACTCTAACGGCGGTGTCAGGAAATCTATTTATCATCGAGAATAAATTGATAGCGGCGTAACCCAGCATAGACGCCCTCAAATGCGGGTATGCCGGGCTGTCTCCATCGCTGTAGGTAACAACTGTACCCAACCTTGTTCCATTGGACAAGAAAGCTGTTTCGCAGTTCACGTATCTATTTTTCGCCACTGCGTCCTTGATTACGAAATCATATTCTGCGTCATCTATAATCCGCCGTGAGCAATATCGTTTGTAGTCGCAGTTTTTTCCACCTTGTCTGAACTTACCGATTATTCTTCTACCGAGATCTTTTGCCTCGTGGTTTCGTTGGTTGAATATCCTCCTGGACCATTCGACGATATATTCCTCGTCGGCATCGATGTGTTTTCTGGATTCGTCAATTATGCTATCTAGACGCTCCGGTTCTGGTAACCAGACTTCAGTCTGCGCCCGATATGATATAATCGCGTCACTGACAATCAACGAAACTAGCATTTTACAATCAATCATATACCGTAGCAGCGCTATTGGCAACCACTTCTTTTCAGCCATGTGTCTACCGATCCAAATATAGCAACAGCGATGAAGTCCTGCCGCGAACTCAAATGATACTATGCGAGCGAATCCGGTTAAATCAAAATCAGGCAGTGGTCCATTAATAGCAACACGAGTCATTTCATGTCTGGGGTGTCCAAATCGTTTGAAATACTCAGCGGCGGATCCATACCCGAGAAAACTCGCTGGATAACAGGCAACCATATCAACGGAAATCATAGCGTCGCGGTTGTATTCAGTGTTCCATAGTCCACCGTGATAGTATTCCAAACAACTGGATTGTACATCCGGTAGAAATTCCTTGCGTGTTGGACTCCACGCATTTTTCCTCGCTGCAACATGAGCCGCAACCGATGGAATCGTAAAACAATTTGTTAGCAGTTGTTCATCATGCTCTTCAAATTCTATGGCGGTTTTTTTCATCCTGTTGTGAAATGCTTCAGTGCGGTATAATTCACCGTTTGGTCTTACAAACTGATCAAAGGTATCAGCGCTGCGAAGTAACCACACTGATACAGGGTCGTTTTTACACAAATAAGCGATAGCATCAAATAGTTTCCTCTCCGCGAGAAAACCATCCCGGGAGAATTCCCCGGGAATATACTTTACTGTTCTATCCCGTGGAAACACTGTGATCGCGGGCGTCCATGCGTGTTCGTTATGATCAATAATTTTGATTGGGGCCCCATTTGATTTGTACTTTGATTCGTATAATACTTCACCGGTTATCGTTGTAACGGTTATTGGAAATCTCAGCGATGTTTCTAATCTCGCTATGTCGCTGATGGTTGCTCCACGCTCGCGCACTGTCTCCTCCCACTGGTTGATTTTGCTACGTCGTAAATCAGTCAATTTGTTTCCTCGACACGCATTTGTAAAATGCTCTATTACTCGTTCTGCTACACAATTTATCCCCGTTGACTGTTTCATTGGTTTCAGTTTTCCGATATCAGGTTTCTTATTTAACGGGCATATTCCATAAACAACTGCTGTTTCAGGATACGCTCGTTCATAGTATGGTCTGTCAATTCCGGTTAACAGCCCGGGCTTGGAGTCGCGGCTAACAATGACTGTTTTCTTGTCGCTGAGAACTGGTTCAAATTTATCACGTATGATCCAATTACCTGATTCCACCCGGACAATGAATTTTACTCTGAAGAAATACTTTTTACCGTCAAGTTGTGATATTATCGTTGCTGCGCGGTTGTCGTTCATGGTAGCATCAACAACGCCATCAATTCGAAATGTTGACCAAGTATGAGATGCGCCATCACGCTTGAATTCATCGATACAATCGCGTATTTTACTCAACAGGGTTCTATCGTTTATTAACGCTTTTGGTGCGTCCTTGAGGACTCTATCGAGATTGAACTTAATATTTGTCCAGGGCTTAATTGCTGCTAATCTCTCGAACTCATCCATATTATTAAAACAAGTATTTAAATGAAAGAATATAGTATAATGAATCACTGCAAATGGTTGATGATTGGGTCGACAACCCCGTGCAATAAATCATGTAGAGGCGAATTCTGCGGGTATCATTTACAAAGCGTTCGTAATGGTTCTCTTGGCCCCCTCCCGTGCTTGGTTTGTCACGTCGGTGTAAGAGGAAAATCGCAGTTGTGTATCAATTGTGGCGGAAAGCGATACAGGGAACTAAAACGCTATTATGACAAGCGAATTAAAAACGCCGTCATTGACCCTACCGCCGACTGCGTCATCAAAACCCCCCAAGACTACGTTGAAAGATTTATAATTAAACCAAATAATAAATTAGACAAATAGTATTATTATACAAATGGACCAAGAATTTCAGCCGCATCCTGTGCTCATCAATTACGAGGCATCTCGCGACGGCATTGTTAGAAACCGCAAACTGAAGAAGCCGGTTGGTACCGTAAGTAATCAGGGGTATCTGATGTTTGGTGCCGGAAAGAAGAAGTACCATGTTCATAGGGCGGTATTTGAGGTATTCAACGGATTAATCGAAAATGGACTTGTGATTGATCATATTAATAATAATAAGACTGATAATTCTCTTATAAACTTGCAAGCTGTCTCGCAGAGTCAAAATACCAAAAAAGGCCAAACCGGTAAATACCCAAAGAAAGCAAAACCCGTAAAGTCATTTGATACAACAACTCACGAGGAAAAAATATGTCAGTCGATGAATGAAGCCAGCAGATACTTTGACATTTGTATCGCCTCAATACGAAAAGTAGCAGAACGAGTATATCAAACAGCAATCTCAAAAAAGACCGGGCATAGAATTCGATTTTCATATGTAAATATCAGCGAGTGACGAAGTCACCGGCGCCTATGGCGCTGACGAAGTCGCCATGACAATAAATTGTCCATTCCGGAAGAAAACAAAGTATTCAGTATTGTTGAACACCTCGGGATTGATACACGGGGTTTCATTTTTTTTTTATTTAAAAACAAGATGTTCTATAAGAATAATGAATATTGAAGACATCAATAATGTATTAGCCGAGATTTCAAAATTAAAAAATCAAGGAATTGAATTATCTGATGGTCTCGACAGTGAAAAAATATTATCCGATTATGAGATTATTAACGAACAATCGAAACGGGGCCGTTTTACCCTGGCCCGCGAGTACTTTTTTACAAAACGATTACAACATACGATCAATGAAAACTTGTACCACAATGACGCAAATGCATTCATTGGACTATTCACTGCCGTTGAAATAATACGAACAAAACTCGGACGTGTTTATGAACGACGCCGGGAGATTTCTAGTAAGATCAAAAACATTAGAAGGATTATAGACGAAAACTCCGGCGAGAAATTAGAAATTGCTTCGCAATTGCAATAATGGTAGGCGAATCACTTACTACTCGGCTAGCCAGAGAGCGGCTAGCAGCGCTTAAAAAGTTCATACCGTTACGAGACAGGGTCCGAGAACAACTTCAAACGCGGCAGCAACTACAAACCGATTTTACTGTTGGAAGCGAACAACTCTTTGCCCCGGTAACTAAAGCGACCAAAGATGTTACGGCGGCAACTGTACCCGTCCTCGATGCGCTTGAAAAGATAGCGGCTCAGACCGAACAAACAAAAAGGTCTTTAGAAACACTCCCTGCAAAAATAGCGGCTGCCACAACACGGAGGCCACCACCACTCGCTATAACCGAACCACAAGAACCTTATGTTACAATGGCCGACGAAGAAGAACTAGGTGCTACCGCAAGAGAACCAGAAGAAGAAATACCGGAAGAAACATCGGAAGAAACATCGGAAGAAAAAGAGAAAAGGGGGATACCCAGTAATGTACTTAAGAAGAGCACACTAGATCAAATCAGGCCCCTCGGCGATGAAGAATTAATTGATTTTGCCGCCAACAATTTTGCTAAGAATTTACGAGATAGGCATATCAATAGCGGCTACGAGAAAAATATAAAGTCGTTAAGGGATTGGACAAGAATGGTGCATTTAGCGAGTAAACACAAGAATGCATTACTACGTGGTGATGGCCCCGATTACGACGCATTCCACAATAAAGTAAAAAGTAGAATACCAAAAAAAGGAAAAGGATACTCTGTTGGTAAAGAATCCTACGGCGTTACCTGTCCTAACAGTGTTCTCAGTGATATATCACGGCTAGAGGTACTAATCGGAGGAAAACGAGCCGGAAATAACTCTCCGGAAATAATCAATGAGGCCGCTGATATTTGCAAGCGGTTATTTACGGGCGGTATCATGGACGTTAGTGCGTATCGAACGCTCATAGACGAACTCGTGGATGATTAAAAAAATTATCGTTTTTGTTAATTCTGGCCGTTTTTTGTCGTTTTTTGACCGTTTTTTGTCGTTTTTTGACCGTTTTTGGTCGTTTTTTGACCGTTTTTGGTCGTTTTTCGAGGGCAAAAACCCCAGGAAATCATTTAGAGAAAATCGATGTTTTTGCTGAAAAATCGAAAAAAAAAAACGACTATAGGCAAAAAAAAATGACCAAAAATGACCAAAAATAAAAAAAAACCGGAAAAAAACCGGATTTTTATCGAGGGCAAAAACCCCAGGAAATTTTGATAAAATTTATTCCGGTTTTCCACACGGCGGTGGGAAAGGGGGGGGGGGATCACAATCACTAATTGAAAAACCGGTGTTTTTATAATAAGGATGATCATACACTACAACCACGATAAACCAGTACTCGTCTACGTGGTAAACTCGCGATTGCCTGTTTACCGCGCGTACTATGGAGATGGTCTCGGTAGCACCATTGCGGGTTTATTTACAAGAATGGCTCCAAAAGTAGCGCCGTTAGCCAAACAATTAGGAATGAAGGCTATTGATGTTATTCGTGATAAGGGTATTAGTGCTATTGGAGATGTTGCCGGAAAGGCGCTTTCTGCAGCAAAGGACAAACTAATGTCGCTGGTGAGGAGAAAAAAACAGAAACCACCGGTGATGCCATCAACGACAGTGATGCCTGCGAATGTCAGTAAAGTAATAAATAACGCCGTGGAAGAAAAACTAGCGTCGTTGGTAAACAATAATCAAGATGACATCGCAAACATAATAGCGGGAAGTGGTTTAAAACCACGACGATGATTTAGATGCATCAGCGTATTATTAAATAAAATGTTTACACGAACAGCTGACCCGGCGTTTGATATGGACGCACCAGTGCACAAGGATGATTCTGTCCGTAATTATCAATTTTATTCCTATCATGCAGTACAACCCGACATACGATCGCGAATTGAACTTCAAGTCCATGATACCAGTAAATATTTTTTACCGTGTGAAGCGTTTATTGAAATCGAAGGAGAACTTGTAACAGAGGCCGATACTCCTGCTGTACCAGCACCGTATCCAGATGGTACCAAAGTTGGCTTAGTCAATAACGGCGTAATGGCGCTATTTGAGAGCGCAAAATATCTCATTGACGGCCGAGAGATCGAGTCTATAGAACGCGATGTTGATGTTGCTACAACAATAATCGGGCTAGCAAGATATTCCGACGATTATACAAGATCAGCGGGTCCATCTATGATGTTTGCAAAGGATACTAAAAACACTGCTGGAAACTCGCAATTTGTGGTAAGACGACCAAGAAATAATGCTAATAACGCTGATGCTGATGTTGAGAATATGATTATAAACAGCGATCCTAATTTTAACATCGGAGCTGCAACACGCATATCAATGTTAACAGGGGCGCGTAGATCTTTCTCATGCGCGATTCCACTGCATCATATATTTGGATTTTGTAGGAACGTGCGAACAGTTATCTACGGAGCAAAGCATACCGTGGTGCTTGTGCGAAAAGGTGATGATAGAAATGCAATTTGGAGAATTCCAGCGGATCCTGCAAATCCAAATGATGACCCTGGTAAAGTTGTTTTAACTAAAATATTATTGTGGATGCCAGTAATGACTCCATCCATTACCACAGAGGCACGATTGCTATCATTTATGGAGCAGGGAGGAAAATCATTACTAAGTTGGTTAACAACAACAACAGATACTAAGCAATCAAATATCAATGGTATATTCACATGGAACCTGGCATCACAACAAGGCATTTCGGCTCCGCGTCATATATTTGTTGCGCTGCAGGATATGACGAGAGTTGATAATCAGTTATTCAGCCATATGATATTTGATCGATTAGGCGTTACTGACGTCTCGCTGAGAATAAACGGCCAGCAGGAACCATCTGAGGATATACAACTTAATTACGGTCAAAACCATATTGCACGCGTGTACCATCGGTTGCTGTCGTATATGAGTCGTGATCAAAACGTCGACACTGGTTTGCAAATATCACAATATGATTTCAAAGAACTATATCCGATCTATTACTTTTCGCTGGAACATCTTGATTTAACAAGACAATCCGTCGTTGATATACACTTCCGAGCTAATGTAACTCGCGGCGCTATTGCTGATTATAGAGCTATTGCTGTCATCCTCAGCGATAAATCAATGCTGTTGGAAGGTGTTGGTGGACGAATGAGAATCGTTGATGCGCCAGTGGAAAACATGTAATTGAAAGCACAAAACGCGTTTACAATAAAATGTCGTATAGTGTCGTCAGTGTAGAGTTGACTGATGGTCAAGTCAAGAAATTACGATCAAAGTCGGCTAAGCAATGCGGGACCACACTAACGCTGAAGCCGTCACAGATGGCAGGTGGTAATCATAAGATATCGTTGACGGCGCGTCAAATAAAACATTTCAATAATGCGATGAAGAATAGAAAGGGTGTTCAAATAGATTTCTCGGCCGCAGCGATTAAAAACATGGAAAAGACCGGTGGGATATTTCCGCTGTTAGCCGCAATTCCAGCGTTGATTGCCGCGGCGGCCCCAGCAGTGGCTAAGGCGGCTGCGTTGGGGGCCGTTGGTACCGCGGCGGGAATGGCACTGAAAAAGGCAACCGGGAAAGGCTATTAAAAAAAACGACCCGTAGCCGGAAAGGGTCTAAGACTACCGGGGACCCCGTATTCATGGTACTCGGGAAAGGGTCTAAGACTACCGGGGACCGTTTATTAACTCAGGAGTCAATGACTCCCATGTCTAATTTTGATTTAATAGACGCCACAAACGCGCTAGCGATAAAAAACTTCAGAGGTGTTTTTATGAGGGATCAATTACCGGCGGCGCCAAGGAATATTGAAACCGGCATAATTAACCTCGATGGGTCCTCCGGAGCGGGGACTCATTGGGTTGCGTACGCGATTGATCCGCGTGCGATCGTCTATTTTGATTCATACGGGTTGGCCCCGCCAAACGAGTTCATGCGGTATATCCGGGCGTGTTCAGCCCGGGCTTTTTATTCCACGCTGCCAATACAGCGATTAAGCGACCCACCGATATGTGGCCGTGAGGTATTGAACGTACTCGCGGCGATTTCATCATCGCGAAAACCACCTCATGTAGTTGTAAACGAATACACGAGTGGGGTCGTAGAGGCCCGGCGGGTTAATTAGAAACGCCGTTTTTTTTTACAATAACGATGATTGATATTTGGGGACGACCGGTTTCGGCGCTAATAGAATCCACGGAAACGGCCGCCGTCGACATAAAAAACTAATCGAGGATGAAATCGCTGATACGTTGAATTTAACCAGTGTTGACCCGGGTGAAATAGTTGTATTTCAAGACCGCCAGGGTAAATTGAAATCCGGTAATGTGTCGCTGAATGACGTTTTAATACGACGGCGTGATGCCGCCGAGGACACTATCGCGCTGTATACCGGCGACGGACGACTCAAACCGGGTGAACATATATCGACGGTAACATTGTCAAAGACGGTTTTATAAGGTTGGATAGATCGGTGACCGAACTCGACGCGCAGGTGAAAAAATCTGCCACCGAGGTGAAAAAATCTATCACCGATATACAGCTTACTACCGCTAGTTTTTTCGGGACCCCGACGGTAACCGAACCGAATATTACAACAATAAGGAATACTATTTTGGATTTTGCAACGCTGTCGGGCCAATTTTACACGTTGCGAAAAAATGTTAACAGGATCGATGACAACTTTGATAAATTTTTTGGTAAAAAAAATACCAAGCTGGATGAGATTACAATAACTATAAATGATATCACTGCGTATGGACAGGAAATAAAAATAATCAAAGCTGATGTTGCAACGAACAGAAATAATGTAGACGCGCATGAGCGGGAAATAGAAATAATCGGCGCTAATGTTGCAACGATCATAAATAATGTAGACTCGCATGGACGGAAAATAGAAACAATCAAAACTGATGTTACAACGATCATAAATAATATGGACGCGCATACACAGGAAATAGGAACAATCAAAACTGATGTTGAAGCGAACAAAAAAAATGTAGACGCGTATTGGCGGGGAATAGGAATAATCAAAACTGATGTTGCAGCGAACAAAAAAAATGTAGACGCGTATTGGCGGGGAATAGGAATAATCAAACCTGATGTTGCAGCGAACAAAAAAGGTATAGACGTGCATACATATGAAATAGGAACAATCAAACTTGATGTTGCAGCGAACAAAAAAAGTATGACCGAGAATACACGGGAAATAGAAACAATCAAAACTGATATTGAAAGCTCGATCAAAAGGGGTTTATACGTGCATACACGGGAAATAGAAACAATCATAGTTGATGTTGCAAATATCAAAGACAGAATACCGGAAATGATAAAAATAAAAATCCCTCATGAGAACACCATCAACACAGTATACACAATTCGGCATGGATCATTTGATTGGACTCCTACACATAATACAGTAAATATCACCGCAACTGTTAAGGGCATTTATCGATTGACACTGGTTTCAATGATGCAGTTTAATATATTATCGTCGAGTTCATCCGGGTTTAACAATACAATATCAACAATTATAGACAGGAACGCAACTGAACAGTTTACAATTTATGCCGTTGATGGAAATCTAGCCGGGGCAAACATCACATGGTATGTGGAATTTGTAGCGAATCTAATTAATTAAAAACACTAGCTCTTTTAAAATAAAAATGACCACCAGGGTAATTGAATCAGAGGTATCACCGACGTCACATCAATATCGATTCGATACCGCAAAAGAGTTCTCCGCGAACTTGAAAACGCTTTCCGAACAATACCGTGCAAAAATAAAAAAATACCGCAGAAAAATAACCACCATCGACGCGGTCGTGTACTCGGTGTCGGGTATAGTAGCCGGTACCGGTGTTATTTTATCCACGGTGACCACGATAGCCCCGATCGCTGTTCCAATCGCTATCTCCGCGATGACAACAATTGCTGAAGTTGCCAACGCAATCACTAGGAAGATATCATCGTGTTTTCAGAAAAAACTCGACGAGTATACAGTAAAACATCAAATAGTATCCGACGCGTACTCGAAATTATCCGGGTTGATCTCGTTATCGATTGATAATTTGTTCATATCCGATGTTGAATTCTCCACGATGGTTCAGTTGTATAGCTCCGCGATGTCAAAAATCGAGGATTTTCAACTGGAAGCCAGAACCACCTGGTTGTTGAAATTAGACACTAAAAACAACGAATAATACTAATGTCGCTGAACCCCGAAGGGTCTCAATTACTTCAGCGGATCGCGGAGAACACCACTCCGGTACAAACAAATATGATATCGATAACGTCAACGAAGCCAGAATTCAGTGTGAACTTTCCATCACCGGTTCCAGTGAAGGAAATAGCGCTGGCAAAATTGCGAATATATCACAGTTGGCCTAATATCCGAGCGGACGCATTTAACGGACAACAACCTAACAACTCGCTGGTTTTTGCATGGACAAATAAGCCCGATGGGACCCCAGACTGGAATGAGGTTACAATACCAACTGGGTCATACCAAATAGAACAAATCAACAAAGAATTTCAACGCAGGATAAAATCGATCACAGGAAAAGAATCAAAAATCGCTATTACGGTTCATGAACCGACGTTATCGTCGACGATTGAAATAAGCACACCGGGGTATATGGTTGATATTTATAACAGTTCAATAAGAACCATACTAGGATGGCCTAAGAATCCACCCGCGGACGCCCCCCCATCAACTATCCTCAGATACGATAACGGAGATGGTGGTAGGCATATTGCTCCATACAACGTAAATATTGCATCGGTGATAGCAATCAATCTGGTGTGTGATGTTATCGAAGGGAGTTACCAGGTGGATACCAAGCAATCAAATCAAGCTCAACAGGGGTATATCCTTTATTCGTTTTCACCAACAGCCCCTCCGGGATTTTTGATCATTGAGGGTCCGATTAATCCGGTCTATATGCGATGCCATAATCGGTTTTTAACGAGAATTAATTTTAGAATTACCGATCAGTCAAATAACCTAATTGATCTGCAAGAGGAGGAGTTAGTGATCACTCTGTTTGTAAGATCATAGCAGCAGGGGGGGGGGCGATGACATCGACGCGGTCGTCGATGTGTTTACCGGACGCTGACGACGCTAGGATCGGCGCGCAGAAGGTATTAATTAAACCAAATGACGTCCGGACAATTGTCGATTTGGCCCCTCGACGATGACAACGACGACGACGTCGTTTTTTCTTTACCAGGCGCTGACGACACCGGATCCGCTGAGTGCAGAAAGTGCTAATTAAGCCAAATGACGTTTGGACAAAATGTCGGATTCGCCCCCCCCCTGCTGCTTCCTGTGGAGATTGTATAAGGGACCGACCAAGATTCAGGATGTCTGTGCATTTTAGGCACGGTATAAATGTGCCTAGGTCTAGGATTATTGAGTGGAATTAGATAGCCGGCTTATTTCATGTATATAAACTTTACATTTACCAATCTATGAACAATCTCAGTTATCGTTTTGCTAGTTTTTGCATAGACTTCGTTGTCTAATTTTCGATAATGTTTCTATCTGGCAGTTGTCTTTCTAATTCCCATATATAGTCAGCGTTGTCCATAATAACCGTGCATGACCCTTTATCGGCTTTCATGAAGAAAATGTTTTGATCTTGCTTTTGGGCTTCTATCGGTGCCCATTCGGTCAAGGAGAAATTTGTTTTCTTTCCTGCACGAATTTTGACTGATACTTGCTCACAAATTTCATTTATTATTTTGTAACACCTAAAGGCAGGGTTGAAGGCAGGGGCATCAAAGAATTTTCCTTACTAATTGTGTTTTAGTGATCTATGGTTTTCCACGAACAACTTTATTACCATTAATTTGCTAATAAATTCTTTCACTGGTACTGAAATATATGTTCTATCTATAAATGTAGGTGTTGGGACAAACTTCTAACCCATATTTAGGACTGTACTTTCAGCACCTGTCAATCTCACACAGATAAGCTTCAAAACCGTGCTCCCTTGCTATAGATTTGAATGGTTCCTTGGTATTTTCCCTGGCAATGGCAAATCCAATACTTGTTTTCCATGCATCGGACGAGTATCCCACTAATTAAAATCATGTCATCCAGAAATAGAAAATATACTAAAAGAAGTAATAGACACTTTTCAAAACTTCTCTTTCCCATTCTGCCATTCAAATTCTTAACTAGGTGCAAACTTCTTGCCATCACCATGCCTGTTGTTTGAAGGAACCAATTTCAGTTAAACTCAGTCATTTGTTAGGGTTTAGGCTTAAGTTAACCTAATAAGCTCTGGCATAATGTGAATTACTTGCACTCTATAATTTATTTAAGGTTAGGAAGGACTAATCATCTCCGGATTCAGATTTACTTGGACTCTTGTGAATTGCTCCTAAACATTCAGATGATACAAATTGTTAATGTTGAGTTAGGTTTAAATATTCGAGTTTGGGTTTTATGCTTAGAGGAAACAAAATGGGTTAGATTAGGATTAGGTTTAAGGTAAAAGGTTAGGTTTAGGCAAAACAAAATATTAAGCAGAAGTTCGTAGGACTCCTGAGAGCATTGGCCGAGGGAGAAATATGTGCGTTCCTTACTTTATTCCTAATTAGTATATCACAAGGTGTGATTCTTTCCGGTCAAAAGTTTGTACCGAAAAACTCGTGGGTAGTTTTCTTGAATTGTGGAATATCCATTTCTAATCCATTTATCTACATTTGGTGCTTTTGATTTAAAAGTTATCACCAATGGCATGATTACTTTAGTTTCCTCTTGCAGATTAAGTCCTCAGGGGCTTAGAGATTTTAATTTTCAATCCAATATTTTTCTCATTTTGTAAGATAGCCTCTTTTGCAACCTATTTGATTGGAATGATTGCGCAATCTTTTAAGGAATGGTCAGGGCTGTTAAAGTGGTTTTACCACTGATTTATTTTCTTTGTGATTAAATTGAAATCTATATCTAGTGAAACGGTCTCTCAGCATGAAATCAGACAAATAACGTTTCTCGAATTGCAGTAAAAATTAAGTTTCATTACCAAGATAGTGTAGCTGTTTGAAAATCTTCCAGTATGTATGTGTATACGAATTGAATTCCCTCATTATGCTAGTTATATTTTGCTCAGAAATCGCTTTGAATAACTTCTTTCCTGAAGTGATTTAAACGCATGTGTTGCTATTTGAAAAATTTCCTGTCTAGTACAAAGTCTATGAAAAAAAATAATTTGAGATTTTAGAATTCCACTGAAAGCGTGCTTCAGATGGAAGACAGATTTATGTAGTAACTAGTGTGTTTCTTAAAAAAATTCCTATAATTAAGGAAGATATAGCAAAAATACAATTTTGGTCTCTCAAGAGCACTTGGGCCAAAACTTGCTCCATGTGGAACACCAGCACTATACACTTTTTGACAGCTGTAACATGTCTTGTTGCAGAGAAAATTTAAAAAAGACTTTATGTATCAAGTTGAAATAATTGTGGCAATCAAATATAAAAGTTTGAGTAAAATTGGCCATAAATAATTTGGCCTGTTAGGGATCAGATCACAATTATTAGTTCCGTTACAGTACTTTGCACGGTGCTTTGTCAACAGTCCAGCCTCTCAAAGAAACGCCGTTGAACCTTTAAAAGAACTTCACCGTGAGATCAACTTTGAAAGTATTTTAGAGTAACGTATTAGTTTTATTGATAAACACACAGTGAAATGTTCAGCACTAAGAAACAAATGTAAATAATATAAAGTAAAATTAATTGTGTTCTGGGTCCGAATGTGATTTTTTTTTTTTTTTTTTTTTTGGGTGGGGACCAGACAGATGCCTCTGCACTTATTGAAAAGAAATAAAGGTATTGTTATGTGTATATATTGCGCCCAAAGATATGTATGTTTGGAAATTTAATAAAAAGAATTTTGATCAGAATGTTTAGTTAGAACTACAGTTTGTATGGGGTTTTTATTTGTCTAGTGTGTTCTAAATGGTTGTTCATCCGGTAGTGGGTTTGATACCCAGTATCGGAATTCCTTCCCATGTTTGTTTGGTGATCTTTGCCAGAGATGTCCTATGTCCCATGTGTGCTATATGTGTCATTGCTATAGTGTTTGTGTCCACTAATATCTGTATATAGGTACGGCAGAATCCATCGAGATATGTTCCTAGTCCTCTTATCTTATAAAACGGTGAAGTATACAATTTATGTATGATCATTGTGTGTCGTTTCTCGTTATATCTTAATTTTATCCAAACTGACAAAGGCAATGCCCGAGTAAGGAGCCACATTTTCTTTATTCATTTATGTTTCTCTTATCTGCGGGTTTTACCCTTCTCATATATCATTTAAAAGCTATTAAAGTTCCAAAAGGGTTTAAGCATGAGGTTACTTCCTAAAGGTTAGTCTGTGTAACTTTTTGTTGTTATGCTTATTCCTTGGTTAGTCCCCGTCTTTGTGTTATGTTTCTCCAAGTTTGGCATGTGGTTTTTTCTGACGCTCTTTCGCAGGCCTTTTCACTTCGCTTAGCACCTTGCGACAGAGCACTGTGAAGTATGTGCTTCTTACTTCGCCCACGTAGAGGTTCTCTGTATCCTTCAGAGCTCTATATTGGATGAAAGAAGAAGAAGAGGAAAATGTTTTTATATATATGAGAAATAGGGAAAGTAGGTTGTCAATGTGCTTTATTAGTATTTTTAGTATAATCAGTTACCCAGTTAGTTTTATGTTGTGGGTTAAAGTATAGACTTTTGGATGTTGATATCGTAGAGTGAGAGATGAGGGCAGGGCTCCAACCCGCGCATAGGCCGGAACACGCCCCAAAGTGGGCTGTAAACCGGAGCACCTCTCCTATCTCTTCCCTCCTGCCAAAGATAGATTTCGTCTTAGTACGGAAATGTTTAACGCTTAAAAATTCAGAAATTATAATTTTGTGTATTGGTACTGTGAGGTGAGAGATGAAGGCGAGGCTCCAGCCCGCGCACTGGCCGGTACGTGCCCATACGTAGCCTGTAAACCGAAGTCCTTCCCCATCTCTCCTCTCCCTGACCGAATTATATCAACTTAAAGAAAATATATTTATTTTTTATTGTAATAATCTGTCCACCAGCTAGCATAGCTTGCTGATTTATTATTATTTTTCCTGCAGATTTCTATTATTAGTATAATTCAATGATTCTTTGTTTTATCACATTGCATGATATTATGTAGTTTAGTAAAATTCGCTACTTTACATAAGGGGCACTTTGGCATTATTTTAATCACATGTCTTTTGATAGCATTTTTGCCTGTGAACCAGGCGTTTTGTAGAAATTTGAAAATTAAGTTTTAACGAGTTTATTTTATCCCAGTTTAACCAAGTTCTTTCCCAATTTACCCCCAGTTGTCTTTTCTACCCTACAATTTAGTCTCTTTGTTATTTCATCTCTCACCCATTCATAAGTTTTATTTTTGTTTCCAGATTCCATAATTCATCCCAATTTCTTTGTTAAACGATAATTATTATTATTATCATTATCATTATTATTATCATTATTGTTATTATATATATATATATATATATATATATATATATATATATATATATATATATATATATATGTTTCTCATCGAGAAGCCAAACCATTACATATTGAGGGCTTCTAAGGGTATAATGGGTTCTGACTACCTATTTACTATATTAGTACATTTTAAGACTATAGGGCTGTGTATGCCTACCCCACCCGTTTTTCTTTCCTCTACACAGATTCTCTTTTATAATATAATGCATTGTATTGCCCCATATAAATTTGATTGTTTCTTTGACAGGTTTATTTAAATTTTTCTAATCCATATTAATTGATTTAAGTGTATATTTTATACTGGAGTATATATATGTTTTGGTAATTTGGGCCCGCTCCATTATGCATACTGTCTTTACAGCCCAAATATTTGTCATTTCTTTAATCTTTTAGTCCAGTTGCTTATCATTTTCTGAGTCTGCATTTTCCCCCCAAAATAGAGTCCTAGTGCTTTCACTCTACCTCGTACTAGGTCCGATGTTGTACCAGGGTGGTTACCTTGCCAGTTACCTGTCTTTAATAGTTCTGTTTTGTCGTGATTGATTTTCCACGATGAGGGTTTACCAGATCTTTCAAACTTTTTTCTCCAGTTGTTGGAAGGAATGTATGCACCTTATAAAGTTAATGTAATTATTCGCATGTTAGTGTATTTTAAATTCTTTTTTAGGATTGGGATTTGAATACCTTCGATGGCTTGGTTGTTACGTACTTTATTACTGAGAATTTCAATTGCTGTTACGAATAATAGCATCGTTAGTGGACAATTATTTCGTGTTCTTTCCATTTACCTGTACATGTGATGTTATTCTGGTGTATATGATTTCAGTCCATTTTCGTAAATTCTCTCCGAAACCAAATTTTTCTAATACTTTTTGGATGTGGTTGTGTTCTAGTCTATCGAAAGCTTTTTCTTGGTCGAAAAATACAATAGCACCTTTCGTTCCTGTTCCATTTATGTTATCTATTATAGTCTTTATGTTTAAAATATTTTGTGCATCCCTCCCTTTTTCCCCGAATGTTGTATTTATATTTATTATACTCCCTAAACCACTTTTCACCAGATTTGTTAAAATCCTACTTGAAATCATATTTTTATTGATGAGAGAAACTGTCTCTCCCTTTCCATTGTAAATTATCGTGATTAAATCCTCTCTAATATATTTAGATATGCACCTTTTGCTTAGAAAGATATTATTATATAAAGAGTTATGGATCGGCGTTAGTTCACAGTGGAATCTTTGACAAAATTCCACGGTGAGTCCATCTTTTCCTGGTGATTTTCCTTTTGTGAGCATTGCAATATTTATTTGGATGTTTTCGGCTGAAAAGACATCATCACACAGGCCCTTGTTTTCTGATGAGGTCATCTCGCATCTTACTTCTTTTAAATAGTTATCAATTATAGCATACGTTGCGTTGCATATAGCTCTTTGTAGTATGTATAGCTTTTATCTAAAATTTCTTCCCTTTTAGTATATGTTATGTTATTTATTTTGACCATATCTAGAACATTTTCTCCTCCTGTTTTTAGTTTTTCCCTTTTGTACAGTCTCAGGGCTTTTTTAAATGTATTTGATGTGATTTTGATTTTTAACGTGGCTTTAACAACTTTTTATTCATATCGCTACGATGTCTGCAATGTGGCAGTTTATAGTGATGTCTAGCACTGGGGCATCATGCCGCAGACATGTAGCATGATGTCCCACCAAGTCACATTATCCTGATACCAGGCCGACCAGTCCTAACACTAACATCTTAATGCTGAACGCCAAGCGAGGCAGCTGTTAGTACCATTTTTTAAGTCTCTGGTATGACTCGGCCGGGGATCGAACCCACGACCTCCCGCATCCGAGGCGGACGCTCTAACCACTAGGCCAACGGAGCGGTTTTTTATATGTATGTGTAAATTTTCCCACACTAATTATCCTGCCTTGATTGTCTTCCTCCTCTATTTCTTTCATCCTTTTTGCTCGTGTTCCTTTTTGTTCTTTATTTATCACTTGATTGAGTTCTCCTTGTATTTGGTTTTTTCCTTCTTTAGTTTTTCTCTTCTCATTTTTTAGTATTGGATAGCTCTTCTTTTTATTCCTTTTTTAGGCTGTCCCATTCTTTTATAATATTTATATTTCCTTCATTTTTGAATTTTGTTAGCATTTTTTAAATTGTATTTGCAAAATCCAAATCATTCAAAATTGTGTTTTTTAACTTCCACGATCCCGGTCCCCATTTATTTATGTCTATAAAATTTAGTTCCATTGTTATTATTTTGTTTTCTGATAATTTAAAATTTGTTATATCTACTTTTTTACATGTTAATTCATAATAATGCGTTCCGTGAAAACGACCAATTCTGCTAGCTTGTCCTTTTTTATATTCATGCTTACACACTTTTCTTATTATGTTCAATTTCCTGCATATATCATGTAAGTTGTGGTCTTTTATTAGTTTTGTCATTTCATCTCTAAATCGTATGTCTCCAGGTGTTAGTCTTGTTTTCCTGTCTACTTCGTCCTTTATCCAGTTAAGGTCACCTCCGGAGATTAAGTTTTCCATTGAATAATTTTGTAAACTTTTATGTAAGTTTTCAATTAAAAGCTGTTTTTTTCCCCCTGTAGGCCGGAATGTATACATGTATTATATACCAGTTTTTGATTTTAATTTGTAATAATTTGCCTTAAAATAGTCACCCTCATCATATCTTTCCCACATCATTCCCCTTTTATGTGTTAAAATCATCGCAAACATCTCCGTTATATCATTATTTACGTAGTCATTATTAATTAGTATTGAGTTTAGTCTTTCTTCTAAAATCTGTTTTATTTCCGGTGTAAACCCATTATTTGTCTCTTGTATCATCAATACATCTAAGTTTGTTTATTTGGTTCACTTCTCTGCTTTACATTTATCAATCCCGTTGCTCTGTATTGTTCCTATTCAGAAGTTTGTTTCTTCCATTTCCTTTTATTCCACCAGGTTGCCGAATCACTCTATTAGTTTATTTGTAATATATGTGGGGTCGATACAAATGTTGTTAGGAGTAGTTATAAGTTTTAAATGTTAGTTTGGCTCCGGACTGTTTCCAGAGCCTCTTTTGATTTTTGAATTTCCTCTTCTGTGATTTCTTCAATATCAGATTCAGATTCATTTTCAAGCTCGTATCCATCCTTGTTGTATTTTTGTTCATGTTGTTTTCCGTGTCGTTTCCGTCGTCGTTTCCATTGTCTCCATCGTCCATTTCTGTGTCCATGTCCATGTATGTTTCATTTCAATTTTCTTCGTGTTTGTCGTTGTCATTGTTTTTGTCGTGTCCGTTGTTTTTTTATGCTTTTTATTTCCCTTGGTAGGATCATTGTCTTTACCGGCGGGATGACTGATAGTTTTGTTTTGTTAACTTCTTAAGTTCTCGACTCCCAGTCTTGAGAGGAGCTCAATGTGGAATTTGTTAATTATTTTTTTGTTTACCTGTGTAGAGGTTAGTGGTTTTAACTCTATTAGATCCACCGGCCCCACTTCTTTTTGGATTCCTATATCCTTTTTGTTAGAGGAGTCTCCATCTTCCTCCACGTCTAGGAGGAAGTACCGGTTTGTAGTGAGAATATCCATCACATTGTCACTCTGAGTGGTTTTACTGTATTTTGGGTGTGGTAAAATCTGTCCACTCTAGATCTTTGCCTCCCATTATCTCCGTCATGTCGCTACATTGTATTTGGGCACTGCAAATGCATGTGGTGTCAATGATGGTTCCTGTTAAAGATTGACCAGTCTATCTTTGTTTACAGTTGGATTGTCTAGCGTTTCCCCCTGCGGCTGTTCATACGCTCCTATATCAAAGTTTTGCCCATCCTCTAATTCCTTGTTGTTTTGTTTTGTTCCTTCTACATTTGCGTAGGTTCGAGGTGCTATAGGGTTTGTACAGTCTTTTGGCGCGTGCCCCAGTTTCCTGCATCTAGGGCAGGTACGTTCCAATTCACTGTCTTTGTACCACCGTGTCAATCTAAAACCGAGCACATAGATGAAGGTAGGTATTTTTTTAGTATATTCTTTTACCACCGTTATTACTCTTGCTCCAGTTTTCACTATCGGGTAACGCCAGACCGTGGCCATGAGTTGCTTTGTAACTTTTGTGTTAAATTTGTTTTAATTTTTTTTCTACCAGTACATCATTATCTACCTCTAAAGGGAGTCCTGAGATGAAAGCATCCCTTGTTTTGGGCCCGATCGCTCTATGGATGGGTCGTGCATCAGATACAGTTGCTCTAGGCCCTTTCACTTCAATTTCTGATACTTCAAGGACAATGTGGGGTAACATGGTCTCGGGTTCATTATGAACTTGATATTTCTCCCGTTTTGGATCCGCTTAAATGTGACAATTTTTACCCCCTTTACTTGAAGGGCTGTTATCATGTCTGACTGCCTAGGGGAGTCCTTTATTTCCCCAATGTCCAATTGTTGGCATCCCTTGGGGTGCATTGCAACTAGTATGTCTTGCCCATCTCCTTGTACAACTTTAACTTCAAAGTAGTTGTCTAATGTTGCCCCTCTGTGGGGTTGTTACATGTTCTTGTTTCCATTTTCTACTAAAAAATTGGTTTGGTAAGAGTAGAGTTCACTTCAAAAATGAACTTAACTCACCAGGCCTCACACCACTATGATTCTAGATATGGATAAGCAAACCTGTCTACCTGTGCAAAAGTACATACACAATTGATAATGTGAACAAGTGAGTTTGCAAAATACCGTGTAATATGCAATAGCAAACTTGCACAGCTTGACATTTGAAAAATAGAGATATAATTCAATAAATGAATATTATATACAAAAATAAAAATCTACAAAATTCATAAAAACAAAGAGCACAAAGCAAAAAATAACCTCAAATAAGATAAAAAGTATAAGAAAGCTTACATTATAAGTCAGGTGAACTTCCTTGCTGTTTGCTTTGTACGTACCATTGCCAATGATAAAGTGAGACGTTACTTCTCAAAATATGAATTTGGGTTATTTATCTCACACCCTCCCAATTATCCTTTGGACGGCATCTTACTCATGCGATATAACGAGGCTTTCGAGTGATATTGAAACATATTTTAATTAACCAATTAGTGCAAGCCAAACAGTCCGGAAGAAACTGATCGAATAGTGCTCACCTGGCAGAATAGTTTAGTCGTGTGTTTGGGCAACAGCGGTGAATGCCCCTATTATTTCATATATGATGCTCAACATGCATCTCCTCAACTTTATTTATAAATTATTTATTTGTGAATTTGAGTGCTTATTCCAGATTATATAGTCGTATGTTATTTCAAGCCGTCTGTCGTAAAATTTAAGTCTTGACTTAGTTTTAACTATTCTATCAAAGTCCACATAAGTTTAATTATACCCTACTGATCATTATGACTGTAGAGGGAAAATAGAGTTGATACCGTTGAACCAATTGTGTCATGCGCAAAGTCAAAATAATGATAATATTCTTAATCCGAAAAACAATAACAAAGAGCAGAATAAATATAACAACAATATTAAAAAAATAATGATATTCCTAGCATTTATTAAAAATATACTGATCATTTTGCCCACAAATGGGAAAATACATTATATTATATATCTGTTATTATTTTAAAGTAATCCGTAACCCTATATGCTTTATATCATACAACCTCTGGATGGTAGCCAGTGCTATTACATATTTGATGTGGATATTGTGTTATACTCTAGAGAGTGGTCTTAACCTTAATTCGAAATCTAGGAGGCTGCAATCAATCCAGATTTGACCATAACTCGGAACGTTTCTTCTACCAAATATGATTCAACATAGGTGTTAGCATTTCAATGTGAAATGGCTGGATCTCCAATTAAAATAAAGACCGTAACGCCAAAACACTGGCACTCGCAAAGTTAGTCAAAACAAAATATTAGACAGGAGTTCGTATTACTTCTACGTGCATAGGCATAGGGATAATTATCTGCGTTCCTTATTTTGTTCCCAATTAGTATGTCACAAAGTTCTTTGTTTTTCCAGTATGCTGTCACAAGATTGTACAAAAAATATCGTTGGTACTATTCTTAAATTGCAGAATACTCGTTTCTAATCCATTTAGCTACCTGGGTTGCTTCTGATTTAATGGTTATCACAAAATGTATGATTTATTTAGTTTACTCTTGCAGATTAACTCCGCAAAGGGCTTAGATATTTTAAATTTTAATCCAATAATTTTCTAATTTGGTAAGGTAGCCCCTTTTCGCAACCAATTCAACTGCAATGATAGCGCAGCCTTTTAAGGATTGGCCAATGCTGTTAAAAGTGATTTACCACTGATTATTTTTAATTAAATTTAAATATATGCCTAGTGAAAAAGGTCTCTCATTCTGAGATTAGTCTGTCCAACATATGATTTTCCATCCTTTTTACATGAGATCAGACGAATTAAGTTTCTCGAATTGCAGTACAAATTTTGTTTCATTGTCAAGATCTGATAATTGACATCATTAGAAAAAGGTTTTCATTCTTCCAAATTTGGTCACGTATTGTAGCCTTTACTGCAGAAAGCTTTAACTGTTCCGAATGTATGTGTATACTAATGAAATTCCTTCGTTGTGCTCGATTTATTTTTCTCAGAAATCTCCTTGAATAACCCTTTCCCGAAGTAATCTAATCAGTGTGTGTCGCTATTTGAAAATCTTCCGGTCATGTATAAAGTCTATGAAGCCCAGTTTGGGGTGTTAGAATTTCACTGAAAGTGTGATTCGGATGGAAGGGAATTTGATGTAATAGTTGGTGGGTGTCTGTGGGTTTAGATAAAGACTTCAGTGTCTAATAACCCAGTCCTCCTTAAACTGACGCCTTTCAATATCGTAATATCAAGAAAAACAATGGAAATTGTGTTTAATATTGCTTTTATTTTAATCGAGGGATGGAAAACAATCAAAATTTTGAAAAATCTATCAAACTCTTCCCTTGAAAAATTCCAGATAAGTAAAATATGATCTAGGAATCTAACATAGGCCAAGGGTAGAAACTGACATTTCCTAAAACCTTCTTTTTCCTCGTTCGCCGTAAAGATATTAGCGTACCTGGGGCGAATTTGTTCCCCATAACTGTCCTTGAAACTTGTAAGTACAATTACCATTGAAATCAAAGTCATTATTTTCCAAACCCAGTTTCAGTCATTCAAACCTTTCGTGATCTGGTCGTTTTTGGTCAGGGTTAGTTAGGTTATAATTATTAAGAGAGTAATATATAATTACTCTAAGCACGGGCCTAAGGAGAATTACTCAAGTCATTATATTTCGAGGTTCATTTATATATTTAATTATTCCCCATGGATGACGAATCTACAGACTTTGATTACATAACAATAATTCGTTCCATGTCGGAACTCGTGCCTTGGTAATCTTAGGCGAGACATGGCAGCTATCGCCTGCCTATATGTTCCAACGCCTATACTACAACGGCTATAGAGACATCACCAACACTTTATGTTCTTTAGCCGTTCATATAAACTCTAGAACGTGACAGGCAGTCTCGAAACTTGGGTTAGGTTCAATACGTAAGGTAAGACTTTGAAGGACTCCTACGTGCACTGGCCTATGAAGAATTATTCCAATCCTTGTTTTTGCTTCTAATTGAAATATTTCACAAGTTATTGTTCTTGCGATATGCTGTTACCAGTTTGTGCCGAGAAATGTTAGAAAATTCATATTGGATTTTTGTGTATCACTCTCTTATTAATTTGGCTGTATTCGTTGCAAGACTTTTATAGTTGAGGAAAAATGGTACTATTTTTTCCATTCGTCATGTAGATTGAGCCCGAAGGGACTCGTCGTTTTTTAATTTTCCAATCCAGTAGGTCTACCTTTTCATGAGAATTTCTTTATTTGTCACTGCTTCAATCGGTAGGATAGAGCAATCGTTCACGACAAAGGCTGTTAAAATGGTTCGCCACTATTTATTATCCTTGTGGATCATATAAAAAATCTATGTCTAGTGAAGCAGTCTCGTAGTCTTAAACTTGTCTGCCCGACATTCTGTTTACCTCACTGTTTTCATCCAATTGGGGAAAATAATGTTTTGTGAATCGCAAGTCAGGTTTTGTTTGAAAGGAAACGTTTGGTTGTTGCTGTTGCTTGAATTTTGTTTTAGCAGTTGCAAAACCCGGGCATGTGTTGCAGCACCTTTCCTGATATACAACTGCAACTTGTGGAGTATGGCTGCTGTATGTTCCTAAATTTAGCAATTTGTTGTTTTTAACCAATCTAAAGGAATATAGACAGTGTATGTGTTACTTTCTGAAAATCCTCCAGTTTTGAGCACAGTCAATGGAACCTGATACTTTCTAATTTCAGAATACTCTAAAATTGTGTTTGGGATAGAAGGAAGATTTAAGCGAGAGTTGGTGCGTATCGGTAGGTTTGAAGTAAATCTTTGTATTTAAAATTCCCGTTGCTGTGAAATCGTGATCCGTAAATACGGTCGTATGTAAGAAATCAATCGAACTCTTCTTAATTGAAGCCTTACATATTACTGACATATGGAAAGTATTTAAAATTACAAAAAAGTCCTGAAACGGATTTAGTGAGTAGGTCCAAATTAATAATATGTCATCAAAAATCGAAAATATACTAATAGAAGTAAAGGATACCTTTAAGAAACTTCACTTTTGCATTCTGCTATACAAAAGTTTGCGTAAATAGATGCGAACTTCTTGGCCATTGCCATACCTAACATTTGTAGGAAACAATTGCAGTTAAACTCAGTCATTTTCTTTCAAACCCAGTTTTAACAATTCAAACAGTTCAATATGGGGTCTTTTCGGGTCGGGGTTACACCTAAAACAGTTCTGTACTGCCCTCAACCCGTCCTTATTATCAATATTTGTGTACATATTTTCTATGTTTAGAGTGACTAGAAAGCTAGTGTTTGGAAATTTGACTTGTCTAATTTCATCTTGAAACATTGGTCGTTTCTCAGTGATACGCAGGATGCTTAGTCTTTAAGGAGGCAAACAAGTTCATATTCCGCCATGTTACACGATTTTCTCCCTACATCTGAAACGATGGGTCTTCCTGTGGAAATGTTATAAGGGACTGACCAGTATTCATGATATTGTGCATTTTTCACAAGGTGCCGATTTCTAGGATTATTGGGTGGGCTTAGGTAGCCCGCTTGTCTCATGGCTATAAACTTCCCATTGACTAATCTGTGAAGAATTCCAGTTATCTCTTAGCTAGTTTTCGGATGGATTGCGTTGGTTGGTAGCACTATACAATACCATAATCCCTTCTATTTTGCAATTTTGAAAATTTTAGTTGACCCGGGTTACAGTCCAGGCTTCAGCTGTTTTTTTATTTCGTAAAGGGTCTGCAACCAGAATTTCAGGCACAAACATTTAGAGACAGGAAGTTTTTCTTTTGTTGCCGTTTGTTAGATTCTTGAAATGGTGGAAAACCCCACTCGTCTTTATGTTTTCCATTTCGTTTATACATATTGTTAAAATTTGTGTCGGGGGGTTTTCTTAGTGTTTATATATTTTTACCAATTCTATCATATGATAAATTTAAGCCCCCTGGTATGCTTCGATTTATACCTGTTGGTCGAGTCCTCTGTTATCAAATTTGGTAAAGTGATCTTAGGGATAGTACACTTATGAGAACAATCGTAACATTTCACGTGAGAGTAGTGAATTTGTCCCGGACGATTTTTGTGAGTAACCAATTTCTTGCTGATTCATTATCTTTTGCATCAATTGATTCGTGGTTCTTTTTTGGGCGGCGGGGTGATGAACCACTGGTATAATTTTCCACACAACAAAATGATCATTAATATTTTGAGCAGTTATCCATTCACCTTACACATGTAATAGCACACTACCAGTAGTGAACGGACCATACCAAAGCGTACTGTACTAAAGTATGATGCCTGTCCCAATGTTTCTTTCCACACAATAACCTTAGTTGTCCAAAGCTACGGTTATCATTTTTTGAGGATACCTTGCCTGTGTGGCAATGAAGAACCCGACCAAATTATGGGTCCAAATTTATGACGCATTGATCACCGTGATTAAAAGAAAGACAATGATTTCTGAACAATAATGGTAGTTCATCATCAGCTTTTGTTGTTAAGTTTGTGAATGATTTTATATTAGTGCAAGGATGAAAAGTATTGATTTCTGAATCTAAAGGTTAAAGGTCGAATTCACTCTAACTTATAAAAGGAATTAGTTTATCGTTAAAATCATTACTTCTATATGAATTATCTCCAACAAACATTGTTGATGGCTTACACCAGGGGTAAAGAAGAAAGCTTTCATTTTGGGATAAAAATCTTAAAAGTCAAGGACTGAAAGAAGATAAATAGTTTCAACACTACAACATTTCTGGACTAACCTTTGCCGTTTACTTAGGGCAAGGAGGAAATCTGTCAATTTCAGGGTAAGAAGAGCACAGGTCAATATTATACGACATGGCTCTGGCATATAACATTCAGTATTCTTGTTGATAATTTGTTTTGTTGGACGTCGAATATATGATCACTCACCTTAGAATTATCTGATCATTGCATTTACCTTATTTTAAAACACCCTAGAAACATGAACATACTATAATGGAGTTTACCACTGTACAGTATTGCCTTTATAGGAGAACCATCAAAAGACGCGTTAGAGATATTTCTCCATCAATACACGTTTTCACTAATACATACTCTAGTTTAAGATGATTTGACTCTCTACTCACTCTGTCAACCTGTTTATACAAATATTGCACACGCACACACATTAGACTCTGTTCTTTATCAATGTAAAGGACAAGATTCTTATCGGGATAGGGATAAATAGGGGCAGCCAGCCAAAATATGTATTCGTACACGATATCAACTGGGGGTTATTCACCAACCATGAACAAAGCATAACTATCTTTTATTATAATTTAAATACTCTCTCTTTGATGCAGTCCAACTATTTAAATAATGCAACTTTAATGGAATTCAAAACAAATTGGGATCAGTTTAAGTTGATCTAATTGTATATACAAAACTCAATATGCAAAATAAAAGTGAAAATGCAAAACTTGTTCAGTCTGGGTATCTATATCAGAAAAATCGATTAAACACTCATACTAAAGGTTAAATCAACCACTTAAACTGTACATCGTATTTAATATATACATGTGTGTACGTACATGCACGCACAACTGTTGTCTGCCATAAGGTGCATAATCAGTATCACACACAGATTATGAAACATTCTACAGAAGTTCTGATACAATTGTTAATATCTTCCATATAGACATTTCCCTGGCCCTTTTTGACACGGGTATGTAAAGAAACATAATCTCTTGTACATTAGTCTAGAACATACACTTATTTTAAACACCACTGGTGGGGCTATGCGCCAACTAAGGAACGAATTCGGAAGCTACTTGGATGTAGGGAAGACGCAATATATCTTAAGAAAACTTTCTTTATTTCAAGCAACAATAAACAAAACTTGCCAATTAGTGTATGTGGTATCATGAATCAGTATTACATACTTGCAAGCAGCAGTGGTTTTCCATTAAAAATATAAAATGGGTATATCAAATAGTCACGGATTTATATCACTAAGAGTGCACATTATCATGAAATATATTTACACAGACTTGATGTGCTTAATGTTATACAATACAATCTAGAAATTTCCATTACAATTTGATATTATTTTATTTATCCTTTATTGGATACAATATCAAATGCTGCATATGCCAAACTAGACATATACATTGCAATTCAACTCAGATTCGGTTTTTACCTGAACCGAATACGATAATAAACACTTTGGTGGCAACTATCGTTTCATTGCCCTTTCTACTCCCATGAAAATTATGTTAAACGATACTGCATCCACAAACTATTTTGGACAACAGTCTGTATTATTTTGTTTGATAAAGTCTATTCTTTATGTAAAATATATAGAGGGTCAGTTAACTTTCTTCGTTCATTGGAAGGAGATGTTAGTAAATACATGCAAGTTGTAAATGACTGCGATAGTTAACTTTTCGCATTTAGTTTCTTCTAATCGTATGAGGTGTGACATACACTCCATCTATTTGCTGAGGTTAAACATGACCATACTAGGCTACAACGACCACAGTTTTAGAGAGCTTGATATAATTCAAGATGTCATTCAGAGTCAACAACAGACCAACATAGATACGGACTACTCAGTCTTGCATGCCTTGCGCAATATTATTGATGGGCTTTAAGTTCAAAAATGTAGAAACTCATTTTCAATACCAGTGTTTCTTTACATTCAGTGTCTTACACCTTTCCCGAGAAAGCTTTAAATGATCCTCAGCTTATTGTACAAAGGGCCTATACACCTGACTCAGAACACTATTGATGTCACAAGAGGAACGCCGCACTAGCGTTGTTTACATCTAATACATCCATCTGAATTATATATGTTTTTTGCAAACGCCTTATAATAAAACAAGGAGTCAACAGACGGCAACAAGTGGATTTACTTATTCAATTTATCTTAAATCTTTAGTCCTCTGGTGTTTCGTATTTATCCTATTCATGTTGACGAATGGCCACAACACATCACGTAAAGATTGAAATAATACTTTGCTTAGCTTCGTATTTTATTTGTAATAGTTCTATTGATAGTCATTAGCTCTTAATTTTCTTACATCTTATACCAAAATTAATAAACAAAATGTTACAGCTGCATGAGTATCAACTACAGCTTTGCACAGTTTCATATCATTATGTTCTACAAGACAATATGTTGAGCAACACAATGAATATTGATACTATGTGGGTTTATTCATGAAATGTGTGTTGTCACAGTATGAAAAACCATCCAAGCACAATCTGATATCTCATGAAACGTAATGAAGCGTAACGTCTTTTTGTTTTCTTAACTTGTTTTCATTAGCATTTGCAATAGTTTAAGAGTCTCATACTTTGATACGAATATTTCCACCAATACAATTCGTGTCTGCCCATCAGAAACACCTTACAGGTACAAGATCATGCATATGAATAGATAAATGAATCAATTTATCTACTGTTAGTCCAATAGGTCTGCAGTCAGACAATACTATATACAGTTTCCCCCTAATGATATAGCTCTGGCTACTGCCATCTCTAGGAATCCTCCAGAGGTATGGTATACATAGACTTTTTCATATTATTTTGTTTCCAGCTCTGGCTAGGTATAGTAACATCTCTTGAAATCCGTCGGAATTCTGACACATGCCAATCGCTCATTCTTCATACGCATGTGCTTGATGCTCTGTCTCTGGCTACATCCATCACTTGGACTCCTCTAGAGTTGTAGTACACGCCGGATCCTCACTGTTCATACCCTTGCGTGGTGGAAGCGATATCTGCGGTTAATTCCAACTCTTTTAATCCTCTTCATTTCCCGTTCACGGTCAGTTCCACACTCGGTATTAAGGCTATAGATTAGGCTACTTTGATCTGCTGGAATAATCTATCGATCTAATATACGGCCAGCTCTTCGGTCTTCATACATTTGTTTGATCCTCAGTGTAGAGCTATTGCTATTTCATCGAATCCTATTGGCTTCTAAGACACGTCCGGTTCGTAGATCTTAATAAATGTTTATGGTGCTCTAGCCATTACTGATTCCGTCTTCTGGAATTCTATTGGCTAATTAGTTAGTATTCATTCACTTGTGCGAATAACCGAATATATATAAAACTTAATTGAAAGAAAGACACGAAAAATGGGAATATTTACTTACGTTTTTATTGTTATAATCAATGTATATTTCTTCATTTATTGCAGAATATATATATATATGTATATATATATATATATATATATATATATATATATATATATATATATATATATATATATATATATATATATGCGTGTTTGTGTGTGCGTGCGTGTGTGTGTGTGTGTGTGTAAGTGTGTGTGTGTATTCAATTTTATAATTAATCATTTATTTATTCTTTCAGACACGATACATATAAGACTGGTTCACATCAAAAATGCTTCCGAGATATATGCGGTCAAATTTTACTATTTCTTGGTTACTGAGAAAGAAAATGATGCCTAAAAATGTTGATTTCTCTAGTTTTAAAGATATGATACTGGATCAGTAAATACGACCCTTGACTTAGGACTGGCGGGAGATAAGTGAGTTATGATGCGAAGGGATCTCAATTTAAGCCAGAAATGATTAAAATACATATTTGGCTGTATGTATGAATAAATCTATGACTGGGTTTAGACAGTACTTGCATTGTAGGCCAAACAATGAATGATGCAGTCTGAAGCTTCTAATGCGTCATGCGTCATTATGATATGGATTACATTATGTTCTACCTAGAATTCATAGATGATGCAATCATAACTAAGCTTACATCACTCTACTGAACACATTGCCCTATATCAGCTCTAGAAATCATACAATGTCGTGCTCTCTTATTTGTCAGTGTTTGATTTTGCAAAGGGACACAATTTTGTTTTACCAAAGTCAGCGGAGATGCCTAGTACTTGTGTGAGCAATGCAGATACATTCTGCTATCTTTGTGGTAAAGTGACTTTTGCGTTACAAATGCGCAATGTAACCAATATGGTTAAGAGATCTAATCACATTTATTTTGGCTAAAAAATAAATTGAGGATCAGGACAAGAGGTGATCCCAACACGTGTGCTGCAACACTTGTGCAGCAAATGTTCGGCTGTGGTTGGAAAGGAAAAGGAAATATATACCCTTTGCAGTGCCAGTTATTTGCACAGAGCCAACATATCATGTCAGCAATTGTTTCTTCTGCATAGTGCCTCTAGTTGGGAAGGGTGTTTCAAAGAAATAAAAGTGGACTGTGCGTTATCCAAACATTCCATCAACTATACACCCAACACCTAACGAAGGACTACCGGTTCCTGATGCACCAGAAACATTCTCACTTGAGTCAGACGAGGAAGAAGAAAAGGATGAAACTTCTAGTCCTGAACCATCAATTTCAAATCACCCATATTTTCTTCCGTCCTCTTCTTCTGAACCACACTTCATAGCACAAGGTGAACTGAATGACCTGGTCAGAGATTTGGAACTCTCCAAGAATAAGATAGATAATGTGATCCTGCAACAATATCGATGGTGGGATGGCAGCCCTCAGCATCATTCATTATCATCGAAGACGAGTTTTAAATCTGTTTTGTTGCATAATGGCGATGTTTTGCCATCATTTCCTGTTGACCATGCAGTCCATATGAAGGAAACCAATGTAAACATGAAACAACGTTTGAGGTGGATAAACTATGACCAACATCAGTGGCAGTTTGTTGAGATTGGATGATTCCCGCTGTCTTGCTTGGTCTGCAGGCTTGATACACAACATAAAGTTGTTTGGGAAAGTCGTGCGAGAGATTCCCACTACATTAAGATAGATTGTCCACTCCGACAGTTATTGGAGTTTGGGAGGAAAAGTGTTCAGCAACATCCACTTGTTGAATCAATGATGATTTCGGTACCACCCTTGCACATTAAACTGGGTCTGATGAAGAATTTTGTCAAGGCCATGGATACAACACAAGCAACTCTTGAGCACCTCCGTGGAAAATTTCCAAGATTAAGCGAAGCTGAGATAAAGGAAGGTGACTTTGTTGGTCATCAGGTTCGTGAACTTCTTCGAGATGATGCATTTAACCGTGCACTGCGTGGCAAGGGAAAGACGGCATGGATATCCTTTCGGTTAGTGGCAACACATTTTCTCGGAAACAGCAAGGCAGAAAACTACAGGGAGTTGGGGGAAAATCTCCTCAAGGCATGCGAAAGCCTTGGTTGCATCATGTCACTAAAGATACATTATTGCACTCTCGTCTAGATATTTTTCCAAAGAACCGCGGTGCAGTAAGCGCGAAGCACGGTAAGTGATTTCACCAGGACCTGGCAACAAGGGATAAACGTTATCAGAGCGAATGGAGTCCATCAATGCTTGCAAATTGCTGGACGGTGACAAGAGATGCTCCATTTAATGAATACAAGAGACAAGAGAAAAAGCGCCGTGTGGACACTAAATAAGGACTAAAATATGTACTTATAAATACATAATAGTTTTTTGCCTTTTGTTTCGTAATACACTTTATTTATATAACCTTTTTGCTGTTTTTGAAGGTTTTACAGAAGAATGTATTTGAAACATTATCATGTAAAGCAACCATAAACATAGGAAAAGACCTAGGTTTACAATTAATGGTAAAAAATCATGTAATAGATGTAAAATGTAAAGCTTAAATATCTTGTAAACATTCGCCAATCATTTGTTTTTAGTTGTCATATTTCAATTTAGCACATCAAAATCCATAATAAATAGCACATTTTATCTCTGAAGCAGACGATATCTAAACAATTGTATACTAGTATAACCAGGGTTCGGTGTTACAAGTTTGCAAATCGTGCTGCTGAAAAATTATTTCGATGATTGCCATGAAATTACACATACACTCAGATTATGCTGAATATGTTCCTAATTAATAATGGTGCAACTTGGATATGTAATGTCTTGTTGATCATGAGTGCAAATGGAGTGACTAGCACATCCAACAGCAGCCATTGGTCCTAAATACAAATGGAAGCCAGGACAGTGTTCGTGAAGCCTTGAAATTATTAGCACTCCCCTTGAACATACGATCATGTAAAAATAGAGTTGTCACTGAAAGACGTCTTTTGACATGATCTTTGACACTGCCGCTGTAAATTGCTATCGTCACCTTTACTAGCATCTCTTCCACCATACCTAAATCATCTACCACATCTTGCAACTTCTAGATTTCCTTTATGTAGTTGGTAGCCATGGTTGACTATGCTATGATGAATGGCGCGATTGACGAACGCTATGCTTTATATACCTCAAACACGGACGTGAAGGAAAACATCCCCTCATACCAACTACACATATCACATACCAAACAACCCATAGAGATAGTAGTGCCGACCTAAAATACTTTGTTTTAAATATTTTTACAAACCAATACACTACTATCAATAAAACATATATACTTTCTCCCAGCACATAGTTAAGAAGGTAATTATTTTCAAAACAAACACAACTAAACCCTCACCTACAATCACTAAATATACCAAACACACACACACACACACACACACACACACACACACTCAAACAAACACACGCACACACACACACATATACGTGTATTCATATACTTGTGAGGACCTGCTACATTTTGAGGACCATAAGAGGGAATGAAAATATATGGTAGAAATTTGAAAGTAAGCTTATTTGAAAGCCAGGCCATATCTGTATCACTTCATTTTTGCCGTATACTACTTTAAACATTATGAGGACTACTCTTACTTTGCCATCATTGTGAGGACGTCATTATGTGAACTAATTACACGCGATCAAACACTACCATCAACCTGAGAACCTGAATATTTTTTTTTATTGCGCCTGTCCTGCAAAAACAACTGAAACGTTCATATCCCATTAAAATGTAAATTTAAATCATTTTGCCAAAAACAAAACCTCAGGCACTGTTTTGCGACTTTGTAACCTCTTTTATTGACGAAATCAAAAATTATCATCCAGTTGGTAAATGTTAAATAGCATTATAGCAAACATATTCATCAAGTCTAGATTGTGCAAAATAAAAGCTTAGTAATATAAAAATAACTAAATTGTCAATTCATCTGTTAAAATAACAAATGTGATTTAAAAAAATGTAGGTTAACACTAAAGCAACAAATGCCATAAGTCGGTTTGCCCAATTCAAATTCACTGAAACTGAAGTTGCATTCGGGAAATCTGCGCTTAACTCATTATATGACAATATATCACAACTAAAGTTTAAATTTTAGGCAGAATAAAACGCGAAGTTAAGGAAATTTAGTTCCATTAGTTTTATATTTAATTTTTATTTAGTTGATGCCTTAAAATCATATGCCCATAATTAAAGTTATTACAAAGGTGTGTGTTAATAATAAATGAAGATAAATATGTACGCGAGAAGGAAAGGAAGGGTTAGAATGCATATATATATGCATGTGTATATACATACATATATATTCTGGCATTGAAATATTTAGAATTTAGAGAATATAGATAGAAAAGGGTTTAGGTTACATACATTGAACTGAAACATTAAAAAATATTCTAAAGCGCTCATTTTATTTGCATTTGGAACCGTTATAAAATTCACATTACTGCGTCTAGATATACTACCAGATCAGTATGTACAGTAATGAAAGCTAGACTTCATGGAATAATATTTTGTTCATAAAACTAAATGATTTGAGAACATTGACTTATCCATTTGCTTAACAATAATAACCTAGTCACCACGAAGTCCGCGACATGGATTTAAACTCTCTCTGACGAGCTAACTTTTGGGAAGAAGTTACCTACACTTATTTTAGTTCGTTTAGTTCTTTTTCATGTAATAAAGAGTTATCAGCCTTCTGTAATTTTCACTTAAACAATCATACAGTTGATGATAAACACCGATTGGGTTGCTAGTTGTTAGGTTAATTGATTAGGCATTTAAAGAAATAGAAATGGCCATAATAATTATGGATACGTGCTTTATTAAGCATGACTGTAAATTAAATCTCACACGAGTTATATTATTAGTATGTACAAGTATTAAATAATTACTATAAAATAGGTGACAGACATCAAAATAATCTTTGAAAAGCCGATTGTTTAGGGTCGAGAATCTCGGCATATAATGCAGTCCGCAATCATTCCATGGCTGTGTTAGGGCTTGAAGTCCGCGTGCCACGAGATGTATACATTTTTCATTAAAAGAAAAAAGAGGCTTGTCGAACATCCTTTTATTGAAAAATGTATACGAGTGGTTTATAATTAATACAGCATATATGCTTTATATATATTATATTTATATCACATACAAATACATGTGTTCGCAGTTTGAATGGAGTTTAAGATTGATTACAGGCAACTGTGTATTGACATCGCGAATGAACTACTCGCATCCCTACCAAGTGTATCCACTACAAAATGCAGTATGTGCCCTTTGTTGCTATCTAAAATTACCTTTCAATTTTATAAACTGATTGTTTTCTTATTGAGTTTATACTTTTTACATTGATAATGACAATATAAGACACATTTATGATTTAAAATTGAAAGATATTATTAATGAAGAAAGTAGAACACTACAAACACATGATTAGCTCAATCATTGACATGAACGATCACCCCTGTGTGGTAAACTTTCATGGCAATCCTCATGGTCGAGTTGTACTAGCAGACAGTACTTCTTTACAATTCATTATCTACACATTTTTGTATGATAAATGCAATGAGCATAGTTCAGTTAAAGTGATCGTGCATGTGAATATCTGAACAATTTCATTGCATTTTATTGTAAAATACCACCGCGGAAACAAGCCATTACCTGAGAAGAACATGACAAAAGCTAGAGATTCCACTCCTCATTGTTCTAAAGTATGCAACAATCATTTTTGGACTAAGGATGCGAGCAAAGTTAGGTACAGTTGTACATTTCCATTCACTTTCTCAACTCTCCTTGATTAAAGACATAATCTATTTCAGTTTGTTATACAATTTTAGATCAACGGTAGCAGGGGAGCTCCATAATACTGTAAACAGGTGATACAATGCAAGGAGTTTTTTTATCTCTCAGTACAAATGTGGGAATTAGCCACGACTCTAGATAACGCTGACATATAAAACGCCACTGTAAATACATGTAACAACGCTTTTAATGTATATTTAATTCGTATTTGTTGGCCTTTATGATTATTTGTTACGTATCAAAATTGTGTTATTGACTTGGTCAGTAGCTGAGTTTAATACCTACCTGACACAACTCTTATTTTTATGTAAACATTATAATACATAACTAATATTTATCTATGATTTTATATTATATATTAAGATCAATTACTTGAGATAAACGTTTACTTGAGTTTGAATTTAGGACACTGGTGTTACTCTTGAGAATTCCAAATGTACTTGCTGCATTACATGTTCTTAACTGAAGTTTTAGTAAGAGACCTGACCTTGTTTAAAACTTAAAATATTCTAAAAATAACCTTCATTCTGGTTCTGTTATTACATTTTGGGTTTATTTTACAGTGCGAGAAGTTTAGGTTGCATTTCAGTTATTAACTGTTATTAACTATTATTACGGAGGATTCATTTCTTTAAATAAATTCACTGGAATTTCAAAATATTCATTCTTACTTCTTAGACTAAATCTCTATTTTGGAAATGTACTGAATTGATTTAAGACGTTTTTGGTTAGTAGTGAAGTGGGTCACCCTAGGGCAATGGGGACTTAGCATTAAAAACACCCCTGGGTCACTCTAGGGACAATGGAAATTTAACATGGAGAAAAACGCTGGGTCACTCTAGGGACAATGGGAATTTAACATAGAGTTTGGATCTGTCTAGGGACAATGGGAATTTAACATAGAGTTTGGGCTTGTCTAGGGACAAGGGGAATTGAATATGGGACTTTTTTTGTTTTTTTTTAATTTTTTTTAAAATTTAAATTTAAATTTAAATTTAAAAAAAGGGGTAGGCAATTGAAAGGCTATCTCTTTTCGAGAAATATGGCTGGCCCTGAAAAGGGCCTTTGGGTTTATGTTAATATTAATATTAACATAGATGGCATCTGTCACATATTCTTCTTCTTCTTAAACTCCTTCTAACTGCTGGTCCATACACAAGTACCCTCTTGAGACATCCTTGTCTTTCTATGTAAACTCTCCTCATCCATAGACTAGTATCTGTCCTATCAACAACAGTCCACTTGGACCGGACATACATGAGCATGTCCGTCCTAAACATCATGGAAGACACAAGGGTGGATGACTCAACTGTGGTCCACATCTTGAAGCGACGAGAACAGGTGAATCAATGTAGTGAACTGCGCTTATTTATAGGTACAGGAAGGATTGAAACGGATTGAGTTCATTCACCAATCCGAACACGCGTTACAATATTCAGTCAGCTCGCATCCAGTCCGAAGAGAGCAGTTTGTGACGTCACGTGGTCTATATAGATTCGCTAGCGCTTGTGTGCAGTCAATCTATGCGACAGTGATTCAACATGACGGAAACTCAGAAAACGATCCATTGGGGTGCACCAGCAGGGGAGACTGCCAAAGGGAACCAGGACTTACTTTCAGAAGAGGTACATTGGGATTTTGTGGATTTTCTTACCTCGCAAGAATTTGTTCCGGAACCTTCGTTACCTTCTTCATTACCGCAAGTGGAGAATTTTAAACAGAGACAGAAAGAAGAATTTGAGAAATTTATGCAACGACAAAAGGAAGCGAAACAAGCTTTTCTCCTACAGCAGCAGCAGAGCAGCAGCAAGAAGAAGAAGAGGTAAGAAAAAAGCAACAGCAACAACAGCAAGAAGAAGTAGCAGCAAAGAAACAAGAGGGTGAAAATCAAACGGACACGGTACTGTTGGACATTTTAGCGGAGTTAAGAAGTCTGAAACAAATGTATCAGACTTCTTTATCACGACCAAAGAGAATACGACCTTCCCGAGCTAAACACGTCAACCCTGTGGCTAAGCCTGCCGTACCACCCTTAGTGATTTCAACTCAATCATCATCATCAAAGTTACGCAGTTCAGAAGTAGGCCTTGGCCGTGGCAAAGGCTTAAGGCAGTTAAAGTTGATTGGTTAAACTCACCCCTACACCAAAAAAAGGCCCTTTTCAGGGCCCCTACATTTCTCGAAAAGAAATACAATTTCAATTTGCCAATAACTAAAAAAAACCCCACCCCTTTTACCCTTATAGTACGTGTCTGTGTATGAATGTGTGAGTGTACGTTCTTATTTTAAAATCAAAACTCAAAGATACTTACCTTATATCATTCATTTATTCTTTTCTCCATTTTTTACAATCCAATTCACAATTCACAACACAACACTTTAATAAAAAGTTCATTGACTACTTCTTTCTCCTTGTTTAGTCTCTCTGTTTTTTGAATTTCTTCACCGTTTTTTCCTCATTTTCTTCCCTTCTTCTTTTCTTCTCCTGTTTCTTTGCCTCTTGTAAATAGAATTGTCTTCTTTCTTCCTCTTCTTCCTCTGAAGAATCCCTCTCTTCTTCTGAAGAATCCTTCTTTTTTCTGACTCCTCTTGTTTCTTTTTTGGGCAATCTGGAGACCAATGTCCTTTTTCTTTACAATAATAACAGGTATCTTGACTTTTGTCCTTTTTAGCCCCTGTTTCTTTTCTTTTTTGACGGTCTCGACACTCTGAAGACCAATGCCCTTTCTTCTGACAGATATAGCAAGTATCTTGACTTTTATCTCGAAAGGAAGGAGAGTAGTCCGTCGGCTGGTCTGAAGAGAATTTTCTAATGACCCCTCGCAAAGCTCTGACGAAACGTTCCATCTGGGTAGTCTCTTCCATCGTTCTCCTCGGTTTGAGAGTGAAATGAATAGTGAAAGGACAAGACACACACCCTTTTATATACGCTGGTCTGCCATGACTATAAATTAGTCTATAGTGTTTAAACTTGAGTCATTTGACGTTTTGCACTCAAGATGAAACGACCCTATTCATTCGAGAAGAAAGAAGAAGAAAGTAAGAGGCAGAAACGTGATCTATCGCCTCGTACCAGGGCTGAAATCTTGGCACAAATTCATGCCAGTGATTTTGAAGAGGACATGAGTGAACCAGAATCCGAACCCTCTAAACCAAGTTCACCACCCTTAGTCAACCCTGAAAAGTACTATTCCATTCGAGAGACGGAAAAGCGCTCCTCTAGAAAATGTAGAACCACGGCTTACACCTACACGGTGAAGTTTAAAGATTTCAAGTCCGACGTACCCTTAGAGAAAGCAGAAGGGTTTATCACCGAGATGTGGGATTCTTTGCTCACCGCACTCAAGCGACAATGTCAACCCAAAGAAGACGATCGCTTGACACTATCCATAGATCACGACGGTTTGAAATCCCCTGTTTGGATCGAGTTTAGCAGACCCGCAGAACTGACCCCTTCCAAAGTCATGGACAAGATTCAACACGTACAACAATCTAATGATCAGTTTGATATCACCGATGGAAAAGCCACACTGAAAATGGCTCACGTCTCTCTTCCTCAAGGGACTGGACGCAAAAAGATGTTATTGGTGGACGACCTTCGCAACACCAAAACAAGTCTCGTCCGAATTAACAACTCTCATGACCAGATGTGTTTAGCCCGTGCCATCGTGGTGGGAAGAACCTATGCCAACAAGAACGACACGGTAGAATGGAAAAGAACCTGGGAGAACATTCGAAAATCGAACCGAACCAAACAACGAAACGAAGCAGAACTCCTGTTGCAACAAGCTGGCCTGTCCAAAGGCACACCCTATGGCATTCCTGAGATGCAAAAATTGCAAGATGCCCTAGCTCCACGCTACACCTTGAAAGTGCACCCTCAAGAAATGTGAGGGCCTCTGTTGTTTCAAGGCCAACATTTTAAGGACGGAAAATACATTCATGTCTATCATCACGATGAATATTTCGATACCATTACCAGTATCACTGGATTCCTGGGATATGTTTATTACTGTGAGAAATGTGACTATGGTTATAATAATCGAGAGCAACACAAACATTGTGGATCGAAATGCTCAGGATGTTTGGCCTCTCAACCCTGTCTGAGCGAAGAACCAGTGCCTTGTTCAACTTGTCTGCGCACGTTTGTCAGCCCTACCTGTTACCAACAACATTTGAAAACACAAGGTTCACAGAAGAAATGTGCTTGTCAACTCCTGAGATTGTGCTCTACGTGTGGACAAGGCATACTTACCAATAATGCCAAGGCAAACGTATGTTCAGGAAAGAAAAAATGTCACATTTGTCACCACATCGTGGACTTGGAACACCAATGCTACGTGCAAAAATACCAACCCCCACCAGAGAAAGAGGACGGTCACAAGAAGAAAGGCAATTTCATCTTTTTCGATTTCGAATGCATGCAAGAGACCGGCATTCACATTCCTAATTTCTGCGTGGCTCATCGAGCGTGCGAGAAGTGCATTCAAGAACCTATCTTCAGTTATTGCCCTCACTGCAGCAAAATTCCTGGAGGGCGTGAAAAAATCTTTCGAGGACCGAACACGCTAGCCGATTTTGCCCAATGGGTCTTAGACCCCATCGAGAAGACGTGGAGCCAAGAGGACATCGAACGTTACGGAGATTGTCATCGTCATGCCACGGTGATGGTTCACAATTTCTCCGGATACGATGGACAGTTTCTTTTGAGGTAGTATACAGAACATGGCACCGAACGTCCTAAAGTCTCTTTGAACGGAGCCAAAATCATTTTCATGCAAGTGGGACAAGTACAGTTTAAAGATTCGATGAGCTATTTGGCCATGCCTTTGAGCCGAATGCCAAAAACGTTTGGAATGACAGAAATGGCTAAAGGGTACTTTCCACACTTTTTCAATACGGAAGCCAATCAACATGCCGTTCTACCCCATTTACCTGAGGCTCACTATTACGACCCCGACAACATGCGTACCGAACAACGACAAGCTTTCTACGCTTGGTACCAGGCTCACGCCTCGGACCCTTTCGACTTTCAGGAAGAAATGCTAAAGTATTGTCGTTCCGACGTGGACATTTTACGACGTTGCTGTGGAAAATTTCGAGAACTGTTCATGGAACACGGAGGGGTCGATCCTTTGAAAGAAGCTTGCACCATTGCCAAAGCGTGTTCCTTAGTGTATCGACAACGATTCATGCCTGAAAACACCGTGGCTGTCATCAGCCCTCAAACGACCCACTTTGTCAAGCGTCTATACTCGGTCAAAGCCCTACGTTGGTTACATTACTTGTGCGACAAGGAAGATAAATGGATTCAGCATGCCCGCAACGGAGGGGGCGAAAAGACCATCGGAACGTATTCGGTCGATGGCTGGGACTTAGAAAACCCCAAGATCGTGTACGAGTTTAACGGTTGCTTATTTCACGGATGTCCCGTCTGTTACCCTGACCGTGGCACTAAAAATCAGTTTTTGCAACGAACCATGGAAGACTTGTACCAGGACACTTGTCAGCGGCGCCTAAAGTTAGAACAGCAAGGATACCAAGTGGTGGAAATGTGGGAACACGAGTACGATCACCGTATGAAAACCGATCCCGAGTTTAAACGCCTCGTGGAAAGTTACCAGTTCATGGATCCGTTGAACCCGAGGGATAGTTTGTACGGAGGAAGGACCAATGTCACCTGTTTGCTGTACCAAGTCGACGAAGAGAAAGGAGAAGAAATCAAATACTTGGACGTGTGTTCGCTGTATCCCTACGTGTGCAAATATTGTCGCTTTCCTGTAGGGCACCCACAATTGTTAACGGAACACATCGACCTGAAAAACATTCGACAATACGAAGGCTTGATCAAGTGTAAAGTTTTGCCTCCCACGAACCTATACCACCCCGTCTTACCTCACCATTGTCAAGGCAAACTGATGTTTCCCTTGTGCCGTACTTGTGCCGAAACGTGCAACCAAGACCAGCCTTGTCATCACAGCCAGGAAGAACGAGCCTTGACGGGAACCTGGGTCAGCGTATAATTGTTCAAAGCTTTGGACATGGGATACCAACTGTTAGAAGTGTACGAAATTTGTCACTTTCCCAAGACACAACAATACCACAAGGGTGACCCCAGTCAGAAAGGCATTTTCGCTGACTACGTGGATGCCTTTTTGAAACTGAAGCAAGAAGCCAGCGGCTATCCTTCCTGGTGTCACACTCCCGAAGACCAAATACAATTCAAAGAGAAATACTATGAACAAGAAGGCATCACTTTAGACCACATCGAGAAAAACGAAGGCAGGCGGTCGTTTGCCAAAGTGATGTTAAATTGCTTGTGGGGTAAAATGGCACAACGACCGTGTTTACCCAAGACGGAATATTTGACAGAACCTTCCCGCTACTTCCAGATGATTCACGACAAAACCAAATACATGAAACACGTGGACGTCGTTCGCGAGGATTTGGTCTTGGTCAATTACGAAGAAGATCTGGACTTTGTACAAGACGACCCTTTTGGAAATGTCATCATTGCGGCTTACGTGACAGCTCATGCTCGCTTAAAATTGTACGAAGCTTTAGAACTGTTAGGGGAACGCGTCCTGTACTTTGACACGGACAGTTGCATTTACATCCATCACCCGATTCAACATCACCCTGACATCGAAGGAGACCGTTTAGGAGCCTGGACAGACGAGCATCCCGACGACAAGATTCTAAGTTTCGCGAGTGGCGGTCCCAAAAATTACGGCTACCAATACCGTGACAAACAAGGAGAAGTGCACACAGAGTGTAAAGTGAAAGGACTGACTCTGAATCATCGTACCAGTCAAGTGGTGAACTTTGGGGTAGTGAAAGAAGCCTTGCAATCGGGAGAGGATGGAAACTTTAAAGTGACCACTTACCAACCGAACAAGATTGTACGTTTACCCACTCACCACATCGTCAGTCGACCCTTGGAAAAAGTCTATCAAATCGTGTACCAGAAGCGAGTGAGACCTCCCAATCATTTCACCTTACCTTATGGACACGTCGGTATTGGTCTGTATATAAAAAAGGAACCCTAGGCAAGATCGATAGTTCATTGTGACTACCAAGACCGAGTGAACAAGATGAATAATTTGAAAGAGACATCGTTCCAGTTTGGGGATTGTAAAAAAGTTGTATCTTCCTCTAGTGTGACTAATACTGGATGGATAAGACCCAGGCATTGCGACGGAAAATGTCCGGAAGGAAACTGCCATTGTCCATGTGGTTACCATTGTAATTGCGTACCGGAGTTTGCAGACGAATGCGATTGTGAGCCTTGAGATGTGTACGATGCTGTACCTTGTGACCTAAGCGATGCCGTAAAGCATCATGGGAACTTTAGTATCCCTACCCCTATCATGGAAAGTGATGCTGTGCGTGTCAAACCTGTGGGATGCGAAAGGGATGCCGCTAGTCCTCTTGGACATTTTACTGGGTTTCGTTTTAAACGGGAATGTTCACCTTCACGTCTACCCCCTTACGGATGTCATCCAGCCCTGAGCAAACTCCTGTTTCTGTCACCCAACCCTCATCGAAACGAACCTCTGAAAGACGAATATTCGTTTCCTGTGCGTTTGTCGGAATACTGCGACTTTGAAAATCGTCTTCAATCGTTCAAAGGTAAATGGCCTAAGTATCTGGGAGGACCGACCCACGAAGAATTAGCCAGAGCCGGATTTTTCTACTTGGGCGAAGGAGATAAAGTTAAGTGCTTCAGTTGCGGTGTGTCACTTCACCACTGGGAACCGCAAGATTCGGCCTACGTAGAACATGCTCGATGGTCACCGAATTGTCATTACTTACCCTTAGTGGGACCGAGACATTGAAGTAACTTACCATGTCGTTGACGAAGAAGAAACCAGATTGGTTCGGAGTCAAATGTTGGACATCACCGAGACCAGTATTTAAACTTCATTTCAAAAACGATATTGAATCATTACCTAAAGAACTGCAAGAGAAGATTTACAAAGAAGTTTGGCAGGGGTTTGCCAGAGTGAAATCTCAATGGGTCACTGTAGAACTTTTGTGTCGAGAAATTCACAAGAGGAAAGTGAAAAAAGTCAACCAGTGTGTTCGATTTCTTTGGGTCAAGGGTGCATTCATCCTATTATATCGCTTTAGACCGTTTACATCAAAAGAGTTCAGTGACATTCTTGGACGTTACCCTGAATGGCAGTGGTCAGAAATTACTCACTATGTGGATTACTTTTGCTCTCTATGAAAAGATTGTGAATTGTACGGACTGACCTATTCATGGATACTTTACAAGAGAACATTCGTACTTTGCCTGTGGAACTGAGAGAATGCATTTACCGAGAGCTGGTCAAAATACAAGTCAAACGTAAAGAACAATTGCATCCGTTACGTCACCAGATCTTTAAGCACTGGTACCTGAATGGTATAAGAGAACTGATTCGTCAGAAATTGTTTCAGTGGTCAGACCTTGTTCAATACTTCCAGGCCCCCGATGATCCACGTGTTGATCATTTTGGTTACTTCGAGATTCACCTAGAGCAACGCATTGAGGAAGACGAGGTAAAGGATTACCAACATATTTTCCGTGGAATCTACTTAGCGGAAGAGGAAACTTCTAGTCGAAATCTGAAGTTCAGGTTACAGTATGCAAGATTTACATTCCCATCTCGAGAACGAACATCACTGGCTAGAAAGTACGTGTATTGCTTCCGAAACAAAGAGACTATAAAAACAGGCTGCCATGCCACGACTTATGTCGTATGTAATCCAACAGATTCCGTGTAAGGAACTCAATGACCATATTGAAACCGTGGATCATTACCATCAATTATTACAAAAACTGTATCCATTCAATTTGGGACAACAAGTGGTGTGTGTCTTAGTGACTTGTTTTCTGGGATTTCGTTTACCAGCCGATTCCTTGTGGACTCTTTACGATCAGTACTTACCACCTCAATGGCCTTAAATGGTCACGAAAAACTCCTTTTGCTCAAAACCTTGCGTTTTCATCTGGATACTTCTAGACCTCAACAGGAAAAAAAGATTCTTCAACTTTTAGCTACCCAAGACGTGTATGACGATGTGTGTGTAGCTTGTGACTTACATCCCCATTGGACAGATGTCCGTGCCTGGAAAGAATGGGGTTTTGAGGCTTGGACCCAAGAAGTGGCTCAGTATGCACGAGAGTTGTTCAAGGAAAAAAGTTACTTTTCAACCCGTGTTAGTGACGGTGCCAGAAGAACCCGTCACCCAGGACAGGACTGTCGTGGACAGACCTGAAAGACCCTTTCGGGAGGACACTTGTGTGACCTTACCCCCTACTATAGACCTGGTTAGAACATTACCCAAAACATGTTGTACAGACACTTGTGTTTATTCCACGTAAATCGTTATCATGTGCCTTTTATTCTTGTACTTAAGCCTTTGGCTTTTATGTATTTTTGTCTTTAGTATTCATGTTTGAAAAAAAACATTCAATAAACGTGTTCTGAAAAAGTATATAAACTCTTGTCTTGTTTGTTTTCGTGTCACAAGTGACATTTCTCACACAATGGCTACCTCTGCTGTCTCTGCTCCCTCTTCCTCTACTGTCAAAGTCATCGACGAACACTTAGATCGTGCCAGTTGGGAGGCTTTGTATCTTCGCCATCCCTTTAACATGCTCATTGCTGGACCTAGCGGTTCAGGCAAAACCGAATTCGTCAAACGTTTGCTCGAACATAAACATCATTTGATCGATCGGCCACCTCAACGGATCGTGTGGTGTTACAAAGAGTGGCAATCGGCGTACAACCTCTTGCGAGAAAGTCAAGGCGATTCCATCGTGTTTGTGGAAGGCATTCCTAAAGAAGACGACGGCATCGTCTCTGACTCTCGTCAAACCCATTTGGTCATTTTCGACGACATGTTAGGAGAAGACGAAGAAGAAATTAAATTGTGGTTCACGCGCAAAGGGCATCACCGTACTGCCAGTGTCGTTTACATCACCCAAAATTTGTTTCAACAAAGTAAAGCCCATCGCACCATCAGTCTCAATGCGCATTACGTGGTCTTGTTTAAAAGCCCTCGAGATAAATCGCAAGTGCAAGTCTTAGCCAAACAGTTAGGAACGCCTTGGCTGACTCAGGCATACGACGATGCCACTCAAACGCCACACGCCTATTTACTCGTCGATTTGAAACCAACCACCCCCGATGATTTGCGACTTCGTACCCACTTGTTTCACCATTGGTGCCAAGACGGAGGGCCAGTCCTGTACACGTCTCCGTCCTCGACTTCATTTCACTACCCATACAAAAATCTATAAAAACCTCAGACCCTTTTTCGTCTGTCTCACTCACAGTGCGAACATGACGTCCCTTCAGTCGCATCTTCCCGTCAAATTGATTCGTGCCTTGTATGGCATCAGTCGAGAAAAAAATCCACAAACACGAGCTCGTGTCTTAGAAGCTAGTCTCAAAGAAGTCTTACGATGGTTCACGGTGACGGCACGTCAATTACTCCAAGGAATCATTCAGATTCCTCATCAAACCAAACGCTTTTTCGATCGAAACAAAGTCGCTTTGGTCCAACTGGCTGATCCCCGCATCGACACTCAAACCAAAAAAGAAATCATTTTGAAACCTGGAGGGAGCGGTACTCTAGGAGGGGTCATCATTCGCTCACTCTTAAGATGGGATCCTAATGCCCCCAAAGTTGTTCCCAAGAAAAAAGTCCAACGAAGCCCAAAGAAGAAAAAGACCAAGTCACCAAGGAGAACGTCTCCAGTGGCAGGACCCTCCTCTTACCAGACACCACCCCGGAAAAAGAAAAGAAGCCCCCATAAAAAGAAATAGAGAAAAAGTCCCCAGAGAAAGAAAAGTCCACAGAAGAAAACTAGTCGCAAGAGAGGCACTTCGGCCAGGACGCAACCTTACACTAGCAAACCACGACCTGCCACGTCGGTGACTGCGTCTCCGGCATCCTCACTTTTATCCATTTCTCCGTTGATGACACCAGGAACTGCAGAGTACTTGGAGACGTTAATCACACCAATAACTTCTCCGTTGATGACCCCCAAAAGAACTTCCCCAGTAGCAGGACCCTCCAATTTAGTGGCAGTGGCTGCTGCTCACAAAGTACCTTCTCCCAAAATCAAAGTCCATGAATGATCGGGCATGTTACAAAGTTTACTGGATTTGTCCAAGCAAGAACTGGCTCGATTTAGTCCGTTGCGTACCCCTGCACGACGTGTCATGCCTGTCATGAAGTTGATACGACGTAAAGACAATCAGTGGCGACGCGTTCCAGTATAAAACAGGCCTGTGACCAAGTAGGGTATCAGTGTTTTTTTGGTGCTCCTGAAGACTCAAAGATGTCACCCTCCAGAAAACTCCAAGGAAAGAAAAGGAAAGGACTGCCACCACGTTTAGCCAAACATGGGGACATGTTATCTGTCCTGTCCAAAGTGTATCCACCCCTACGAAAAAAACTCATTCAAACAGCCTCCAAAGAGGTCATCCATACCGTGAGCGAATTTTGTTTGAATGTTTTGAAAGGCACGATCCCTTTGTCCAAACACCAGAAACAATGCTTAAGCAAACATCGTCACGTTCTTCGCCAAATGGTTCAAAAGAAAATTCCCATTCGTCAAAAAAAGAAGATGTTAGTGCAACGTGGAGGCATTTTACCTCTCTTGTTAGGCCCCATACTGAAAGGAGGCTTGGGAACCATGTTGGGAGGACTGGTGGGAGCAAGATAAAAAGGCCCTCGGAAGTCCCAAGATCTCAGAATCGACCGCTGACAACCCAATGGAAGGACGAAAACTAGCTTTAGTGCCTTACAAACGATGGATGGAATACCATCGTTGGCAAGAACAACGCACCCCGCATTTACCTCCCAATCCCAATTTGAGCGAGATGTCCCAGTTACAACACGAATTGCAGTCCTTGATGGATCGCCAAGATTTGTCCGAAACAGAAAAATCGCAAAAGTACGGTCAACTCTTGCAACGACTGCAACTCTTTCACCAGAAAGCTTTAGACGAAACAGCTTTACCCACTCTGAAAGATTTCAAGACCTTGATGAAAAGTCCAGCACCATCACCATTACCACCACCACCACCACTACTACCATCCCCAAGGGTCACCATAGATGCTACCCAACGAAGACCTGAGGAAGAAGAGATGCGAGAAGTGTTTCAAACACCGACAGCAGCTCCCATTTCGAGTAAGATTGCAGCATCGTTGTTAACACCGTCCCCCACACCCCAACGAGAGGAAATGAAAGCTTGGGTTAGAAAGATGATGTCCACTCCTCCTTCGACAGAAGTGAAAAAGAAAGAACGGAAACCAGAAGCGAAAAAAGAAAAGAAAATCAAAGCCATTCCGTTGCCACCTCCACCACCACTACCTTAGACTTCTACTCCCGTAGCCCATCGGACACGTAAATCCGTTTCTAAACACCCTTTCGTCCCACCCAAAGTAGCATCACCGAAGAGTGGGTGACTTATTAACACACAAACACAAAAAATGGAAAAAGTCTTAGCCAGCATTTATTACGATCCCTCCCATCCTGCAGGTTACACAGGAGTTCAAAAATTGTATCGTGCTGCTAAAAGTCAACTGAAAAGTCTCCGTTTACCTCAAGTGCAACGATGGTTACAAGAACAAGCTACCTACACTTTGCACAAACCCATTCGACGCAAGTTTGCCAGAAGTCGCACCCGAGTGGAAGGCATCGATCATCAATGGCAAGCCGATTTAGCCGATGTCTCTCATTTGGCCAGCTACAATCGTGGCTACAAATATTTGTTTTGTGTCATCGACGTCTTTTCCAAATTTGCTTGGGTCGTACCCTTGACTTCCAAATCGAGCAGGGAGTTAGTGCGAGCCCTGCAACGAGTGCTGAAACAAAGCGGTCGTCACCCTCTTCGATGACAAACGGACAAAGGCACCGAATTTCTGAACCAAGCTTTCCAAAAAGAATTAAAGAAACGTGACATTCATTTTTTTACCACCGAGAATCCCGAAACCAAAGCCAGCATCGTGGAACGTTTTCAACGCACTTTGAAAGAACGCATGTGGAAATATTGTACGCATCACCACACTCTGAAGTACATCGACATCTTACCGCACCGGGTGCAAGCGTACAACCAATCTTACCATCGAAGCATCGGACGTGCCCCGCAAGACGTGACTCCCGACAACGAAGTGTTGGTGTTTGAGCGTCTGTTTGGTACGTCCCCGACGAGGGCTGTCCCCAAGAAAAGTGGAGAGTTGGTCGTAGGAGATTGGGTGCGCATTGGCAAAACCAAACGCACTTTCGACAAAGGTTACTTACCCAACTGGACGACCGAATTGTTTCGCGTCACTGGACTAGTGCATGGCCGTCATCCTGCCGTCTATAAATTGGAAGACATGAACGGAGAAGTGCTCAAAGGAACGTTTTATTTGCCCGAGTTACAACGTGTCACCAAAAAAGAAGACGACGTGTACGACATCGAAAGCATTCTCGAACGCAGAACCCGTAAAGTGGGCAAACGACGTGTCAAAGAAGTCAAAGTACGTTGGAAAGGATATCCACCCAGTTTTGATTCTTGGATCGACGCTTCGCAAGTCATCGACTATAAAAAGAAGTGACCATCATGCCCTTTCACACAGCAGACGCAACTACGTCGACCACTCCTCCTTCCCCTAGTTCTTCTGTGCAAGATTTACAAAAAGAACCCTTGTGGGTGTGATGTGGAGAACGTGTGCCTAAAACGCAAATCGTCTTTTTCTGCCAAATCTTCGTGGTGTATTGTGTCATCGGGGCAGCCATCGCCAATTTGAGTTTGCAACAAGAAGACAAAACAATTGTGGACCATTTTATTGAGCAGTTGCATCGGTTACCTGCTTCCCAATCCCTCCCTGAAATTCTCCTCGAACGGGAACCCCGGGAACCTAGTGTCCAGTGCCAGTGTCAGTCACCACTCCAACCACAATCAGAACCCCATTTTGGGCGGAGACACGCCTCTGACGTCCACTAACCCCTCGGACAGCCATAGAACTCTGGAATTTTTGAGTCACCAAAACCAATTTTACTTAACCTTACCCAGTGACAGTTCCATGCAGGTGTTTCACAACAACACGTTGTGCTGTTACACGGCCAAATTACCTCAAGCCATCCCCTTAGATCACGAAGCCTATTGGGAAGTGGCATTAGTAGAAATGATTCACCCGACCCAAGTCCTCAATGTCCTTCCCAATAAAAATAAATTTGATGTGGAAGTTCTTGACGAGCAATTGCAACAGGAGTTGGATAAGAGAACAACCATATCTGACATTAAAACCTATAATGAGAAAACTCAAAAGTCGACCTACCACTTGTCCATTATCCCAGGCTATTATTTTAGTGGTCATCATTTGGTCAGCGCCATAGCCTCCAGGTTTAATGGCGTGTTTGGGAAAGCTTTTTGACATTGTCAAGAACAAAAGTGTCACCATGGAGTACCACAAAGTAGCTCGTCGCTTCTTGATGAAATTTGAACGGAGCAAAATCATATCCATTGTATTTTGTCCTGAATTGTTTGACATGTTGGGCGGAGACATGGAGCTGAGGAAGAAAGTAGAAAAAGAAAAAAACGAATTACCAATCATTTACTACAACGATACTTTTGCCAAGTATTTTCGTACCCCGGTAGAACTGAATCAAGGACTGAATTTGATATTTGTGTATTCCGATGTGGTGGAGTACAACGTGGTGGGACACACCTCCGTACCGTTACTGCGTGTCATTCCTTTCAAAGTGGACTCTGCCACGGCCGCTGACGAGGAAGGTGGAAACACTTATCACGTCCACCGCGAATTTGTCCATCCTCACTATTTGCCTGTCAGCAAGTCGTATTTGGATACGGTCAACATTACTATAAAAGGAGATCTGGGACAAAATATTCCATTCACCAAAGGAAAAGTCACGGTGAAACTCCATTTTCGAAAACGGTTTTCTCACGACTCGTAAGTAAGTCATGTATCCAGTGTACCGAGGGGTTGCTCGACAGCGAGGACACGGTTTAGGAGACATGCTGAAATCGGCCTTTCGTTCGGTGGCTCCGGTGTTGAAACCGATGGTGACACGCGGATTGCACGCCTTGAAAGATGTTGGCACTGACGCAAGGCAAAGAATTTCTCCAAAATGTCATCATCGACAAACAAAACCCTAAAGAAGCCTTCATGAGGGCTGGTAAAAATGTCTTGCTGCAAACGGGTAAAGACATTTTGGGCCGACGAGACACACCTATAAATGCCCTGCACGCTACCGAGTCAGGCATTCAGCAAGGACAAGGCAGAAAGAGACGACGAAGAAAACACCCTTTCACCAGACTTCAAGCTAGAAAGGCCAAGAAAAGAAGAACTGTTCGAGACTTAGACGTTTTCGATTATTGAAACACAGAAAAAAATGATGCACCGAGAATCTCGCGCTTGTTCCAAGACGGAACTGGATCTGTTTGCCATGCCCCCTACCATGATGACCATGCAAGAATCCCAATGGGTGGAATTTCACCCCATCTCCTCATTGACAGCCTCAGCTCCCATCGAGTTTGAAATCAAAGGACAGCCCGAAGATTACATCGATCTGAATAGCAGGTACTTGTACTTGAAAGTCAAAGTTGTCGATGAGGACAATTCGACCCTAGATGGCGATGAGGTAATAGCTCCCGTCAACAATTTCATGCATTCCTTGTTTAGCGGAGTGGACTTGTACTTGAACAACAAACTGGTCAGCAGCAGCATGGATACTTACCCTTATCGAGCGTACCTGGAAAATCTCTTGACGTACGGAATAGACGCCAAGAACACTCATCTCAATGCCTCTGTACTATGGGAAGTTGACGAAGCTGAAAAGTTTGAAAATTTCGAAACTGATGAAAAGAAAGAAAACAATGACGGATTTGTAGAACGAAGAAACAGAATCAAAGATGGACAGAGCTTAGAACTGATGGATCGTTTGCCTTTGGACATGTGGTTACAAGAGAAATATTTGCTAAACGGGGTGAATGTTCGTCTGAGACTGAATCGTAGCAGTGCCACTTTCCATTTGATAGGTACTAGTGCTTGCAAAACTGTCATCGAGGAAGCCAGGCTCTACGTATGACGCGTGGAAGTGTTACCTAAAATGGGTAACGACATCAGTCAAACATTGAGCAGAACGATCGCTAAGTATCCCATACGACGCGTGGAAGTGAAAACCTTCACCATTCCCAAGAGACAGCGATCCATGATCGAAGATAATTTGTTCCAAGGACAGTTACCCAAACGTTTGATCGTTGGTATCGTCGAGAATGAAGCCTTCAACGGAGCTTTGGGTAAAAATCCTTTCTACTTTCAACACTTTGGCGTGTCCAAGATCGAAGGCATGACCTTGTTTACCAGACCTTTCGAACCTAACTTTGAGAAGAAGAATTACTTGAGATCGTACTTGTCAGTGTACGAAGCCACCGGTCAGTTAGGAACCAACACCAGTCACGGTATTACGTACGACGATTATGTAGGAGGCTATGCTTTGTGGGCTTTCGATTTCACTCCTGACCAAGGCAGCGACGAGGGACATTTCCACCCTATAAAATCCGGTCAGATTCGTGTGGAAATTCAGTTTGCAAACCGAGACCCTGATGTAACGGTGAACGTCATCCTGTATGCAGAATTCGATAATACCATAGAAATCAACAGTTTGAGAGAAGTCACTCTAGATTATTAGAAACCATGGAAGACTGTTATCCCTCTTTACCTAGTGGAGAAACTTTGGAGATGAAATGTGAGGAGACCGTGGAAGGAGGAGAATCTCAAGACAAAGAAGAAGAAGTTGTCATAATGAAGTCGAGATGGCCAGAACAAGAAGACCATTTAGTCTCCTGTTTTGCCAAACACTTGGTCGATAAAATGACGAAATTGATCAAGAAAAATTGCTATGGATGTCAAAACGATCATCCCAGTCAAATTCAACACGATAAATGCCTGATGTTGAGTCAAGAAGAAAAATTGAACGAGTATCTGGACGAAGCTTGGAGTCTCATCTCGAACAAAGACGTGTTGCACCAGTGGTATAAAGACTTGCGTGAACATTCTTGTCCACCATTAACCACTCAAGAGATCCATCGTATCGAAGCTCTCCTGAATCAGAGTGAGGAAACAGAACGAATAACCGTTTATTCGTCAGACATTTTCAAGCAAAAAGTCAGGATCGAATTGACGACTTATTATTACCTGTGAAGAAGAAAAAAACCACACAAAACAATGGATACCTGGGAACTGTATTACCTTTTGAACCACAGTTCGTATACGGCTTCTTGGAATCCTGTCGTCTGTGCTAAAGATGAACTCCCTCATCGCAAACCTAAAGACCATAAAGCTTACGTGATCAACACGGACGACAGTCATCTTCCAGGAACCCACTGGGTAGCCGTCTACTTTCCTCAAGAAGGATGTGTGGAATATTTCGATTCGTACGGATTGCCCCCTTTGGAAGACGATATCATCGACTTTATGAGAAGAAATGCTCAGACCACCCGATTCAATAATGTGAAATTACAAGGCACAGATTCTTTGGTGTGTGGACAGTACTGTGTGTATTTTCTGCATCATCGCAGCCTGGGCTATTCCTTAGAACATTTAGTGACTCATTTTGATCCTCGTTCTTCTACTAGAAACGATGTGAAAGTAGATCGATGGTTTTGTGACCATTATGCTTATCTTTTGTCTCAAGCTAGGAAACGTAGTGTCCATCAATGGCCTAATGATTTCCAACAATGGAAATCACAATTTCATTCACAACGTTGTCAGCCCTGTTTAAAGTAGATTGTCAATTGAGAAAAAAATGTTTGTGTTTTGAAAAAATTGTTTGATGTTATCATGTTGGATTATTGTTAAAAATGTTAGAGTTGTTGTTTAGTGTTAAGTGATTTTTGAATAAAAAAATGTGTTTTGAAAAAAATGCCTTTGTGGTTTGTTTAGGTATAAGAATGTTGGATTGATGCTCTTTGATTTCTTACTATCCCTCGCATGACACTCACTGAACGTTGCGGCTCGAAAACCTTGTGGGGGATGTTTTCCTTCACGTCCGCGCTTTGACTTTAAGAACCGGGGGTTGTTTCCAGTCTAACCATCCATTGTCGACTGATCCTCCTACGAAGATGTGCTCCAAACTAGCTAAGCTCAACGAAGCCTACGTGAATTTGCATAGGGTCAGACACAGTCTGATACCGAAGCCAGAAGAAATAGAGAATGTGAGAATGTTAAAAATCACTGAAGACCTGATAGAAGAGCTCTTCAGAGAAGAAATGAACAGGGAAAAAGAAGAATGGACAGAGAAGTACAGACTTCAGAGACAGCAGCAACAGCAACAACAACAACAGCAGCAGCAACCTGAAGCTGACAGAGGCTTTGTCGATTGTCGTATCGACACCAAAGAGTTCTTCTTCTCTTTCCGAAGAAGCAGACCTATTGCCAGAAAGTCTATAATCAGAGGACATCGCATTCTTACAAACTAAAAAAAAAATGCCATAGCAAACAAAAAAACAGCCCTTTTCAGGGCTACCCCAATACTCTAGAAAAGAAATAACGATCCATTTGCCAATGTGTGTAGGTAGAGTAGTGTGAATATAAACACTAACTCTTTTTTAAAAAATGTGAGGGTATGTGTTTGTGTGTTTGTGTTTGTAAGCGCTTAAGTAAGTTGGTATGGATAGTAGATTAAAATGATGTCTTTTTTGGTGTTTGAGGTGTATATTTGGAGTTAGATTGGATTGCTTTGCGTATGTGGATAGTCTATTGAAGTGATTTATAAAAAATTTTAAAATAGTGATGGGTAGCATTGAAAAAGCGAGTGAGTGTTTCTTTTAGGTCCGCGCGTTGTTTCTTTTGGTCATGATCTAGGTAAGATCAATTTTATGTTTTTTAGGGATGTTTTCCTTCACGTCCGCGCTTTCACTATACATTGAAACTCGTTCGGCAGTCCAGCTACCCTTGTTGATTGATCAACACCAAAAATGAACACGAGACTGGAGAAACTGTTGGAACTTCATGTGCATCTGGAATATGCCAGGTGCATATTAAATGAACTGGCCGCGGAAGCCATTGTGGAAGAGGGAAGGATAAAAGAGGAGGAAAGAAGAAACAAAGAAGAGGAGGAGAGAAGATATAACGAAGAAGACGAAAGAAGATACAAAGAGGAGGAGAGAAGATACAAAGAAGAGGAGGAAAAGGAGAGAAGAAGAAAAAAATTCAGAATCCCAGAAACCGAAAATTGGGATTCTGAAGCCACATATCCTGCCTCTGCTCTCTCCCCCAAAAAGGTAAAAAGTAACTGGGGGACAAGATGTGTATGTGGCGCCAGGCCTGGAAGGTGCCACCATTACCCAGGTGTCCATGAAGTTCCAAAAAAACAGCCCTTTTCAGGGCTACCCAATACTCTAGAAAAGAAATAACTATTAATTTGCCAATGTGTGTAAGTAGAGTATTGTGAATATAAACACTAACTCTTTATTATTAGTGAGAGTGTATGTGTTTGTGTGTTTTGGTTTGTAAATGTTTAAGGAAGTTTGTGTGAATAGTAGATTATGGGTTTCTTAGCGTAGGTGGAGAGTATAGTTTGGGTTTTATTATATGAAATGAGAAAAGTAGGGAGATGTTTTCCTTCACGTCCGCGCGTTGCTGTTTCTTTGGTCATGATCTAGGTAAGATCAATTTTATGTTTTAGGGGGATGTTTTCCTTCACGTCCGCGCTTTTACTATAAGAACCCACAGTATTCGTCGTTCAAACCATTCTACAAAGAAGATGGCTTCTAACCAAATGGACAAAATACAAACATTGCAAGACGTTTTAGACAACTTAGGAATAATGGAACAGATGTTAATAAGACTCGTTGAAGACCATTATTCCTATAGTCCCCATCGTGTAAAGATGGAAATTAATAACTTAAAAAAGGTAAAGGACAAGATTAGTGGTGTCATGAAAGAGATAAAGGAGGAGAAGGAGGATGAAGAGGAAAGGATAAGAATAAGCAAATGGAACGAAAAAAATTGAAAAAGAAGAAGAAAATGAGAAGAGGAAGAAAGAAGAGGAGGAAGAGAAGAAGAAAGAAGAGCAGAAGAAAAAAAAGAAAGAAAAGAAGAGAAAGAGTGTAGGAGATAAAATAAGAACTTGGTGGAGAAAAAGAAGAAATTAGAAGCAGAAGAAGAAGAAGAAGAAGAAAACCCAAAGGCCCTTTTCAGGGCCAGCCATATTTCTCGAAAAGAGATCGCCTTTCAATTACCCCTTTTTTAAATTTAAAAAAAAATAATCCCATATTCAATACCCCTTGTCCGTAGACAAGCCCAAACTCTATGTTAAATTCCCATTGTCCCTAGACAGACCCAAACTCTATGTTAAATTCCCATTGTCCCTAGAGTGACCCAGCGTTTTTCTCCATGTTAAATTTCCATTGTCCCTAGAGTGACCCAGGGGTGTTTTGAATGCTAAGTCCCCATTGCCCTAGGGTGACCCACTTCACTACTTTGGTTATATCAACCAGAAGACTGTTGGCACATTAACACAGTCGAGGCTATTGGAATATCAAGTTCAATATTGGAATTTGTTTGCATCATTACTGGAATTCATTTGAAGAATGGAAAGACAACCGCAATTTCAGAAAGAGGAAAGAAAGAGAGATATATAATGATGATGATATTCTTTTATTCCTCCATTTTCTGAAGATTTAAGACAAAGTATAGAGATGCAATGAAATACACAGAATCACAAAAATAGTGGATTCGTTACTTATGAAGTCCTCTGAATTATTTCCAGTAGCAAACGAATAAATAAATTAATATCATTACTAAGCTAGATATATGCATATATATATATATATATATATATATATATATATATATATATATATATATATATATATATATATATATATATATATATATATATATATATATATATATATATATATATATGATAAAACATTTGAAAATGTATCCTCACAAAAAAATAATTTCCTAATCGCTTTGCAATCCAGTACAAGTATTTCTTTCCTTATATTATGTTCTCTATTGAATCGAATATATAATATCCTTTATCTTACTGAAATACTTGGGAGATAGTCTGATCACATCTATCCATGCCTCAATTTCTAAACGTTCTGATATGGCAATTAAACCACCAAGTAGTACAATCAGTTTATCATCATCTATTTGATCACAGAAATCAAGGTAAATAACTGGAGGCATATACGAAAATAGACTTTCCATCAAGTGGTTCCTGTCGTCTAAGGTTAAGGCACAATTCATCGATATGTGCAAAATACGGTCATGACTCATTTTGCCACATGGGGACACAGCACAGGTCCTGCTTGCATTCCTCCAATACGAATCAATGTCCCATATTCCATTTTTCTGCATGAGTCAGTGTACGCTATTTTCCATAGATGATGCATTTTTAGTCCTGGATTAATTTTAAAAAATCTACCGAGTCCCTCTGATGGATTTCATGTTTTCTGTCCTCTGTATTCTTGTCCCAATTAAGTTTTTCCATGTTATTTTGTCTGGCGTTTTTCAGTGAAAATAAAGTCGTTGAGATAGTCTTCTAAATCATACTTTTTCAGTACAGTATTTATATCATATATAAAAGAGTTGTAGCTATGTTGGGGGTCAAAAATCAAATTTCCAACAGCCCAGAGGAAAACCTTTTCAGCAGTTAAGTTTGCTGATGTTCTACACATGCGACCAAGGAATACGAGTTTTTGCCTATCTATGCGAGATTGCACTGATATCATCCCCAAGCGTTATGTCTTAGATCCAATAGGCGATCTTTGACGGAAACCTTGTACTCTCCGGGCGAAATATCGTTGTATTTTCCCCATTGATTCAATGCCCTGATATGACATATTAAACCAGAATTCTGAGCATACAAAGCAGACGGCAAAATAACTCTTTCCCAGACATTCACAGAAACTATAGGATTCATCCCATTTGCATTTAATCCAATTGAGTATAGTGAGTTTGTTACACGTTTAGCTTTATCGTAGGAATAGACTATACGACCATTACTTTTCATTGGTTGTGAAACGGTAACTCCTGCATATTTCACTTTTTTTAGCTCTAGGAATATTCTGTTTTCCCAGAGTAATTCCACTTGATGAGTACACTTCATTTTTTTAAGAAATATCATCCAATTACTCTTGTTTGAGTTATATTTCAATTTCCACTTATGTGCATACTGATAAACTGTATTAACGAGTATTTGTAATCCATTCAGCGTAGAGCTTAGTATAGTAGTGTCGTCTGCCAAAAGCATGCCAGGTATGTTCATCTGATTCACTGTTATCCCGCAATTAGGCATTACTAGTTCATTCAATAAGTCATTTATGTATACGAGAAATAAAAAAGCCGACATTACACGCCCTTGATCAATGCCTCTCCATAATGGAAATGTTTTCGATATACATCCTCTACACGCTACACAGGCACTTGACTGTGTGTATGAATGTGCGATTATTCTCCATATTTTTGCATTCATTCGTAATGTTTTTAGTTTTTTTAGTAGTCCACAATGCCACAGCCTTTTCGTTATCCAGAAAAACGGCATATACATTAGAGTTATGATTATTAAAGTACATACCAAATTCTTGAAGAGTAAATGCAGCGGAGATAGCTCCAGCCTCCTTACGAAATCCAAATTCATAATGATGTGGAAAGCTTATTTTGTCTAAATACTTCTGAATTCTAGTCATCAACATTTTTTCAAACAATTTTCCCAGACAAGATGTGGATGTGATACCACGATAATTCACCGGATCCTTTTTATCTTTACCATTTTGTTTGTATATCGGTATACTCATCCCACATTTATATACATTTGGCAAATATTCATACTGGATCATGTAATTAAAAAGGGCAGATAAATATCTGATTAAATATTTTCCACCATACTTTAAGTGCTCATTCGATACGCAATCGATGCCTGGTGATTTGTATGTTTTTAAGACTTGATATGCTGCAACACTTCTTCCTCTACAATATTATTACATTTTATGTTATCAGTCTCTAGCTTGCTTTCTTCGTACATATTCTTCATTTTGACACAGTCACTATGTTCCTCATCTGTGTACCACTTAATTCAAGAAAATATAGTTTCCATAGATTGACACATTCATCCAAGTTATTAGATTCTACTTCTCGAAATGCAATATTACCAATATCCGATTTATCTTTCCTATTTTCCCGTAAGACTGCAGATAATTCGTCTATTCCCATTTCTGCACTCTTTTCCATCTCTTCAAATATGCACCCTTTATATATCTTTTTCTCTAGCCTATGTTTCTTTCTAAACTTTCATTTTGCGTCCTTGTACTTATTTTGATATTACACTGTGTTTCTATTTTTTCCTGCTTTGACCCATCTTCCGCGCGTTTTTCTCATACTCTGATGTAATTTTTCAAGCCCACTTTTCTTCCAATATGATTTCAAGTGCGATTTGAAATCGGACTTTGAAATATATCTGTCTGATGAAGTTATTGCACTCTTAGTTATCATTTCATTATACCTCTATACATCTTCTACCTTTTTACACTCATAGGTGAAATTCAAGAATGCATTAACATCAGATGTATACATGCTCATTTCTAATGGATTTGCCAAGTTCCATTTCATTCTTGGAGATGCACATGTCTTTTTATTTCCCTTCAATATATCATTTGCAAGTACCGCTGTAATAGGTAGGTGATCCGATATTGAGAAATCAATTTTGTCAATTACTATGTGTCTTTTTACAGCACCTCTGATTATTTCAGGTATTAATATATAATCAAGTGTGGACGTTCGTGATACGTCTTTTGATCTATACGTGATGTAATGTTCGAGTGGTTTTATCACCAACGTAGGAGCTATGTTTCTCTGTTCTATTCGTTTTTTGAGAGCAAGATCTCTTCTTGATGGATTTTTACACACAAGGTCTGCATTCATGTCGCCTATAATTATGCTTATATTTTCAGCAGTATACCTATCATACGCATCAAACACATTTTCACAAAGCAGGTTTCAATCAAAATTATAGGTTCCAACTCTCTAACTAGGACTTTCGCCGCCATACTATTTGGGAATTCATTTTGTAAGGTGCTTACTTTGCATAGTGATGATCTATAAAATACAGCAACCCCGCCACTGCCTCTATAGCATTGTTGTTGTATCTCTTCAGTAGGTAGCGCAACTACTTTGAAATCATCAAGTAATTTATCTAAATACGTTAGATTCTTTGTACAAAGCCAATGTTCAGAGATAACACATAGATATGTGTCTGGTAACAATTCAATTTTTTTCTGCGTGCTAGACATTATACCACGAACATTCCATGTTGAAATAATGAGCATAATTATAATTAAGAAGCAATTGCTAGTCATATGGCTATGCTCCTTAGGAATATATTTTGTATTTCTCATGCGTTTCATCAAGTGGGTAACCTTCACTCCACTTTCTGTTTGTTATCCATTCCCTACATTTTATTCCAGAACTCTAAAATGGTTAGTTATTCATCATCAGTGCAAAATCTTTTTCCAGTACATTTAGTCGAAATATATATATATATTTGATCCATCCCAATGGGGTCGTTTCGTTCTGAGTCGGACGAATGTTACTGTCACACCTTTCTCCTTGCACTGAGTTGCGATAGCTGTCTTTACTATATCTATATTTTTATCGATTTGACATTTGACAGCAGAATGCGTCTTATTTTGTTTCTTACGACTGGTTCAAGGACATCTCATTCTATATTCCTTTGACTGGGTCTGGTAATAGTTGTTTTAATATGTCTATACGATATATCTTTCTTTTTGTATTCTCCTCGTCATCGGAAGCATTCTTTGATCATTTGGTGATATGTTGTGCCCTATTTGTAATTTATTTTTTATGTTTTCATTTATATTTATGTTAGCTCTTTCTTCATATTTTAATTTCTTTTGCTGATTTTGAACTGATTTACTATCTCTTGCGTTGTTAGATGTTACTTCTGTGTGCTGATTATGACTCACATTTTCCGATATGTCAATCCGATCATTCCGTGAAAGTGGCGGGGAATCTTTCAGTGTAAACATAGCGGGACCATTTCCAGGCAAATTTGCTGGAAGAGCTCTAGCGGGCTCTTTGTGTATTTCCTTCTGTCCATGTACTACATTTTCTTGGTCAATAGATGGAGAGATATCATGTCTACTCATGATTTTCTTTCATTTGCAAGTCTACGTTTCTGCCACTTCCATTGCTAACAATTTGTTTAGTCATATCACTGCAATGTCTGCAGCGTGGCAGTATAGCACTGAGGTATCATGCTGCTGTCCTACCAAGACACATTTGTCACAGAATAAGGCAAAGAAAAAACTTGGTTTTGTCTTAAAACAATTAGACTATTTCTCGTTGTACATGCGTACAACGTTATATAGGGTGAATATGTTTTTCCTGGTAAGCGACTGTATATCATGTACCTAGCCACAGATTACTTGTGTCGGGTATCATGACTAACATGAGGTGCACGGGTATTCTACCCCGACTTGTACTCACTCTCCTATTGGATTTAAGTAAGACGAATCACGAAAAACCACACTGGTCGTTTTTGGATCACGCCAATGAGTATACACTCTCCTTTATTCTCCAGCCATAGGGGTAAGTGTTAAATTTACATTCTATTTATTTGATAGGCGAAGCTTATTCGGTTTGTACTGTGTTATCGCGTAATAATGTTTATTACAACGCAGATTTTTAAAAGTACAATCATATATATATATAAATGATGCATAAACTATTATGTCCCTTTTGGTTTTATTATAGCTGCGTATGTGAATCTGTAGCTGCGTCTGTGTGTCTGTGTTGGCAGCTATGTCTGTGTTGGAAGCTGTGACTGTGTTGGAAGCTGTTTCTTACTGAGTTTGAAGATGATTCTGACTGTTTGTAGCTGACTGTTATAGTAGCTGTCTATTATGGTAGCTGACCGTGTCTGTAACCGTGAATGTATATGAAATGTTATTGTGAATATAACTAGAGCGGTCCGAAGCTGTACGAAGCAGTCTAAAGTTTCTTGGAGTCATCTGGAGCTTCCAGAACAACGCTGTATGTTGTGATAACATTATTGTGAATCTTAGTCGTGATAAGATTATTGTGAATCTTAGTCGTGATAAGATTATTTTGAATCTTTAGTTGTGTCAAAGATTGTTTTGAATCTTTAGTTGTGTCAAAGATTATTTTGAATCTTAAGTTGTTTCAAAGACTATTTTTGAATCTTTATAATTTTGTTCTTGTTGAACAACATACTGTTTAAGGGGTAAGTGCAGCCCATGAGGGTTCTTGGATCTGCACTTCATTTTATTCAATATTTGTTTTGTTTATTTTCAATTGTATTTTTACATCATATATTTATCATTATTAACTCATTCATAAATTTCCATCTTTCTTACATTGTGTCTGGCTTGTTCATTTCGTCCAAAAACCCACTCGGTTACAATTCTGTGACAATACCTCTCCCCTCAGAAGAAAAACAAATGCACACATTTTATTTATGAAAACCCTCACAGAATAAAAGAAAAATAACTACTTTCGATATTTACACCGGTAATACCGCAATTTGGATTTTCTATATTAAAATGAATCTATTCAAATTTTTAATCATGTCCTACTCAAGTAGTCTGCCCCTATATTCTCAACCGCTCTTATTGCCTCTACACGGAGGCGATATGGTTGTAGTGTCAGCGCTCAACGCATCAATCGGGCCTTAGCGACCTTGGCCTTGTTTAAATACAATAGGGGTTGGTGATCAGTTTCGAGAACAAAATCTCTCTCAAAAAGATATGCATTATACATCCCAATTCCCCACACTACGGCCAAGCACTCTTTTTCAATAACTGAATACTTTTTCTCCATGGGTAGCAATTTTCTACTCGAGGAAGCTACGGGTAACTTATTGTTATCTTGCTCTTGCAGTAAAACTGCTCCCAACACAGTTTCAGAGGCATCTGTTCTTAAAATGAAGGGTTTGCTAATATCTGGCAATATTAATATAGGTGCACTGACGAGTTTTTCTTTAAGCGTGCAAAAAGCTATATCCTGTGATGGTCCCCACTCTACTTTGCTGGATTCGATGATTGCCGTACAAACGACATTCAAGACCCCTTTTTCTACATTGTCGCTCTGTCTCTTGATGTACAACTTAAGCATGTTAGCATGGAATGTCTTTAAATTGCCGTCTATGTCAATTTTGTAGTCCATATCATTCTTGACCTCCTTAACTTCGTAGGGACCTTTCCACTTGACTAGTAATTTATTTGTGCTGGTAGGAAGAAGCAATAAAACCTGATCTCCTACAAGAAATTTCCTATTTCGCGCTCTGCGGTTATAATACTTGGCATATCTACGTCCCGATTTCATTAATTCGTCGCGTGCCATCTGGCATGTACTTTCCAGTTTCTCTCGCAGATCTAACACGTACTGATATGTAGTTTTTATTTCCTCGCTCGCGACGTCACCTGTCCACAGTTCGCGTAGTATCCGCATCGGGCCTCGAACTGTTCTTCCGTACAGCAATTCGAAGGGTGAAAACCCTAAACTTTCTTGCGGTACTTCACGGTACGCGAACAGAACTGCGTTCAAATAACGGTCTCAGTTTTGCGGACGTTCCGCGCTCATCTTTCGTAGCATACTTTTAAGGGTTCCATTAAATTTCTCTACCAGTCCATTGCACATCGGATGGTATGGGGTAGTGTTTAGCTGTTTGATTGATAACAGTCTACTTATTTCACCCATGAGGTCGGAGGTGAATTGGGCACCACAATCCGTAAGGATTTCTTCTGCCACCCCTACCCTACTGAAGATGTCAACCATTGCTTCAGCCACCGGTTCTGTTTCAATAGTTGGTAACGCTACAGCTTCGGGATATCTGGTTGCGTAATCCACAAGAGTAAGAATATACCGGTTCTTCCTTTCGGTAACTGGTTGTATTGGGCCTACAATATCCACCGCCACTCTTTTAAACGGTGTATGTCTTAATGGCATCTGTCCCAAGGGTACCTTTGTAACCCTTCTCTTACATACGGTTTTCTGGCATACGTCACAAGACCTACAGAACCGTGTGACATCGCCATTAACACCAGGCCAGTAGAATTCAGCGACTACTCTACTGGTGGTCTTCGCCTTACCTAGGTGTCCTGCCATGCTAGACTCATGGGCCACCCTAAGTACTTGAGATCTGTATCTCTGGGGTACGACCACTTGCCAATACCTCTTACCATCCGGAGTGATAAAATCCCTATGAATTAGCCCGTTCCTACGAACGAATCTCAAGCTGCCCCCACCCTTGCAGTGTCTAATTGCGCCGGACGCGATTTTCTCAATGACAATCTTGATGGATTCATCACGTTCTTGTTCTCGTTTGAATTCATCACGCGAAATTCCGGAGATCGATTCAGGTACTATTAATTTCTGAAACGAGTTTTTCTCTCGCCTGGTCTGCGCTCGCGTTTGGACTGCCTGGACCAAAGGTATCCTGAAATCTGCCATGGTTGGAAGACGGGAACCTTCAACATTACCGATCGTCAGATCGTAAATAGGGTTTTCCATACAAAGGGCATCTACAGTTCCGGTTAAGAAAGGTGTTTCTACCGTGATCCTTGCTACGGGGATGCGACCGATCGTTTGATCGAGTAGCATGCATGGGGACAACCACCCGAGCGTTTGGTTATCCTGCACGAGACTGCGTTTGATCACTACAGCCGTGCAACCAATGTCACGTAATGCTACGATTTCTCGACCGTTCACTAAACCTCTCGCGGTTGGTACTCGCGCTTCCGGAAAAAGACACGTGCCAAGTGTATGAATACCTGGTTCTACCTGTACCATATTACCAGATACACTTTTATTCTGTATAGCCACGGCTACCTTATGCATAAATCCCTTTCTTTTAGGACATTTTATTTGAATATGACCCCATTCCTTACACAATAAACATTGTACACCCTGACGACCTGTGTCCCTAACTGACCTACTTGCCTCAGCTGATTTCACAAGCTCCCTAGGCATCGGTCTCGTAGACTGGTTTCCAGATTTAAAATCTTTTGAAATCACTTTCTGGGTTCCCCCATGAGCCTCTGCATATAAATCGGCTTGTTTAGCCATATCCTGAACGTTTGAATAGACTTTCTCTTTCAGAAACTGACCTAGTTCCCGCCCCACTGTGTTCAACAGTTGATCTCTGAGCAAGAAATCAGTCAACCCTTCAAACGTTTTCGCCGCTTTGTCGCATTCAATCCACCGCTGAAAATAGTTCGCTATTCTAACGATGAACTGATCAAAGGTTTCTCCCTTCTCGGGCTTGCTATTCCTGAACTTTTTACGAAAGCCCTGTTCAGTCAGCTCGTACCTTTTTAGAAGTACTTCCTTCAGAACGTCGTATTTAAACACATCGTCTCTAGGAAGTCGCGAGTACACATCCAGCGCTTTACCTTTTAATAAAGCACTGAGATGCAGTGCCCAGTCATTCCGACTCCACTTCTGGTTCTCGGCATACCGCTCAAACCGATGAAGATAACTATCCATGTTATCTTTCTCATCGTCAAAGGGGGGTAGTTTGGGACCCTTTAATTTACTAGAGGCAGAATCGTGTTCTCCTTTTCTAGCTGTTGCTAACTCTACCTTACGCTCATGATCTCGTTGTCTTAATCTTTCTTCTACCTCCAACGCTTCTAACCTTGCTTGTCTTTCTAACTCTATCTTCTCCCTCTCATCTCCCCTTTACCATTCTATCCTTTCCTTTTCGGCCTGTTTTTCTAGTTCTATCTTTTCCCTTTCGAACTGTTTTTCTAATTCTGCCCGCCTTTCCTCTTTTCCCCTTTTTTCCCTTTCAAGTTGTTTGGTCATTTCCATCTCCTTTACCCTTTCATCCCTCTCCCTGGCTTGTTCTTCCTTTTCTAATTCCCTCGCCATAATCCTTTCATCTCTCTCCCGGGCTTGTTCTTCCTTAATAAATTCCCTTAAACTTTCACCATCATACCCAAGTTCTTTACCTAAGGCGACCAAGTCCTTAAGTGATGACATGATTAATAGTAACAAAAATTTAATTTAACAAAAGAAACTATTCCTAATGAAGGCAACTCAAAACAAAAATGAATAAGTATTTATACTAGACCCACAGACCTAGAACTACTAAACAAAATGAATACCTACTTGATTGTCTTCTCAAGAAGGTCACACGACACGAATATAAACAATGAGAGTTTACTTTCACAAACACTGTGATGACGGTTCACTTAATCCAAATATCCCACTTCTGATACCATGGTCACAGAATTGTAACCGATTGGGTTTTTGGACGAAATGAACAAGCCAAACACAATGTAAGAAAGAGCTTCTCAGAGTCTTTTATTATCAGGTACTTTGCCTGTATCTGATACAAAATCTGGACAGAGTGTTCTTAGTCAGGATTTATAGTCAGAATTTGTTTTTTCTCTCCTGTGTAGTGAACTAATGACCATTGCATTACGAAACGCAGTGATCCACCTACTGAGCTGCTATGGCCACCTACCCAATACTGTTTGAAACCAAAGAATTAAAAATAAATAACAGTAGGAAGCAGAGAAGAAAAGGAAAAAGATTAAATGGTAAAAATGCATTATAATTTAACTGAACCAGATAAGCATGTTTAAATATAACACATATTTCATTACATATGGAACATTATATAACCCTCAGAAATATATGTATTACATACTACAAGCTTTCACATGAAAATAAAGAAATCACTGTTAATGCTAACATCTGTTCTTTCAAGATTGTTTAACAAAAGTTGGTGATGACTATATTTCACAATATTAAAGTTCATCTTATGTAAAAATTGTTTCAATATATCTAAATCAGATTTAGTTAATGGCTCATTATTCCATTTTGATTTGATATGTTGCTAGAGATGTTAACAATTAAACTTGTTTGCTTTTTTACTGGCTCCAACTCATAAACTGTATGGATGTGATACTGAGGTTAGACGTTTTAGATTTACTGTGCTTGTAGATGATATTCACTGGTAGCTGTTGCTGTTAAAACGAATTAATAGTATGTTACAATAATATATTTGTCAGTGTGCACTCAGGACCCTAATGTTAATGTTTCTTATTGTCAGTATTTGTTTTTTACATTGCTTAGAGTTGTTCCATTTAGACATACATGGTACCCAGGGAAGGCAGTGTCATAACACTATATGTCACGGTAATTTGATTTCACAGAGTTAATATTCAAATGATAAGAAATATTTAAATTTGTATCTTCGGGTGAGTAACCACTTTAAAAGTGCCTTCCCTGGGTGTCATGGATGTTTTAATGGAACAACTCTTACATGGTAAGTAGTCGAACAATTCCTATTTCAAATGATATCAATGTTTGGGGAATATAAGCTCAGAAAGTAAAAGGGAATATTTTGTTTTAGGTAAAATCTGCGAGTTAAGTGTGAAAGCCAAAAGGAAGAAAATAACTAGAATGCCAGTGTACATGGAGGAAAAGGCAGCTGTAGAAAGACAACTTTGACAATCTATAAGAACTGATTCACTACCAGGAAGAAGCAAAGAAGAAAGAACCTATTATGGCAAGGTGTCCATAGAACCAGATTAATGGGACATTTTATACCTTAAATGCAAGTCTAGTAAAACTGTATTGATTTGCATTCTAGGGAAATAAATTATGTTTAGGATTTTACAAAGCTTATTGCTTTTCACTCTTTTCTGTTACTTATCTTAAGAGCACATGTCTTATATCTTGCTATGATCTGACCTTGAAAATTGGGACCTATCTAATATGTGAAAATGGTGAGCTATAATGTGTATTTGCATGTAGTTTCATATCTCAAGAAGCTAAAACATACTACATATCGGATACATAAAACACATCAGACAGAAAATGTTTCGCTGTGCATGACACTCTGTCTATTCATGACACATATCTGATAAACTGCAGAATAATCAGACAGACTATGGATAGCACAAAGACAACATCATCCTTCCAGCTATTTGTAACAATAATGAGAAATATTGGATTGCAATGTGAAGAAAAGAATATCAATATGTAAAATGAGGTCATTAAAATCAAAGTGATTATATTTAAACCAATTAACTGGAATGCGTTTTGTTTTCAAGCTGAATGTCATTTATACCTATACTTTGCGCTTCACATCATTTCATTTTTTATATTGCCATTTATCAAGCCCAATGTTGATATCGTCCAAGGAGTTAGGATAATCAATATTTGGTTATATCAACAACCCATTCACGTTTTTACTATGCAACAGAAGTTAGAAACATTATAAGAAGCTGCTACTAGGGTACCAGTCAGTCATACCGTGTAGGGCATCACCCCTGATACATACTGGTGGAGGGTCCATGTACTGCCTGAACAATCACTGATCTATAGCATAACCTATTAGCAGTCAACAACAATGACAAGTTTTCAAGAATCTCTCTCATACAGTCCATATTGATAAAACTGCTCAGATTTGATTCTAGCTGTGTTAATCATACAACATTTACTATGATGCCTTTCTCCTTATAAAAGAATATACAGATAAAATCAGGTATTTTTTCTTCAAAATGTGTTGACCATCATTTCAGAAGATTGATGAGTTATGGAAGCAGAGCTATGCCTAATATGCGTGAACTAAGTGTAAATTTTCTTTTAACAAAGTGGTTAATAACTCTTGCTGGTCCAAAAATAAAAAAATAAAAATTAAACTACTTGGTAGTCAAAAAAAAAACCCTCTAAACTACTTGATTCTATCTGGATATACTTCCAGAAGGAAAAAGGCGTAATGGTAATTTCAGTATGACCAAAATAATTAAACAACGGAACATGTATGCAGCAGATATTATTTAGGAACTGTGTGTGTGATTTGAATTTTTAATTTAGATTTAAAATATTTTCAGTCATTTTGCAATGATGTCTGCAGTAAGAAAGTTTAAAGTGATGTCTAGCAATAGGCATTATGCTATAGACATGTAGCATCTTGTCCCATTCAGTCCCGACCCTGGAGTCACATTATCCTGACACCTGGCCAACCAGTTCTAGCACTAACCTTTTAATGCTAAGTGCTAAGCGAGGCCGCTGCTAGTACCATTTTTATGTCTTTCGTATGACCTGGCCGTGGTTCGAACCCATAATCTCCCTCATTCGAGTCAGACACTCTAACTACTAGGCCACCGGCACGGATTGTTCAGGAAGTAAGACAATTACCAGCCCTAATCCCACTATACTTATCAGGGTCGAAAGTTTACACAGTAAGACTAGGGTAACATTATATATCCTATCTTGTGCTGAAAAATGGCATTGCATCCTTCAAAAACAACATTTGTTATGTATAAAAGTACTACGATCTTAAATCTGATGATAAAAGCGAATTTACTTTAAAAGTCAATTTCCAACAATCCTTTAACATAATCTCTAGATTTAACTGAATCTGACCTAGATACATTAGTTCCTTTGAAGATAAACATGATAATGGTAAGAATGATAATAAATTGAAATCAAAATCTTCTCCTGTAACTTTGTATTTTATCTATGATTATAAGCACTTCTCGAGGAATGTGTTATGATGGATACATATGAACATTGCCCTTTTTTTAAACGGGTCACAAGCTAAATCTGATAGGCTATTTTGTTACTAGCAGGTAAGCAATTGTATTACAATACCATCATGATTATCCCAAAATGTCATTATTTTTGCTTTCGAGACAAAATCTCTTCCCAATCAAAATTATAATGTAATTTTTTTTAGGAACGTTAAGGTGAGCTTATTTTGTCTCATTTTTCTGGTAAATTTGAGTTTTTTATATACTACTGTTGCCACTTTAAAACAGTTTTCTACTGGAGGATATATTACAACAGTGGCGCGGGGAGTAGTAGACTTGTGTGAAAGTGTTAAGTTCGACAAATCTTAACTCGGGTGGTTTGGGAGCCATATATTTATGGATGCCGTCACCCAGATTTATATGTGGGAGCTATATATGTATTGTCAAATATCACCTAGCTCTTTTTATGGATAATACGTGTATCTGTTTATGGCACATGACAGTAACGTCTTCTGATGTCGATTCTAGGCCAACTATCAATCGCGTGCTAACAAAAGCAGGGAGATAGCACATGTAATGGTCCATAACTCTGTATCACTGTAACAGAACATCAGTGAAACAAATGTCACAACATAGGTATTTGCCCAAGAAAGCTGTTGACAGCACTGTACGTTGATGTAAGCAATGGCGATGCTGCTGACTACTGTATATATATATATATATATATATATATATATATATATATATATATATATATATATATATATATATATATATATATGGTATAGTCCTAAGTCAAATAAACTTCGTTAGGGCTTAGTGTGGAAGTGTAGAAGTATAAATATCAATATGCAGAGTTTTCCAAATTTGAGAATTAATTTTCTACAGGAATATACGTGTTGATGTGAAAGTTCTCTCACATATCACATACTAACATGACCACCCCATTCAATAACAGACACGTCCATTTTCAGTGAAATGGTACACGCAGGACTACACATGTATGAACATAGAAGGAAAATGCTATATTTTCTACTTCCGATATTTACAATGTCAAATCAAAAACACGCAAAAATTGACAAATACAAATTTGCCTTTCCCATGGATTTAACAAGCGGTGTAATTTTCATAATCATGAGTGGAAAGTGATAAAACTAAACTCTGAACATTATGGTAATTTACGGAATTATCCGGCAGTTACCAAACAGGATGAACTACATCACTATGCTGTCTAAGGAAAAGAGACTCACCCATAGTGTATGCAATATGCTGCCGTGATAGTATGGAAAAACCGTTAAGCTTGAAAGCTGCGGAAGATGCTAATGTTATTGCCACTCGAGTCATAGTCAGGCTGAAAAGTCAATTAATGAAATGGCTACATTTTGTGCACTTTTTATCAGATTAAAGATTTGCTATTGACGGGGTACAAACAAACAGGGAGGTCTGTCTATCTACCAATATGCAGACACAGTCACACTTCGGCTTGGCTATTAAGCAACGGATGGTGTGTGGTCAAAGATAAAGGAAAGACAGAAGTGATAAGACAGTCAGAAGAGTAATGATAGGAAGGACAGAAATAAGTAAAAGTGTGTCAGTGTATGTTTTCGTCCCTTAATATTCAGACCAATCCGGCTACAAAAGCAGCGATGAGATAAGAACCTCCAACCGGCATAGTCCTGAGAATCACCAAGTCTTATTTGTAGCTGACTCGTTCATTTGAACGTGATTTTGGAACACTCCTGCTTGTGAGATACCAAGTCAGGATTCAAACTATAGTAACCAAGTGTGTTTATCAACGAATCCGTCATGTAAAGAGCCTTATTTTATGTTGGGGATATATTGTTTCATCAAGAGTGAGAACTGTACTATTTTGAAAAGGGACCAACCATTTACTTTTCAAGGATATCAGGTACTGACACAGGGGTATTCCATTTTCCTTTGGTTGCGTACCTGACGTTTTTTTTTGTCGGTCATTATTGGAATAAAGAGAGAGAGAGAGAGAGAGAGAGAGAGAGAGAGAGAGAGAGAGAGAGAGAAGCAGTTCTTCGTTTACCAACTCTTATGACATCATTGTGAACTGTTTGACATGGGAATATAATAATCATGACCTTAGTTATTATATAGTACATGTATTATATAGTATATGTATATAGTACATGTATGACAGGTCAATTTTAAGCAACGAAACGAGCCCCTGCGGGTGGAACCAGATACAAGCAAGTTGTCACAGATGATAACTAATGAAAGAACGAACAGCTCCTTTGGACGAATATAAATAAACAATTTTATTAAAAAAAAGCTATATGTTTTTACCAGTTTGATCCAGTACGTCATGCCATCTTCAGAGAGTTATTCGCATTAAGTCTCGAAGCAGTAAAATCCATATACATCAAATACGCGCCACAAATACCGCACTATATAAGCCGCATCGGGCTTAACAAAACACTTTCTGCTGGCGTCACCAGTTTACCATTTTACAGAATATTTCTTTTTAAAAATCACTAATAATACTAGTAATTAATTTATGAGTCGTATTTATAGGTATGCGAAATTTACAGTGACACTGCACAGTAGCGATGTTCTCATTGGATGACAAACAATCAGAAGTCATGCGCCTTCCGATTGGTTAAACGTTTACTCACCAGTCTACAGCCCAAGGAGAGTCGCAAATTGTGTGAACAATACACATTGCGTGTAAGTGTCTATCAGACATTACCTGCTGTATGAGGACTTTCACAATAACGCGTAATTCATCTCTTATGAACATTCTCAACCGTTTGCCGACGAAACATTTCGATGACTGGTGTGTAAATCCTTACAATGTAGTCCAGTCCTCAAGATCTTGGTGTGCATTAAAACTCAGGTCCTCGCAAGTATACTAACCCCCCACCCCCACCCCGCACACACACACATACACTATCACTCCAGCAAAGTTAGTCAGATTTTAAGTCACAATACTTCACTTTCACTTTCACACAAAACAAACAATACATTGGCTCCAGTCCTGCTCCAAATCGATTATAGCTTGAGTGGATTCAGATCCCCAATCTTCTGCTCCAGGGATAGCGAAGTTCCTCTCCATTACTACTCTGCGACCTGCCTGCGGATTATGTGGTCTCCTTACTTGTCGCTGGCGCTGGGTCTCCCACCCTTGGCGATGTCTCTCCAAGTTCTCAATTTGAGGGATAGTGACTTTTAGTTCTGGTAGTACTTTAATCTGGTGTTGTGGAGGAGATGGTGTCCTCACCGCAGTCTTGACCTCACAATGAGTTGAGGTAGGACTGGCCTTTTTTCCTCCTGTCCTTTCTTCCCTTTTTCCTTTTCCTCCTCTTATATTATTCTCCATGGCCAGCTCGTCCAACATGCAATGGGTATATTGCATATGCATCTGGAGCTCAAGAAGTTTGTGTAGTCTGCTCATTTCTTCTTGTCGACGAATCAACGATGGGTACACAGAATGACGAACTCACCGATTTATATTCCTGAAGCACGGACGTGAAGGAAAACACCGCCCTAAACACAAATTGACAGTACACATGACATCTGAAATATGGACCATGCTGACTTAAAAGAAACACTCACTTTCACTTGTTTTTATCTACATAAATTCTGTCACCACCCCTGCATACAACCCTAAAACAGCAGCGGTAGGGAGTGGGGTGGGGGGTAGGCGAACAGACCAAAGGGCATTTTCCAAAATAAAACTCTCCACGAAAATATCGTTCGAAGAGGGGCTGATCTAACCAAATAAACGCTTCCACGATGATTAAAAATATCAAAGAACATGAAATAACCCTAGGACGCGCCTCCCCCCCCCCCCCGCTGCTGTAGTTGATGGTGTTTTTATCCAAATATTTTGTCAAGGCCGATTCGATATCGTGTTCAAGGATCATGCAGGTCTATCGTTACAAATCCATGCGGGGTTGACTGAGCGCGGCTGAAAAGTTTTTGAATTTAATTATATCCATGTCGCCGCTGCACCAGGTCTGATGAATATTTCTTAGCGTATGTGTATCTACACCGTTAAAAACAGCTAAAACGTTACAGTTGTCCCTGATCACTTTTGGTATTTGTGTATACCGCTGAGTTACATAAATAACATCAGTATTTTTATGTCTTCCTCGGAAAAATATCCTTGCAGGGTTTGCTTGTTTATGCAGCATTAGATCGTCGTATACAACTAAATTATTAATAGATCCATCTATGGAATCTATAAATGGAGCTTCATTGATGTCGGTGATAAACTCAATAATATCATCGTGTTTTTCATTTAGCTATGTTGCATTTCATTAAAATCTGTTAATACCTGATAGCATCGCTGATCATCAACTGATGGTGCAATTAAATATAATTTGACCCATTTTAACCATCTCATTATCAAATTAAGCAACAATTGTGTTTTTCCACTACCAGATGGACCTATTATTATCATTCTGTTAGAATTTGGTAACGCCGCGTGATGTTTAACTGGTTCATGTTTCTTTGTGGCGGAAAAATCAATTACATTCATGATATAATTATATTATGTATTTATATTGTGTAACATGCCGATCACGTACACCAACAACAGGCCGATTTACAGTTGTTACGCGCAACAATAAATCAGCCGTCGCAGGTGCATGCGTGAAATGCAGCACAAAGAAATTAAGATTTGTTTCGTCTGGTCAAAAACCAATTAAAGTAAAATTAATTATAAAAAAGAAATACGGCGGTGATATTGCAGTTAAATTAGCATCGCTGCCAGCATTATTTTGGTCTAAATACAGCGGAGAAAAACATCGTCCCGGATATAATTATTGTGGTCCAGGAACCAGACTTGATATCAGACTTGATATCAGACTTGATAATGATATACCAAAATCAGGAGAAAATCCGATAATTGCAATTGATCAAGCATGTCTCGCTCATGATATTGTCTATCGAAGTAATGATTTACAACAAAGACATCTTGCGGACGTAAAATTAATTCATACGCTAAATTCTATAAAAAATAAATCGATTAAAGAAAGTTTAGCTAGTCGGTTAATTAACACCGCAATGAAAGGCAAATTAGAGTTAGATGCTGGTAAATAATATCATGGAATCGATTTATTATTCTCCGGTTGGATTTTGGAGAGGTAAAACAACAATTAAAACACTATCCGCGGCTGCTCGAGTAAAACCTTGTACTGCCGCAGCGTGGTTATCTAAGCAGGCTGTGTGGCAAATTTATTTACCACCGCCTAAACGAATTGAGTACGCGCATTTTGATGTTAGTGTTCCTAATGAAGTTCATCAGACCGATATCATGTTTTTACCACATGACACCGTTGACGATTGACATTGCAAGCAGATACAAAGAAGCAGAACCGTTAATAACTAAAACAGCAACTGTAGTTGCAAACGCATTTAGGAAAATTTATCAACGAGGACAATTAAAATGGCCAATTTTACTTCAAGTTGATCCTGGTAGAGAATTTGTAGGTGCTGTATCATCGCTGATGAATCAAAATAATGTTAACATATAACGCGGACACACTGGAATTCATCGTGATCAAGCTATTGTTGAAATATTTAATAAAACACTTGCTGAGCGATTATTTGGATATCAGTACGCGAGAGAATTTAGTCAAGACAAGAAGTCTCACGAATGGGTGGAAAGATTACCAGGTGTAATATCAGCGATAAATAATGAATTAACACGAGCAATGAACATGAAACCGGTAATCGCGATTACAAATACAATTATACCAATTCAGCGACGTGATTTTTCAACACGGCCAGTGCTAGGTAGTATTATTCTGCGATATTTATCTAAACCAGGCGAGGCTGAGGGTGGCAGAAAAAGAGCAACACATCCTGTCTGGAGTACAACAACTCATAAAATATTAACCGTGATAAGATCGTCAGGTAGACCAGCAATTTATGTACTTGATTCACTTGCTCCTCAGCGGGGATTTACTCGTGAAGAATTTCTTGTAATTCCCGCAGACCCTCAATTACCACCGCAATCACTTAAATAATCAACTCCGCGTCGATTACATTCCAAGCACGCCAAAGTAACGTTTTCTCATATATGACCAAAATTATTATTTTTCCTGTCGATGGTAAATTGTTTTGAATCGTATTTCTGATACTGCCACGTCATTATACAATTACAACCGGAACAGTGATTGCTTTGTTGTTGTTTCAGCGACATTACAAGTTCGACTTCTAAGTCAAATTCGTAATTATTTTTTTATCAAATTGTTTGTAATTAAATAGTTTTTCTTTATTAGTTATTGATTTATCTAAAACGATCCGCCCCAGCTGGGATATTTGTCCAACTCTAGATACAGCCAAATAAACTAAATTTGACCATTATATGCGATCATCGACGATCCAAACCCGAGTATCAGTAATAGTTAATCCCCGCGACGAATGAATTGCCATAGCGTATCCTAGCGTCCATGGAGATTTTTCAGCATTTAATGCGTCCTCGACGAAATTAATATCAACAACAACAATATCATTCAGCACCAGGTTTTTTTTCTCTTGTCCAGGTACATCAACGTCAATATTTTGTCGTCGAGTATCTGCTGGTCGATAACAACGGCACCGGCATCGTTGAACATTTTTCTCGTTGCAACTGAAATAATTCTCGTTGAAGCGAATCACGAACTATTTTTCTACTGGCAACTATTAAATCATATGGTGTCGATGTGGATAAAAAAATCCTTCATTGATGTTTCTGAAATTATTTCTCTCATTACACTACACTGAGATTTATTTGATTGTAATCGAATTAATTTTTTTAATTCGATTAATTTTTCATCAAGTGATCTATAATCGGCGTCAACTTCTTCGTAGTAATCAACAAAATTCTTCATCCATTCATGAGAAGATTCTCCATCAATTGGGTTAGGTTGACCGTGATCGCCGCACATTATTACGGCAGTATTTTTCGTTGATATCCAATCTGTAAACACTTTCAGCGTTTCCAATGAAACAGTACAAATTTCATCCCAAATGATAACTCTGTTTGTATATTTATCTCCCATTCGCGAAGAATTCCATGTGCCACCGCTGTATTTGGAAAAAACTATGATAGGTACACGAATTAACTTTTCGTTGCTTCATTTTCCGCGCTAGTCTATGTGTTGGCGTTAACACGACCACGTCAGAATTTGTAAATAATTCTATAATTCGTGTCGTTTTACCGGATCTACCTGCCCGTTCACGTAGACGGTTTTATATCGTGATACTGCATCGTGCACGGACGGCGCCGATGAAATTTCCAATATGGTATCGCTGTAATATTTATCTTCAACAGCAACATCAGCTGACTCACAATAATTAAGGATATGTTCGTCTTTGATTCTCCACGTGCACCATGAACCATCTCCAGTTAAATTTTCCAACATTAATAAATGTTTTATATCAATGTAAAACGAATCAGTAGCTAGTCTAACTGCGTCGTTGGGAAATTTATTTATCATCGAAAGTAAATTTATACTTACATATGCGAGTATTGATAATCTTAAATGAGTATACTGCGGAGACTCTCCATCGATGTGACTGACAACGGTCCCTAATTTTGTTTCGTCGGTTAAATAGATATTTTCTCGATTACAAAATACACACCTTGACGCGGTATCAGCGATTATAAAATCTAATTCAGCGTCGTCCATGATTAATCTACAATGATGTCGTTGATGATAATATGCCCCACCCTGGGTGAATTTACCGATTTTTTTCTACCTAAGTCTTTTGCGTTATCGTGTTCCGTTGGCAACCAAACTGTTTTTTTGTTTTCGATATGATATAATTGCTTCGCTGATCGTCAACGACGTTAACATCGCCGAATCTAATATATATATCACAATAACACTATTGGTACCCAGCGCCGCTCCGAGAAATGTTTACCAAACCAAATGTAGCAGATTTTATGTAAACCTGCGCGAATTCAAATGATATGAAACGAGCGAATCCTGTCATGGGAAAATCCGGTACCGGACCATTAATTGACACCCGCGTTATTTCGTCGCAGGGATGTCCAAATTGTGTAAAATATTTAGCACATTCACCTAACCCTAGGAAATTTCCAGGATAACACGCGATCATGTCAAATGATATCATGTCGATGCAATTATATTCGGTATTCCAGAATCCACCGTGTCCGTATTCGATACAACTTTGTTGTATATTTTTAAGAAATTCCCGTCGCGTCGGCTTCCATGAGTCTTTTTCTCTGGCAGCGTGAGCAACAACCGATGGAACTGTAAAACAATTAATCAGTAACTGCTCAGGATTTATTGAGTATTTTTGTGCTAATTCTTTCATCGTGTCGTGTAATAATTCATTCCTGTACATGTCACCGTTAGGTCGCACAAATTGATCGTATTTATCATCGCTGGAAAACAACCACACCGATACCGGATCGGATTTACTTATTTCGTAAATGAAATAGAACATTTCTGTGGAATAAAAATTAACAACACGATCTCGAGGAAATATTGGAACTGCGCTGGTCCACGCATGCGAATTATCATCAACAATTACAATTGATGCTCCCTTGGATTTACACGCGGATGAATATAAAACCTCACCCGATATTGTTTGTACCGTCATGGGAAATTTTAATTTAGTTGATAACGCAGCGACATCATTCACTGACGCACCATCAGCGACTGATTTCGCCCATGAGGTTATTTTTTTACGTCGCAAATCAGTTAAACCCGATCCGCGTTTTGCGTTTGTAAAATGCTCCAGTACTCGCTCAGCTACACAATTTATTTTTGAAGAAAATTTCATTAAAGTAAGATTACCAATATTGGGTTTATTTGGTCGATACATTCCGTAAACGACCGTGGTAACCGGGTACGCTCGTATATAATATGGGGTATCTATGCCGGTTTAGATTTTCCACTTACAGTGACATATGTTTTCCAGCAATTACCGGATCACGTTTATAACGAGTAATCCATACATCATTGTCGTTGTAAACGATAAATTTTATCCTGAATATAAATTTATCATCACCGATAGCAATAATTATTTTTTTGCTCGTGCGTCGTTCATGGTGTTATTACTGTTAGTTTTCCACGTCGACCATACATGAGATGCTCCATCGTCGTAAGACTCCTTTTTGGCGCTATTTACCTCAATTAAATCGTATTCAGCATCATCGAGGTCAAATGAACTTATGTTATATTTTAGACAAATATCTAAATAATAATGAATCAGTACAAATGGTTAATGGTTGGTTAATTAACTGGCTGTGAAAAATCATGCAAAGGCGAATTTTGCAGAAAACATTTAGCGTGTATTCGTAGAACCGGTTCTGTATACGATGCAGCGTTGGAATACGCGAAAAAAAAACTCGTTTATGTGTGCGCTGCGGTTGAAAACTTAAAAGACATTATGACAAAAAACTCATCGATGATAGAATCATTAAAAGTGAAGAGGATTACCTAAATAGTTTTTCAAGCAAATTTTGATTTAGACAGATAATAATTACTATATGGATAAGATATTCACGAAGCATCCAATCGTCGATAACTACGAAGCGTCCTGCAACGGTACAGTTAGACACTGCAAACTAAAAAACCAGTTGGTAATATTACAAATATTGGTTATCTTAGATATAATACTGGAAGAAGGATGTATCTTAATCATCATTTCATATATAAGTGTTTTCACGGACCAATCAAAGATGGTCTTGTAATTGATAACATTGATGGAAATATACTCAATAATAAATTATCTAATCTAAGCGTGGTTACTCAAAGCGAGAACTGTAGGTCAGGAAACTCTGGAACAAATTCAAAATATCCCAGAGCGGTTAAATCAAGAAATGTGAATACTGGCGAAGAAATTATATTTCAGTCGATGTATTTGGGCGGTTAATACTTTGATATTAATCTGGCTTCAGTAGATATGTTGCAGAAAAAATAACTAAATCATCGTTTTCATATAAGTTTGGGAACTGGATTTCATTTCATTATATTCCTCTGATATTAGATGATAACTAAAATTAATCTTATTTTATTCATTAATTATATTTATTTTACTTTTAGAAATATAATTTAGTATATAATGAACGAACAAAACATCAACAGTATAATTGACGCCATTGAGGTGTTAACAATTAAAGAAATAAATATATCAGATGAATTATCCACCCACAGGATCATTGCTGATTTTGAAACACTAATGCAGAATAAACACGAAGTAAGGTATGTGTTGTCGGCCGAATACAGATTTATAAATAAAATTCAGCCAGCAATGTATCCGTCGTTGGCTGGCATCGACGAGATACAAATAAAGGAGTTTGCTAATTTAGCTAACGCGGTTGAGAAAATAAGATCAGAGTTTTCTAACGAATACGAAGCAAAAAATGTAATCAATACTCGTGTGCGACAACTAAGGAAAATGTTGGATAACGACGAGAAACAATAAATAAATGTATTTACTAAATTATTTTATTTATTTATTTACTGAATAATTTTATTTTGTTGGAATTATTTTATTTATTCACTGATTATTTATTTATTTATTTACTGAAGTATTTTATTTATTCACTGATTTCAGGTAAAGTATCACTCAAAATTAACAAAAATCATTGACTTTACAAATTTGACTAGTAATTAACCCATCTGAAATTATTTATTTAACAGTTTCAAAAAATTGAGTAGTAATTACCACATCTGACATTCTAAATTTATTTATTTAATGAATTATTTTTTTATTTATTTACTGAATTATTTATGTACTGAATTATTTTATTTTCCTGAAATTACTTTATTGATTTAATAATTTCAGGTAATTACCCCATCTGAAATTATAAAATCAAGAAATCTATAAATTTGACTAGTTATTACCCCATGTGAAATTATAAATTTATTTATTTACTAAATTATTTATTTATTTATTTATTTTATTTATTTACTGAATTATTTATTTACTGAATTATTTTATTTTGATGAAATTACTTTATTTATTTAATAATTTCAGGTAATTACCCCATCTGAAATTATAAAATCAACACATCTATAAATTTGACTAGTAATAACCCCATCTGAAATTATAAATTTATTTATTTACTGAATTATTTATTTATTCACTGAAATTACTTTATTTATTTACTGAAATTACTTTATTTATTTACTGAATTATTTATCCATTTACTGAAGTATTTATTTACTGAAATTACTTTATTTATTTACTGATTTCATGTAATTACCAATCAAAATTAGCAAAAATCAACAAATTTATAAATTTGAGTAATAATTACCCAATCTGAAATTACAAAATCAATAATTTCACAAATTTGACTATTAATTACCCCATCTGAAATTCTTTATTCACTGAATTATTTATTTATTTACTGATTATTTATGTATTTACTGATTATTTATTTACTGAATTATTTATTTATTTACTGAAATATTTATTTATTTACTGATTTCAGGTAATTACCACTCAAAATTAACAAAAATCGATAATTTTACCAATCTGAGTATTAATTACCCCATCTGAAATTATTTATTCAGTAATTTCACAAATTTGAATAGTAACTACCCCATATGAAATTATTTATTCAGTAATTTTACAAATTTGAGTAGTAATTATCCCAAATGCAATCATTTATTCAGTAATTTAGCAAATTTGAGTAATAATTACCCCATCTGAAATTATTTATTTATTTACTGAATTATTTATTTTTTCACTGATTATTTATTCACTGAATTATTTATTTATTCACTGAATTATTTATTTATTTACTGAACTATTTATTTATTTACTGAATTATTTATTTATTCACTGATTATTTATTCACTGATTATTTATTAATTCACTGATTATTTATTTAGTTACTGATTTCAGGTAATTACTACTCAACATTAAAAAAATCAACAAATCTATAAATTTGATTAGTAATTACCCCATCTGAAATTATTTATTCAACATTTTCACAAATTTTTTGAGTGGTAATTACCCATCTGAAATTATTTATTTACTGAAATTACTTTATTCATTTACTGAAATTACTGTATTTATTTTTATACTTTCATGTAATTACTACTCAGAATTAACAAAAATCAACAAATTTATAAATTTGAGTAGTAATTAACCCATCTGAAATGATTTATTACATGATTTCATGAATTTGACTAGTAATTACCACTCAAAATTAAAAAAAAAAAATAATTTCTTTTTGTTACCTGTTGTTGGTTTTTATGTATTTTGTTGCTGTTTGTTTCAGGTAGAGGTTAAAAATATACTTACGATCACACAAGTAAATGTATACTTAATGTTCCGCCACGTAAATCAAGCAGGTTTCCAGATTGATCTGTCAGTCTGAAATTCATTCTTGATAATAAACTATTATGACATCGCAGGTAATCCGAATTAATTGGTTCCTGTACAAATAAATATCCTGGTGGTCCTTGCCAGGCGTGATCTGACACTGATGTATCGGCGCTATAGCTGTTTTCGACGATGTCGCAACCAAGATTAACTGCAACCACGTTCGTTATATTAACAACCTCTGGTAAATATGCCTGCCGCCAACAGCATTATCACATACAAGTATAGCCTGTGGCGGTAGTGACTTTCTCCACGCGGATAATAGCTCAGAAAATAACTCATTGATGGTGTCGCTGACGGATTCTTTTAAATTTGTCCACGTTATAACCGGGAAATTTAAAATTTGGCAGTAATTTCGCCGTGAGCGAGTACGCGTCTAAAAAAAATTATTCATTATCTATTTTTCATTTATTATTACCTGAATTAATCGTGTGTGAATATATTCCATGTCGGCCGCGAGCTGATTTAATATTTCCATGCGTTTGATAATCTCGCTGCATGAACTTTATACAATTAAAACACACTCACAAAATTAATTCTTTAATAGATTTAGTTGTTTATCATGTTCATGATTAATTTTTCTAAACCAATCATTAATATAACTTCATTCAAAAAATGTACCTTTTTTGCTTCACCACGAAATATCCATATCATATCGTCTTTTATCTCGCTACCTAAAATATAATTTTTTATATCATCTAGAGTTTTTTTGTATTTTGGATTAATATCATGATATGATTGCCTATCTGTGGTATAGTCGGAATTTTTAGGTTCTGGCGGTGTTGGTGGTTGTGGCTGCGCAATCTCAGGCCATCCTAAGACGGTTCTAATTGAACTCGCATATATATCAAGGGCGTAATCTGAACTTACCTCGATGATCGAAGTTAACGTTGGTTCGTGTGCGGATATTTTCATTCCAGGATCTTCTCCGGTTATATTTTTTATTCTTCGTGTTAATTCATTATTGATTTCTTCGAGCTGATAACTACCAGTTGGCATTCCAACAACTGTCCAATCAGGTGTTCCTTCGGCTTTATTTTTATTAGCAAAAACAAGAGAATTATTTGATAGTAATCCACCAAATGATTTAGATCTGACTTTGGGCCAGCTGTGGTAGACTCGTAACTGTGCTAGCGCGATTTCGTCGATGGAAATAGCGGTTGGAAAATTAACATTAAATTCTGGCTTAGCCAAAGTTGCCGAGATCATCGTGATTTTGCGTGGAATTGTATTTGTCACGATCTGCTGAAGTAATTCCACCATTATTTATATCCGCAGTTTTAACCCTTTGATTGTAAATTTTCATCATCGACGAGAACTCGATGTCAGATATGATACCATCAATGAGACTGTCCAACAGCAACGAAGATGACTCCGAATACGCGGTCGTTGCCGTGTGTAATTTAATTACGTACTCGGATAATTTTTCACTCGTGCATGAACATACTTTTTTCGCAATCATGTTAAGAACACACGCGACCGTTGATACCACGGAAATATAAATAGTCACAGTTACCGGTGCCATCGTTGTTACCGCGGATAGTATTATTCAAGCGCCAGCAACAGCCGCGGTTACCGAATAAACAACCACGTCAATGATAACTAATCGTCGCTGATATTTTTTTATCTTTGCCGAGTACGTATCTATGATGTTTTTCAGCGATAACTGCCACGCACGCGCTTGGTTGTACCTGTACTTGGATGCGCTCATTATTGTTTTACTTCGTAAAAAATTGAGGTGATTCAGCTATGAATTCCATGCACCACCAAAATGATGTTGGCGACGTTGTTTTATCTGTTTCTAACGTAAATAACTTAGCGCTGCTGCTTTTGCCGCAACAGGAGCAGCTGCCGCTAACAGCGCTGGCAACGCAACTAATAGCGGACATAAACCATCTAACTTACCCATATCTTGATGGCGCTCAAAGAAAGATCAATTTGAACCCCAGCATTTGCTGATTTAGCTTTGCTGAAATGTTTTGTTGTGTGTTATAGTTAACGATAATTTATTTGGGCCACCGTGAATTTGGTTATTTTTTATTGTTATTTTTACCCCACAGGCTTTTGTTGTACTTGACTGAAGTTTTTTCATCTGACCCGGGGTCAGAGTCACACTAACATGTTCGTATGGCATTACTTATAATACCGCGATTGATCTAAATTAATCTCACGTTTTTTTTTTTTTTTCTACAGAAGCATCAATGACTTTCATTCGGCCACCAATACCTTCCAAAGTCATGGTTCTATCGCTGAGTGTAACACAAATTGATTTAAAATTAGCAGCACCCGGATTACGTATTTTAGCTTTAAAATGTATATCAACCACGTACTGTTTCACTAAATCAATATGTTCCAGTGAAAAATAATAGATCGGATACAAATTTGTAAAATCTAATTGTGATATTTGTAACCAGCATCAATATTTTGATCTCGCCCCATAAAACTTAATAACCGATGATATGCACCTGCTACTGAATTCGTTTCAAAATCTAACGATATTTCCTCAGATGGTTCCTGATGTCCATTTATTCGCAATGATACTTCACTGGCATCATATTTATCAAATGCTAAGTATTTGATTACCGTTTGCTGATCTATCACTTCTTTGAAGAGCAATAAATATATGTCTTGGTGCAGAAACACCTTGCTGTGATGATATATGCCAAGTAAAAAGAGTATTTACGGTGGAATTATCAATATCTGTGACCGTTGTCAACCATAAAATTATTGATTTACCACCTTGATTCATAAAGGAAAGTAATTTTCGTTCTTCATCAAGTGATGGAGTCATCACTGGCATCCATGATGTAAGTTTAGATAATACTACTTTACCATCAATAACACCAACAGCATCTTTTCTCCAGATAGCATCGTTGCTATCACCTTTTCGATAAGAACAACCGTGTGTTTTGCCCAAAAAATTACTTTTCTAAAATCTCTGCAGAATCCAAATATATGAGATAACGGAATTGCACATGATAAATTTCTACGATCACCTTTTGACATATTTTTACATGTAGCAAATCCTAGATTAAAATCCGGATTGGCACTTTGCAGTGTTGAAAATGCAGTACCTGACCGAACTATCGTTCCAGGTGCTTGAGCAGCCCCAGCACCTTGTTCTAATTGTACTTGAATACATTATTCATGATCAGCATCATCAAAATTATCCTTGAAAACATCATACTTGGCCCAGCTGATCTAGTATAATCAGCGGAGTACCTTGCTAAACCTATAATCGTCGTAGCAACATCGACGTTATCGTGAATTGGTTTCTTTTCCATCAACCATGTATATGGCGCTCTTAAATAATGCCATAATGCCATTATTACCAAAACCGACTTTAACATTTGCTCCGTATGTTACATCATTAACGTCAGTTGTTATAAGTTCACCTACAACCTCGATAAATGCTTCACAAGGTAGAAAGTATCTGCTTGTATCATGAACCTGAAGTTCAATTCGACCACTTTGATCTGGTGTTCATATGAATAATACTGATAACCGCGAACAGACTCGTCTTTGCTTATTTGTTCATTCGTATCAAAAGCAGCATTAGACATTCGCGAGAACATTTTTATTATAAAACGTTACCTTCTAAAACGAAGACCGCTTCCTGATATCACAGTTGTATTTATTTGTTCTGTTCCTTGATTTATTAGCTTATTTAGTTTTGATTTGCTGCGTCATTTATTATTTTACTGACATCGCTGGGCATCAATGTGGTACTTGGTAATTTAACCGCGACAGGTTGTTTTCGGCGTATTAAATTTAGAATTCTGTCTTTGACGGTGCTAAATGCTTTACTGGCAGCGCTACAAATAGCAGCGGTGGCTTTATCACGAACAAAATCCATCACTTTCATTGATAACGGTTTAACGAAAGGTCCCGCTTTAGGAGCTATTCTTGTAATGAAACCTTTAACGATATCACCTAATCCGTTTCCGTAGGTGACTTTGTACATAGGTAACCGCGCATTTACCACTCGAACAGGTATGTGCTTGCGATGATTTTTATGCACGATCATCTTATTTAATTATGTATTTATTTAATAACTAGTCGCTGTAATCGTCAACGAGTTCATCAATGAGATTTTGGTATACGTTAATATCTACAATACCACCCTGAAACAGTCTTCGACAGATATCAGTTGCCTCGTTGGTTATTTCCGATGAATTATTTCCTGCTTGTTTTCCTCCAATAAGGACTTCTAATCACGATATATCATTAACAACATTATCAGGGCAGATAGAATTATAACCGCCACCAGTAGCTCTAGGTTCATAATCGGTAGATGCTTCCTTTCATTGTTGTTGAGGAGTTGTCGTGGGTAACGCCGTGGAGATGAAAATAATTGAGAAGGCTGTGGAGGCGGTTCCTGTGGATAAGGTCGTGGAGTATAAATGTTATCCCCCAGACAATTCTGGGGGAGGTATGATTGATTTTATTAAAGAAATAAATAAAAACGATCCTGTTTCAGTATGGTTATTTCAGAGTTCTAACGACGAATCATATATGGAAGAAAAAAGTAAATTTGATCGATTTGTAAGACCAAATGGTGTTATTTATCGAACAGATCTTCTCCACGAGAAAATGAAAAATCTTGCGCTGCAATATACTGAAGATACTGACGAACTATTGAGCAACTGTTTTACTGTTCCGTCAGTTGCGGCTCATTTTGCTAGAAAGAAAACTTCGTGGAAACCAACTTGATTTGATTTTCTCAATGATATAATATCGAGTTGTGTCGAATACGGGCACGGTGGATTATGGAATACTAAATACGATCACAGAGATGTTATCTCAGTCGATATGGTTGCATGTTATCCGGGAAGTTTTCTCGGGATGGGAGATTGTTCTGTATATTTTAAAAGATTCGGTCATCCGACACACGAAATGACATGAGTATCGATAAATGGACCATTGCCAGATTTTGACCTGACTGGATTCGATTGCATCGAGTGATTCGAGTTTCCAATGGTCTTCATCCAATTTGTTGTGTTTGGTTCGGTAGGCATTTTTCATAAAAAATGTGGGTACCAATAGCATTGTTACGATATATGCTTGATTGTGCGATATTACTATCGCTGATTGGAAACAAAGCAATTATATCATATCGAAAACAAACCGAAGTTTGATTACCACAGCAAAAGGAATATTCTGATGATGAAAACCCGGATAAAACTGATTACAAGAATAAGATCACAAAAGATCTTGCTAGAAAAATAATTGGCAAGTTCACTCAAGGAGGATCATATGATCATAAACGATATTGTACAAGATTGATCATGGACGATGCTGAGTTAGATTTTATAATCGCTGATACAACGAATAAGAACAAGTTTATAAGTCGAGAAATAGCTTTCTTGCCAAATGGAAATATACTAGGTACAATTGTGAGCTACATGGACGGTGATTCACCGCAGTTTACTAATTTAAGATCTTCAACGCTCGCATACGTTTCGATAAATTTATTATCGATGATAAATAAGGTTTCTGAGTTTGCTGTCAGAGTCGCTACGGATTCGTTTTATATCAATAAAACATATTCAATACTTTTAGCAAAATTAAGCATAGGCACTTGTGCATCATAGGGTTCGTGGAGAATAAAAAGAAAAATATACTTATTTATTCCGAATCCGCTTATGTTGCGGTTAAAGATATTTACTGTAAAAAATATCAAACATTAAAACTATCGTCTGCACCATCGGTATACGATCCAATAACTAGACACAATACCGTTTATCTAAACAGACCTGGAGGTTCTGGTAAAACCACTCGAGCGATCGAACTATTTCAGAATTCAGATATGATCATGCTATCACCCACACACAGACTCGCACGAGAAATGAAACAACGAGGAGTACAATCATGTACTTATCACATCTTTTTCCGATGGAAGGGTGATACATGGACTTCTTCGAGGATGAGAGAAAAATATATTCCAGGGATTATAATCTGGGATGAAATATGCACTGTGTCGTTCCAAACACTAAAAACATTTCTTGATTGGTTATTAACAAGAAATACTGCTGCGATAATGTGCGGCGATCACGGTCAACCACCACCCGTAGTTGGACCATCTCCACATGACTGGCTGAAACATTTCGTTGATTGATATGAAGAAATAACTGATGATCATAGAGCGCTTGATGCAGAATTAAGAGAATTAAACAAAGTAATCAGACTACAACCGAATAAAATTCAATGTGAAGTAATGCGCGAGATAATTTCAGAAACACGCATGAAAGACTTTTCGCGCGCGTGGAGACCACACGATCTGATAGTTGTAAGTAGAAAGATAGTTCGTGATACACTTCAACGGGAGTTGTTTCAGTTACAACGAGAACAGTTTCCAACGTTGCCAGTTCTGTTATGTTATCGACCAGCAGATACGCGACGGCAAAATATTGACGTTGATATACCAGGACACTTGACAGAGTCAAAGAAACAAAATTATTTTGTTTTGAATGATATTGTTGCAGTTGATGCTGATGTTGTTGAAGATGCTCTAAGTGCTCATAAATCCCCGTGGACGCTAGGATACGCAGTGACGATTCATTCATCTCAGGGATTAACTCTTACTGTTGTTGGATCGTAAATGATCACATCGAATGGTCAAACTTAATTTATCTTGCAGTGTCTCGAGTCAGAAGAATATCTCAATTGAGACGAATCGTCATGGACTCGTCAGTGATCAATGATGATATTGACGAATGTCAAAATGATAATGTAAGAAATAAATTATCTGGTTATAAACAAAGTGACAAAAAAAAACGCGATTTTGATCTTGATATATTAACACACTGAAACAAAAAAGGAATAATCATTGTGTAAGTTGTAATTGTATAATATTATGTCGGTGTCTGAAAAATGATCCAAGACTACTTACCGTAGACAGAAAAAATAACAATCTTGGTCATACACGAGAAAATACTATTTTGACCTGTCTTGAATGTAACCGACGTAGATGCACTGGTGTTAGTTGAGTGATCGCGGCGGTAATTGAGTGTCCTCGGGAATTACTTTTAATTGTTCACGTACAAATCCACGTTAAGGAGCAGTTGAATCTAATCGGTAGATTGCAGGTCTACCAGTGGATCTTGTTACGGTGGATATATTTTGCGTCGTGATGCTCCAAATAGGATCAGTCTCTTTTTTTCACCGCCTTCAAGTTCACCCGGCTCATATAAATATCTCACAGTGGTATTACCTAATACTGGCTGTGCTGAAAGATCACGTCGTTGTGTAGGTATATGCGCGCTTGTAATTGCATTAATGGGTTTCATGTTCATTGTTCGAGTGATCTCATCTTGGTAATCTTGCAACCCATTCACGAGATCTCGTATCCTGAATAAATTCCTTCGCATATTCATATCCAAATAACCGCTCAGCGAGTGTTCGATTAAATCGTTCAACGATGGCCTCATCACGATGAATTGCAGTATGTCCTCTTCGTATTTTGGTATATGTTGTTTCATCAACGATGATACTGGACCAAGAAATTCCTTACCAGGATCAACCTGTAGCAGCTGTGGCCATCGTAAACTACGTTGTGGTCCGGATAATCGTTGATAAATTCGTTCAAACGCATCGGCTACTTCAGCAGTTGCCTTAGTCAATAATTCGTTCTGCTTATTTATATCTACTTACAACGTCAACAACGGTTAGCGCGTATTTGTACGTTTTTCTACGTACAGTATGATGTGGTAAAAACAGAATATCAGCTTGATGAACTTCATTAGGGACGCTGACATCGAAATACGCGTACTGATATCGAGTCGTGTACCAGGACCGCAATAATTATATCCTGGTAGGTGTTTTTCTCCTGGGTATTTAGCCCACGGAGTTCCCGGTAATTTTCCTAATTTTGCTGCAATATCATTTCCTCGTTGTTTTTTTTTTTTTTTTTTTTTGTGTTCTTTTAACGCTGACTTTGTCTCTGAATTTTCACCGGGAATAAATTTAAATTTCTTTGTACCACACCGCGTACACGTAGCCGTAACCGCTGATCTGTTATTTTTTGTGGTAATAGTTGTTAGTGTCCTGCACTTCACACAATATAAATCCATGGATATTTTATGCAGCATGGATATAATTGATTTTTCTGCGACAAGAAAACGAGAACCTGTCAACCACCATCCTGCGTTACCAAATTCCATCGGAATGGCAATAATAGGACCATCTGGAAGTGGAAAGACACAGTTATTACTTAATCTTATAATGAGATGGTTAAACTGGGGTAAATTGTATTTGGTAGCCCCGTCCCATGGAAGACATAAAAATGCTGATGTCATTTATGTTACTCAACGATACACACAAATACCAAAAGTGATTAGAGATAACTGTGCTATTTTAATTGTGTTTAATGGAGTTGATACACACACGATGAGAAATATTCAACAAACTTGGTGCAGCAGTGACATGGATATAATTAAATTCAGAAATTTCTTTTCACGAGCGCAAGCTACTCCGCATGGATTTATAACAATAGCAATACATAATCCTAGAACAAGATATCGAATCGGACTTGATAAAATATTTGGATAAATTAATAGCAGCAGAGATGGCGGGACCTCAAGTTGGTTCGTTTTTCGTAATGTACTCGCCATCGACAAGTTTTCAGTTGGAGAAATAACGTGGACTAACCCAGCGGAAAACTCTTGGAGGGACCGTTTGAGGGACTCTTTGAAAGCGCTTCTGTAGTTAGTTATTTTGATTTTTAAAGTTATCAATCCTTTTTTTAGGGAGGCTTATTTCGGTTTTTGGACGCTTCCAAAGTCGGTCTGTTCGCCCTCTCTGCTGCTCCAATTGGTAATATGTTGGTTGTCTTGGAATAACAATCCATTCGAAATCGTAAAAAAATCTACAGACGTTACTGTCCACCTACTAACTCTCCAGGTCCATGCAGATATTAATTTTTTTCCCCGAGTGGTTGTAAGGGTCCTGGATTGAAATCATTTTCTGAGAAAACAGTGATAGTGTTTTGTCGAATTACGATGGCTGGTTTTAATCCAGTCGTGCGTGTGACTTCAATGTTCAATACTGCTATGACCAATGGAAGTTGTCCTACCCTTCCTAAGACCTTCCCAGCCTCGTGAACAATTTCTGTGTGTACCGATGACTGAATAATCATTGTGCAAGAGTGCTATTAAATCGCTACACAATAGCTAGATCACGATGAATGTTGACATGTCCGACACGTACTCACACATAGTGCTTGGTCATCGGCAAAGGAACAGATCCAATAAATTCGTTGCCAGGATGCACTTTTAGCAATTGTGGCCATGTGAACAATCTTAAAATGTAAATACGTTTGAGTGCTCCTGCTACACTTGCAGAAAGATTGCAGAACCTTTGATGGCAACGGTTCCGCTTCTTTGTTTCAGCTGACCACATTGACAATGATTTACTCGCATTGCATATGCATAATTTACATTGTGGATCAAGGATAAGATTATGCAAGAAATAACAAATCAGCCTGATAGACCTCATCAGGTATTTGGACATCTAACCGTCCATGTGAAATCTTTCTTGGTACCAGTAAGTAAAATTGTACAGCTATGTTTGGCCAACCATGTTCGATAGATTCTTAGAGTGACCTTTGCAGCACAGACTAATTGTTTTACACTTCTTATGCGCCATCGAGGACTTTATTATAGTTTGGAAAAGGTTTTGATTTTTGTGTCCATTGTATGTGTGTTTGTTCATGTCAGAATAAGTTTGCTTTCAATGAGTTGACTTAAATCCACCTCCACGTGCAATCTTGGTTTTCATTCCTCCATGAATGGCCCATCTTGCAATATGCTCTCCCAGTGTTTGATTAATCGCATTCGAATCACGGATAATGTCCACGTCGCCGCGCAAAGTGAGGTGAGGTGATACCATTTGATGTTTTTTTTGCAAGGCCATGTCATTAAGATGCAGTATAAAGGCGGTTGATGGCTGATTCACTAGGCTTTAGTTGGTTATTATAATCATGTCGTATATATATATATATAGAGAGAGAGAGAGAGAGAGAGAGAGAGAGAGAGAGAGAGAAAGAGAGAGGGAGAGAGAGAGAGAGAGAGAGAGAGAGAGGGAGAGAGAGAGCCGTGTATGGCTGCCGCACACTTTGCTTTGCATATTCTGTTTTCAGGCTACTATACTTCGCCAAGAGCTGGCTTGGGTGAGTTTGGGATTTTTGTTGTTTCCTTCGTTGACTTGGCGTTTGGTCTTTTCTTTGTGTCTGGTTTCTACTTTAGGTATTTTTATTTGGATTTGGTTTTTGTTGTCCATCTTTTTGTTTGAATTTGGTATTTGGATTTGGTTTTGTTTCCGGTGTTTGTGTTTAGTGCCTATGTTTAGTTTTTGTTTTGGATTTGTTTTTTGTTTTTTTTGTTGCAAGATAATAGTTCATCGAAAACGTGCTGGAAGTCGGTAAAAAATATTGCAGCCCCAAATTTGGGCAGCTTTCGCCAAAACATGCTCTCTGGTAACGTCACGTGTGTATTAAATGCTTTCACTCCCGCTCTCAAAGTTACATGTGATCAACAGGAAACAGTCACTTATGAGTTAAATTGTCAGTGGGGAGGGCGGAAGGGGCGCGGACGGGTGGAAATCTTTCCAAAGAGGCCAGTACCGACTGACGGATGTGCAAGGGATACCGTTTAGTACCTCCCTTGCCTCATTACTAGTAAAGGAGATGCAAAGCGACCAGTCTGCTTTAGTGGTCAGAGCAATTTTGTAATTGTACCACCTTACGGATCAAATCAATGCCTGTTTAAATTATTAGATACCAACGCCAACTCAACGAAACCCACCCGTTAATCAAAACACTAGTAGTCAGTTGCTTCGCACGGCTACTGTGAAACTCGATTTCAAACGTTCAAAAGGAAATTACCGAAATACCTGAATGGACCTACATCCAAACAATTAATCAGAGATGGATGTCTCCTTGGGAGAAGCAGATAAAATCAAGTATTTCAATTGATCCCCTCTTGTACAAATTAAAACGGCCATCACGCTACAGTCCTGAAAGACCAAGTACCTACATTCTTAGAAGTCCTATATGGTAGTATTTTAATGCTTGAAATATGGTGCAAACGATAGCCCATGTGTTAAACGAACGGTTTTGCAAAGCCATGGTGAAAGCGCACAAACTTGTTAAGATTGATTACCGTCCCATTCCTCGTCGCCTGATACTCCATTTTAAAGATTTAAAATACTGGCCAAATATCAATAACACGAGGCATTCATCTATCATTTTTAAATGCTCTATATAATTACATGTATTACTAACTAAGGTCTTACAATTGTAATAGGAAACAGTGAGAAGCAACAAGCTTTGTATAATTCAAGAGAATATATATTTCCCAAGAATACAAAGTGCAAATGTTCAAACAGAAACTTATATTATTTTCAAAACGGATCCCAAATAATCTTATAATCATACATACAAGACCTAATAATAAAAGTTCTGAATAAACTTTAGCGGAAATCCAAACTAAATCTAACGCTAAAGGTGTTGATGTGTCTGTGGTGGCCCGCATTGTGGAGTTGTAATGCCAAACTTGTTCAAACACAGTACTATAATTCCAAGGGTTTGATTTCACTATAAATCCCAGTGAATGCCCCTGTTCAAAATTTTTATTTTGTAAGCGTTCTAGATTTCCATTGTAAAAGCACTTGACTTAAGAATTTGAAGAAATAAATTTCAACCCAAATGAATTACTCGACACAACAATAATACAATCGTTTCTACTAGATCTTAAAGCACGAATGAATATTCTTTTCCAGCAACAAGATTATATAGTACAATGCATGGCCTTAGGTCACAATTAGCATTTTCTAATTAAAAAAAAACTATTACCTAATAGCAAATTTCAGTCTGGAAGGTTATATATGTCTCCTAGATAAAAGTTAAGTTGTAATTAGAGAGTCTGTTACTACAATTATAATATGTAACATGGAGTTTGTTAGATACGTCTGAGCAATCGAAATAACCTAGACCCAGACCCAAATAAACACTTCTCTAAATAATAATCATAGTATTAAAGCCACACACATTGAACATATTTAGCTATGAATTAGTTGTTTACATATTAAAGCAAATCAATAATATGTGTCAAGTAGAAAATACATTTTAATTTGGACACGGTTTACAATAGCACATAGTGAAATAAAAATTTAAAAATCATAATAAACAAGCAATACAAATTAAATATACATTAGAAGCTAATTAATGAATTTGTTGTTTGTTTATTCAGATGTTGTAGAATACGACGTAGCTGGAGATACAACATCTTCGTTACTGAGAGTCATTACTTTCAAAGTGGATTCTGCCGTCTCTGCTAAGGAGGAAGGTGAAAACACCTATCACGTTTACCATTATTAAGTACATCCTCACAATTTACCTGTCAGGAAATTTAATATTGACAGTGTCAACATTAGTATAAAAGATGTATAAATGAGTCACTTGACGACAAGGACATGGTTTAAGAGATATGTTCAAATCTTCTTTTTGTACGATAGGTCCCGTCTTAAAACCGATGGTGGCCTAAGACTTGTCGACTTTGAAAGGTGGTGCTTTGAAACAAGAACAAAAAAGAATTTCACCAAAATGTCAGTATCGAGAAATAAACTCCCACGGATATTTTCGTGAGAACGGGTAAAATTTTATTATTTCAAGTTGAAAAAAGTCTTTTTAGCTCCCAGAGAGATCATTACACATTCGCTGCAGGCTTCTTGCCAAACATTTCTTCCTCTTCAACGCCACAGTAAGGACACAGTAGAAAGTCATGTCGACATCCCTTCGGAACTCGTAAACACGTTGCAAGAAAAACAAAGGAAAGACAAAGATCGGCCGGAGAATTAAACATATTTGATTACCAGCATGAAAGTATTCGCCCAGATTTTTGAAAATGTTTCAGATGCGATCTCTTTGCCATGCTGCCTACCATGATGATGATGAGAGAATCCGAGTGGGTAGAATATGATCCCGTCTCGTCTTTACTATGCTGGCCCATATTGAATTTGAAATCAAAGGACAGACCGAAGATTTGATCGGCTTGAATATCAATCACTTTCACTTGAAAGTCTAGGTTCTCAAAACCGATAACACCTCTCCAGGTGGTGATGCCAGAGTAGCTATCTTCAACACTTTCTTGCATTCGTTGTTCAGAAAAGTTTACTTCTGCTTGAATAGCAAACTAGACAACAGGATCGTGAATAATTACCCTTACCAAGCGCAACTACTCAATCTCTTGACGCACGGAAAAGAAGCCAAGAACACACATCTGAATGCTTCTTATGTATGGAGACTTGACACGTTCACCGTCGCAGCTCTAACAGAAGCTAACGATGACTACACTGCGTGACTTAGCGACCTTCGATACAAGATCTAACATCTCTTCTCGTATGATCTACCCAAATATTTAATCACCGGCATCCTTAGCAGTTCAACAGTGAATTTAGCCGTTGATAAAAATCGTTCCAAATTTCAACACTTTAACGCCTCTAGGACAGATGCAAGTCGAGATGACTAGACCAGTTATTGAAGACCTATCGATCCTTACTTTGCCCAGAGGAATTTCTTGAGATTTTATCTGTCCAAACCTGAAGCGACAGAACATCTATGTACCAACAGCAGGTTAGGTTTTATGAGCTTTTGATTTCAATTCTGACTAAGGCAGCGACGAGATAGATTTCCACTCTAAAAAATCAGACCAGCTTAGTGCAGAACCTAATTTTGCTACATTTCTAGCAACACGGCACATGTAATCTTGTATGCATGAATTCGACAATACTCTGTAAGCCACTAGCTGGTCGAAAAGTGATTCTAGATTATTAGAAACTGTGAAAGAATAAGAAACATTTCTGAAATACGGACCCCGGTTGGAGATTGGGGACGGAGATGTTTTTTGAGCCAGAAGAAATAAGAAAGAAACAAAAGGATAGCAGAGAGCAATGATACAGTCATGGTGTTTAGATGGTAAGAACCAGAAGAACGTATAGCATTCTGATTTGCTAAGCACCTGGCTGAAACGTCTACAGCTTTGACTCATAAACATTTCCTCGGAAAAAACTGAAATGACAACTCGATGACATTTGTGGTCTCCCGTTGGAAGAGAAAGTGTTGAATCAGTGGTATAAAGACTTGCATGACCATTCCTCCCTTCCATTGACTTGTCTGGAAATCTGACGCATCTGACGAAGTATAAAGTCACTTACTTGAAATACACTTTCAAGGAGATAGTCAGGTGTGAATTGATAAAGACATTTGGATATCTGGGATCTTCATTACATCCTGACGCTCAGCTCTTTCACGGATTATTGGAATCATGTAATGTGTGCAAACGATGAACTTACTCATCGCAAACCTAATGAGATTCAAGCTTTTGTCATCAATACCGAAAGTAGTCCTCAAATAGGAGCCCAATGGGTAGCCTTCTACTTTTCCAACTATTTCAGTGTGGACTATTTTGATCCTATGGATCGCAGCCTTTGGAAAGCGGCATCATTGACTTTGTGAAGAAACATGCCGTATCGAAAAATTCGACAAAATGACATTGTCATGAACATACTGTATGGTGTTTGAACAAAATGGTATGTATTTTCTTTATCATGACATTCTTGGATAACCCTTATAACACTTAATGGCTACTTTTTTAGAAACGATGATAACGTAGGGAGATGGTTTTGTGAACATTATGATTATCTTTGCTCTTTGGCAAGGAAACTTAGAGTGCATCGATGGCAAAATGACATACATCGGTGAAAGTCGAGTTTGACTCCACAAGCTTGTCAGCCATGGAAATATGTACCTGTTTAAAATTGTTGACTTCTTAATTTGTATGTTTGTGTTTGAGAAGATTCTTGTTGTTTGAAGATATGAGCCTGTATGCACGGAACTGGGGTGACGTCATGATGATAATGTCCAATCACACCTGAGGTCTCATATTGCAAATCAGATACAACTATATATGAGTGTGTGTTAGTTTCGGATCCAGTGAACGGACAATGTTGATTGGGAACTAATTGCTCCTCGACTAAATTAATTAATGCACACCTTGTGTGCATAAATGTGTATGGGAGTGTGACTTGTCTTTTCCTCCAGTACGATCAATTCGTTAACCTAAATTAAATCGTGGATATAAAAATGTTTTATATGTCCTTATGGCGCAGACAACATAAACTCAAGGTTGTATCGCATCGTACCAGTCGTATGTCATTCATCATTCATTCCATTCATACTGTCAGCACCCATACGTCGCGCCATGAAGATCAGAGAGCTGGCTGTGGTAGAGGAGTTCCACGTGCTGCCACTTGCAGCTATGACCAACCCTCTGCTCCATCCCACATATTAGCCAAATAGCCCACTTCCCACCTAAGTCTTGTAATTTCCAGGGATAGGTTTATACCTCTGAATCAGAAATACCGACGCAGCAAATGAACGTCCACAAGCATAGCATTACAGGGAAAAGCAGAACAGAATGGAAATTCATATATCCTACCTGGTATAGCAGGAAAACAGAAGTGGCAGCCACGTGAGGATTATAGAGAGGGAAACAGCTGGTACATCATAATTATCGAACTTGCAAATTGTGACCAAAATAGGGCAGCAACCTGGCAAAAAATACTGTTCGTGTGTATCCAGTCATTTTCCTTGGATTGCGACACACATAGGTCTGGAAGAGAACAGTCCGCCTAAAGACTTAACATGGATTAGCGTGGAAATCCATCTAACTTATATGGGTGAAAAGCCATTCTGCCAAGAAGGGAACGCCACCTGGAGATTATTGGGAAAACCAGCTGGCATACCAGAAAAGAAGCTAAGACCAACGTTTCCAGGAAGAGACTGATCACATTTGTCTGATTACATTATATGGGTTTTTTCTTTCGGTTTACATAAACCCCTTTTGGACAAATG